>JAWWEE010000158.1:8364592-8377446 GCA_035221455.1 Xenops minutus
TGTCCCCAGTGTCCCCAGTGCGCCCAGTACCCCCAGTGCCACGAGTGTCCCCAGCGCCATCAGTACCCCCAGCACCCCCAGCGCCCCCAGTGCCACCAGTGTTCCCAGTGTCCCCAGTGCCACCAGTGTCCCTAGTGTCCCCAGTGTCCCCAGTGCCACCAGTGACCCCAGTGCCACCAGTGCCACCAGTGTCCCAAGCGCCCCGCGGAAAAGGGGACACCTCGGGCAAAGGGAACATCTCGGGAAAGGGAACATCTGGGGAAAGGGGACACCTCGGGCATAGGGGACATCTCGGGAAAGGGGACACGGGGGACCACGGGGACTCCTATCCCTAGCCTGCATAGGGGCGCGGTGGAAGGGGGTCAGCCCAGGAGGGACCAGGGCAGGTTGGGGACCCCAGGACTACGGTCAAGAGAACACGAAAGCGACACGAGGGGACACGATGCCTGGCAGAGCTCGGGGATGTCCCCGCCCCGGGGCCCTGGGGACACCGTCGGGAGCGGCACCGGGAGGTTGCCGGGAGGCTGTTGCCAGCCCGGGGACACCCCGAAGGTCGGGGTCCCTCTGGGGACACGGGGGAGGGTGACACGTTTGTGCCACGGCTCAGGGAGGGTGGCAGTGACAGAAATGGAGTCCTGCCTGTCGCCTGCCTGTCCCTCTGCCCACACCGGCCGTGCCACGCCGTGTTGTGCCATGCCATTCCCTGTATGCCATTCCCTGTGTGCCATGCCATTTCATGCCACCCCCTTGTGCCATCCCATGCCACGCCGTTCCCTGTGTTCCATTCCCTGTGTGCCATGCCGTGCCATGACACTCCCCGTGTGCCATTCCATGCCGTGCCATTCCGTGCCGTGCCATTCCGTGCCGTGCGGCTGCGGTCGGGAATAGCTCGAGGGACCTGCCCCAGCCCTGACATTTCTGCTCCGCGGTGTCAGTTTTACACCCGGCCCCGGGTGACCCCTGGCTGGCCCGATCCCTGTCCCCGGTCGCTTGTCCCCTACCCCCGTCCCCGTCCCTGTCCCCGTCCCGTGTCCCGGTCTCGGTCCCTGTCCCCCTGCGGTGCCACCCCGGCTCCGCATACACGCACCCCGCGCTGTCCCCTTGTCCTGCCACTCCCCTCGGTCCCCCCCGGTCCCTCCGGTCCCCCCCGGTGCCCCAGGTCCCCCCCGGTGCCCCCGGTCCCGCCCCGCCCCGCCCGGGGCCGCCCCGTCCGGGCAGGAGGCGCCGCAGCCACCGCTGGGACCGGAGTGAGCAGAGCCACTGCTGGGGGGTGACAGCACCGGGACCAGGACAGACAGACACCGACAGACACCGACAGACACCGACAGACACCGGCAGTGTCGGGACCGGAGCGGGCAGAGCCGCTGCTGGGGCGTGACAGCACCGACACCGCCACCGACATCGACACCGATATCGACACCGATATCGACACCGCCACCGACATCGACACCGCCACCGCCACCGCCGGTGGGTGCTGGCAAGGGTGGGGGGCCAGCTGATCCGGGGGGGTGTGGGTGCTTTTGGGGGACCGCTGGTGCAGTGGGATGTGGGTCGGTGGGTGGGGGTGTGCACGGGTGTGTGTGGGGAGGGGTGTGTGTGCACACCCGTGTGTGCGTGCACAGAGCAGTGTGACAGTGCAGGTGTGCAGGGTGGGGTGCAGGTGACAGGGTGTGTGTGGCAGTGCAGGTGACATGGTGCAGGGGGTGGGAGTGTGGGTGATAGGGTGTGGGTGACAGAGTGCAAGTGGCAGTGTGGGTGACAAGTTGTGGGTGACAGGATGAGGGTAACCAGGTGCAGGTCATGGTGCAGGTGACAGGGTGTGTGTGGCAGTGCAGGTGACATGGTGCAGGGGATGGGAGTGTGGGTGACAGGGTGTGGGTGACAGAGTGCAAGTGGCAGTGTGGGTGACAAGTTATGGGTGACAGGATGCAGGTGATGGGGTGAACGTGGCAAGGGTGCAGGTGATGGTTCAGGTGACATGGTGCAGGTGACAGGGTGCACGTGATGGGAGTGTGGGTGACAGGGTGTGGGTGACAGAGTGCAAGTGACAGTGTGGGTGACAGGATGCGGGTGATGGGGTGACAGCGACCAGAGTGTAGGTGATGATGCAGGTGACAGGGTGTGGGTGACAGGGTGGGTGATGGTGCAGGTGACTGGGTGTGGGTGACAGCATAGGTGACAGTGGGGGTGATGAATCCAGGTGATGGTGATGACAGCGCAGGTGACGAGGCGAGTGACACGGCGTGGGTGACAGCGTGTGGATAATGGTGTGGATGAGGGGGAGCGTGCGACTGTTTGGCTGGCAGTGCGAGTGACAGGGTGCAGGTGACAGGGTGTGTGACGGGGCGGGGGGTGACAGAGTGCAGGTGACAGGGAGCGGGTGGCAGCGCCTGCAGGACCCTGCGGCGCGGCAGCCGCGCTGGTGGCCCCCTGCCTGCCAGTGGCGGTGACGGTGACAGTGACGGTGACAGTGACAGTGACACCGCAGGCAGCTGGAGATAAGCCGGGGGACGTGCGTGTTGGCAGCTCCGCCACGCTGGGGACAGGGGGACGGGGGGGGGACCGGAGGGCGTGCCCAGCCTTGGGACACAGATACCGGGGGACAGGGACACCCCGGCAGGCTGAGCCACTCCCCGGGTCCCGCCGCGGCAGAGTATCCCTCCGTGGCGACGGGGACAGGGACACGGACAGGGGTGCCAGCGCCTGGCGCGAGGTGGCAGAGGGGACAATGGGGCTCTGTGTCGCCTAATCCGGGGCACGGGGCCGGGGGTTGGCACCCCGGGGTGGCGCGGGGGGGGTTTAAAGGCCAGACCGGCCGGTGTCCCCTGTGCCAGGCGTCCCCGAGCCCTCGTCCCCTGCGCGCTCTCGGGCCACGGCTCCCACCCCAAGGTACCGGGGGACACTGCTGTCCCAGCTTGCGGGCCGCAGGGCCACCTCCCAGCTGGGGATGGAGGGGGACAGGGTGGTCCCCAGGCTGGGGGTGGGGAGCGGACCTGGAGGGATCCCGATGGCCGCCCCATGGCTGGGTTTTGGGGGGTCCTTGTGCCATGCCTTAACCCTGTGTGTCCCTTAACCCTGTCCCTGGGTGCCGGCCACCCCTTGGGGACACCCGCCCCGTGTCCCCTGGGGTCCCGGCAGCTCCGGGGGGCTGGGGGTGCCTGGGTGGGTGGCTGCCAGCGGGCACCGCTCAGCTCCGTGCCTCAGTTTCCCTCCTCGCCAGCTCTGCAGGGCACCTGCTGGGAGCAGGGACAGCCTGGGGGCTGGGGACACCACGGGTACCTGGGTCTGCACCCCCAGGGCACCTTGGCACCCCCGGGGCAGGGGGGGTTGCCCCCGGCTGTGCTGAGCTGGCACGGGATTACACTAATCCCTGTGCGGGCTCAGCCGGAGGTGCCGGGGCTGGCACCGAGGGGACAACCTGGGGCCACCGTGACTGGCACCGAGAGGTCAATCTGGGGCCACGGAAGGGACAGGCTGGGGCCATCGGGACTGGCACCGAGGAGTCAATTTGGGGACACTGGGGCTGGCACCGATGTGACAACCTGGTGCCACGGGGGCTGGCACCGAGGGGTCAACCTCGGGACATCAGGAATGGCACTGAGGGGATAATGTGGGGACACTGGGGCTGGCACCAAAGGAACAAACTGAGGCCACCGGGGCTGGCACCGAGGCGTGCCCCAGGAAGGCTGCCGAGCTCCGGTGGGTGCTGCAGGAGGGGTCCCCCGGGAGGAACTGGGGGTCCCAGCGTCGGGAGGGGGTGGCCGGGAGGGTGGCAGGTCCCCAAGGAGGAGCCGCGCTGACTCTGCCTGTCCTTCTCTTGCAGCCCCTCTGTCACCAGGATGGTGAGTGACCCCCGGGTGGGGGGTCCGGGCGGAGGTGGGTGCCCACCCCGGGGACCCCGGCGGTGCCGGGCACTGGCGTGGGGCAGCGTAGCGTGCTGTGCCCACCCTCCGCGTGACCCCGCGGGGACAAGGGGACGCTTTGTCCGGGAGCTGGCGGCCCCGGCGGCTGGCACTGCCCCGCTGTCCCCGAGGCGGTGGCGCTGTGCCCGGCGCCCGCAGCCCCCCAGCACCGTGACACTCCCACCCACGGGTGGGCAGCGGCGCCCCGCGGCCCCTCCACAGCCTCTTACCCCGTGTCTGCACCATGTCCCTCGTGCCCACCCGGTGTCTGCCCCGTGAGAGCCCTGAGCCCTGGACCAGTCCTGTGCCAGCCCCTGTCAGCCCCTTAAACCTCTGCCAGCCCCATGCCACCCCATGCCAGCGTATTAACCCCATGACAGCTCCTTAGTCTTGTGCCAGTCCCACGGCAACCCATTTAGCCCCATGACAGCCCATTAGCCGCATACCAGCCCCTTAGCTCCATGCCAGCCCCGTGCCAGCCCCGTGCCAATCCATTAGCCTCATGGCAGCCCCATGCCAGCCCTACACTAGCCCCTTTGACCCGCGCCATCCCCATACCATCCCCTCAGCCCCATGCCAGCCTCTTAACCCCGTGCCACCCCCATACTAGCTTTTTAGCCCATGCCAGCCCCCCACACCAGCCCCTTAACTTCACGCCACCCCCTTAGCTCCATCGCAAGCCCCTTAGCCCCGTGTGAACCCCATGCCAGCCCCATGCCAGCCCCTTATCCCCGTGCCAGCCTGATCCCTACTCCCACAGCTCTCGATGGCCCAGCCGAACCCGGAGCGGGTGTCCAGCCCTGCGGACCAGGAGTGGGCAGGGCCCGAGGCGCTGTGCCCGGGCTGGCTGGAGGACGAGGCTCCCGATGGCGAAGTGCCTGGGGACAGCGGGGACCCTGACAGTGCCACCCACGCCTACGAGCGGCTCCAGAGCGCCCTGTGCCAGGAGGGGCTGCCCCCCACGCTGGACTGCTCCGCAGAGCCCCGCACGGGTGGGGGGCACGAGGGGCATGGCGCCAGGCTGGGGACACGGGGGTGGCAGGGACAAGGGTGGCACTGGGGGCACAGTGCCAAGCTGGGGACATGGGGGTGGCAGGGAGTGGGGTGGTGATGGGGGTGCATGGTGCCAAGTTGGGGACATGGGGGTGGAAGGGATAGTGCTGTGGGCTCAGTGCCAGGCTGGGGACATGGGGGTGGCACTGGGGGCACAGTGCCAAGCTGGGGACACGGGGGTGGCATGCACTGGGGTGGTGATGGGGACACAGTGCCAGGCTGGGGACAGGGGATAGCTAGGGTCTCCCAGCCAGGCTGGGGACAGGGACAGGGACAGGGTGGCAGCAGGGTTCCCACCCCGGGGCTGTTAACCCTCCCATTCCTGGCAGGATTCGGACCACTGGACATGACTGTTTGCATCCTGGGCTCCCCCACGGCCTTCCTGCCCGTCCTGCTGGAGGGTGGCACCCGCTGCCCAGGTGGGTAGGGTCCCCTTGTCCCCACCCCTGAACCCACAGCGGGAGGCCCCCAAACCCACCTGTGCTGCGTGACCGGGACTGGGAGGGAAACTGGGGCAGGGCAGGAGGGTGGCACCAACAGCCCGCATCCCATTAATCCCAGTACACGCCAGCTGAGCAACAAACGCCACCCTAGGGTGCCAGGGGCAGGGGGTGCAGGGCACCCACTGCCCACCTCCTGCCCACCCACAGGTGCCATGGTGCTGTGCCTGTCACCCACCTGGGCCAGCCGGGTGCCATCAGAGACGTCCCCGGGCTCCTGGTCCCTGCTGCTCTCCCGGGGGGTCTCCTTCAAGGTGGGGGGTCACAGCGCCCTGGAGACCTTCATGCCCCCCCGTCGTGCCAACTACGTGACGGGCACCTTCTTGCCGGGGGACCCCGAGGGAGGCTGGGTGGGTGAGCTGGCCCGTGACCTCGACTGCCCCACGGGGGGCTCGGTCCCGCTCACCCACCGGCTCGAGGACCCGCTGGTCACCCGCTGGGTGCTGGCAGCTCGTGCCAACCTGACCGTGCCCCCCACGCTGGCCTTTGTCCTGGGGGCTCGGGGGGACCTGCCCGCCGAGCCGGAGGTGCCCAGGGTAAGGCTGGTGCGGCTGGAGGACCCCCAGGGCCAGGAGAGCCTGGTGCAGGACGAGGTGGGCGCCTTCCTGGGGGGCACCGCCATGGAGCCCTACAGCCAGGTGGGTACGGAGGGGGCGTGGGGAGCACCCACAGGGTATGGCAGGGGGTTAGGGGTCGGGGGTATGGGCGCAGCAGGGCATGGGGGCATGGTGGGGGCACCCGTGGGTCACACACCAGTAGGGTGTCGCTGGTGGCAGAGGGTGACAACTGTACCTGGGTGGCGGGGTGGCCCTGGGTGGCATGAGGTGGCTCAGAGTGACATGGGATGGCACACTGGCACCTGCAGATGGTGACTATGGCATGGGGTGACACAGGGGTACACACAGGTGGTGGGGTGGCACAGGGTAACACAGGGGTGCACACAGGTGGCAGGGTGGCACAGGGTAACACAGGGGTGACAACAGGGAAGCACACAGGTGGTGGGGTGGGGTGGGGTGGCACAGGGTGACATGGGAGTGCACACAGATAGTGGGGTGGCACAGGGTGACACGGGGGTGGACACAGGTGGTGGGGTGGCACAGGGTGACACGAGGGTGCACACAAATGGTGGGGTGGCACAGGGTGACACGAAGGTGTCCACAGGTGGTGGTGCGGCCGGCAGGGTGGCGCTGGCGGGGCACGGACACCCGCAGCACCCACAGGAAGGAGGAGGGGGCGGCGGTGGCGCAGGCGGTGGGTGCCTGGCTCCGGGGGCTGAAGGAGGAGGACAGCGTCCTGCTGGAGGCCATGGTGCCCACCGCCCGTCTGCCTGTACCCCCCCCACGTAAGGCCCCCGCCCTCGGGCGCCCACCACCCTGGGGTGGGGGGGGGAAGGGTCCCCCGGGTCGCCCCGGCTGTGCCAGCCACGTGTCTGTCCCGTGGGGTGGGTGGGTGGAGGGTCATTGGGGTGCCCAAACTCCTGGGGTGCTGGGCATGAGGGTGGGCATGAGGGTGGGCACCCTGGACTCCCATAGTCCCTGGATGGGGGGGAAAGTCACCCTGAACCCCCATGGTCACCTGGGGTAGGGAGGGCATCCTGGACTCCCATGCCCACCTGGGGTGGGAAGGGAAGGGCAGCCCGGACTCCCATGGTCACCTGAGATGGGGGGGAAGGGTACCCTGGGCAACCTGGGGTGGGGGCGAAGGTGACCCCTTTCCCCTCCCGACAGTCCCGTGGGGCTGGGGGTGACAGCGACCGTGTTGTATCCCGCACTCTCCCGGGGCTGGGATTAACTGGGGCCACCGCGGTGCCACGGGGAGGGTCCCCAAAACCCCCGGAGGAGGGGGGGGGTCGGGCAGGGACAGTGCCTGCCCTGTCCCTCGCCCCCCAGGCAGCCCAGCCCCGCGGCTGCCCGTGGCCCTGCGCATCTGCACCCTGGTCTGCAGGTCCTGGGGGGACCGGCCCCAGCTCTGCCAGGTACGGTGGGACCCCAGCCCCTGGTGGCTCTGTATGTCCTCAGCCTATGGTGCCCATTCACGCCCCCATGGCCTGGTGGCACTCGGTGTCCCCAAAGCCATTAACGTGACAGCCCAGCCCATATCCCCCCGTCCTCTGGCTACGATGTCCATCCATATCCAACTCCTTGGGTCAATGTGTCACCTCACGTCCCCATGTCCTGATGGCAGCCTGTGTCCCCAAGCTATGGGGTGGCAGCCCGTGTCCCCAGGCTTTGGGGTGGCAGCCCGTGCCGCCATACCTTGTGTGGCTGCTCACGCCCCCATGCCCTTGTGGCCGCCCCTGCCCCCAGACTTCAGGCTGTCATCCGTGCCCCCGTGCTCCGGTGGCAGCCGGTGTCCCCAGGCTGCGGGGTGGCAGCCGGTGTCCCCATTCCCACCGCGGTGTCCCCGCAGGTGGCGTGCGCCGTGGGACGCGCGGAGAGCCCGGTGCGTCACGGGGCGTCACTGCCCCAGGGTCTGGACTCCAGCCTGCAGCAGTGGGGGGTGGTGGCCCCCAGCCAGCGCCAGGCACTCGCCACGCGGCTCCGGGAGGCCACCGAGGCCGCCATGGTCGCCCTGCTGGCCACCGAGGCGGAGCTGAGCCCGCAGCAGCGCGGTGGCACCCGCGCCCGCACCGACATCCTGGGTGAGCACGGCGAGGGGCAGCGCCGGTGCCCGCGGCCACTCCGCGGCGCTGGGCGCGGTGTCACCCTCGCCGTCCCCGTCCCCAGGCGTGGACTTCTTGCTGGCGTGCGTGGATGACGCCCTGGAGCTGGTGGCCCTGGCCACCAACAGCCAGCGGTGCCTGGAGACCTGCGTGCTGGCCGAGGCCATGGGGCGCGCCGTCGGGGAGCCCCCCGGGGACCTGCCCCGGCTGCTGGCCGAGGCCATGCTGCACCGGGCGCAGTGTCACCTGGTCGAGGGCAAGGACATCCTGCTCATCGGGGCCGGCGGCGTCAGCAAGAGCTTCGTGTGGGAGGCGGCTCGCGAATACGGGCTGAGGGTGAGAGCATTTGGGGGCGCCCCCACGGGGAGGTCTCGGGGCGAACGCTGGGGCGCCCCACCGCCGCTGGGCGGGGGTGCCGTCGGTGAGCGACGCCTCCTTTGGGGACGCAGATCCACCTGGTGGAGTCGGACCCGGAGCACTTCGCGGCGGGGCTGGTGCAGACCTTCCTGCCCTACGACAGCCGGGAGCACCGGCGCGACGAGGAGCACGCCGAGCGGGTGCTGGAGCTGCTGCGCTCCCGGGGGCTGCGGCCCCACGCGTGCCTCTCCTACTGGGACGACTGCGTGGTGCTGGCGGCGCTGGTGTGCCAGGGCCTGGGGCTGCGCGGCTGCTCGCCCGCCGCCGTCCGGGTGGCCAAGCAGAAGAGCCGCACCCACCAGCACCTGCAGCGCTGCCGTCGCGGCCGCCCGCCGCCCGCCGCCTTCGCCGTGCCCTGCCGACGGCTGCAGAGCCACGGCGACGTGGAGCGGGCGGCGGGCGCCGTGCCCTTCCCGGCCGTGGCCAAGCTGGAGTTCGGGGCCGGCGCCGTCGGGGTGCGGCTGGTGGAGGACGCCGGGCAGTGCCACGCGCACGCCGCGAGGCTCTGGAGGGACCTGCGGGACGACGACGACCACCCGGGCATCGGGCTGGGCTGGGGCAACGCCATGCTGCTCATGGAGTACGTGCCGGGCACCGAGCACGACGTGGACCTGGTGGTCTTCGACGGGCGGCTGGTGGGCGCCTGGGTGTCGGACAACGGCCCCACGCGCGTCCCCGCGTTCCTGGAGACGGCGGCGTGCCTGCCCTCCTGCCTGCCCGCCGACCGGCAGGCTCAGCTGGTGCGGGCGGCCCTGCAGTGCTGCCGGGCGTGCGGGCTGCGCGACGGCGTCTTCAACGTGGAGCTCAAGCTGGGGCCGGGGGGCCCGCGGCTGCTGGAGATCAACCCCCGCATGGGGGGCTTCTACCTGCGCGACTGGATCCGGGAGGTCTACGGCCCCGACCTGCTGCTGGCGGCCGTGCTGGTGGCGCTCGGGGTGCCGCCGGTGCTGCCGGCTCGCCCCGCTCCCCGAGCCCACCTGGCCGGGGTGATGTGCCTGGGCTCGGAGCACGGCGCGGCTCTGGAGGGCGGGGGGGGTATGGAGGCTCTGAGGGGGCTGCAGGGCCGGGGGCTCGTCCGCCTCAACCGGCTCTTCGAGGAGGTGGCGGGCGACGGGGAGTACGAGGAGCCGCTCCTGAGCGTGGCGTGCGACGGGGCGACGCGGGCCGAGGCTTGTGTGCGCCTGCTGGGGCTGTGCCAGGCGCTGGGCATCGACTCGCCGCGGTACCCCGTGGAGCATTTCTTGTCCCACTTCAAATAGCGCCGGGCAGGCAGCGGGGACGGCGCGGGGCAAGTGGGGGACACCCACCCGCGGCCCCGGCACCCCCTCCCGCCGCCCCGCTCCCCGGCATCCCCCCGGCACCCCGTCCCGCTGTCCCGCCACCCCATGCCCCCGTGGTGCCCTGGGTCCCAACCACCTGCCCTGGTATCCCATTCGCCGGCATCCCCTCACTCCGCTGGCAGCACATCCCTTGGCATCCTGACACCCCACCCACTGGGATCCCCCCATTAACCTGGCACCCCATCCCCTGGCACCCCTCTTCTGCCCTGGATCCCAATCACCTGCCCTGGTACCCCATTCTCTGACACCCACCCACTTCCCTGGCACCCCATCCCCTGGCATCCCCCCGTTATTCTGTTACCCCATTCCCTGGCATCCCCCATGTCCTGGCACCGCATTCCCCCATATCCCTCCATTACGCTGACACCCCTTCCCCTAAAATCCCCCTCTCCCAATCCGGGCACCCCACCTCCTGTTACCCCATTCCCTGACATCCCCACCGCGTCCTGGCACTCCATGCCCTGGCATTCCCCCACTCCCCTGATACCTCATCCCCCTTCCCGGGCACCCCGTTCCCTGCTCCCCAACATCCCCCCCTTCCTCCCCTGTCCCCCCCTGTCCCCGCAGCCGGGGGTCCTGTGCCCCTCCCATGCCAGGGACACTCAGGGGGACACTGACCCTGTGCCATCCCCCGGGGGGGACAGTCAAGGGACCCCCCCAGAGGTACCTGGGCCACCCCACCTGAGCAGCAGGTGCAGCCTGAGGTGTGCTGGCACCTGCTGGCACGGGGAGACCCTACAATAACACATCATCGTGGGGAGACCCCACAGTAACAAACCGTCGTGGGGAGACCCCACAATAACAAAACAGCATGGGGAGACTCCACAATAACAAACCAGTGTGAGGAGACCCCACGATAACAGATTGAAGTAAGGAGACCCTACAATAACACATCTTGAAGGGGAGACTCCACAATAACAAACCAGTATGGGGAGATCCCATAATAATAAAACAAAATGGGGAGACCCTACAATAACAGACCAGTGTGAGGAGACCCCACAATAACAGACTGAGATGGGGAGACCCCACAATAACACCCTTGAACAGGAGACCCTACAATAATGAGCCAGCATGGGAAGACCCTACAGTAACAGACCAGTGTGGGGAGACCCTATAATAATAAAAGGGCACCTGGGGATTCCTTGGAGCAGCTGGGAAGATCCTCGGAGGAGAAACTTGTGTGGAGAGCCCTGTGATATAAGGCTGTCACTGGGGAAACCCTATAATGATACCAGTGAAGGCACAGTAACACCAGTGAACCCACAATAACACCAGTGACCCTACAGCAACAGAGTCCCTGTAGTGCCTGACAGCCTAGAATAACACTAGTGACCCTATAATAACACCCAAACCCTGTAGCGCCCCGACCCTACAATAACACCAGAGACCCTACAACAACACCAGTAACACCACAACACCTGTAATCCTACAATACCCAGCCCCTGTAGTTACTGAGACCCTACAATAACACTGGAGAGCCTAGAATAACACCCAGCCCCACAACTCTACAATAACACCCAGCCCCTGTAGTGCCTGAAAACCTACAGTAACACCAGCGACCCTACAATAACATGGTCCTACAATAACACCCAGCCCCTGTAGTGCCTCCAACCCTAAAAAACCACCAGTGACCCTAGAGCAACACACATCCCTGTATTCCCTGAGACCCTACAATAACACCAACTCCCACAACCCTACAATAACACCACAGACCCTACAATAACACCAACACCCACAGCCCTGCAATAACACAACAGACCCTACAATAACACCAAGGCCCTGTATTGCCTGAGACACTACAGTAACACCCAGCACCACAACCCTACAATAACACCACAGACCCTACAATAACACCACAAACCCTAAAATAATACCAAGTGCCTGTAGTGCCTCAGACCCTACAATGATATCAGAGACCCTATAAAAACGCCCAGCCCCTATAGTGTCTGAGACCCTGCAATAACACGATTGACCCTACAATAACACCAGAGACCCTACAATAACACCCGGGGCCCTATAGTGCCTGAGAACATGCAATAACACAAGTGACCCTACAATGACACGCAGCCCTCACAGCCCCCACAGCCCTACAACAACATGAGTGACCCTACAGTAACGCCAGAGACTCTACAATAACACCCAGCCCCTGTAGTGCCTGAGACCCTACAATAATAATACAAGTGACCCTACAATAACACGAGTGACCCTACAATGACACGAGTGGCCCTACAGTAACACTCAGCCCCTATAGTGCCTGAAACCCTACAATAATACAAGTGACCCTACAATGACACACAGCCCTCACAGCCCCCACGGCCCTACAATAACACAAGTGACCCCACAATAATACCAGAGACCCTACAATAACACCAGAGACCCTAAGATAACACCCAGCCCCTATAGTGCCTGAAACCCCACAATAACACGAGTGACCCTACAATAACAAGAGTGGCCCTACAATGACACGAGTGGCCCTACAATAAAACCAGAGACCCTACAATAACACCCAGCCCCTATAGTGCCTGAGACCCTGCAATAACACGAGTGGCCCTACAATGACACGAGTGGCCCTACAATAACACGAGTGGCCCTACAATGACACCAAAGACCCTACAACAACACCATTGCCCCACGGCATCCCACAGCCCCACTCGTGCCCCACAAGCCCGCGTGGACCCCCAGTGGGATTTCAGCGTGGGGGTCCCTCCCCTCCTCTGGCGTCACGGGCGTGGGTGGCCGCAATAAAGGCTGTGACCGGCTGTGTCCTTGTCCTTGTCCCTGCGCCACCCCCGGGGACCCCATCCCCGTGTCCCCCCCCAGCGGGGACACCCGGGGACACCCCCGGTGACGTGGGGTGGGGGGGGGAGGGGGCGTGTGTCCGTGGGGGTGTGTCGTGTCCCCGTGGGGTGGGGCGGGTCCGTGGGGCGGGGAAGGTCCATGGGGAGGGTCCGTGGGGCGGGGCCGGTCGATGGGGCGGGGG
>JAWWEE010000158.1:8429875-8446014 GCA_035221455.1 Xenops minutus
CCCTCCACCCCACGGAGCATCTTCCCATCCCCACGGGGCATCTCCCCCTCCACCCCCTGCAGCATCTTTCCCCACCCGCCACCCCACGGAGCATCTTCCCAGCCCCACGGAGCACCTTCCCCGCACCCCACACAGCCGGGATGCTCCACCCCCGACCCCCCCCGGTTGATGGGATGATTTTGGGGGGCCGTGGGCTGGGCGGTGCCCCGGGGGGGGGTGATGCCGCACCGCTGACATCACGGCGCTCAGCCAAAGGGAGCGGTGCGGGGTGGGGGGGGGCGTGACGGGGGCGGCCCCCGGTGGGACCGGGGCTGCTCCGGGGGGTCCCGGTGCCCCCCGATCTCTCCATGCAGGGCATGGGGAGCCTCCGGCTGGGCAACCGCGCCGTCATGTACACGGCGGAGACCCTCCCCAAGGGCAAGAACCGCGTCATGGGGGTGAGTTTTTGGGAGGGGGGTGGTGGGTGGGCTGGGGAACCCCTGGAAAATCCCACCCCCCAGAATTCCCGTGGGATTTACATCCTCCTGCGGATCCCTCCGGGGATGCGCTGGGATCAAGGCACCCGCACGGCCGGTGCGCCGCTGGAGCGGGAGTGGGGAGGGGGGAGGCGGCGAGTTGACCTCATTCCCACCCATCCCGCTCCTCCAGACCATCCAGATCATGACGGGATTCCTGCACATCGGCTTCGGGATCGTCCTGACCACGCTCACCAATGTCTACACCTCGGTGTTCGTCATCGGGGAGATCCCGTTCCTGGGCGGCGTGTCGGTGAGGGGTCCCGCAGGGGAGAGGGGAGGGATGCCCACGGGGAAGGAGTGCCCACCAGAGAGGGATGCCCTCTGGAAAAGTTGGCCCCACTGAGGAATGATGCCCCCAGAGAAGGGGATCCCACTGGGGAGTGGTGGCCACCAGGGAAGGGAATTCCACCAGGGAATGATGCCCTCAGGGGTTAGGAGGGTTACAAGGGAAGGATGCCCACCAGGGAAGGATGCCCACCAGGGAAGGGAATTCCACCAGGGAATGATGCCCTCAGGGGAAGGAGGGTTACAAGGGAAGGATGCCCACCAGGGAAGGGAATTCCACCAGGGAATGATGCCCACCAGGAAGGGAATCCCACCAGAGAAGGATACTCCCCGGTAAGAAAGGATACCCACCAGGGAATGATGCCCACCTAGGGAGGGAATCCCACCAGGGAAAGGATGCCCACCAGGAATGATCCCAGATGGGCTTCCGTGGCTCCCAGGGCTGGGCACAGGGAATTCTGCTCCCCCCCCTGTGCCAGGGCCAGGAAGGTTTGGGGGGTCTGGGGGTGCCCTCGGTGCCACTGACCCCCTTTCCCCCTCCCCAGTTCATCATCTCCGGCTGCCTCTCCATCGGGGCCGAGAAGAGCCCCACGGAATGCGCGGTGAGCGGCACCGGGAGCAGCTCCACGGTGTTTTTGGAGGGGGGTGCCCTCCAGGGTGTTTTTGGGGGGGGTCTCCCATCCCCTCCACCCCCCGAGGGCCCCCCCCCCAAATGCCCTGGGTGCCTGCAGGTAAAGGGCAGCCAGACCATGAACGTCATCAGCGCCATCTTCGCCCTGCTGGGGATCGTGGCCTTCATCGTCGACCTCAACCTCAACGTGCTCTACCACTCCAGCCTCGGCTACCACGGTTACCTCGTCCTGGTAATCCCGGTTTTGGGAATTCCAGCCCTTGGGAGAGCCCCCCCCTGGCCTGTTCCCTGCCTTTCAGAGGGGTGTTGTGACCTCCCCAAAGTCACTCTTGGGCTGGGGGGTTCGGTGCGTCTGCCGGCGCGACCTATTTTAGGTCAGTCCCTCGGGAGATGACTCACCCTTTGGAAGCATCCACGAGGCGGAAAAAACGGCGGGATGGAGGGCTCGGAGCGCTCACGGAGCCGGGAGAGGAGGGGGCAGCCTCAAAATGTGGCAGGGGGTGGGATTCCTGCCCCTGGGCGCTTCCCGAGGGGGTGCTGATGGGGTTTTCCGCATCCTGGAGCTCGCAGGGAATGGGATTTCCATCGTGCTGCTCATCTTCACCATCCTGGAATTCTGCATCGCTGTGGCCACCGCCAACTTCTGGTGCCGGGCCACGCGGCTCAGCTCCAACGAGGTAGGGAATGGGATCGGGAAGTGGCTGGGATGGACCCCCCCCCAATCTGAAATGCTTCCCTGGTATCCTGGTGTATCCCATGATCCCGCTTTCTCCCAGTCCATGCTGATCGTTCCCAGTGCCACCCGTGTGGATCTGGCCGCGCCACCGGCGGAGATGCCACAGCCACCCAGCTACACCGAGGTGATTCCCAATCCGGAGGGATATCCTGGATAGGACCAGAGTCGGGATTGGGATGGCTCCCCCCCCGGAGCAGCATCTGATCCATTCCTGCGTGACACACCCCATCCCACTGCCCTGGGAAAATATCCCATTCCCAGGGAGCATCCTGGAGCATCCACCTCTCTGCTTTGGGAATGGGGAGGAGATCCCAAAATCCCACTGAGGGGTCACCCCAAATCCCGCCCCCTTCCCAAAGCTTTGTCTCTTTCCAGGTGGCTGCTCCTGAAGTCTGACACCGGAATGGGATCCCGCCTCCACCGCTCCCAAATCCAGGGCTGTGACAACCTCTTCCCGCTGGGATACGCTGGTCCCGCCCCTCCAAAAGCCAGCGAGCTCCCCAAAATTCCCACTTTCCTGCCCATCCATCTGCCCCCGTGCCTGGTCTGAGGGGCATTCCTTGCTGGCTGCTTTAGGAAGGGGCTTCTCCGTGCGGGAATCTCGAGGAAATTCCTGCCTGTAAATCCCCAGTGGGATTCTGGGATTCACTCGTGTCAGGATTCAGGACTTTCCAGGGGGTCCGGTGGCTTGGAGTGATCCCGACATGTGGATCCACCGGACCATCTACCTCGGCTCGTCCCCCGTTGGCTTGATTTTATCTTGGGAATAAATGCTCGATCCGGGCTTGTGGCTCCTGAATTTGGGAATTTTCAGCGTGGGAGTTGCAATTTCCACACGCACAGACCTGGAACGGGGCTCATCCTGCCTGGTTTGGGGGCACCTGCTCCATCCTGAGGGAATTCTGCCCCCCATCCTGGTATCTGCTCTGTCTCCTGCGGGAATTCTGCCCCACTCCAAACTCCTGGTGTTTGTTCTCTCCCAAGGGAATTCCATGCCCCAAAACCCATGGCATCTGCTCCTAAAGGATTTTTGTCCCCTTAACCCCCCAGTGCCTGGTCTCCCGAGGGAATTCAGCCCCACTAAGCCCCTCTCCCCATGGAATTCCGCTCCCTAAATCAGAGTACCTGCTTCCCTGAAGGAATTCCACGCCACTAAACCTCTGGTGCCTGATCCTGAGGGAATTTTGCCCCCCTAATCCCCTCTCCTGAGGAAATTCCAGCTCCCAAACCAGGGTACCTGCTCTCCCGATGGAATTCTGCCCCCACAAACCCCTGGTTCTTGTTTCCAATGGAATTCTTTCCCTCTTAACTCCCAGTACCTGATCTTTCTCCCGAGGGAATTCCACTCCCCTAAATGCCTGGTACCTGCTCTCCCAAGGGAATTCTGCCAACCTAAACCCCTCTCCCTGGAATTCCCTCCCTAAACCAAGGACCCTGCTCTCCTGAGAGAATTCTGTCCCCCTAAGCCCCTCTATTCATGGAATTGCAGCCCTAAACCCCTGGCGCCTGTTCTGCTGAGGGAATTCTGCCCCCCTTAAACCCCTCTCCCACAGGAATCCCATCCCTAAACTCCTGGTACCTGCTCTCCCGAGGGAATTCTGCTCCTCTAAACCCCTCTCTCCATGGAATTCCCTCCCTAAACCAAGGACCCTGCTCTCCCAAGGGAATTCTGCCTCCACAAACCCCTGGTACTTCTTCCCAATGGAATTCCTTCCCCCTTAACTCCCAGTCCCTGCTCTTTCTCCCGAGGGAATTCCACTCCCCTAAATTCCTGGTCTCTGCTCTCCTGAGGAAATTGTGCCCCCTTAAACCCCTCTCCCACGGGAATCCTAACCCCCAGTACCTCATCCTGAGGGAATTCTGCTTCCTTAAACCCTGCTCCCACAGGAATCCCACTCCCCTTAACCCCTGGTTCCTCATTCTGAGGGAATTCTGCCCCTCTCAACCCCCCTTTCCTTGGAATTCCCTCCCTAAACCAGGCTCCCTGCTCTCCCAAGGGAATTCCAGCCCTAAACCCCTGATCCCTGCTCTCCTGAGGGAATTCTGCCCCCCTAAGCCCCTCTATTCATGGAATTCCACCTCAAACCCCCCGGTACCTCATCCTGAGTGAATTCTGCTTCCTTAAACCCCTCTCTCATGGGAATCCCACCCCCTTAACCCCTGGTCCCTGCTCTCCTGAGGGAATTCTGCTCCCTTAAACCCCTCTCCCATGGGAATCCCACCCCCTTAACCCCTGGTACCTCATCCTGACGGAATTCTGCCCCTCTCGACCCCTTACTCCATGGAGTCCCCTCCCTAAACCAGGGTCCCTATCCTCCTGAGGGAATTCTGCCCCCCAGACTCCCTCTCCCACACTCCGGCTCCGCTATTTTTAGCGGGGCTGGAGCAGCTGGAGCGCCGGCGGCGATGCCGGTGACGCCAGCACAGCCCGGTTTTTCCGCCGCCACCGGAGAAGCTGCCCCGGGGCTGGAGCTGCTCCTGGGGGTGACACGGGGACACCCGTGACCATGTGCTCCCTGTTCCCACAATCCCAGCTGCTGGGGCATGGAGCTGAGGGATCTGATGGATGCTCCCAAACCTCCTCCGTGCCGCAATCCCTCAAAGTCCCTCATTTTTAGGGGCAGGAATTAGAGCCAAAGGGCTCTGGGATTGTTTCATCGGCTCCTGATGAGCTCGTTAGGGATCCATCCTTAATTATCCTGCATCCATAGGGATGCTTAAGGAGCTAATGAGCATCCAGTGGCATCAAGTTGCTTAAGGAGTATCCCAAGCCTCTGGAAAGCTGGGATGGACACCCCAGTGCTGATTTTCCAAAGGGTGGGAGCAACCTGATGAATTTTAGTGCCCTGGGGGCGGGGGGAATCTCCTTAATTTTTTGGGACAGGATCCATCCCAAATTTCCCCAGAGCAGGATCAGTGAAGTCCTCCTTGACCATTCCCTTTGGTTTTCAGAGGTTTTCCATGTTTTTTCCATGCTCCCCAGCACTCCAGCTGCTCAGCCAAAGCCTCATGGATTATTCACTCCCTGTCGGTTATTTCTGTTCCCAGCTCTGAAAAAATAATGAGGCGGATCAGTTGGAAAAGCCCCAGGGATTTTGGGAATGGGATGAACAGGCTGTCTCTACTCACTCCGTGTTCACAATCCATTATGGCTCCGGAGCATCCCAACCTCTCCCAGCTCCACAGGGACCACCAGGAAGCCATTCCAACCCCCATCCAAGCTGGTGGATCCAGCATGGCAGCTTCCCAAGAAAGAGGCTGGGAATCATCCTCAACCTCCACCGGCATCGGGGTCTGTTTTCCCAGAGTATCCCAGTGTTTAGGCACAGCTTTCCCTGAAAATGCTGGAATAAAAGTTTAAGGTTCCATGGAAATGGGGGGTTTATTTAATGCATCTCTTTTTTTTTTTTTTTTTTTGGATGGGAATTTGCAGCCCTGGGTGGGGAGTGGGTTTTTTTTCCTTGGATAGGTTATGGATTTGATCCTAAGTTTTGTGTCCAGACGGTGATGCTGCCACCCCTGGCTCCATATCCTCACGGACATGGATAGGTGGGATAATAAAGGGGTGATAAAGGCTGAGAGCTGATCCCAGACTGGATCCACGGGTATTCCACAGGGAAGATCCCTAAAGAAAGCCAAAACTCCCCCCAGGGAGCAGCGGTGAGTGGGGCTGGAGGGTCCCAATGGCTCTGCTTTCCCTGGAAAAGAGAAGGATCCAGGGAGACCTTGGAGCACCTTCCAGTGTCTAAAGAGGCTCCCAGAGAGCTGAAGGACTTTGGAAAAGGCATGGAGTGACAGGACATTGGGAATGGCTTTTTCCAAAGGGAAGAGTTTGATAGGACATTGGGAAGAAATTCTTCCCTGGGAGGCTGATGAGGTGCTGGAATGGATTTTCCAGGGAAGTTGTGGCTGCCCCATCCTTGGAACTGTCCGAGGCCAGTTTGGAGCAACCTGGAATAGTGGAAGGTGTCGGGGTTGGAATGAGATGGGATTTAAACTCCCTTCCCACCCAAACCGTTCCAGGACTTTCAGTGGAAGGCGGTGCCAGCGAAGCCTTGGAGACACGCTGGAGCTTTTCCAGGAGTTTTACTGGGAATGAGCAGATCAAAGGCTGGGATGTCACGTGAGGGGGTGATGGACACATCTGGGACAGGGTTTGGGAGCAATGTCACCGTGTCCCAAATGCCAGGGTATGGATCATCCCAACCTCCTGCTCCTGGCTCTGGAGTCCCTAATCCAGGATGGACACTGGTTGAACACCCTCCAAGGAGGATCCTCCATGGAATTTTGGGGGCATAAGAGTGGGGATAACACCAGTGACATTCCTGGGATGACACACTGGGAGTGTTTGCAGTGACAGCATCAGGGCTGGCGGCCCTTGTGCTGTGATTCCCGGGAATGGCACATGGATAAAAGCCAAAAAACCTGCAACCCGTCCTGGAAAACGTGACTTTTCCTGCCGGAATCTCTATGGAAACAGCTCTGTGGGAAGCAGGAACACCTGGAAGCAAAGGAAAATGTTGAGTTTTGGTATTTTTATGGGGATGTAAAGTTTGTCCTGGGAAGCAGCAACTTTCTATGGAAGGAATTTCTCCCTCGTAATCTATTTTCTTTGGAAAAAAACCCACAGAGTTTTGGGTTGGAAAAGGAATTTTGATTCCACCTGGCTCATAAAATTTGGGATTTGGGGTGTTCTCACTGATCCCTCCTCAGCCTGAGCATCCAGCCAGGCTTCCCCCATCCATACTTTCCCCCTGAAAAATAGGAAAATAAACATTAAAATCCAAGGAATGTGTTGTATATATCAACAAAGCCCAAAATTCCTGGAAATAAAGGGCTGGAAAACTCCACTGCTTCCCTACATCTGCTTCAAAGCTTCACCTCCTCTGGAATCTGCTCCCAAGATAAATCCTGCCATCCTTCCTTGGGCTTCAGGCTGGACCTGGGTATATTTAGCAAGGGGAAAAGTGCTTTTTCCATGGATAACTCACTCGGAAAAGGGGCTTTAGGGGGGCCAAGGCTGGCTGAAAGGCTGGAATTTCAGAAATGCTGTGGGATTTGGGAGGAAATCCACCGTGCAGGGCGGTTTTGGCTGGGAATGTGAGCCTGGATAATGCTGGAGCATAAAGAGGGGATCCCAGAATTTCCACGGGGGCTCAAGTGTTCCTGGAATGAGATCCTGGGGATTGTTAGGACTGGGGGGTTGAGAGGGAGAGGGACCAGCAGGAATTAAGGGCTCTGAGGCACCAGGAATGTGCTGAAGGGGTTGAATCTCATCCATGTCCATGTTTTTCCTGGAAAGCTGTGCCTCCAGATGCAGCCCTTTACGAGGCCAAGTGCTTCCATCAGGGATGTGGGATGGAGGAAGGTCATGGAAGGGATGGACATGTGAGTCACTTGCAGCTCTTTGCTTTCCAGCTCTGTCATTCCAGCTCTTTTCTGGGATCTGATTTAGGCTGGTTTTGGGGGTGTATCCCATTCCCTGAATCCTGGAATGGTTTGGGTTGGGAGGGACCCTAAGGATCATCCAATTCCAACCCCCTGCCATGGGAAGGATCACCTTCCACTGGATCAGGTTGCTCCAAGTCCCATCCAAACTGACTCCAGTGCTGGAAGCCTCTCCCGGGCTCTGGAATGCTGTGCTTCCAAACCCGGTCTCTCAGCTCCCTCTAGGGCCAAAGGGAAGGAAAAAACACTTCCAAAAGTTGCTCCACCTGCTCCTAAAATCCACAGCTGGGGGGTCTCTGCCTTCCCTGGGTGGTGGGAAACCAAGCTGGGAGATGCCAGAATCCTGGACCTAAAAATTCCACTTCCACCAGGAAATTCCTGCCCTGCACCCACTGAACATGCAGGAAACCTGTGGCCAGCGAGGAGGATCCTAATCCTCCTGGAAAATAGGATGTGGTTGTTTTGTGGGAAGAAGGGGCCTCTGAATCCCTTGGGATCCCCTCTCCATGAGCAATGGGTCTGTTCCCAGCCCGAGCTCCCATTCCCCATCGTAAGCAACGGGATCTCCTTCCTGGAGCCGGCCAGGAATTCCCTGGATTCCCCCTGTGTGTGTCCTCACTG
This sequence comes from Xenops minutus, assembly GCA_035221455.1. Classification (NCBI taxonomy): domain Eukaryota; kingdom Metazoa; phylum Chordata; class Aves; order Passeriformes; family Furnariidae; genus Xenops; species Xenops minutus. The sequence goes on from JAWWEE010000158.1 coordinate 8,438,115, forward strand.
GGGACAAATCCACAGGGATGGAGGAAGGGGAACCCCCAAAAACGGCAATAAAAGAGCTTCCTCAGGATGTAACGGGGTTTATAAAGTTTCCTGGCTCAATCCCTGTTTTTCCTGGGAAGTGGGAAGGGCTGGCTGGCTCATTAGCGGCCCTAATTAGCACCTCATTAGGAGCCAGGCTAATTGCAGAGATGATTCCCGAGCAAAGCATACACAATCTGGGATGGAAAGGACTTGCTCAACACTGGGAAAGGGGGTGTCCCCTGGGAGCATCCCATGGGATAAACATCCAACCCTTCCCAAAGCTGCAGAAATCAACCTGCCTCGACTTCCCAAATCCCTCTCCCGGCACAGGATTTTGGGAGCCTCCACTGGCAAAGCCGCCTCGTTGAGCAAGAGGGGCCTGACGAGAATTCCAGGACGGAGCTTCCCGCAGGGAGCAAAGGGCAGCGGGAGCGTGTCCCGCCTGTCCAGCCCCTCCCGGGGATTTTGGGACAGGGAAGGGAGGAGGGAAAGGAGGATATTTGGGTGTTCCTTGAGCTTCTCCGGGCTCATTCCCGGGCCATGGCGGCCACCACAGTGACGGAATCTGGCGGCGTGAGGATCATCACGGAGGTGATCCCGGCCACGGATCCCCGGGCAGCCCAGCTGGCATCGGGATCCCAGTCACCTGAGCCTGCCAGGACATCGTTCCCAGTCCAGACCTTCAGGAGGGCTCATCCCAAGGTGTTGGGGGTGAGGCACGGCGTTCCCGGGGGGTAAAGCAGGGATTGGGGATCCACAGGGATTGCCCTGCTTGGGGTTCCCCGCCTGTCCCAAGTCCCTTCCTGGCACCAGGATTGGGGTGGGATACGGCTCAAACCCATGGAATTGGGATCCCTCTCCCCCGATCCTCCCCCAGACCATCCACATCTTCACCGGGATCATCCACATCTCATTCGGGATCATCCTGACAGCGTCGGAGCACGAAACCCCTTCCCTGCCCGTGGCCAGCGGGGTCCTCTTCTGGCTCGGTGTCCTGGTAAGTTGGGATGAGGACATGGGAACCTCAGGGAATCCGGGTGGTTTGGGGACAGTGCCCCCTGGTCTCCAGGTCTGCTCTCATCTCCCCCACTTCCCACCTTCCAGCTGTGTTTGTGCATCCCTGAACCCCAATTCCCACCAGGAAGGGTGACAGGAAGTGGTGCCTTGTTCCTGATGACTCCATTCCCACTGTTTTCCAAGCAGCTCCTGGTCTCGGGATCTTTGCTGGTGGAAAGTGAAAAGAGAGACAACATTCTGCTGGTAAGACCCAGGATGGGAGGGATAAGAGGGATAATGTGGCCCCACGTTCCTTATGTCCCTTCCAGGGGGCTGCTGGGACCTCTCTGCAGCCTGGATTCATCCCATGGGATCCACAGCCCAGTCTCCCCATAGGGAATTGCCTAATACTTCCCACATGGAGTATAGGATGGGATTCGGGGTCTGAAGGAGACGCTCGGGGCCTTTTGGAGTCACTGTGGGATGAGGGGGATAAAAGGTCCAGGAGACCCTTGGGCCTCTTGGAGCCACTCTGGGATTACAGGGAAAAAAGGAACAGGAGAAGCCATGGGCATCTTGGAGCCACTCTGGGATTACAGGGAAAAAAGGAACAGGAGAAGCCATGGGCCTCTTGGAGCCACTCTGGGATTACAGTGACAAAAGGCCCAGGGAACCCTGAGGGACTCTTGGAGTCACTTTGGGATGAGCGAGGGACAAATCCATGGAACCTCTCAGAGTCAGTTTGGGATGGGTGGGAAAAACAGGTCCAGGAGACCCTCTGGGCCTCCAGGAATCATCCCCTCAGGTTCTTTCAGAACCATTCTGGGATTACAGGGACAAAATGCCCAGGACACCCTCGTCCCTGTTCCCGGAGCTCCGTGTCACCCCGGGTGACCCCACAGGTGCAGACCTGCTGTGTGGTCAACGTGGGTGTCGTCCTGGGCACGCTGGTGGCCACCGCGGTGCACGGCACGGCCATCACGCGGCCCCCGCCCGGCTGCGAGCACAACGCACCCTTCCAGATCCAGCCAGAGTGGTGCCTCAACATGGAAAACAAGGTACGGACACCTGGGAACATCCAGGATCTGGGTGGGGTGTCCAAGGCTCCAGGTCCTGCTCAGGTCGGGTGTCCAGGGCTCCAAGCGGGATGTCCAAGGTTCCTGGTCCCACTCAGACATGATGGAGTCTCCTGGTTCTGCTCAGGTGGAGGGTCCAAGCCTTTAGGTGGGGGGGTCCAAGGCTCCTGGTCCCGCTCAAGTGGTGGGTTTGAACCTCCTGGTCCCAGTCAGGTTGGGTGTCCAGGCCTCCTGGTCCCAGTCAGATGGGATGGAGTCACCAGAGGGGGTGTCCAGGGCTCCTGGTCCCACTCCAGTGAGGTGTTCAAGGCTCCAGGTTGGGTGTCCAAGTCTCCAGGTGGGATCTCCAAGTCTCCAGGTGGGATCTCCAAGTCCCCAGGTGGGGTGTCCAAGTCCCCAGGTGGGATCTCCAAGTCTCCAGGTGGGATCTCCAAATCTCCAGAAGGGGTGTCCAAAGCTCCAGGTGGGGTGTCCAAGTCCCCAGGTGGGGTGTCCAAGTCTCCAGGTGGGGTGTCCAAGGCTCCCAGTCCCGCTCAGGTGGGATGGAACCCGCCGCTCCCGCTCGGGCCGTGGATCCCGGGGCTGCTCCAGGACATTCCCGCGGTTCCTCCCCCGGCAGATCCTGAGCAATGGGCTGGATTGCACCCTGGTGCTCCTCAGCCTGCTGGAATTCTGCGTGGCCGTGGCAGCCCTGGCCTTTGGATATGAGGCCATCCAGCAGCATGGCTACACCCACATGGTGAGGGGCTCGGGAGGACCCCCAGCTTTCCTGGGAACCCCTGGGAATGCCTGGGAACCCCCAGGAATCCCTAGGAATGCCTGGGAATCCCTGAGAAGCCCGGGAACACCTGGCAATCACACCCCTGGGAATCCCTGTGAACCCCTGGGAATCTCTGGGAACTCCTGGGAATCCCTGGGAACTCCTGGGAATCTCTGGGAACTCCTGGGAATCCCCAGAAAACCTTGGGAAACCCTGGGAATCTCCATGAACCCCTGGGCATCCCTGGGAAGCCTCAGAAATCCCTGTGAACCCCTGGGAACTCCTGGCAATCCCTGGGAACCCCTGGAAACCCTTGGGAATGCCTGGGAACCCCTTAGGAACGCCTGGGAATGCTTGGGAACTCCTGGGAGCCCCTGGGAATCCCCACCAAACCCCAGGAATGCCTGGAAAACCCTGAGAATCCCTGGGAACCCCTGGCAATCCCTGTGAACCCTCTGGAATGCCTGTGAACCCCTGGAAAACCCTGGGAATCCTTGAAAACCCCTGAAAATGCCTTCAAACCCCTGGGAATCTCTGGGAAAACTGGGAATGCTTGGGAACCCCTGGAAACTCCTGAAAATGCCTTCAAACCCCTGGGAATCCCTGGGAACCCCTGGGAATGCCCAGGAATCCCTGGGATGCTGATTCCACCTCTCCCTCCAAGGGGCCACCTCGGAGATGTCTCTGTGCTCCCAAAAGCTTCATTTCCCTGTTTTCCCTTTCCCAGGCGCTGTAGCCACGGACAACCCCCTCCCTCCCGAGGTGCTGCATCCCGGGGGGGTCTCCGGCACCGGAGCCTCGAAACCCATCGAAGCCCGCCCCGGTGCCCTCAATAAAGGCCTTTCCCCCCGTCTCAGCCCACGCGTGTCTCCGGGGAGGGTTTGGGAGGGAGGGGAAACGCCACAGTGCCCGACACAGACATGGCGGCCGCCCCTCAGTGCTGAGGGAGCTGCCCGACACAAACATGGCGGCCGCCCCTCAGCGCTGAGGGAGTTGCCCGACACAAACATGGCGGCCGGGGAGTCTTAGACGCTTGAGCGCGCCCTGACGTCATCGGGCCGCGACGCCGCGGCACGTGGATCATGGACGGGGAGAGCGGGGGGACCCCGGGATCGGGATCGGGATCGGGATTGGGATCGGGAGCGACCCCCGAGGGGCCCGGCGGGGCCGCCCCGGCCGCGGGCCGGGCGCGGCGGCGGCGGAAAGGCGCCAAGAAGCGGCAGGAGGCGGTGGCGGCCATTCCGCGGGGCAGGCCCAAGTCGGGGCGGGTGTGGAAAGACCCCGGGAAGAAAAGGTGGGAAGGGGGAGGGGGAATGTTTGGGAGGGGGCTCTGGGGGTGTTTGGAGGTCGGGGCGTATTTTGAGGTGTCTCGGGTGGGCAGGGTTTGGCGGGGGGGAGGTCACTCGTGGGAGTGGTGGGGGTTGGAGTTATCCATAGGTATCCATAGGTTTTAGGGAGGATCCAGGGCACAGGGACGCTTGGGGGGGCTGAGGGGGGTTTTCATGGAATTCTGGCTTGAGGAGTTTCTGGAGCGCAGCCACGGTCGCATCCCGGGGTTTTTGGGGAGCCAACACACCCCGTGTGGTTCCAGGTTCTCCCACATGATCCAGGACAAGGCTCTCCGCACCTCCTGGGCCCGGAAAATGAAGGAGAGGCAGGAGAAGAAGCTGGTCCGGGATCTGGCCCGGCAGCTCGAGGAAGGGAAGCAGAGGGAGCGAGAGGTAACTGTGAATTCCCACCTTTCCCGTGTCTCTGCGCTCAGCCCGGGCTTTGGCTGATCCCAGCGCTGTTCCAAACCCTGGGAAAAGGGTGGCTGGGATGGTGAATTCCCTGCGCTGGCACCGAATCCAGTCACATGCGGGGAGTCACTCACTCGGAATAAACTCCCCGGGGTCAGTCCGAGCCTCCTCCGGGCTGGAAAAGCTGCTGGAATGACGGATTTCACGCTTGGGCGGCCGCTGGGGCCGGTTTGGGTTTAATCCTGGTGGGAGGGATCCACCACAGGGAATGTTTTGGTGCAGGAAAAGAAGCGGCGGCGGGAGGAGAACTTGAAGCGGCGCCTGGAAAACGAGAGGAAAGCCGAGATTGTCCAAGTGGTGAGTGTCCATTTTTCCCCTCTCCCGGCTGGGAACAGCACTGGGAATGGCTCACAACATCCAGACCTCATGGACTGGGCTCCAGCTCGCTCCAGTTCCTCTCCCTGGCTCTGTCTTGAAGGGATACTGGGAGAACTGGGCGATTCCTGGCAAAGCTGGGAGCACACTGGGAGAGGGTTCCCTGTGCCAAGGAGGATGGGGTGTGGGATGGAATGGGATGGGCTTGATGGGATGGGATGGGCTTGATGGGGTGGGATGGGATGGGATGGGATGGGGATGTGGATGGGACAGCTGCTCTTCCAAGCTTGGGAATACCAGAACTAAGGGATAACGGGCACACAGGGTGGTGGAACAGGGAAAACGTGGCACTGATGGGAATCCACGTGGGGAAAATCCCAGGAAAAGACCCAGGAGCTCAGGATGGGTGTGTGGAAGTGCCCAAGGCCAGGAGCTCGGAGCAGCCTGGGCTAGCAGAAGGTGTCCCTGCCTATGGATAAGGATCATCCTTAAGGTCCTTTCCAAGCCCAAACCACTCCATGCAATCCCTCTTTTTCCAGATCCGGAACCCCCTGAAGCTCAAGAGGGCCAAGAAGAAGCAGCTCCGGCGGGTGGAAAAGCGGGACACGCTGGCCCTGCTCCAGAAAACACCCGTCAGGCGCAGCACAGCCCCGGAATGAGGCGGGAACGGGGATCCCACCGTGCCTGGGATGTGCAGGAGGTGTTCCCATGGACCCTGCTCCCTTTTCCAGGGGTGTTTCCCTGCCTGGGAGGGCAGGAATTGCTTCCCGGACTCTTGGTGTCAGACAGACAAGAGGACAGAGCTGGGATGGGTTATTCCGTGATCCCCGGGAAGCTGCTGGATCCACATCCCTGTGGAATGGGGATGTTGCTGGCACAGAACTCGAATTTGCCTTTTCCTTATAAAAATGAATGGGAGTTGAGCCAGATTTGCCTCCAGTGGCTCCACATGGGACCTTCCCAAAGGCATTCCTGGGGTCAGAGGGTTCCGTGGCCCCTCATTCCCTGAGGCTCCCCTTTCCTACTGGGAATGAGCCTTGGAGCCCATCCCTAAGGAAGGGGACACATCCCTGAAGAGATGGGAGTGAGACACACCCTCTTGACACACTCTTTTGGGTTGACAACACTGGGAATTTGGGGGGAATTGGGGTGGCTGGGAATTTGGGGCAGAAGGCGCAGATGGAAGGAAGAGCCTCAGGGTGGGAAATGCACGTGGATTTCTTCACATTCCTGGTTTTTCTTGCTCCGGGAAACATCCTTTTCTGCATTCCTGGGGAGGGATGGGATAAAGGGGACACTGGGGGGGGGGACAACGGGGACATTGGAAGGGAAAATGGAAATCCTGGGGTGGGTGGGAGTGGAGATCTCTGGAGCTTCAGCCTGGAGTGACAATTTGGGAGGGACACACTTCCTTATGGCCCTGGGGGGAGCTGGCCCTGAGCCCCCCCTGGAATGGGAATGGGGAATCCCATCCATATCCAGGATCCCACCCATGTCCAGGGCTGCCACAGGGAACAGGGGGAGCCTGGCAGGAATTTTCGGGGTGTGGCAGGTGCCAGCCTGGCACGGGGTCATGGGGCAGCCCTCTGCCCTCCTGCCTCCCGGGTTAATGATTTCCAAGGAATACTCAATCCCTGCCTCTCCCTCTCCGGAGCCCACAGAGCCTTTGCCCAGCGGGGTAAGAGAAGGGGGAATTGGGAGCCCATTCCCGTGGCCTCGGGGGCTCGGAGGGGCTGGTTTTCCTGGTGGGGCGGATATGGGAGAACCGGGAGAACCACGTGTCTCCTCCCACGCGGGATTGGGGCCAAACCTCCCTGTTCCGCATTCCCAGAGAGGGAATAGGGAGAATTCGGGATCGGGGGTGGGGGCCTCGTAGCCCCTGGAGCCCCGATCTGCTCCGACCCCCTCCCCGGGGGGCACAGGAGGATAAGGAGAGGGGACGGTGGGTGTTGGGAATGCCGGGGCTGGAAGACATGGAAAAGGGATGGTGCTGCTGCCGGGCAAGTTTTGGGAGTGCTGGAGGGGTGGCTTGGGGTCGGGGGGTGGGGATAAGGGAAGGAGGGGGTCAGGGAATTAGGGAAGTAGGGCATGGGGATATGGAAGGAGGGAACAGGGATCAGGGAAAGGGGGATAGGGATCAGGAAGGGAGAGGATCAGGGAAGGAGGGATGAGGATGAAGCAGAGGACAGGGACCAGGGAAGGAAGGGTGTGGACTAGGAGGGAGTGGACAAGGGCCAGGCGGGGATCCAGGGAAAGCGGGATGGGGACAGGGGAGGGGGAATAGGGATCGGGAAAGGAGGAGATGGGATCCAGGGAGGGAGGGATGGAGGCAAGAAAGGAGGGATAGGGAGAGGGAAACAGGGACAGGGAAGCAGGGATGGGGACAGGGAGGGGGGACATGGACAGGGAAGCAGGGATGGGGACAGGGAAGCAGGGATGGGGACAAGGAAGGAAAGATGGGGACAGGGAAGGAGGGATGGGGACAGGCAAGGGTGGGGACAGGGAAGCAGAGATGGGGACAGGTAAGTAGGGATGGAGACAGGGAAGCAGGGATGGAGACAGGGAAGGAAGAATGGGGACAGGGAAGGATGGAGACAGGGAAAGATGGAGACAGGGAAGCAGGAACGGGGACAGGGAAGCGGGAATGGGGACAGGGAAGCGGGAATGGGGACAGGGAAGCAGGGATGGAGACAGGGAAGTAGGGATGGGGACAGGGAAGGAAGGACGGGGACAGGAAAGCAGGGACGGGGACAGGGAAGCAGAGATGGAGGTAGGGAAGTAGGGATGGGGACGGCAGCGGGAACAGGGACAGGGAAGCAGGGATGGGGACAGGGAAGCAGGAATGGAGGTAGGAAAGCAGGGATGGGGACAGGGAAGCAGGGATGGGGACAGGGAAGCAGGGATGGGGACAGGGAAGCGGGGATGGGGACCGC
>JAWWEE010000158.1:8446114-8462105 GCA_035221455.1 Xenops minutus
ATGGGGACAGGGAAGCAGGGATGGGGACAGGGAAGCAGGGATGGGGACAGGGAAGCAGGGATGGGGACAGGGAAGCAGGGATGGGGACAGGGAAGCATGGATGGGGACGGGGAAGCAGGGGATGCCACCAGGACTATCTGGACCACAAACCCACCTCCTCGTGCCATCGCCACATCCCGTTATCCGCCAGGCAGGATCCCTGGGGACAGTCCCTGCTGCCAGCCAGCCCCGTGTGACACCCAGGGCGATCCCTTTCCCAGGTGCGCCATGGTGGAGGTGACGGTGACACCGCAGTCGTCGCTGGCCGACCGGCGGGTGCAGGTCCACGTGCGGGGCCTGTCCCCATCCCAGCTCGTCACCCTCCGCGCGTGGCTGAAGGACGAGCATGGCGAGTGCTTCCAGTCCCGCGCCTTTTTCCGCGCCGACGGATCGGGAGAGGTGGATCCCGGGAATCACGCCGCCCTCGGAGGCAGCTACTCCGGCGTGTGGCCCATGGGGCTCTTCTGGTTCCTGCAGCCCGACACGCTTTTCCGGCGGCTGGTGAAGCGGGATGTGACCGGGAGCCCGTTCCTGGTGCGGCTGGAAGTGTTCGACGGGCTCCTGCTGGACACGGAGCCGCAGGAGCAGCCGCTGGGATCGTGCGAGGCCGAGCGGTGGTACGTGGGCCCCGGAGTGCAGAGGGTGCCCATCCGCGAGGGAAGGGTCCGAGGGGCCCTGTTCCTGCCTCCTGGTGAGCATTGCGTGCCCCTGGCATGCCCAGCCCTGGAATTGCTGGGATAGCGAACAGCAGGGACCCCCAGATGCTCAGGCTCTGGAACCCTGGTTGGCCTGCTTTGGGATACCCAACCTCGGGGTCCCTGGGATGCCCAGCCCTGGGTTGACCAGCCTTGGGATACCCAGCCCTGGAATTCCTGGGATAATAGACAGCAGGGACCCCCAGATGCTCAGCATCTGGACCCCTGGTTGGCCAGCTCTGGGATACCCAACCTCGGGATCCCTGGGATGCCCAGCCCTGGATTGACCAGCCTTGGGATACCCAGCCCCAGAATTCCTGGGATAATGAACAGCAGAAACCACCAGATGCTCAGGCTCTGGACCCCTGGGATGCCCAGCCCTGGAATTCCTGGGATAATGAACAGCAGGGACCGCCAGATGCTCAGCATCTGGACCCCTGGGATGCCCAGCCCTGTGTTGACCAGCCTTGGGATACCCAGCCCCAGATTTCCTGGGATAATGAACAGCAGGGACCCCCAGATGCTCAGGCTCTGGACCCCTGGGATGCCCAGCCCTGGGTTGACCAGCCTTGGGATACCCAGTCTCAGGACCCCTGGGATAACGAACAGCAGGGACCCCCAAGGATGCCCAGCCCTGGATACCCAATCTTGGGATCCCTGGGATAAACAAACATCAGGACCCCCATGATGCCCAGCCTTGGGATCCCAGGGTATCAAACCTCGGGATCCATATGATGCCCATTCTCCTGACCTGTGGGATGCCAAATCTTGGGACCTGTGGGATGCCAAACCTCAGGACCCCCCAGATGCCCAGCCTTGGCACCCCTGGGATAATGAACATCAGGATGCCCAGATGCCCAGCCTTGGCACCTCTGGGATATCAAATCTTTGGACTCCTGGGATATTGACCCTCAGGACCCCTGGGATACCCAACCTCATGATCCCTGGGATGCAGGATGTCACCGGTGGCTCCCCATCCCTGGCATTCTCCCTGTCTCCCCACAGGCCCAGGCCCCTTCCCGGGGGTCATCGACATGTTTGGGGGTGCCGGGGGGCTGATTGAATTCCGGGCAGGACTCTTGGCCAGCCGGGGCTTTGCCGTGCTGGCCCTCGCCTACTTCGCCTACGACGACCTGCCCCGAGTCCTGGCCCAGCTGGACCTGGGATACTTTGAGGAGGCGGCAGATCTGCTCCTGCGGCATCCCAAGGTGAGTCCTGGAGCGTGGAGAGGGACATCTGCGAGCTGGGATGTCCTGGGCACTGGGGCCACCTGGTGAGGGGGATGTGCAGGTGAGCAGGGACATCCCAGTAATGTCCCAGGGTTGTCCTGAGAACCAGGAATGTCCCAGGGGTTGGGGACATCCCAGGTGACCAGGGACATCCCAGTGATTTCCCAGAGACATCCTGTTGGCCACGGATGTCCCAGGGATGTCCCAGGGTTGTCCTGAGCACCAGGAATGTCCCAGGGGTTGGGGACATCCCAGAGATCTCCCAGGGATGTCCTAGTAATGTCCCAGGGGTTGGGGACATCCCAGTGATCTCCCAGGGATGTCCCAGTAATGTCCCAGGGGTTGGGGACATCCCAGTGATCTCCCAGGAATGTCCCAGTAATGTCCCAGGGGTTGGGGACATCCCAGTGATCTCCCAGTAATGTCCCAGGGGTTGGGGACATCCCAGTGATCTCCCAGGGATGTCCCAGGGTTTGGAGACATCCCAGTGATCTCCCAGGGATGTCCCAGTAATGTCCCAGGGTTGTCTGGAGCACCAGGAACATCCCCGGGGCTGGGGGCATCCCAGTGAGCGAGATGTCCTGGTGACCGGGCACATCCCAATGAGGACATCCTTGTCCCGGTGCCATCATCCCACCGACTTCCCAACCGGCTCCCTCTGCCCCCCGGCAGGTCCGAGGCCCCGGCCTGGGCGTGGTGGGCGTCTCCAAAGGCGCCGAGGTGGCCCTGGCCATGGCCAGCTTCCTGCCGCACGTGGTGGCCACGGTGTGGATCAACGGCACGTCCTTCCTGCACGGCAACCCGCTGGTCTACAAGGACCTGCTCATCCCGCCCATCCCCTACCACCTGGAGCGCGTCCTGCTCACCGAGGTGGGCGCCATGGACAACTCGGCCGTGTTCGCCGACCCCCGCGACCCCGCGTACCGCGCCTCGGCCATCCCGGTGGAGAACGTCCGCGGGAAGGTGCTCTTCGTGGTGGGCGAGGACGACCGCAGCTTCAACAGCAAGCTCTTCGCCGAGCTGGCCATGGCGCGGATGCCCCCGGAGAGCGGCAGGATCCTGTCGTACCCCGGCGCCGGGCACCTCATCGAGCCCCCCGGCTCGCCCCTGTGCAGCATCTCCAGCATCCGCGGCACCCCCCGGCCCGTGGCGTGGGGAGGGAAGCCCCAGCCCCACGCCCGCGCCCAGGAACACTCGTGGCAGGAGATCGTGCAGTTCTTGGAGCAGCAGCTGGGCTCGGCCGCCCCCATGAAGCTGTGAGGGAGGGCAGGGGGTGGAAAGGGGGTCGGGAACAGCGGGATCGGCGCCAAGGGGAATAAAGTGGCACCTGGTGGATACTCGTTGTGCTTCTGGAGGTGGGGGGGACATATATAGGGTATGTATGGGGTTATACGGGACGTCTGTAGGACGTGGACAGGGTGTATATTGGATGTGTATATAGGACATCTATAGCATATATACAGGGCATATACTGGACACACATATAGGGCATAGATATAGGATATATATATAGGGCACATATAGGATATATATAGGGCATATATTGGACATATATATAGGATATCTATAGGACATATATAGGGCATATATTAGACATGTATATAGGATATCTATAGGACATGTACAGGGCATAGGTTGGACATATATAGGATATCTATAGGACATATACAGGGCATAGGTTGGACATATATATAGGATATCTATAGGACATGTGCAGGGCATAGGTTGGACATATATACAGGATATCTATAGGACATGTGCAGGGCATAGGTTGGACATATATATAGGATATCTATAGGACATATACAGGGCATAGGTTGGACATATATATAGGATATACGTAGAGCATACACTAGACATACATATAGGGTATCTATAGGACACAGATATAGGATATATAGAGAGCACATATAGGATATATATAGGGCACATATTGGACATATATATAGGATATATATAGGGCATAGATTGGACATAGATAGAGGATATAGGACATAGATATAGGATATATACAGAGCACATGTGGGATATATATAGGGCAAATATTGGACATGTATATAGGATATCTATAGGACATATACAGGGATAGATTTGACATATATATAGGACATATCAAATATATATTGGTCATGTACATAGGATGTGTATAGGACAGATATTAAACATTCACATATTGGACATTGTCAGACATATACTGGACATATATAGGACAACCCTCAGACATATGTATTGGATAAATATAGGACATGTATCAGACATATATAGGACATATATATGACACATACTAGGCACATAGAGAACATATAGGGGCCATCTGTGCCTGCCATCACTTCCTGATGAGGGTTTAGGGGATCACATCTGGCCCCAGCTCCGCACACCTTCCCACTGGGATCACATTCTCAGGCTCCGGGCAGGGAGCAGGGAGTGGCCGTGCCCATCGCTCCGGGAAGAGCAGGAGGGTGATTCACTTTAATCCACAATAAAGATAAATCCCAGGAGAGAAACTTCTGGAAAGGGAGGCAGAGGGAACTAGCAAAGTGCTCCATGGAGAACTTTGGATTCCCTGTGGGGCACTGCCAGGATCTGGGGACAAATTCCCAGTCCCCCAGAGCCCAGCAGGGCCGTGCCAGTGTGTGCTCTGGTCCTGGTCCCACGGGAGTGTCACATCTATGGGCAAGCAGGAATGGGGGCACACAATACCTGCTCTTCCTGCCTGGATAACTCGATCCAGCCAGGCATCCTGTTTGCTTGGGAGAGTTTTCCAAGCGTGGGATAAGCTCAGCTTGTCCCTGGTCACCGTGACACGGCCATGGGAGGTGACCAGGGGGCCGGGGCACCGGGGTCACCGTCGGCACGGGAGCGAGGAGCCCTGGGCAGAGCTCATCCCACCCTGTCAGCTGATCCCCCCTCCCTCCCCATCTCATGAGGATATAAATCCTCACGGCAAAGCTCCGTGTGCCACCCGGGTCACACCGCCATGGCACGGAGCTGCTCCTTCCTCCTGCTCCTCTTCCTCCTGGCCCCGGCACCCAGGGCCACCGGGGCGCTCCCACGGCACCGCTTCCACTGTGGAGAGCTGGGAATGCAGCTCCTGGTCTTCCCATCCCACGGCCGCTCCGTCCGCTTCAAGGTCCTGGGTGAGTTGGGAGATTCCCCGCCAGACCCCCTTGGGGTGCTGGATCCCCAAAACCTGAGTGTTCCGTGGGATAAATCCAATGGATCGCACGAGGTGTTGGTGCTGCCGGGGGGGTTCCTGTGAACACGCTGCCCTCGGGAGCATCCCAGTGCCTGGATGTGTCACTTCCCGGTGTCCATGGTGTCCCACCAGATGAGTTTGGCACCCGCTTTGACGTGGCCAACTGCTCCATCTGCCTCCACCGGCTCAGCTCCGGGGAGGATGGATCCGTCGTCTTCTTCTCCGGATACAAGGGCTGCCATGTCCTGCTCCAGGTGATGCTCCCACCCTTTTCCCCGTCCCCACCGGCTGGACGTGGGTGACTATCCCTAATATCCCACTGCAGGAGAACCACTATGTCCTGAGGGTGCAGCTGGAGGAGCTGCTTCCCAGCGGGATCCCAGTCACCTCCTCCGAGGTCAACATGACCTGCCCAAAGCCAGGTGGCTTCGAGACGCTCCCGGACGGACTCCCGGAGCGGGGCCGGGATAACGGAGTCCTGCTCTCCCACACTGGGCTCCTGCACCACGTCTCCCAGTCCTCCCTCAGCCTGGCAGGATCCCAGCTCTCATCCCACGCCCACTCGGAGCAGGTCCACACCGTGGCACAGCAGGAGCCCAGCTCGGGGATTCCCAGGATTCCCCCCCAGTCCAACCCAGCTCGCCCAGGGTTTCAGGAGTCCAGTGGGATTCGTCCCATCTCCAATATCCAGGGGGGCTTCACCATCCCAGGGGTGCAGCCCCTCCACCCTGGGGGGCAAACCTGGACAGGCCTTCACCCGGGATTTGTATCCCAAAATCCTCCCAGTTTGGTGCATTGGGGGAGTCAGACCCAGCCAGGGCTTCGCCCGGGGTCTGTATCCCAAAATCCTCCCAGTTCGGGGCGTCCCGGGGGTCTAAATCAACCAGGGCACCTTCGTCCAGGGTTTGCATCCCAAAATCCTCCCAGTTTGGTGAATTCCGGGAGTCTGAGTCAACCAGGGCACCTTCGCCCAGGGTTTGTATCCCAAAATCCTCCTAGTTCAGTGAATTCTGGGAGTCTGAATCAACCAGGGCACCTTCGTCCAGGGTTTGCATCCCAAAATCCTCCCAGTTTGGTGAATTCCGGGAGTCTGACTCAACCAGGGCACCTTCGTCCAGGGTTTGTATCCCAAAATCCTCCCAGTTCGGTGAATTCCGGGGGCCAGACCCAAACGGGAACTCGTCCAGTGTTTGTATTCCAAAACCCTTCCAGTTCAGCACATTCTGGGAGTCAGACCCGCCCAGGGTCTGTATCCCAAAATCCCCCCAGTTCGGTGAATTCCGGGGCTCAGACCCGCCCAGGGTCTGTATCCCAAAACCCACCCGGATTGCCCCCCGCTGGTGCTCACATTCCAGCAGGATTCCTGCGCCCAGGAACTCCGCTCCAAACCCAGCCAGGAATAGCCCATTCCAGTTTCCAAGCCAACTCCCAGACTGGGTTCCCGAGCCACACGGGGCTGGTCCATCCCGGCCATCCCAGTCCAGCTTTAGTGCACCCGGGACTCCCATCCTGGCCGGGTTTCATCAGGCCTGGGATCCAGCTCCAGCCTGGATTGCTGCATCCCGGGATTCATTCCCCGCCCAGCCTGCTCCAGCCCACGGCGCTCTTCTACCCCTCGGGAGGGGCAGGTAAGGTGGAAAACTGGGATGAAGGGACGCAGGGCTGGGAGAAGGGGCTGGGATAAGAGGAATCGGCACTAAGGGAGGTTTAGGTTGGATAACAGGGAAAATTTTACATGGAAAGGGTTGCTCAGTCCTGGACACCGTGCCTGGAATTGCTCCAAAAACCTGTGGATGTGCCCCTTGGCATTTCCGTGGGAACGCTTGGACTCCCTGACCTCAGGAGGCTTTTCCAAGCCGACAATTCCATGATTTCCCAGGAGGACTCTGCCATGGGCACCTCGGGGGCGGTTCCCGAGGGCAGTGCCCTGTCTCTTCCCACCCTCAGGAATGCAGCTGACACGGGAGCAGTGCCAGGTGCCGGCGGGGCGGATGCCGTGCGTGGCTCCGCCGGGAAGGGACGGCTGCATCCAGGTGGGATGCTGCTACGACGACATGGACCGCGCCACGCCCTGCTACTACGGCAACACCGGTAGGATGCTCAGCCAGGGGGATCCTGGGAATCTCCCGCGGCTGATGGGAGTGACCCAATCCCTCCGTGGGGTCGTGGGGTCGCAGCCACCGTGCAGTGCCTGCGGGAGGGGCAGTTCGTCCTGGTGGTCCCACGGGGAACGGCGGGCCAGCCCTACAACGTGGACAGTGTCCGGCTGGCCGGGAGCCAGGCGGGATGTGAGCCCTCCCGCGTGTCCGACGCCTTCGTCATGTTCCGCTTCCCGGTCACCAGCTGTGGGACCACCCTCCAGGTAAGGAGAGACCCCCGGAGGGGGCGGGAAAGGGT
Source organism: Xenops minutus (assembly GCA_035221455.1). Taxonomy (NCBI): domain Eukaryota; kingdom Metazoa; phylum Chordata; class Aves; order Passeriformes; family Furnariidae; genus Xenops; species Xenops minutus. The sequence goes on from JAWWEE010000158.1 coordinate 8,453,671, forward strand.
CAGGACAAGGAGCTCACCAGGTTTGTGCCTCGTTCTTCAAAGCCTGGTCCGTGGATCCGCCGGGATGCTCCCAAATCTGAAACTCACTTCAGGATAAAGAATTCATTCATCCTCTGCCTCCTGCCTCAAACCCTGATCTGTTTATCCCTCAGGATCCTCCCAAATCTGAAACCCACTTCAGGATAGAGAATTCATTCATCTTCTGTCTCCTGACTCAAACTCTGATCCATTTATCCCTCCAGAATGCTCCCAACTCCATGTTTCCAGCTCCAAAACTCATGTCAGGATAAAGAGCCCTGTGCCTCAATCCCATCCGTTCCCATCCCATCCAATGCTAGATCCATTTATTCCCCAGGGTGATCCCCCAGCTCCATGTATCCACCTCCAAAACACACTTCAGGTTAAACAGCCTCGTGCCTCAAATCCTGATCCATTTATACCCCATGATGCTCCCAGCTCCACATCCCACTTCAGGATAAGGAATTAATTCTCTGCCCCCTGTCTCAAACCCTGATCCATTTATCCCTCCAGAGTGATCCCAGCTCCATGTTTCCAACTCCAAAACCCACTTCAGGATTAAGAGCCTCGTGTCCTAAACAATAACCTATGTATGCCCCAGGATGCTCCCAGCTCCTTGTTTCCACTCCCAACACCCGCTTCAGGATAAGGAATTCATCCAGCCTCAGCCTCATGCCTTAAATCCTGATCCATTTATCCCCAAGGACTCTCCCAGCTCCAAGACCCAATGCAGGACCAAGAACTCACCCACGCTCTGCCTCGTGCCTCAATCCCTGATCCATGGATGCCCCTGGATGTTTCCCATTCCCATGTCCCCTCCAGGTGATCGAGGACCGGCTGATCTACGAGAACCAGCTGATCTCCACCATTGACGTCCAGGGATCCTCGCGCGGCTTCATCACCCGGGACAGCGTCTACATGTAAGGGAAAAGTGGGAAAAGCCGGACACAGAGCCACGATTCCCCCCTTGGAAAACCCATCCTGCCCCCCTGGGATCAACCCGATCCTCACTCCTGCCAAATTCCCGGCGTTCCTGCCCCCAGAAGGGGCAGATGGAGGATTTGGGAGCCTCCCAAATTTCCCTGCCCATTCCAGTCTCCAAGCTCGGTGCATCTACAACGCCAGCGACCTCCTTCCCTTGGGAATGGAGGTGGCTGTGCCCACCACGGCCACTCCATTGGCGATGCCGGGCCCGCTGGGGCTCCAGCTCCGGATTGCCACCGGTGAGCGATTCCCACCTTCCCACCCTGCTCCCAGTCCCGCTCCCCAATCCCGCTCAACCCCTCCCCACGTTCCCACAGATGAATCCTACAGCTCCTACCACCCCGTGGGCGACTTCCCCTTGGTGAGGGTGCTCAGGGACCCCATTTTCGTGGAAGTCCGGCTGCTCCAGAAGACGGATCCCAACCTGGTGCTGGTGCTCCACCAGTGCTGGGCCTCTCCCGGCTCCGACGCCGCTTCCCGGCCCCAGTGGCCCATCCTGGTGGACGGGTGAGTGGAGTGGGATGGGGGGATGGAAGTCAGGGGAGGGATGGATGGTGCCCCACAGAGGGTCTTGGTTGCCCGTCCAGGTGTCCCTTCCAGGGGGACAATTACCGGACACGGATGGTGCCGGTGGGTCCGGCTTCTCCGGAGCTGCCATTCCCGAGCCACTACCAGCGCTTTGTCATCTCCACCTTCACCTTTGTGGAGCCTCCCGGGATGGCCGTGATGGAGGGAGAGGTGGGTCATGGGTTTGCTGGGGTCCCACTGTTGGGAATCCCTCATCCCAAACCCATCCCAGCACCAAACTCCCTTTTTTGGGGGTTCCTTGAGGCCTGGAGCCACTTTTGGGTCTTCCTCAAAGCTTGGCACCGCTCTTTTGGGGGTTTCCCCAAGTCTTGGAGCCCCTTCTTGGGGTCTCCTGCTGATCCCAGCCCGCCTGTGTTCCCAGGTATACATTTCCTGCAGCGCTTCCGTATGCCACCTGGCCCAGCCAGAGCCATGCCGGCCCTCCTGCCAGCTGGGAGCAACCTCCCGTGAGTCCCGGAGCTTCCCGGGATTTAGGGGTCACTCTGTGTGCCCCCCTTTTCCCACTCCAACCCCCTGTTCCCGCCAGGAGCGCGCCGGTCTCCAGGGAACAGCAGGAGGGGCAATGGTGTGGGAATGGTCACATCTCAGGGATGTGTTGTCTTTCCCACGGTTTCCAAGAGAGACTGAGGAGGTGAGTGCCCTCTGCTCCCTAAAAACCCCCTTCATCCCAAAAATCCCCTTCATCCCTTCAACCCATCTCCTCCTCACAGCTCCTGCTCCCACCCAGATGCCGCCAGATTTCTCCGGGACAGCTGGAAAAATAAATGGATACAGAGCACGGCTCTAGGGGTGGTTTGTCCTGGGAAATGGGAGGAAAGAGGGTCTTTTAACCTGGAAAAGCACTCACAGCTCCCTAAATCCCACCCTGGTACTCCCCAAACCCTTCACAGGAGCCTTCTCCCGACGGGATGACAGGGAACAATCCTTTATTTCCATACTGAAACTAAATAACTGCTTACAAAAATCTGCACATTCCTTCCCCCCTTCCACACATCCCGGCCTCCAAATTCCAAGAGCACAGGGATCGGGGCGGGGGGTGGGGGGGTTTGTCACATCAGTTACAAGCACAAAACAAATCTAAAGGCAGAAAACACACGGAATTCGGGAAAAGAACCTAAACAATAAATTCATGGAGCACGGGGAAGGCGACGCCTGGCTTCCTCCTTGTGCCAACAGCTACGACAGGGGAGCTTGGTAATCCCACCTGGGTATTCCCACTTGGATAATCCCGCACACGGATACTCCCACCCCCCCTCCCACCCCGAACCCAGCGGGAATCCCGGGATTACAGGCTGTAGAACTTGAGGCTCCGGTCCATTCCCGTGGACGCGATGAACTTGGCGTGGTGGCCAAAGGCCACTCCCGTGGTCAGGCCACTGTGCTCTGGGGGTGGAAAACATTCCCAGGTCACGGCTCCCATTCCCAAGGATCCTGCCCACCTCCGGGATCCCGATCCCTCACCTGTGAAGTGCAGGATCTCCGTCCACTGCTTGCAGATGTAGATCTGGACATCAGTCCCGCCCAGCGCCAGGTAGGTCCCGCTCTGGTCGAAAATCAGGGATTTCACCTGCGGAGGAGAAGCGGAATGAGGCATTGGAAAAGCTCCAGGTGGCTTTTCCGGGACGCTGATCCCATCTGGTGGGAGAAGGTGGCATCACACACCTCGAAGTTGTTGTCCAGCTGCAGTGTCTTGAAGTTCTTGAGCTTGCGCAGGTCCCACAGTTTGACGGAGGAGTCGTCGGCAGCCGTGGCCAGGTAATATCCGTTCTCGGAGAAGGCGATGCTGGTGATGGGGCCCGAGTGTCCCGGGAAGTTGGCCACGTTGGTACGTTCCTGGGGATCAGGGGGTTACACAGGGAATCGTCCCGCTGAAGCTTGGGATGTTCGGAGGACGATTCCGAAAACATTCCCCAAAAATCCTGCTCCTTGGACTTGCCCCCCCAGGCTCCCAGCCCTACCTTCAGATCCCAGATCTTGATTTGAGAATCCATCGTCCCCGTCCCAAAAATGAGCCCGTCCGGGTGGAACTGGGCACAGGTGAGAGCTGGAGAGACACGGGAATGCTCGGCGTTGGGAAGAGTCGGAGTGTTGGGAAAACTCAAGGACACCAAGACCCTCCCAAACGAGTTCCAGGAGCCCAGAGACCCCTGGGATGGGGATGCTCATCCCTAATCCTTACCACACCCGGAGCTCTCATCCGTCACCTTGGTGAGCACGCGGCCCGTCTGGATATCCGAGAATGCCCAGTACTGGGAAAAAGACAGGAAGAGCATTAGCTCTGGAGGGGATGGGATCCATGGGATGGGATGGGATGTGTCCCACCTGGTCATCTGAGGAGCTGAGCAGGTAGTCGCCAGTGGCATGGAGGCTGAGCCCGGTCACGGAGCCCTCGTGGGCACGGACCACCTGGACACAGGAGGCGTTGGGAACGGACCAGATCCGGATCGTGGCGTCAGGAGAAGCCGAGAACACCAGCTCCTAAACAGGGACCACACAGGAGGCTCGGCATGGGAAGAATTCACCTCTTTCCAGGTGAGAAATCAGGTCCTGAAATCCAAACTTGAGGAATCTCGGATGTGAGGGAAGAGGCCACAGGCACCTGGGATGGGTGGAAGACGACGCTGGTGACCTTCTTGGTGTGTCCCTTGAGCGTGGCCAGGATCTGCTCCGAGCTCTTGTCAAACACGATGACGTTCTTATCAGCCCCACCTGGAAAACCAAGCGGGAAGCGCTGAGATGGGAGCGCAGGGACAACCAGCTCCAAACCCACCCGCTTTTCCTGGGAAATCCCTCCCTTGGCAGCGTTGCCACGAGGGGACGGAGTCCCTCATCCTGGTGTCCCACCCCACATTCCCAAAAACACAGAGATCCCATCCCAGGCAGCCGCATTCCCGCCTTACCGGTGAGGATCTTGTTGGTGTCGGAAGGACAGAGATCCAAGGCCAGAATTCCTGGGATGCTGGCACTGTGCAGCCCCTGTGCAACGCAGGAGACTCCCAAATTAATGCCACAAGTGGGGAAACACTCCCAAAAGGAATCCAGAAACCACAGGGGGTTCCCAGCTCCCAGTTTTCCAGCCTTTTCCCATCCCAGCACTCACCACGTGGGAGGCAACCTGCCGGTACTTGCTGAGCTCCTCTGGCTTCACCAGCTCCTCGGGAACGGTTTTGCCCCTCTGGAAAACAGGGATAAACATCAGTCTCTCTCAGAGCACAGCACATCCCAAAGACTCTTTGGATGAGGCCACTCACCTTCTTACGCTCCGTGGTCAGCACCGTGGCCTTGTCTTGCAGCTGGAAAACAAGAGGAGGGTTGGCACAGGCCAGGAATTCTGCGGGAAGATGGCACGCTCGGAGCAGCCCTTACCTTCTGGATGATCTCTGGGGTCATTCCCGCCAGCTCTCCCAAATCCATGGCCTCCCCGGCACCCTGCATGGGACAGAGAATCAGGAGGTGGCGGGAGACACCCAGAAGAGGGAATTGGCAGCGGGAACAGCCGGGAAAAGGGCCAGGAATGCCCGGCACAAGGAGCAGGGACTCACCGCCACGTTGGGCTGCGCTGATGGCACCGCCTGGGGCACGATGAGCCCAGCCTGGGGCTTCAGGGTGGCCAGAGCTGTGGGGACACAGCGAGTTGGGGTGAGAACAGGGACACCACCATTCCCAGTGCCCCACATTCCCGAGGGATGTGGCACTGTTGGAAAAGACTTTTGCCACAGTACATGTGAAATAGAGACAGAGGATTCTCCAGACTATACATCGTGGAAGAAGAAGCCCCTGAAGACAGGACCAGCACTATGACAACTTCCAAAGGACCAGAGACTTTATAATTCAATATTACCTGTGTCTTTTATGTACGGGTTTTCCCCTGTTTAGATTGTAACCCCTAGAAACCCCTGCAAGCGAGGAAAAACAGTATTCCTCTTTTCCTGGGTACCCAGCTCCACCCCCCTCCTGACCTTATTGGATGTATCACCTGTCATTCCCCATTCCTGGGTTCCCACTGGGTTTTGGTCCCCCTGCTCCCTCATTGGCCCTGGTGCCCCCCAAACCACACCTCTCCCCCTGAACCCTTACCCTATCACATCCTACCTCCCAGAGCCCGCCCGAAGAACTTAAATAACCTGGACACATGTAATTAAGGGCTTTTCTACCACCACTCAATCTCGGGCTTGCTACATCCCACTGAAACTGGGAAAATGGGAAAAGGCCTGAACAGCAAGGACAAGGATCACTTCTGCTTCCCAGTGGAGCAGGACGAGGAATCTTCTCCCTGCATTTTATATCCTGGGCTCCCAGCATGGATTGGGCTGGAAGGGACCTTAAAGATCATGGAATTCCACCCCCTGCCATGGGAAGGGACACCTCCCACGAGCCCGGCTTGCTCCAGTCCTGGATTTCAACACTTCCAGGCATGGAGCATCTTCTCTGAGAAGCAGAAGAAGGGAAGAACACAGGCCATGGATGGCACCGTGGGGGATTTTTGCAATCCCCTCTGGACCCCCGGGAGGCCGTGGGATGGTAGAGGAGCCGATTCCCCCCGGGCACAGCTGTTAGGGCATCACCTTCTCTGGCGGCCGTGACCTCCTTGGTGAGGCGGGCAATGACACGGCAGGCGGCGTCGTGCTGGTAGAGGGCGTGGGACAGCTCCTGGCGCGTGGTCTGCAGCTGCTGCCGCAGCGTGAAGCTGTGCAGCATCACGGCATCCTGCGGGGACGGGCCGGGATCAGCCACGCGGCAAAGGGCGCTCCCGGCCCCCCCGTCGGGAATGATCCCGGAGCTTACCCACTCGTCCTGCAGCGCCTTCAGGATGGCCGGGATGCTGGTGGCTGACGGAGGCTTGGGGCGGATCGGGTGGGCGACTGGCAAGGAATGAGCTCAGCTGTGTATCCTCGGCAACCCTTTCCTCCATCCCACACCATTCCCACCTCACCAACATCTCCCGTTCCTCGGGAAAACCCTTCCCACCTCCCCACAACCACGCCGGGCACCGATTCCCCCGACTCCCCGCTCCACCCCATCAAATTCCCAAGCGGAATTCCCTGCTTCCCATGGGAGCAGCGCCATTCCCGGCACCTTTGATGTCGATGAGCTGCTCCTCGGAGAGGGGCTGGTTGTTGACAGGGTCAGTGCCATTCTCAGCGATGTATTTCTCGATGAGGCGCCGCTCGTACACGTGGTTGGACACGGGTGACACGCACGGGTGCTCCGGCACCTCGTTGGAGACTGGGAATGGCAGGAACGGGAACGGGGGTCATGGCCACGCCTTGGAGGTCTTCTGACCCCAAAGGTTGGGAACTGCCAGCCCGCTGGGCTCAAAGGGCAGGAATTCCCTTCCTAGGGATTTACCCAGCCTGGGAAAATGTCAGCTGGTTATCCCGGCAACTGGGGATCACATAAACCAGTGACTGCACTGCCCAGTGAACCCATAAACTGGGGACCCCCAGTCTGCGAATCCCATAAACCAGTGACTGCCCTGCCCAGTGACCCCATAAACTGGGGACCCCCAGTCTGGGAACCCCGTGAACTGGGGACCCCCAGTCTGGGAATCCCATAAACCAGTGACCGCCCTGCCCAGTGACCCCATAAACCAGTGACTCCATAAACTGGTGCCCCCCAGTCTGGGAGCCACATAACCCAGACACTGCCTGCCCAGTGATCCCATAAACTGGGGACCACCAGTCTGGAAACTCCATAAACTAGGCACTCAAAGCCCAGGGACCCCCCAGCATTGGAACCCCATAAACTGGCAATCCCATAAACTAGTGACCGCCCTGCCCAGTGACCCCATAAACTGGGGACCCAAAGCCCAGGGACCCCCAGCACAGGAACCACATAAACTGGGGACCCAATGACCCCATAAACCAGTGACCTCCAGTCTGGAAACCCTATAAACCAGTGAATCCCAGCCTGGGAACCCCATAACCCAGTGATCCCCTGCCCAGTGACCCCCACTGTGGGAGCCCCATAAACCAGCGACCCTCAGTTTGGAAACCCCATAAACTGATGACCCCTAGCCTGGAGCCCCATAAACTGGGGACCCCATAAACCAGTGATCCCCCCTCTGGGAACACCATAAACTGGTGTCCCCCTGTACAACGACCCCATAAACTGGTGACCACCGATCTGAGAGCCCCATAACCCAGTGACCCCCTGTGCAATGACCCCCACTGTGGGAACCCCATAAACCAGTGACCCTCAGTTTGGAAACCCCATAAATTGATGACCCCTCGTCTGGAGCCCCATAATGCGGTGCCCCCCTGACCATAGACCCCACAGTGGCCCCATAATGCGGAGCCCCCCACTCTGGGAGCCCCATAAACCAGTGTTGCCCTGCACAGCGACCCCATAAACCAGTGCCCCCCACAAACTGCTGTTCCCCTGCCCAGTGACCCCATAAACTGGTGCCCCCATAAACCAGTGCCCCCCCTGCCTGGGAACCCCGTAAACCAGTGACCCCGACTGTGGGAACCCCATAAACCAGTGACCCTCAGTTTGAGAAACCCCATAACCCGGTGACTGCCTGTTCAGTGACCCCATAAGCTGATGACCCCATAAACTGGTGCCCCCCAGTCTGGGAACTCAATAAACGGGTGACCCGCTTCCCAGTGACCCCACAACCCGGTGCCCCCCTAACCCGGTGTCCCCGGTGTCCCCATAACGCGGTGCCCATTGCCCCCGTTCCCTCCGGTGTCCCCACTCCCCCCGGTGTCCCCGTTCCCCCCGTTCCCCCCGGTGTCCCCGTTCCCCCCGGTGTCCCCGTTACCCCCGTTCCCCCCGCTGTCCCCGTTCCCCCCGCTGTCCCCGTTCCCCCTTCCCCCCGTTCCTCCCGGTGCTCCCGTTCC
>JAWWEE010000158.1:8462205-8472536 GCA_035221455.1 Xenops minutus
TTGGGGTTCCAGGGGGGATTGGGGGGAACTGGGGGAGGTGGGGACAGGGGGATTTGGGGCTCCAGGCACCACTGGGGGGATTGATCCAGGGAGTGGATGGAACTGGGGGAGGGTGGGCTCAGCAGGGATTGGGATATCCAGTGGGAACTGGGGGGATCAGGGAGGAGTGGGGTGCATGGGGGGTCTCTGGGGGGGTGTGACAGTGGTGGCTGTGCCCCGTCCTGGAGTTTCCTGCTCCTTCCTCTGGGAATGGGGTGCTGGGGCCCCCCCTCTTCCCCAGGCAGGCCCAGTGCCCTTGGCTGTGTCCTGCTGACTCCCAGCCATCCCAAAAATAGCCAGGACACCCAGGCCTGTGCCTGGAAGGCAGGGAAAGGACGGAGCTTCAGGGCCTTCACCCTCCCCTCCCGCCTGGCGGTACCCCAAAGCCACCAGGATGACCCTAAAACCAGCCCCTCTTGGCTCTCCCTCTCCCCACAGATCCCAGGATCCAGGATGGGCAGCACTGGGGGGCTCCAGGCCCTGCTGCTCCTGCTGCTCCTGTGGGCCCCATTCCTGGTGGGATCGGCAGCGGATGGAGCCAAGGATGGCCCAGAGGGATTCCAGGCACATGCCAGCTCTGCCCCCACGGATGACCTGCTGTCCCGGCTGGGAAAAGCCTCCTGGAATACCCTGGAGGGCTGGGTGGGACCCCAACCCCTGCGGATGGTGGCGGAGGTGGGATCCCGATGCCTAAATTTTCCCCTGGATCCTCCCATGAGGGGCTGTGTTCCCTTTTCCCACAGCTGTTACAATGGGAAGGATCCTGATCCCTAAGTTTTCCCTTTCCCATAGAAGAACACGGGATTATGTTCCCTTTTCTCACAGCTGTGACAATGGGGAGGATCCTGATCCCTAAATTTTCCCATAGAGGGACAAGGGGTCTGTGTCCCCTTTTCCCATGGCTAGTGACAATGGGGAGGATCCTGATCCCTCAGTTTTCATATGGAAGGAGTTGGAATTGTGTCCCCTTTTCCCATGGCTGGTGACAGTGGGGGATTCTGATCCCTCAGTTTTCCCATAGAGGGACACAAGGGATTGTGTCCCTTTTTCCAATGGCTGTGACAATGAGATATCCTTATCCCTAAGTTTTCCCACAAAGGGACACAGGGGTGTGTGTCCCCTTTCCCAGGATAACAGTGGGATCCTGTCCCCCAAACCTTCCCGAGGAAGAACACCCTGCTCTGTGCCCCCTTTTCCCACTCCCCCATCCCCATTTTGCCTTGCAGAGCCTCTCCACCACCTTCTGGATCGTTTCCTCTGGGATCTCCGCAGCCCTGACCACTCTCTGCGGGATCCTGGCGGATCTCCTGGCCGCTTCCAGCATCAGCGGTGAGTTGGGATCATCCCATGGGATCATCCCGGTGCCCATTCCCCGTGGGTGACTCCCCGTATCCCATTCCCAGGCCACCAGCTGGTCCGAGCAGCAGCACTGAGTCCTGGACAAGTCCAGAGGGTTCTCCTGTGGACTCTGGCTGCCCTGGTGGGATCCTGGTTGTTATCCCGGCTCCGGGGGTTGCTGCTCCCGCTGCTCCAAGGCGTGAAGCTGTTCCTCTTCCTCGGAGCCTTCCTCCACGTGGCCGCTTCCCAGGAGAGCCCCACGGTGCAGGCAGGAATGCTGCTGGCCCTGTGGGTGCTCTATGCCCTCCTGGGGAGCCTGGCTGGATCCCAAAATCCCAGTGCCCGGCTGGATGCGGCCATCAGGAGCCTGGAGTGGAAGGTGGAGGAGCTGCGGCGGCGGCAGAAATTCGGGGGGCCCCGGAACCGGGAGAATTGAACCCCCCCACTCCCCTCCCCAAAGCACTTCCCAGCTTGGCTCTGGAATTCCAAGCATGTCTTCCCCACCCCTGCTGAGCCCCCCCAGTTTTTCTGGGAGTCCTGTTCCCACTGGGAACATCCCATCCCAAAGCTGGAGGGGCTGTGCCTTGCAAGTGCCACAAGTGCCTTCACCCCGGGGACGGGGGACCCCAAAAGCCCCCTCTGGAGCCCAAATCCAGGAAAAGAGCTCCCACATTCCCTGCTCCACAGGGATGTTGTCCTCATCCAGCCCAAAAGGAGGGCTCTGCTCATTTTGGGGGGGCTGAGACCCCCCCCCCGGGGTCCCCCCACTATCAATTTTTGGGGTTTAAGCTGCTTTGTAAACGGTTTTGATAAATGGTTTGGAATAAAGACGGGTTTTTCCTGTCTGGATCCGCTGCTTTCCTATGGGAAGGGGGTCTGGCTCAGAGCTGGGAGTGTGTGGGGGGTCCCCTGTGTGACCCACTTGGGGTGGGAAGGGAGGAAGAGGATGGTTTATCCATGCCAGGATCCCGCTGCTTTCCCATTTTTCCGGCTGTGATTCCCACTGGCTCCGTGCTCCTGGCTATGTCCGTCCTTGTCCTTTCCATGTTCCCAGTTTCCCAGTGTCCCTGGTCAGTGTGGGACAGGGAAGGATGGATGGCAGCCAAAGGGGGAGATCCCACCATCCCACCCTGCTCCAGGGAGTCCAGCGCTGGGTGGGGAACAGGAATGGGATGGGCAGCAGTCATAGGGATGGGGATGGGATGAAGAAGAGGATGGGGATTGGGACCAGGGATGGGGAGTGGGATGAGGAAGAGGATGAGGATGGGCAGCAGAAGTGGGGGTGGGAAGTGGGGTGAGGATGAAGGTGGGGAGGAGGTGAGGAGGAGGATGGGGCTGGTGAGCAGGGCTGGGAATGGGGAGTGGGATGGAGAATAGATCTGGGAATGGGATCAGAGCTGGGAATAGGGAGCAAAACTGGGAATGGGGAGCAGAGCTGGGAATAGGGAGCAGGGCCGGGAACGGGGAGCAGGGCCGGCAACAGGGATCAGGGCCGGGAATAGGAATCAGGGCTAGGAATAGGGATCAGGACCGGGAACGGGGATTAGGACCGGGAACGGGGATTAGGACGGGGAATGGGGATTAGGACCGGGAATGGAGAGCAGGGCTGGGAATGGAGAGCAGGGCCGGGAATGGAGAGCAAGGCCGGGAATAGGGAGCAAGGCTGGGAATTGGGAACAGGACTAGGAATGGGGATCATGACCGGGAATGGGGACCAGGGCTGGGAATGGGGAACAGGGCCGGGAATAGGGATCAGGACCGGGAATAGCAATCAGGACCAGGAATGGGGAGCAGGACGGGGAATGGGGAGCAGGACGGGGAATGGGGATTAGGACCGGGAATGGAGAGTAGGGCCAGGAATAGGGAGCAAGGCTGGGAATGGGGAGCAGGGTCGGGAACGGGGATTAGGACCGAGAATGGGGATCAGGACCGGGAACGGGGAGCAGGGCTGTGGCTGAGCCGGCGTCCAGGCGCGGCCGGTGTTTAGGACCCGTCGGGGCGAGGCGGCGCCGGTGCCGGTCCCGCCCCGGCCCCATTGTCTGGGCACGGGGGCGGAGGGACGGCAGGCACCGGCGGAGCCACGGCAGGCACCGGCGGCACCGGCGGCACCGGCACCGGCGGACGGAGCGAGCCCCCCGGCCATGGCCCCGGGGCCCCGGCTGGCGCTGCTGGCCGTCACCCTGCTCTGCGCCCCGGGTGAGTGGGAACGGCACCGGGAATGGGAATGGGGATGGGGATGGGAACCGGGAATGGGAATGGGAATGGGGATGGGGATGGGAACCGGGAATGGGAATGGGGATGGGAACCGGGAATGGGAATGGAGACCGGGAGCGGCACCGGCACCGCTCCCGCGTGTTCGCGCGAGCCGGGGCGATCCCCGCCTTCGGGATCCCCCCCGTTCCGTGGGGATCCGCTCCCGCCGGGATCCCGAGAGCCCAGGCTGAGCCCCCCACCGCCTTCCCAGCCTTTGGGATCCCCCCCATTCCCTGGGGATCCGCTCCCGCGGTCCGGGAGACCCGACCAGCCCTTCCCTGCGTTCGGGGTCCCCGGGATCCGCTCCCCCAATCCCACCGGGATCCGCTCCCCCCATCCCATGGGGATCCGCTCCCTCAATCCCATGGGGATCCGCTTCCCCAATCCCACCGGGATCCGCTCCCCCCATCCCATGGGGATCCGCTCCCCCAATCCCACCGGGATCCGCTCCCCCCATCCCATGGGGATCCGCTCCCCCAATCCCACCGGGATCCGCTCCCCCTTCACCGCCTGGAATCCCGAGGGGATCCCTCGGGGGAATGCAGGATCCACTGTGGTCTCGGGCAGGGAATCTGCTCACGATCCCCGCGGGATCCCCGCAGCCCGAGGGGATCCACTACCCATCCGGATCCCAGGATCTGCCCGGGTGGGATCGCATGGGATCTGTTCCCAGCTGCGTGGAAGCCCTGGGATCTGGGATCTGGGCACCCCGAGCCGGGATCCCACCTTGCGGGACCTGGTTCCATCCCTCTCCTCACCTGGGGTGGATCCCCATGGATCCCCCCAGTGCTGCTGCTCCCTCCACGTTGATCCCCAAATCCCTGTCCCCCAATGCTGACCCCCCCCAACAGCAGCACAGGGATGGGGTGACTTTGGAATGGGATAATCCTGGCATGGGGTAACCCTGGCACGGGATAACCTTGGGCACAGGGTGACTTTGGAATAGAGTGACCCTGGCACGGGATAACCCTGGGATAGGGTGACTTTGGAATGGAGTGCCCCAGGCATGGGGTGACCCCAGGGATTGGATAAACCTGGGATGAGCTGACTCTGGAATGCGATGACTTTGGACTGGGGTGACCCTGGGATGGGATAACCCAGGGTGAGATGACCCTGGGACAGGGTAATTCTGGAATGTGGTGGCCCTGGGATGGGATAACCCTGGAATGGAATAACCCTGGGTGGGGTGACTCTGGAATGGGGTGACCCTGGGATGGTGTGACTCTGGAATTGAATAACCCCAGGAAGGAACAACCCCAGGTGGGGTGACCGTGGGATGGGGTGACTCTGGAATGGGGTGACCCTGGGATGGTATGTGACTCTGGAATGGGGTGACCCTGGGATGGTGTGACTCTGCTATGGGGTGACCCTGGGATGGGGTGACTCTGGAATTGAATAACCCCAGGAAGGAGCAACCCCAGGTGGGGTGACCCTGGGATGAGGTGACTCTGGAATGGGGTGACCCTGGAATGGGGTGACCCTGGGATGGGGTGACTCTGGAATGGGGTGACCTCGAGATAGGGTGACTCTGGAATTGAATAACCCCAGGAAGGAGCAACCCCAGGTGGGGTGACCCTGGGATGGGGTGACTCTGGAACGTGGTGGCCCTGCGTGATGCCACAAAGGTGGGCACAGCTGCCCCACTTGCCCCCCAGTGCCCCCCTGTTCCCACCGTGTCCCCCCACCAGTGACACCTCCCTGTCCTGGCAGCGAGGGGTGACGGGGACCCCCCAGATCCCGTGTTCCTGCCGGCGGAGCTGGAAGTCCTGGGGGTTCCCGAGTATTACCGGCTGCAGCGGGTGGACCAGGACGTGCCCCCCAACTCCTCCCTGCATTCCCGCTCCGAGACATTCCTGCTGCTCCGGCACCATGCTGGCTCCGAGGCCCTGCTCCAGGCCACCTACCCCCCCTTCAGCACCCGCCAGGTAAATGGGACCCCCTCGGACCACCCTGGGATGGTCCATGGGGTATCCCGGCCCTGTGACAGCATCCCCATGTCCCTGCAGGAGATTCCCATGGAGAGCCCACCTGGCTCGGCATCCTGGGCCATCCGTGCCGTGTCCCTGGAGAGCTCCGTGTCCCCTGCCGAGCCCATGGCTCGTGTCCTCTTCCATCTGCATGGTCCCGACTGGATGCCTGGGAAGAGGGGTCACCCTGGGCTTCGGGACCACGCCGGGGTTCAGGATCAGCCCAGGGATTGGGACCACGCTGCGGTCCAGGATCAGCCCAGGGAGTGGGATCAGCCCAGGGAGCAGGACCACCCTGGGCAGCGGGACCACCCACGGCTCCGGGACCATCCTGGGGTCCGGGATCACCCCAAAGTCCAGGATCATGCTACAGACCAGGATCACCACAGGCACCAGGACCACCCTGGGGTCTGGGATCACCCCAGGACCTGGAACCACCCCAAGAACCGGGACCACCCCGTGCAGCGGGACCACCCTGGGCGTGCCCAGCACTCCCCAAAGGACTGGAACCCCCAAAAAGACTGGGACCACCCCAGAGCTCAGGACCTGCCCTGTGTCACCCTCCACGCCCACCACCGCGGGCGGGTGACCCGGGGGACATGTCACCTGCAGGTCAGTGCCACCCCCGGGGCCCCCCAGGGACCCCCCACGACCCCCAACCCCTTATCCCTGTCCCCCCATTCCCTCCAGGCCCCGCTGGGCGTCTGCGTGGTGGAACTGGAGATTCCCACGCGCTGGTTCTTCCCGGGATCCCACCGGAGCCGCCGGAGGGACGGGGACACCCTGAGCCCCCCCGAGCCCCCCGAGCCCCCCGAAGCGGCTGAGCTGCGCTACAGTGTGGGGGGTCCAGGGGAGTGCGGGAAGGGGGGAGCACCACAATTCCTGGGAATGCTGGAGCTGCGGGCGGGAGAGCCGGAGCGGCGGCAGGAGGTGCGGCTGGATGACAAGGTGCTGCTGAGTGTCCCCGATGCCACCCTGCGGCCCGGGCAGAGGTTCAGGGCCACCATCGCCCTGAGGAACAACTTCACCGCGCACACCCTGACCCTCCGGTGAGACCCCCGGGGACACCATGGGGTGGCACTGCTATGGGGGGACACTGGGGGACACTGTGACACCGTGTGAGTGTGTGACTGTGTAACACTGATACTCTGGCTGTGTGACAGCGGGTGACACTGCTGTGGCAGTGTGATAGTGTGACAGTGTGACACTGTGTGACACTGTGACAGTGTGTGCCTGTGTGACACTGGTACTGTGACACTGTGACAGAGTGTGACAGTGTGACACTACGTGACACTGTGACAGAGTGTGACTGTGTGACACTGCGTGATGCTGTGTGACACTGTGAGAGTGTGTGCCTGTGTGACACTGGTACTGTGACACTGTGACAGAGTGTGACAGTGTGACACTACGTGATGTTGTGTGACACTGTGACAGTGTGTGCCTGTGTGACACTGCGTGATGCTGTGTGACACTGTGAGAGAGTGTGTGCCTGTGTGACACTGATACTGTGACTGTGTGACAGTGAGTGACTGTGTGTGTGACACTGTGACAGAGTGTGACTGTGTGACAGTGTGTGACATTGTGACAGTGTGTGACTGTGTGACACTGTGACATTGCATGACACTGTGACTCTGATGGTGTAACACTGTGGCAGTAGGTGACAGTGTGTGACATTGTGTGACACTGTGTGACACTGACTGTGACTGTGTGACAGCATGTGATATTGTGTGACACTGTGTGATGCTGACTGTGACAGTGTAACACTGTGACAGTATATGACAGTGTGTGACATTGATACTGTGACCGTGTGACACTGTGTGACAGTGTGCGACACTGTGACATCGTTACTGTGACTGTGTGACAGTGGGTGACACTCTGACACCGTGGGACACTGTGACAGTGTGTGTGTGTGACACTGACATTGTGACTGTGCGACGCTGTGTTGACAGTGTGTGACGCGTGACACTGACAGTGTGTTACAGTGTGTGACACTGTGACAGTGTGTGACAATGCCCCTATGACACCGTGTGACATTGTGTGACATTATGTGACACTGTGACACGGCACCCCCAGGATCAAGGCCAAGAAGGGGCTGCAGGTGGTGGCCGCCCATCCCGCCATTCCCAGTGCCTGGAGCGCCCACCTGGAGCATTCCCGGGGTCCCAAGCACTCCCTGGCCGTGGTGACGTGCCGGCGCATCGGGGACATCCCTGGCACCAGTGGGAGGTATGGAACGTCCCAGTATGTCCCAGTATGTCCCAGTATGGTCCCAGTCCATCCCAGCACGGGGCAGGTGATGCTGATCCCACCGTGGCTCCACAGGGTGTCCGACTCAGCCGCGTTCCTGCACCTGGAGCTGGCGGTGGAGAACGGCACGGGCAGCCCAGCCCGGCCCCTCACCTGGCAGGTGGAGTATCCCGGCCAGGATCCCGAATCCCAGAAGGACAAACTGGTGTGGGAGATCCAGGTGGCGGAGCGGGAAATCCGCGCCCTCGTCCCGCTGGTCCAGGTGGGTGCTGCTCCCTCCGTCCTCCCCCATCCCACGGGAGCTCCGGCTCATCCCCGTTGTCCCACCAGGAGCTGGAGATCCTGAACACGGCGCCGCTGACGGGAACGCCGCGGGTTATCCCGGTGAAACTGGTGGCTGTGGAAGCGGGAGGCGGTGTGTCCGAGCTGGCCGATCCCGTGGGGTGTGAGTCGGCTGACAAGCAGGTGCTGCAGGTGAGCTCCTGCCATTCCCACTGATGCCAGGAAGAGCAGCCCATTCATAACTGCTTAGAGACAGGGTTTTAGTCCATAAACAGCAAGGTGTTGATTTATTTGCCTACAACGGTGGGGAACTCCCGGTTCGCGCCGGACAAAAGAGTTCCAAAGCTCTCAGTGAAAAGCAAGAGTATTTATACAATTCTGTGAAGGATTACAATGGCTTTTCCATGAATATTCATAATATTGCAACATCTGATTATAATATTCATAATAGGTGGAACCTGGGCGTGGTCATCTCTTTTGGGGTGTTCCATGGTGGGAAATCTCGTTGCCTTCATCCTTAGGGGGTCATATTTTCACTCCTCATCATCATGAACTTCTCAACCTTTTCTGCTTTTGCTGATCCTTGCAAGAAATCTTGGACTTAGGCCCTTGTTCTTC
Source organism: Xenops minutus (assembly GCA_035221455.1). Taxonomy (NCBI): domain Eukaryota; kingdom Metazoa; phylum Chordata; class Aves; order Passeriformes; family Furnariidae; genus Xenops; species Xenops minutus. The sequence continues at coordinate 8,470,950 of JAWWEE010000158.1, forward strand.
CCTTATCTCTCCTAGTGCATTCTCGTTCTGTTCTCAGGGTATCCTCCTTACACATTTTCAGGGCCATACTGACCTTAACTCTATTTCTAACTAAGCATTTTCATAGCCAGTCCTCAACGTTAGTGTTTTAAGCCAATTTTTAACCCTCGGAGCTTTTGCCCGGCTTCCCCACCCCGCCCTGCCTCCCCCTCCAACACCTTCCAGCCCCCGGCATTCCCTGTGCTTCTCCAGGTGTCGGATTCCTGCGACATGGTGTTCGTGGGCGGCCGGGAGAGCCGGGGGGCGCGGGGGGCGCGCGTGGATTTCTGGGCACGGCGGCTGCACGCGGAGCTGAGCTTCAATGTGTGGGCTCCACTGCTCCCACTGCGTGTCCAGCTCGGAGACCCTGCCCTGGAGCAGCTCCGGGGCTGGAGGCGGCCCGGGAATCCCGACAGGTGAGCCGGGATCCCGGGGGGAGCGCCCGGGACTGTGCCCGTGGCAGTGGGAAACGGGTGGTGGGAATGGGGGGTGAGACCTGAGGTGCTCGTGACACGTGTGACTGAGACCTGACACACTAATGACACATGTCCCTGTCCCACTGAGCTCTGTGACACTCGTGACATGCGTGACTGAGCCCCAACACACTCGTGACACGTGTCCCTGTCCCTCTGAGCTCTGTGACACTCATGACACATGTGACTGAGCCCCGACACACTCGTGACACGTGTCCCTGTCCCTCTGAGCTCTGTGACACTCATGACATATGTGGCTGAGCCCTGACACACTAATGACACGTGTCCCTGTCCCACTGAGCTCTGTGACACTCATGACATATGTCCCTGTCCAGCTTAGCCCCCACACACTCTCATGTCCCCAGATTCCCATCACCCTGTCCTGGGATCACTGTCACTCTGTCATGGGATCCCTGTCACCTTATCCTGGGTTTCCTGTTCCCCTGTCCTGAGATCACTGTCACCTTCTCCTGGGTTTCCTGTCACCCTGCCCTGTGATCCCTGACCTCCTGTCCTGTAATCCCTGTCCCCCTGTCCCTGGGATCCCCATCACCCTATCCCAGGATCCCTGTCCCCCTGTCCCTGGGATCCCCATCACCCTCTCCCAAGATCCCTGTCCCTGGGATCCCCATCACCCTATCCCAGGATCCCTGTCCTCCTTCCTGAGATTCCTGTCACCCTCTCCCAGGATCCTTGTCACAGGGTCTCTGTCACCTTGTCCTGAGACCCATCACCCTGTGCCAGGATCCCTCTCATTTATCCCGCCATCCCTGTCACTCACCTCGTGATCCCAATCCCGTTAATCCCTGTGTCCCAGTGCCCCGGCAGACCCCGAGGACCCCCCAGATGAGCCGGACCGGCGGGCACGGAGCTGCCGCCCTCAATTCCAGAGGACTGGTGTCCGTGTCCTGGCCCACTTCGTGTCCCACCCTCCGGATGGTGGCCGCTCCCTGTCCTACCTGCCCGGCCCCGAGTGGCTCCTGGATGTCACCCACCTGGTGGCCCCCCGGACCCGCGTGCAGGACCCCCGGGTGGCCTCGCTGGAAGAGGGGCTCGTGGTGGTGGGCCGGGAGCCAGGGGTCACCTCCGTGGAGGT
>JAWWEE010000158.1:8492470-8504141 GCA_035221455.1 Xenops minutus
AGGAATGTGTGGAGGGGGGGAGCGCGCCGGGCCGTATCCTTCGTGGCGGTTTGAGGGGGGGGTGGGGGAATGGAGGGGCGGGGGGAGGGTTGGAGGGAGGCCCAGGGTTCGGTGTGGGAATTTCGTGGGGATTTTGGGAATAAATGCCGGGAAAACAGCGGGATGGACACGCCAGAGGAGGCGCTGGAAGAGCCCGAGGGCAGGTTGGAAGTGGTTAAGGAAAAACAAACTCACACCCCCCACAGTGGTCATGGATGTCCCGAATTCCCAAGTCGTATCCCAAAAATTCCCCGGAATGGAGCAAAGTTGTGACCAAATTTTAATGGAATAAATGGGGAACTATCCCTTCAAATGTGTTCTCTAGGAAGAAAAATCAGGATAAATGGGGTTTGGGAAAGGAAATTCCCATAATTTTGGTATTAATATCCCTGATTTCCATGTTTTTGGGAACAAATTCCCATTATTTCTGTATTAATATCCATGATTTCCATGTTTTTGGGAAGAAATCCCCACTATTTCTGTATTAATATCACTGATTTCCATTGTTTTGGGAAGAAATTCCCATTATTTGTTTATTAATATCCCTAATTTCCATGTTTTTGGGAAGAAATCCCCATTATTTTTTTATTAATATCCCTAATTTCCATGTTTTTGCAGAAGAAATTCCCATTATTTATTAATACCCTCAAAGCCCTTAAAAAGGGAATTCCACCTGGGAATTTTTATATCAAATTTATGGATTAAACTGTGCAAGGAATAAATGGGAAAACATCCCTTCAAATGTGTTCTCCGGGAAGAAAAATCGGGATAAATGGGGGGGTTTTGGGAAGGAAATTCCCACTATCTCCTCCCAATATCCATAATTTCCATAACAGGCTGTTCCACCTGGTTTTCCCTTGGGATTTTGGGTTATTCCCACCCCAAATCCCATTGGAAAAGGCGCCCTGAGCTCCCTGTCCCACAGAATTCCGTTCCCACAGGGAATGCCAAGATCCTCCGGGACTTCCTCCAGGACTTTTGAGCCAAATCCCAGAAATCTCAGCCCCAGAATTCCCTCCTTTCATCTGCGGCTCCGATAAAGCCTTGGAATGATAACAGGCCCAGAAAAAAACCTGGGAACGGGGCCTGGAAAACCAGTTTCCTTCCTGGATCCATTCCCAAGATAAGCTCTGTCTCCATCGGGACAAGAATGGGGCTTTTTTGGGAATAAACCCAAGGAAATTCCCGAGCTTTTGATGTCCCCAAACCAGCAAAGCCCAAAATATTGAGGTCATTCCATCCCACTTTTCCCATCCCTTTTCTGGGATAAACCCGTGATTTTTGGGGGGGTTTATTGCCCGGGAATTCCCGGCTGGATCGGGAATGGATCCGGAGCCGTGTTTTTTTGGGATCTTCCCATTCTCTAGTGCCCTCTGGTGCCAAGGAAAGCCGGCAAAGGGAGACCTCCCTCACTTGATCCCACTAAAATCCTGGGTTTTTCCAGGATCCAGCCTGTCCAATTCCCTGAATTTCCCCCCCTCCGCGCTGGAAAAATCCCAGTTTTGTCCCCAAGGAAAAGCCATTTCTCAAAAGGGGTTATTTTTCCAACCTTTTATTCCTGATTTAACAGATGAATTCCCAATTTTATTTTTTTTTTCCCAGCCCTGAATCCCACAAGATTTGTGGTATAAGGAGCCATCCCAAAACTCCCACGGGATGGGATTTACAACAACAACCTTGTCCTAAAATTTCCCATCGCTTGGCAAAACCTTTTCCATTGAAAACCATGGAATCCTGATCTCTGGGAATGGCAGCTTCAGGAATTAAACGGAGAGGCAGCTCTGGGAAAACCGCAATATTTTAGTTTTCCCACTTATTTTGTCCCAAAACCAAGGAAAGCTTGGAAGCTCCAAATTTCCAGGGACACCTTCCACTATCCTGGCTCGCTCCAAGCCCTTTTCCAGCCTGGCCTTGGGCAATTCCAGGGATGGGGCAGCCACAGCTTTCCCGGGAAACCCAGCCTGGACAATTCCAGCTCTCCCAGCCTTTCCTTGCCGTCCTCTGGCTTTGCTTCCATTGGGATTTCATCCCTCTCCCCCTTTCCTGGCGTTGCTGCGGGACTGGGACCAGTTATGGGGTGAAACTGGGAGCAGCTGGGGGGGAAAGGCCAGCTCCGGATGCTGCTGGAATGCTGAAGGTCACCGGAATCTTGGCTTCCCTCACGGCACCACGTGGCTCCTGGAAGGGTCACCTTGTCCTGGAGGAGATCAAAGGCTCCCCAAGGCTGGAATTCTTCCCATGAAATCAAGCCCCATTCTCAAGAAAAGGACAAAAGGATTGGGGCTGATTCCATGGAAGGGGGAAGAGGAATGAAGAAGGAATGGGATGAAAGAGTGGATTATCCCGGAGAGGAAAAGAAGGATGGGATGCCTTGGAGGGGTTTGGGAAGGAGAAGGGCTTGGCTGATTCCCAGAGTGGAAATCCCACATGGATTGACCGGAGGAGAAGGCTCTGGAAAGACCTTGGAGCCCCTTCCGGTGTCCAGAGGGACTCTGGAAAAGTCAGGCCACAGGGAATGGCTTCCCACTGCCAGAGCGTGGCTTAGCTGGGATACTGGGAATGAATCCCTCCCTGTGAGCGTCGTGAGGCCCTGGAATGGATTTCCCGGGACACCCTGGGGGGCTGCAATCCCGCCATCCAACCCTCTCAAACCCAATCCCCCATTCCTGCCATTCCCGGGGGGGACACAGGGAGCACTTCCCTCCCATCCCGGCATCCTGAAATCACCCCTGGTGGCAATCTGGGCTTGACATTCCCCCCCTCTCCCGCCGCCTCCCTTAAGGACGTTGCGATAAGAATCCCGGGAACCGTTTGTTTTCCTTATCGGAGCCGCCGGCCAAACACGGGAGCCGGGATATAAGGAGCGGCGGCGGGAGTGGGGCCGCACATTCCCCGAGCCCCCACCATGAGGCTGCTCCTGCTCCTGGCCCTCGTGGGCCTGGCCCAGGGCCTGGGGACCAGGTGAGCTCCGGGCAGGGCCCCCATCCCAAAGGGATGTGGGATGTGGGATGCTGATCCCGCTGACGGATCCCGCTGCCCGCAGGGTGTCCCTGAGGAAGATGAAGTCGCTGCGAGAGAGGCTGCGGGAGCAGGGGTTGCTGGAGAGTTTCCTGCAGGAGCATCCCTACAATCTGTCGGCCAAGTACTTCCCTGGCATCGCTGTGGAGCCCCTGCAGAACTACATGGATGTGAGGGAATGGGATTGGGAATAGCATCGGGGGGGGCACAGGGGCCACCAGCCCCTTTTTGATCCCGCTCTCCCCTTCCCCTTCCCATTATCCTCTTCCCCTTCCCACTATCCCCTTCCCACTATCCCCTTCCCATTATCCCCTTCCCACTATCCCTTTCCCCATCTCACTATCCCCTTCCCATTATCCCCTTCCCCTTCTCACTCTCCCCTTCCTACTATCCCCTTCCTACTATCCCTTTCCCCTTCCCACTCTCTCCTTCCCCATCCCACTATCCCCTCCCCACTCTCCCCATCCCACTCTCCCCTTCCCCATCCCACTCTTCCCTTCCCATTATCCCCTTTCCCATCCCCAATCTCCTTCCCAATCCCACTGTTCCCTTTCCCAGGACGAGTACTTCGGCACCATCTCCATCGGGACTCCAGCCCAGGAATTCACTGTGGTCTTTGACACTGGTTCTTCCAACCTCTGGGTCCCCTCAGTGTTCTGCTCCAGCCCGGCCTGCCGTAGGTGTCTGGAATGTGCCTGGAATGCCCTCAGGGCTCCTGGGACAACTGGGAATCCCGCAGGCCCCCGTGATTCCCCTCCTTCCCACCCCTTCCAGGGAACCACAACCGCTTCAATCCCGCGGATTCCTCCACCTTCCTGAGCACCAACGACACGCTGTTCATCGCCTACGGCACAGGGAGCATGTCCGGAGTGCTGGGATATGACACTGTCAATGTACGGCCACTCCAGTCCCGCCATCCCATGGGATCGAGGATCCCGGGATCCCCAATCCATGCCCTTGTCTCCCTTTCCCAGGTGGCTGGGATCAACGTCCGGAACCAGGTTTTCGGGCTGGCAGAGACGGAGCCAGGGAATTTCTTCTACTACACCCCCTTCGATGGAATCCTGGGCTTGGCATTCCCAAGCATCGCCTCCTCCGGAGCCACGCCGGTCTTCGACAACATGATGAGGGAAAACCTCGTGGACAGGGATCTCTTCTCCATCTACCTGAGCAGGTAAATCCTGGCCGGAGCTCCTGCCACCGCTGGTGTTCCCGTGGGAACAGCGGGGTGGGAAATCCCTGGATGGCTCCTGCTTTTCAGGGATAACCAAGGCGGGAGCTTTGTCCTCTTCGGCGCCATCGATCCCTATTACACCACCAAGGGCATCTCCTGGATCCCGCTCTCCGCCGAAACCTACTGGCAGATCACCATGGACGGGTATTCCCGGGGGGCTCCCTGGCCAGTGGTTTTTTTGGGAATGCCACCCTTGGGAAGCTCACCCTTGCATTCCTTTTCCCAGAGTCTCCATTGACGGGGTGCCGGCAGCCTGTTCCTCGGGATGCCAGGCCATCGTGGATACAGGAACATCCCTGCTGGCCATGCCCCTCCGAGCCTTCCAGATCCTCATGGATACCCTTGGCGCCAGCTCCAACGGCGAGGTGAGACCTCGGGATGCTTTCCAGGATACTCATTCCCAGCTGGAATGCCTGCTGATCCCTGTTTTCCCCCCCCAGATCAGCTGCGAGGCTGCCAGGAAACTTCCCGAGCTCGTGTTCCATATCCACGGCAGAACATTCCCGGTGCCCGCCAGAGCCTACGTGATCCGGGTGAGCATCCCGCCGGGAAGAGGGGTTGGAATGATGCCTGGGAGGGGAGGGAGGGAATCCTGCTGTGACCACCCCTTTCCGTGTGCCCGGAGCAGAGCGGCGGGTTCTGCAGCCTGGGATTCCAAGGCATGGATGCGCCCACGGAGGAGGGCGAGCTCTGGATCCTTGGCGATGTGTTTATCCGGGAATACTACGTCGTCTTCGACAGGGCCAACAACAAGGTGGGGCTGTCGCGGCTGCCCTGAGCTGGGAGGGGCTTCCCGGCTCTTCCTAGAGTAGGGAATGGCCCTTTTCCCGGCGTTCCCGGCCCCTCCTGCCGCCCCCGAGGACAATAAAGGTGTGCAGAAGCCCCCCTGTGCCGAGTGTGTCTGGGAAGGGCGGGGCATTCCCGGGAATGCGGGGTGGCCCTGGACACCGATGTCACCCTCACCTGCATCCTGGGCATCTTTGTCCATGGGGACCCTCATCCCTGGGGATCCTCAATCCCGGAGAATTCACAGCCCTGGGAACCCTCATCCCTGGGGATCCTCAATCCCGGAGACTTCCCAGCCCTGGGAACCCTCATCCCTGGGGATCCTCAATCCCGGAGAATTCCCAGCCCTGGGAACCCTCATCCTTGGGGATCCTCAATCCCGGAGAATTCCCAGCCCTGGGAACCCTCATCCTTGGGGATCCTCAATCCCGGAGACTTCCCAGCCCTGGGAACCCTCATCCCTGGGGATCCTCAATCCTGGAGAATTCCCAGCCCTGGGAACCCTCATCCCTGGGGATCCTCAATCCTAGAGATTTCCTAGCCCTGGGGACCCTCATCCCTGGGGATCCTCAATCCTGGAGAATTCCCAGCCCTGGGGACCCTCATCCCTGGGGATACTCAATCCCGGAGACTTCCCAGCCCTGGGAACCCTCATTCCTGAGGCGCTGGGGCAGGACAAGCTCCCCTAGCCCCATCCCCAAATCCCAAACACCTCCCGCACTTCCCTCTTCGTCCCGCAGAGGCCGCTCATCCCAAAATTCCCTCGCGGAATTCCCTCGAGGCTCCGCGCATTCCCAAGCAGGAGGGGACAGGGAATAAATACGGGGATGAGTTTATTGGGGGGTGGGGGGGGACAGTCGCCCCCCGTCCCCAGGGGCCTGATCCCGCAGACCCCCCTGCTCTTCCTCATCCTCCTCCTCCTCCTGGCGCTCGGTGCCTCGGGCTCTTCCCGCTGTCCGCAGCAGGATCCGCATTCCCGGGGGATCCCGGGGGATCCGCGGGGACAGCAGCCTCGGAGTGGGGACCGGGGGGCACCGAGGGCTGTCCAGAGGGGCTGGGAGCGCTGGGAGGGGCATCCCCGGCACCCCAAATCCCGGGATTGGGGCTGAGGGGGGATGTGGTGGGAAGCAGGAGCTGGGCCAGGCGGGATTTGGGGGGATTGGGGAGTGAGGTGCCAGGGGGTGAATCCTTAGGGATTGGGGATGGAGAGGAGGGTGGGGATGAGGATGGGGATGGGGATAGGGATGAGGATGGGGATGGGGATAAGGATAAGGATGAGGATAGGGATAGGGATGAGGATGGGGATGAGGATAGGGATGGGGATGAGGACAGGGATGGGGAGGAGAATGAGGATGGGAATGGGGATAGGGATGGGGATGGGGATGAAGACAGGGATGGGGAGGGGGATGAGAGTGAGGACAAGGAGGAGGATGAAGATAAGGACAGGGATGGGGATGGGGATGAGGACAGGGATGAGAATGGGAATGGGGATAGGGATGGGTATGGAGATGAGGAGGAGGATGAGGACAGGGACAGGGAGGAGAATGAGGACAAGGACTGGGCCAGGGATGGGGTTGGAGACAAGGACGGGGTCAGGTCACTGCCCTGCAGCGGGAGCCGGACGTCCATGGCTGGCACAGGGATGGGCTCGGTCAGCTCCCACCTGTCCCCGGGACCCCCAGCCTGGCACGGGGGTCCCCCGAGCCCTCGGGGGGCTGGGAATGCCCTTACCTGGGCAGGGCGGGCAGCAGGGAGCGGGAAGGGCGGGGGGCTCGGAGCAGGAACGGGGGCACGGCCACTCCTCACAGGTCACCTCCCCGAGCTGGCACAGGGGACACATGGAGGGGGTCAGCCCCACGGACACCCCGTGGGCACAGGGACACCATGGGCATAGGGACCCCAGGACAACAAGGACTTGCCCTTGGTCACAGGGACCCCACAGACATGGACACCCCATGGGCACTCCATGGACACAGGGACCCCTGGAGCCATCCCATGGGCACAGGGACCCCATGGACAAGGGCACCCTGTGGGCACCCCACAGGCATGGGGACCCCACAGACAAGGGCACCCCATGGGCACAGGAACCCCCAGAGCCATCCCACAGGCACCCCACAAGCACAGGGACCATACAGATAAGGGCACCCCATGGGCACAGGGACCCCCAGAGCCATCCCACAGGCATCCCATGGGCACAGGAATCCCAGAGCCATCCCACAGACACAGAGACCCCCAGAGGCATCCCATGGGCACAGGAACCCCACGGGCAAGGACACCAGGGCATCCCATGGGGACACTCCGTGGTCACAGGCACCCACCCCAAGGTGCACTCCATGAAGGGCACCCCACGGGCACCCACCCCGAGGTGCCCCCCACGAGGGTCCCCCCAAAGCCCCATCTCACCTGGCAGGTGCAGCGGGTGCAGGGCTGGCCCTCGGGGCTGAAGCTCTGCCCGTTCTCCACCTTCCTGCCCCGGTAGTTGCAGTCTGTGGGGGGGCACCCTCAGGGGTTTGGGGGCAGCTCCGGGGGCTGTTTTGGGGGTCTCGGGGGTTTTGGGGGGGACCCCCCCATACCGTCACACTGGGGGCAGCAGCGGCCCTCGGGGTGGAAGGGGTAGGAGCACACGATGGCACATTCCAGAGGCGAGCAGGCCACGGATCCCAGCTGTGAGAGACGGGACAGACCCCCTTAGGAACCCCCGGAGAGGGTTTGGGGGGTTTGGTTTTTTTAACTGCAACGGAGGGGAAAAAAAAAAATCCCAGGATGAGCCCATGGAACGGGACCCCCTGGAATATCTCAGGGTGCCCGGGCCAGCCCTCACCAGGCAGATGCAGCTGAGACACGGATCCAGCTCCGAGGGGAACGTCTCGTTGTTGGAGAACACCCTCCCCATGTAGGTGCAGCCTCAGGTGGAGGAGGAAAAGCAGCTCAGAGGGGTCACCCGGGCGACTCGGAATTCCACGGTGGGAATTGCAGGGTGGGAATGGCAGGGTGGGAATGGCAGGGTAGGAATGGCAGGGTGGGAATGGCAGGCTGGGAATTGCAGGGTGGGAATTGCAGGGTGGGAATGGCAGGGTGGGAATTCCACGGTGGGAGTTGCAGGATGGGAATTCCACGGTGGGAATAGCAGGCTGGAAATGGCAGGTGGGAATGGCAGGCTGGGAATGGCAGGCTGGGAATGGCAGGGTAGGAATGGCAGGCTGGGAATTGCAGGGTGGGAATGGCAGGCTGGAAATGGCAGGTGGGAATGGCAGGGTGAGAACTGCAGGCTGGGAACGGCAGGCTGGGAATGGCAGGCTGGGAATTCCACGGTGGGAATTGCAGGGTGGGAATGGCATTGTGGGAATTCCACGGTGGGAATTCCATGATGGGAATGGCAGGGTGTGCTCACCGGCAGAGCAGTCGGGGCAGCACTGCCCCGGGATGCGGATGGGATGGGGACAGGTCTCCAGGCATTCCGTGCGCCGGCAGCTCACGGAGCCATCTGCCTGCGGGTGGGAACACCTCGACAGACACCTCGGGATTCCCGGTGCCCACGGATCCGGGGGTCACAGCCACGGGCGTGCCGAGGGCGGGAAGGGGGAGCGGGGACAGGGATGGGAAGCAGAGCAGGTTCTCATTCACCTGGCAGATGCATAACTCACAGGGATCGCCCGGAGACCAGAGCTGTCCCACGGGAAACTCCACGCCGTTGTCGTCCAGGAAGCAACCTGGGAATGCTCGGCTGGCTCCCCGAAATCCACTCTCCCCTCTGCTCCACCCTCTCTGTGCCCCGGTATTCCCAAACTCCCGCTCTCCCCATCCCAAAGTTATCCCCACATCCTGTTGTCTTGTTCCCCAAGCTGTCCCTCACATCCCTCTCTCCCTGTCCCTCATATCCCACCCTCCCCATCCCGGAATATCCCCATATCCCACCCTCCCCATCCCAGAATATCCCCACACCCCATTCTCTTCTTCCCCAGCTGTTCCCCACATCCCTCTCTCCCTGTCCCTTGTATCCCACACTTCCCATCCTGGCACATCCCCACATCCCAACCCATTCTTTCCCCCAGCTGTTCCCCACATCCCTCTCTCCCTGTCTCTCACATCCCACACTCTCAATACCAGAATATCCCCACATCCCACCCTCCCCATGCCCAAGTGTCCCCCACAACTTGTCCCCAAACATTCCAACCCCTTTTCCCCGTGCCCATCTGTCCCCCATCCCGCCCTGCCCATTCCCAGGAATGTCCCCATCCCGACTGACCGGTGGGGGCCGGAGTGTCCCGGCAGGAGGAGCAGCACTGCCCGGGCCGCAGGTGCCACTGGTGCTGGGGACAGTCCAGGACGGGACAGGGAGTGAAGGAACATTCCACCTCCCCACCCTGGGAATGTGGGAATGTGTCACTGGGTGTCTCCACATCCAGCCCCAGCCTTGGGAAAACTGGGATGTCTAGAGCAGGTGCAGGGGAGTGCTGGAGCATCCCTGGGGATCCTCATCCTTGGGGATCCTCATCCCTGGGGACACTCATCCCTGGGGATCCTCGTCCCTGGGGACACTCATCCCTGGGAATCCTCGTCCCTGGGGACACTCATCCCTGGGAATCCTCATCCCTGGGGACACTCATCCCTGGGGACACTCATCCCTGGGGACACTCATCCCTGGGGACACTCAGGCTGGGGACTGCCACCCCTGTGGACCTTCCAGCCTTGGGAATTTCCATCCCTGTGGCTTCCCAGACTTGGGGAACCCTCATCCTTGTGGACCTTCCAACCTTGGGGACCCTCACCCATGGAGTTCCCTAGCCGTTGTGACCCTCATCCATGGAGTTCCCTAGCCTTGGGGACCCTCATCCATGGAGTTCCCTAGCCTTGGGGACCCTCATCCATGGAGTTCCCTAGCCATGGGGACCCTCATCCCATGGGATCCCTAGCCTTGGGGACCCTCATCCCATGGGATCCCTAGCCTTGGGGACCCTCATCCATGGAGTTCTCTAGCCTTGGGGACCCTCATCCCATGGGATCCCCACCCCTGGAGCCCCCGATCCCACCTGGCAGACGCAGGTGGTGCATCCATCCCCATCCAGGCTGAACCGTGCTCCGTGTGCGTACGTGCGGCCCCGGAAAGTGCACTTTGCTGGGAAAAGCGGAGTCGGGAGGGCTGGAGATCCAAGCCTGGCTACTCCCAAACCCTCATCCCATTCCAAGGGTACCCACACCCTCCCCCGGATTGGGGGTCCCACCTGGATGGCAGGAGCAGCAGTCAGATGGAGAGGGGCTGGGGCAGGAGCCCGGCGGGCATTCTGGGGAGAGGCAGGAGACATTCCCAGCCTGTGGAAGAAGATGGGATGAGGGTCCCCAAGGCCAGGATGTCCCCAGGGATCCGGGGGGGATTCTCCCACCCCACTCCAGCTCACCAAGCAGACGCACACGGAGCAATTTCCATCGGATGGGGAGAAGACGTCACCCTCAGCTCTGGCCACCCCCTCATGCAGGCACCCTGCGATCCAGAGGGGGATCATCCCGGGAATGTGGGGCTCCGGAGAGGCCATCCCAGGAATTGTGGGGCCAGGACTCACCTGTGCAGGAGGGGCAGCACCCTCCGGCCGGAGCGGGAAGCGGGTGGGAACAGGGAATGGAGCAGCTCACCATGTCACACAGGACTCGTCCCTCCTGCCGGGACACACGTGGCTCATTCCGGGCTGGGAATAGCGCCGTGGGATTGTGGGAATGGTGGGAATTGTGGGAATCTCACCTGGCACGTGCAGCTCCGGCATCCCGGCTCCATCCAGAGAGCGCCAGGCTCCCGGGAAACCCCCCGGTGCCAACAGGCAGGGGACACCGGGATGGAGGGAGCGGGAGACAGGGATGGGGAAGGGGGTGGGAATTGCGTCCCGGGAGCCGCCACGGGAATGTGGGGAGAGGGAGAACCCCTGGGGAGCAGGTGGGAGCCGGGAGGGAGCAGGACGAGGGTGGGCGGGTGCTGCAGGGACTGCAGGATGGGCGACGGCGCCAGGATGGATTTGGGATAGCCTGGCACGGAATTTCAGAAGGAAGAGACATCACTTGGAGCAGGCAGGGAGCCGGGAGCATCCCGCTCTCCCAGCCTGGAAGGGGACACGGATACCTTCGCAGGACAGCCGGTCTGGGCCGAGGCGGTAGCCGGGGCGGCAGGAGCAGCGGAAGCTCCCGGGAATGTTGTGGCAGAGGTGCTGGCAGGAGCGGCGCGTTCCCGGCCGCCGGCATTCGTCCACGTCTGCGGGAAAAGGGAATGGGGCAGGAGGGGATGAGCCCAGGGAGGTGGCTCAGGAGGGAGCACGGAGAGATGGGATGTGCCCCTGGCACGGCCCGGGCAGGGAGAGGGATGAGGACAGCACTGGGATCATGGGCACCTGCATCCCTTGGGATTCGTGGAGAGGGATGAGGGGCTGGAATATTGCACATCCCCACAGGGGCAAAATGACCACCCCATTCCCTTGGGATTCATGGCACGGAGAGGGAAGAGGGGCTGGAATATTGCTCATCCACAGAGGGGCTCATGGCCACCTGAATCCCTCGGAATTCATGGAGAGGGATGAGGGGCTGGAATATTGCTCATGCCCACAGGGGCTCATG
>JAWWEE010000158.1:8533998-8545166 GCA_035221455.1 Xenops minutus
TCTCCTTCCAGGACATGGAGGATTCCCAATTTCCCTCTTTCCTTCCCCAGCCAGGCTGATCCCAGTGGGGTCTGTTCCCATGGGATACACGTCCCAGGAGTTCCATACCTTCTCCTGTATTCCTGAATTCCCTATGCCTGGAGTGGGATGTGCCCAAACCTGCTCCTGGAGCATGTCCTGCCCATGGAGCCAGAAATAACCTGCCTGGACGCTGCTCCCTGGGATTGCCCAGCTCCCTCATCCCTGGATTTCCTCACGTGGACATTGGGGGGGATTTGGAGCAGGAGGGGACACAGTTTGGTGGCTTTTCCTGGTTTTCTGGGATCCAAACAGTCCCCAGGTCCCGGATGGTGGGAGAGGCCCCCAGGGGTCCATCCCACAATCCCTGAGCTCCTTCTTCAGCTCCTGGATTTCAGGAGGGGCACTGGGATCCATCCCATCTACCAAACAATCCCTGGGATCCATCCCAGTGCCAAACAATCCCTGGGATCCATCCCATGTACCAGACAATCCCTGGGATCCATCCCAGTGCCAAACAATCCCTGGGATCCATCCCATCTACCAAACAATCCATGGGATCCATCCCATGTACCAAAAAATCCATGGGATCTATCCCAGTGCCAAACAATCTCTGGGATCCATTCCACCTACCAATCCCTGAGATCCATCCCAGTGCCATACAATCCCTGTGATCCATCCCATGTACCAAATAATCACTGGGATCAATCCCACTGACCAACCCATCCCTGGGATCCATCCCATTTACCAACCCATCCCTGTGCCCCCTCTCCAGGTCCGGGATGTTGGGAGAGGCCCCGCTGACCCCCCCATGGCCATGATCCCTCAGGAATGCTGGGGCTGAGTGCTCCAAAGCCCGGGAAGGAGGATGCTCCAGCCCAGCAACTACAGCCTGGTGCTGTTCCTGCAATTCCTGCTGCTTTCCTACGACCTGTTTGTGAATTCCTTCTCGGAGCTGCTCCGGACGGCCCCGGCCGTGCAGCTCGTGCTCTTCATGTGAGTGCCGGGAAGGTGGGGCAGGAGATCCCAGAGATCCCAGATCCCCCAATCCCTGTGTTTTCCCGGCAGCATCCAGGACATCGCCATCCTCTTCAACGTCATCATCATCTTCCTCATGTTCTTCAACACCTTCGTGTTCCAGGCGGGGTTGGTCAATCTCCTGTTCCATAAGTTCAAGGGGACCATCCTGCTCTCTGCAGCCTACCTGGCACTCAGCATCTCCTTCCACATCTGGATCATGGTAGGATGGCCTGGGAACGCCTGGATTCTCCCAAGGGATTTCTCCATGAGGGCTCCCCTTGGCCCTCTCTCACCAGTTCCCCCCACGGTGCCAGTTTGGTGTCCCCTTCCATGATCCCAGTGTTGGAATTGGGCTGGGAAGGCACTGCCCCATCCCAACCCCATCCCAGCTCCATCCCAGTTCATTCCCTTAGGGAATAACCAGTTGGAAAATGCTCTTTGCCCAGGAAAGCAGCTCCCCCACAGTGACAGTTTGGTGTCCCTTTCCATGATCCTGCTGTTGGAATTGGGCTGGGTAGGCACTGCCCCATCCCAACCCCATCCCAGCACATTCCCAAAGGGAATAATATGTCGAAAAATCCTCTTTCCCTAGGGAAAGCCTGTTCCAGTAGTTCCTGTTTTTCCAGGCATTACTCCCTACCCCCCAATACAGGCTCCTGGCTCTGTCCTGGCAGCACCTTCTCTTTTCCTTTCCCAAACAAACTCCTTCCTGGCCCCTTCCCAAGGGAGCAGCTCCCACCCCTGCACAGCCTCTTCCCAAGGCTCTATTCCTGCTGCAGGGCAAAGGGAATATTTGGGGAAGGCCAGGAGCCATCCCGTGCCACGTTGTCCGGGAAGGGGATTTGCAGGGATTTGCAGCTCTGAAGCCGGAATAGGGCCTGGCTCCGTGCCTAAATCCTTGAGCTGCTTAACCTTCCACATGGGCAGCTTCCCAGGCTGCTCCAGGGCTTATTCCCAGCTGGATGTGCCTCCATCCATCTCAGATCCTTTGGGATGGGGCTCCCCCAAACTGATCCAGGGGTTATTCCTGGCTGGATGTGCCTCCATCCATCTCAAATCCTTTGGGATGGGGCTCCCCCAAACTGATCCAGGGGTTATTCCTGGCTGGATGTGCCTCCATGCCCCTCAGATCCTTTGGGATGGGACTCCCCCAAACTGATCCAGGGGTTAGTCCCGGGTTCTCCATCCCCCTCAGAACCTTTGAAACAGGATGAGGGGTCTGGGGGGCTCCCTGAGCTGCTCCAGGAGTTACTCCCAGCTGGATGTCCCTCCATGCCCCTCAGAACCTTTGGGATGGGGTTATTCCCAGCTCTCTGTCCCCTTCAGAACCTTTGGAATGGGAGCTCTCCCAGACTTTCTCCAGGGGTTATTCCCAGCTTTCTGTCTCCCTGAGAACCTTTGGAATGGGGGGGCTCCCCCAAACCATTCCAGGGAATATTCCCAGCTGTTTGTTCTCCTCAGAACCTTTGGAATGGTTCTCCAGGGGTTATTCCTGGTTCTCTGTCCCACTCAGAACCTTTGGAATAGGGATTCCTCCAAAACTTTCTCTAGGGGTTATTCCCAGTTGGATGTGCCTCCAACCTCTCAGAACCTTTGGAATGAGGTTATTCCCAGTTGGATGTGCCTCCAACCTCTCAGAACCTTTGGAATGGGGTTATTCCCAGTTGGATGTGCCTCCAACCTCTCAGAACCTTTGGAATGGGGTTATTCCTAGCTCTCTGTCCCCCTCAGAACCTTTGGAATGAAGGCTCCTCTGCACTGCTCCAGGAGTCTGTCCCTCCATTCCCCTTCAGAAATTCAGGAATAGGTGCTCCCCCAAACCTCTCCAGGGGTTATTCCTGCCTGTCCCTCCATTCCCCCTCAGAAATTCAGGAATGGGTGCTCGCCCAAACCTCTCCAGGGGTTATTCCCACTTTTCCATCCCCTCAGAACCTGCGCTGGCGCGACTCCGGCCGTTTCATCTGGACCGAAGGCCTCCAGACCCTCTTCGTTTTCCAGAGGCTGGGTAAGGCATCCCGGGATAGGGGAGGGGGAATCCCACACTCTTGGGGACCCAAATCCCAAATCCCTGTCACCGAATTCTGCCCAAATTCCCGCAGCTGCTGTGCTCTACTGCTACTTCTACAAGCGGACGGCCGTGCACCTGGGAGACCCCCTGTTCTACCAGGATTCCCTCTGGCTCCGCCAGGAATTTGCCCACTTCCGTGGCTGATGGATCCCTGGAAAACCCTGGAATCTCCCTGCAACATCCCGGCTTGTTCTCCCTCTTCTTCCTTTGGGATGCTGGGAATCAGCGCTGTGGGTTGGCCCTGCAGGAATGTCCATGCCGGCGCCGCTCGGAACGGGAATGTTTGGAAACTCCAAAGGAATAAACGGGATACGTTTTCCAGCGGCTCCCAGGTGTTTCTCCCTGCCACCCCCACGGCGTCACCTTCACCGTAACGCGCTCAGCGCTGCGCCTGCAGCTACAGAGCCGCGACATTCCCACTTTCCCAGCGCGGGATCCGCATCCCGGTGGATCGTAGGATTCGGGAAGGAGCTCTCAGTCCTCCAACCATAGAGAGGCGCGCGCAGAGCGGCGGCGCTGGGGGCGGGCGGCGCTGCGAGTCCATAGAGAGGGGCGTGCAGAGCGTCCCCCGCGCGGCGCGCGGCGCCCCCTGGCGGGCGGGCGGGCGCGGCGGCGGTTCCCATGGAGATGGAAGATGGCGCCCAGGGGTGGGAGCGGGATACGGGAGGGAAAAGCGGGATAGGGGAGGGGAAAGCGGGATATCGGGGCATCCCGGGCGGCACCGAGGGGAACGGGGGGTGGCAGCGGGGCTGGCAGCGGGGCTGGGGGGCGGCCAAGGCGCGGCGGGGCCCTCCGGCCGCGCCCCCCCCTCATGGACGCGCCGTGTCCCCTCAGGCCGCCATCGCTCCTCGGCGCCGCTGCAGGTCCTGCTCTTCCTCAACGGCTGGTACAGCGCCACTTATTTCCTGCTGGAAGCCTTCGTGTTCGTGTACAAGGGTGAGCCCCCCCTCTGCAGCCCGCTTCCCGGCACGGGCAGGGACGGGATTGCCGCAGGGATGTGATTCCCGGCCGGGGTGTGCCCGCAGTGCTGCTCCTGCCCTACCCCGTGTCCAACCTGGTGGTGGATGTGGCGCTGCTGCTGCTCTACCTCGGCACTGAGGCCACGCGGATCTTCTTCGGTGAGTGTGCCCCGACATCCCAGCGGGGCAGCGCAGAGTCCTGGGAGAACTCCCAAATCCAGCCCTCCCTGGGTGTTCAGGGGGGGGCTGGGAGCAAGGCGGGCTGCTGGGAGAGGTGTCCCTGCCCGTGGGAGCGGGTGGGAATGAGATGGAATTTGAGGTCCTTCCCGAACCGAAGCATTCCAGGAGTCCATGTGCTGGTTTAAACTGGGAGGAAATTCTTCCCTGAGATCCTGGGATGGCTTTCCCAGGGAAGCTGCGGCCGCCCCATCCCTCGAAGCGCTCACATCCAGGCGGGAGCAATCCAGACCGCTGGAAGGCGTCCCCGCCCACAGCAGGGGCTGCAATTGGATCTTCCCATCCCTTCCAACCCAAACCATTCCAGGATTCTACGAACAACCCGCCCGGCCATCCCATCCTCCCTGCGGAGCCCCTGGAAGTGTCCCAGTCCGAGCTGGGCGGGGCTCGGAGCTGCCCGACGGGAAGGTGGCCCTGCCTTTGGAATGGGATGTTTCAGCTCCATTCCCGCCCTGATTCCAAGTATCCCGCAGGCTCCAAGGGCAACCTGTGCCGGCGGAAGGTGCCGCTGTCCCTCAGCCTGGCGCTCACGGTGCCGGCGGCCGCGCTGGCCGGCTACTACCTGCTGCTCCAGACGTATTCCCTGCGCCTGGAATCCTTCCTGAGCGCCATCCTGCTGCTCTTCTACAGCCTGGAGATGCTCCTGGGTCTCCTGGCGCTGCTCTCCTTCTCCAGGTGCCGCATCCCGGGATTGGGGGACGCGCTCTGGGAGTTTCCAGGTCGGGTTAGAGACAACATATCCGTCTCTGTCCTTTTCCATAGGGCGGATCCCTACTGAAGCCGTGCCAGGGATGGGGCACAGGGACACAGGGAAGTGTCACCGGTGCCAGCTCCGCTCCCCAGCCCCGGGAAAGGGAGGGATCCCGCTTTTCCTGCTCCCTCTTTCACTTAGTGCCACCTGGACAGCTCTCTCCTGCTTTTCCCACTTCTCCTTAGGCTCATCCCTGTCACCTTTCCCGCTTCCACCTGGACTCATCCCTCCTGCCTTTCCCACTTCTCCCTGGGCTCATCCCTGTCACCTTTCCCGCTTCCACCTCGACTCATCCCTCCTGCCTTTCCCACTTCTCCCTGGGCTCATCCCTCCTGCCTTTCCCACTTCCACCCGGACTCATCCCTCCTGCCTTTCCCACTTCCACCCGGACTCATCCCTCCTGCCTTTCCCGCTTCCCACCTCACCTGCAGCACGTGCCAGGGATCTGCTCCCACCCGGACTCACCCCCTTGTGCCAGCTCAAGGTACGAAGAATCCTTATTTTTTAATATGCCCTTCCGGGATAATTCCATTTTCCAATAAATATTTATTTTTACCTGGTGCCTGGGAATGTGGGAGCGCTCCGAGCTTCGGGAAGCACGGGAGCCTCTTGGAAGATGATGACACCCCCCCCCAAATCCCTCCTATTCCCCAATTATCCCAAATCCCAGCCGTAGGAATGTCACTGGAGCGCCATGTAAAAGACTTGACAACGTCATCGAGTTTATTACACAATTTTTCCAACCTATCCAAAGACAAATCTAATCACTGCGAGCAGGAGGGGGCGGCGCCTCGCCGGGGCTTCCAGGGATTTGCTCTGCAATTCTGAGGGAATTTTTCCCCCCCCCTCCACTATTGGAAAGAAACTAAAAATCTGTGGAGTAAGTAAAAAAAACCCGGACGTCTCCCGCCGAGCGCTCCCACCTCGTGGGGCTTGGGAAGTTGGGGAGGGGGGGGAGTTATTCCTGATTTGGGGGAGATTTCAACTTAAAAAGACTTCCCAGAGCCTGGCTTTTCCCGCCCGGGAAGAGTTCCCGGGGGTGATTCCAGCCCTGGAAGCCACATGGTGTGTCCCGGCTCATCCCGACCCTGCTGGGCTCTCCCTCTCCTGCTCGGGGATGCCGAGGGGACAGGAGGGGACACGAGGGAATCACAGCCTGCCCTGCCTCCTCCGCTTCCTCTAAAACAAGGAAGGCGCTGCGGGAGAGGCCGGAGCTGCCGTTGGGGTGGGAATGCTGCTGTGGGGAATGTCGGGATAGAGGAGGGGGTGACCCCCGGCCCAGCTCCAGCCCCTCTTTTCCCAACTCCCAGAGGGCGAGGATGGAAGAGTGTGGCACAGTGTCCCGCTGGGGCGATGGGGACAGCACTGTCCCCCAGGCGATCCAGAGGCCACCACGTGGCTCCTGATCCCGGGATTGGGAGGGCTCCATCCCCTCCATCGCCTCCCCACCCCTCTCCCGGACTGGGAAGGGCTCACAAACCTCCCTCCATGGAATAAAAGCACCATTTCTCTTTGGGTCCGAGTGTCCACGGAGCGGAGCGGGATGGCCCCGGGAAGCAGCAGCGGCGGCAGCGGCAGCAGCAGCAGCGGTGGGGGGGATTCCCAAGGCCACGAGGTGCTGGGAGAGGGCTGGGAGTGACTGGGAAGGGGCCGGGATGGGGCGGAGCGGCCTCGGGGTGTCGAGGTGAGGAGATAGGAGTCCATTAAAAACCGCTTCCTGTGGAATTGCTGCGGGGACAGAGGAGAGGAGAGGTCAGGAGCCCTTTTTCCCTCCTCCCTCCCTCCCTCCCTCCCTCCCTCCCTCCCCCCGGCACCCCCGACCTGCCTCAGTGGTGCCTGTCCCTGTCTCTGTCCCTGTCCCGGTGCCGCTCGTGCTCCCGGCTCCGCTCCGGGAAATAATCCTCGTGCCGCTCGTCGCTGTGCAGCAGGTCCCGGTGCCTCCGGCTGCTCTCCCGGGACCGGCTCGGCGAGCGCTCCCGGGACCGGTGTCTTTTCCTTGGGGAAAACCGCGGGGGACAGGAACACAAAGACCTTTTAGTCACTCACCCGTGGGGGCACATCCACAGGGCGCGACCCCTGGGCTCCACAGGGAGATCCGTAGGGATACCTGGAGCTGCTGCTGGAGCTGCTGCTGTAGGATTTGGCCTCTATTCCATGCAGGCAGTCCTTGAGGGAGGAGAGCAGGACACGGCACCGCTCGTCCCCGGCCACGCGTGACTGTTTGATGACGGCGATGGCCGTGAGCAGCGTCTCGATGGCGTTGCTGTAGTCGCCTGGAAAAAGCCGGGAAGCGCAGGGATCAGGAGAGGGGATCCACGCCGGGACGGGCTTTGGGAAGGAGGTGGGAATTACCTGCGCTGGCGCCCGACACGGCCTTGGAAATGGCGCTGCTGGAGATGGCGCGGTTGCGGTTCATGATCTCCTCAAACTCGCCCTCGCTCACGGCCGGGGGTGGCGGGCCCAGTTCCCGGCTGCGGGAACAGCGGTGTCACTGTGGCTCCCAAATCCTCACGCGGCCCTCCACGCCCTCGGCCCGCCCCTGCTCACCTGCTGTGGTTGTAGGGAGCCATGGCCTTGCCGTAGGTGTCCGGAGGCGGCCCCAGAGCGGCGGTGGGAGGCGGGAAGAAGGCGGGGTTGAGGTGCAGGGCAGGGGGAACGGCCCCCGGTGGGGGCACAGCCAGGGGAGGGGGCAGCCGGGGCGGGGGGGGCAGCAGGTGCTGGTAGGGAATTCCGGGAGGAGGAGGAGGGACCCCGAAGGCGGAGGAAAGAGGGGGCGGGGGGGGCATGGGAGGGGGGGGCAGCCCCATGAGGGGCAGCGCGGGGGGGCGGCTGAAGAAGGGCAGGACCGAGGGGGGCTTTTCCATGCGGGAAGGGGGCAGCGCGTTGTCCGTTGGCGTCGCCCGGCCATCCACGGCGTCCACGGAATCCCGGGAGTGGGCCCGCGGCGGCACACCTGGAACAGGGCAGGGGGAGAGCCGTGAGTTCCAGCTGCAGGGTCCCCTGGTCTTGGAGACCTCCTGCTCCTCCTCCTCCTCCCACCCCCGGAGAGCTGGAGGTGCCCAGGGGAAAGAGCTAGCCGGCCAAGCGTAGCCTCTGCTTCCATGTGTTTTTCCAAGAGCTCCCCAAGATGCCGCACAGTGCCCTGGGGACAGCGAGGACACAGGCACAGGAGCCAAAAGCCACAAGGAGCGGGGAGAGATCCCCAAGGACCCGGAGAGCCTGATCCACGCGTGGATTTGGGAAGGCCCCTGAGCACAGAGGAACATGGGACAGAACCGACAGCAACGGGGCTGCTGCCGGAGGAAGGAGAGAACTCAGCATTCCAAGAGGGACAAGAAGCCTCGCTCTGTCCAAAGAGGCTCTGAGGATGAGGCAGGAGGAGCTTGACGGAGCCGCAGCTCCGAGCAGTGCCAGAGAATCCAGGGAAGCTCCACCGTGCCCCCGGGAACTCTCAGGGTACACCCTCTGCTCCACCAGAACTCCAGGGGTGGGAGGCCGGGAAGAGGGGTTTTCCTTGCACCAAAGGTGCCATGGGATCTACAAAGACCTCCTTGGACACTCCTGCCAGGACAATCCCTGCGGATCCCGTCGCATCGCTGCGGAGCGAGGCCAGGACCACCTATCGCCATACGGCCAGGTCCCAGCTGGAATATTCCTCCAGTGTTGGGCACCTTACCTCGGCAGGGATGGAAAAACTCTGGAGCAGATCCAGATTGGAGCTACTAATAGATATGGAGGGTCTTAGCTATGCCCAGAGCCTGAAGAGCTTAAGCCCATTCAGTTTGGAGAGGAGGAGGAGGAGGCTACGAGGGATCTTCGCAGTGTGGGAGCACCTAAAAGGGGATCATAAAGACTCGGGTCAGGAGCTAATCCGGCTCAGGAACGGGAAAAACAACCCCCACGCACTCCTGCTTTTCCCCCCATCCCGAGGGCTCGCTGGGCTCGGCCTTGGCAGCTGCTCCGGGGGCAATCCCGGGGCTCTGTGTGTGTGTGTTGGTGTGTGTGGGTGTGTGTGTGTGTGCCACGGATCACTCACGTTTCCGAGCCTGGGCCTCGAACTGGGACAGGTTCTGCCGGGTGGCCAGCCTCACCTCCACCTTGTCTCCATTCAGGATTTTCCCGGGAAGCAGCTCCAGCAGTTTGTGCACCGAGTTCTCGGAGGCCACCACCACCTCCGCGTACCTGCGGGACAACAGGCAGGGTCATTCCCCTTCCCAAATCCTGTTCTCCCACAAAAGGTGGGCTGTGCCCCCGGTCCCCTCGGCTCTCACCCCTTGGATTGGCCATTGGCTCGGTTTTCCGCGAATTTCAGCTCCACCACGTCGTAGACTCCGACGGAGCGGATGGTCTGGATCAGCTGCTGGTCCGTCGTCCACTGGGGGGAACAGGGAATGGGATGGCTGCCCGTCCCCAGAGTCCCCCACCCGCCTTGGGATTGTCATCCCAGAGTCCCTCTGGGGGCTTAAAATCATCCCTGGGAATGGATATCGGAGCTCTCCCTGTTCCCAAAACTCTCCTCCAATCCATGCTGGGAGAAGGGGATTTGGGAGCAGCCCCCAAAGTCACACCCATGAAGGGGAAGTGGGGTGGGCATCCAAGCTGTGTGGAATCCCCTGTGGGATACAATTCCCTTTTCCCTGAGGATCACAAGGCCAAGCCCAGCTCACAGCCCGGCTTGGGATGCTGGGACAGAGGAAAAGCTCCCAAAAAAAGCCCCAAACCCCACTGAAAGAAACCTTTATTCCCCGCAAAATCCCTGGCAGCCCCTCAGGGGTTTCTCTGATCCCTCAGGGATACAATTCCTTTTTCCTGAGGATCACAAGGCCAAGCCCAGCTCACAGCCCAGTTTGGAATGGCAGGACAGTGTGCATTGAGTAGGAACAGCTCCCAGTAATCCCAGAACCTCCATTTAAGAGCCCAAAATCCCCAGCAGCCCCTCAGGGGTTTCTCTGAAGCCCCTTAGGGTGTTCTTTGGATCCCTCTGGGATACAAATCCCTTTTCCCTGAGGATCACAAGGCCAAGCCCAGCTCACCTCCCTGCTTGGGATGCCAGAAAAGCACAGATTGAGTAGGAACAGCTCCCAAAGATCCCAGAACTCCCCAAGACATCCCAGCAGCCCCTCAGGGGTTTCTTTGGATCCCTCTGGGATACATTTCCCTTTTCCCAAGAATCACAAGGCCAAGCCCAGCTCACAGCCCAGCTTGGGATGCTGGGACAGAGGAAGAACTCCCAAAAAAAGCCCCAAACCTCTCCCCAAAAAGAACCCTTTATTCCCAAAATTCCCAGCAGCCCCTCAGGGGTTTCTCTGGATCCCTCAGAGATACTATTCCCTTTCCCTGTGGATCACAAGGCCAAGCTCAGTTCACCTCCCTGCTTGGGACAGAATGGATTGAGTAGGAAAACCTCCCAAAGATCACCAAACCCCCCAAAATCCCTGGCAGCCCCTCAGGAGTTTCTCTGAAGCTCCTCAGGGGTTTCTTTGGATCCCTCTGGGATACAGTTCCCTTTTCCCTGAGGATCACAAGGCCAAGCCCAACTCACATCCCAGTTTGGGATGCCAGGACATCGTGGATTGAGTAGGAACAGCTTCCAAAGATCCCAAAACCCCCCAAACATCCCGGCAGCCCCTCAGGCATTTCTTTGTATCCCTCTGGGATACAATTCCCTTTCCCTGGGGATCACAAGGACAAGCCCAGCTCACAGCCCAGTTTGGAATGCCAGGAAAGCACAGATTGAGTAGGAACAGCTCCCAAAGATCCCAGAACCCCCTCAGCCATCCCAGCAGCCCCTCAGGGGTTTCTTTGTATCCCTCTGGGATACAATTCCCTTTTCCCTGAGGATCACAAGGCCAAGCCCAACTCACATCCCAGTTTGGGATGCCAGGACAGCGTGGATTGAGTAGGAACAGCTCCCAAAGCTCCCAGAACCCCCTCAGCCATCCTGGCAGCCCCTCGGGGGTTTCTTTGGATCCCTCTGGGATACAATTCCCTTTCCCTGGGGATCACCAGGCCAAGCCCAGCTCACAGCCCAGTTTGGAATGCCAGGACATCGTGGATTGAGTAGGAACAGCTTCCAAAGATCCCAAAACCCCCCAAACATCCCGGCAGCCCCTCA
>JAWWEE010000158.1:8577500-8588221 GCA_035221455.1 Xenops minutus
TTTCCCATTTTTCTTCCCCATCCTGTCACCTTCTCCATCTTCTTCCCCTTGTCCTCTTCCCATTTTCCTCTTCCCCTTTTCCTCTTCCCATTTTTCTTCCCCATCCTTTCACCTTCTCCATCCTCTTCCCCTTTTCCTTCCTCTTCCCCATCCCCTGCAGGTAAGCCATCCCTACTGGATCCATGCCCCGTGGAGATTCCCTCTTCAGCTCAGCCAATCCCACATGGATTCATCCCAAGCAGCATCATCGCCCCAATACGACCACGGGGACAACCTTGGGGACCCCGAAAATGGTTGAAGACCCCTCCAGTGCATCCCCTGAGCTCATATCCATGCTCCCAACGTGTGGAATGGCTCCATGGGGGGATAAATAGGGATCTAGGGTGGCTTGGGGGGGGGACTCAGTGGGACCAGCTCATCCCTAATTCCAGGCAGGAGCCCAGCACGCCATCCCTGTAGGGCCACCTCCCATCCCGCTGTCCGCGGCGTCGGGAGGCAGCGCCTGGAGCTGTGCTGCAGTATAAATATTAAACAATAATTGTTAATAATTAATCCGCCCGCAGACCTTTGTTATTGTAAGGGATTTCGCCGGCGGCTCCGGGGCCGGGGTGAGTCACAGGGGACCGGGAGGACGGATCGGGATTCTGGGATCGCCCCCCCGGCATCTGGAAAAGCACCCGCAGCCCCCACATCGGGATACAAAGGAGGGAAGGGGATGGTGACCACGGAGAGGAGTTTTATAAAATTCCACTGAGGAGGCGCTGAGGGCGGTGGGAGGAGGGTGGGATGAGGGTGGGAGCCGGTGGGATTTAGGGCACAGCGCTGGGGGTCCCAGCGGCGCTCCCTCCATGCAAAGGCAGCTCCTCCATCGCTCCCGGATCACGAGGAGCCTGTGTACAAAACTCACCTAGCAACTGTTGCCTAGGAGGGAATTTGGGACCAGCCCTTAATTTCCAACATTTATAAACCCCGGCTGGATGAGCTGCCGGGGGAATGGGAAGAGCAGG
Source organism: Xenops minutus (assembly GCA_035221455.1). Classification (NCBI taxonomy): domain Eukaryota; kingdom Metazoa; phylum Chordata; class Aves; order Passeriformes; family Furnariidae; genus Xenops; species Xenops minutus. The sequence goes on from JAWWEE010000158.1 coordinate 8,578,508, forward strand.
ATGCGGCGGGAAGGGCTTGGGACCCCTCCTGAGGTCCCCGACCAGTTCACTGGGTTTACTGGGAATGGGAGTCACATCCCAAATGCTGCTCCCTCACCCAGCTTGGAACGGCTTATCCCGGAGCTTCCATAGACCCTTCGCTCCTTGCGGGGCCACTCCATCCCCAAATTAATCTGGAGAGAGGGGATCAAAGGCGAAGGAAAGGGAAAGGAAGGCCCCACGGCCCTGGCAGTGTCAGGAGTGGGATATTAGGGAGTTCCAGGGGCCAAATTCCCCGGGCTAAGGTGCCACCACCCCCTCCAAGTGTCATGGTGATCCCGATGGATACACCAGCGGGAATGTGCCCTGCGGGTGTTCCCTGGAGATTCCAGGAGCGTCCCTGTGCCCAGAGGGGTTCCAGCCCTTCCCGCTGGGAACACGCCTCCCTGAGCCCTGACCCCAAGGATGGGGGAGCGATTCCAGCCCCTCCGGCTGCTGCCGCCCTCAGCAGGACTTCAATGGCTCATTTTCCAGGCAATTAGCACTTGGTTAATTAAAGACCCGGAGCTCCCGGCGTGCCCCCAGCCCTGGGGCGCGGTGTGGGGGTCTCCTCGCCGGGTGGAATGCTTGGAACGGGAATACCCTGGGGCTGGTGGCTCCCGGAGGAGCACGGGGAGCCTCGTGGCACCACGACACGTCCCCGGGAGCGGGTGACACGGTGACAACGCGGCGCTTGTTCCCGGCCGCCGCGCTCCATAAATTTCCTTGGCTGCCAGCGCCGATGCAGCCGGGAGCAGCGAGGCGGCCGGGTGGTCCACATGCCCAAATCCCAAATCCCACATCCCACCTCCCACCTGCCCTTCGCTGGTTCCGCCTCGTCCCAACGGGACGGTGTATCCATGACGGGGAAGATCCCACATCCCTCTCCAAAGGGATCGGGTCTCCCAATCCCATCCCACGTGCTGGAAGAGAACGGCGGAGGCTGGGGAAGGAGGTGGAACCTCCCTGCGGCTCTTTCATCAGGATTCAATGCCACTTGACGGGATATAATTCCACTTTTCCAGCAGCTTATTGATGAGGGGATTACCTGGCTCGTTAGCTCTCCAGCGTGGGATTTGTGCGGAGCTGCGGGAGCAGCAGCCGGCTGTGCCAGAGGGAAAGGTCTTTATTCCAGGGGGAGAGGGGTCTGGATGCAGGGAGAGGGGTCTGGATGCAGGGAGAGGGTGTTGTGGATGAGGAGAGAGCGTCCTTGTGCCAGGGAGGAGGGTCACAGTACCAGGGAAGAGGGTCCTGGATGCAGGGAGAGGGTCCCAGTGCCAGGAATGAGGATCCCAGTGCCAGGGAAGAGGGTCCTGGATGCAGGAAGAGGGTCCTAGTACCAAGAATGAGGATCCTAGTGCCGGGGAAGAGGGTCCTAGATGCAGGGAGGGGGTCCCTGTGGAAGAGGATCCTGGATGCAGGAAGAGGGTCCCTGTGGAAGAGGGTCCTGGATGCAGGGAGAGGGTCTCCATGACAGATCCATTCCCACACACACCTCCTGGCCCAACATTCCCACACTTTGCCCCTTGGAATGGGACACAGGGGATATTTGGGAGACAGGGATGGTGGCAAGCTTCCAGCCCATGCTCCTTTATCCATCACTCCTGCAGGCTCGGGATTAGCTGCCTCCGGAGCAGGAGCGAGCTCCGGCCTTTGTGGATGAGAGGAGACACTTCAAACCCGACCCCGGCACAAGGAGAGGTGCCGGGATCCAAGAGGGATTAATCCTCGGGAGCAGCGCCTGAGCCGCAGATCCGCCAAGATCCACGTGGAGGGGGAGGGAGATGATGGATCGGGAATGTGCCGGGGCGGTGGGGGGGGGAGGTTGTGGAACAGTTGGACAGAGACACCCGTGGGCTCCTGGATCCGCCCCCTGGATCAGCTCGGTGGCTTTGGGAATCTTGGTGGATTTGGGAATCTTGGGGGCTTTGGGAATCTTGGTGGCCACGGGAATCTTGGGGCCTTTGGGAGTCTTGCTGGCCATGGGGACTTCAGTGGCTTTGTGCATCCTGGTGGCTTTGGGAATCTCAGTGGCTTTGGGAATCTCGGTAGCTTTGGGAATCTTGGTGACTTTGGGAATCTTGGTGGCTTTGGGAATCTTGGTGGTCCTGCGCATCCAGGGGCTTTGGGAATCTCAGTGGCTTTGGGAATCTTGGTGGCTTTAGGTATCTTGGCGGCTTTTGGAATCTTGGTAGCTTTGGGAATCTTGGTGGCCCTGTACATCCCTTTGTCCCTGTGCATCCCAATGTCCCTGTGCATCCCAATGTCCTTGTGCATCCCAGTGTCCCCGTGCATCCCAATGTCCTTGTGCATCCCAGTGTCCCCGTGCATCCCAGTGTCCCTGTGCATCCCAATGTCCCTGTGCATCCCAGTATCCCTGTGCATCCCAGTGTCCCTGTGCATCCCAATGTCCCAGTGCCCCTTGGTGGCTTCGTGCTCTCGGTGTCCCTGTGCACACTCAGCTCCAGGACAGCACGACCCTCATGCTCGGGGTCACCTCCCGCCCTTTCCCTGCCTTGATTCCCGGTGTCCCTGTGCCCATCCCAGCATCCAACCCCATCCAAGGGCTCCCCCGTGCCGCCCAACCAAAGTGGCACCGGGAGGGCAAAGCCCCTGGGAGGGGCATCCAGGGAGGGATTCAGCTCCTCTCCTGAGGGAAAGTTCCTGTACGGGATGGAGAGGCTGGAAAACTCCTCCATGGAGCGCAAGGGCTCTGGATGGGAACAAGCTGGAACCCCCCTATCCCTACCCAGGCTCGCAGCACCGTATTTTTGGGTGCAGATCCCAAAATTCCCAGCTTTTACGGGCACAGCGTCTCCCTGGGCAGCTTCTCAGTATCCCAGCCCAATCTCCTGGAGCATCCTCCCGCCCCGCCGTGTCCAGCAGCGAAATCCATGGATGCAAAGTCCCCTGGAGAGGGAATCAAAGCTGTGGGGAGTCCCCCCCCCCAGCCCCGGCTCCCGCTGAGCTCCCTGGAAGCGGCGATCAAAGCCGACAGCTCCACATGGGAAGGCGTCTCCGTGTGCCAAGCTGCTGCCACACGGGCAGCCAGCCTTGCCAAACCGGCAGCGGAAACGCATTCCCGGGAAAAGGGGAGCGGGAGAAGGTGCCAAGCGAGCGGCGCATCCCCCTCCCCTTCCCAACATTTCGCCGGAGTTGGGATGTGACACCGAGCCTGGATGGGGAGGGTGAATGGGAAGGGCACGGATCCTGCTGGGGCACCGATCCTGCCGGGATCAGCATTCCCTCGTGCTGCTGGGAGGGAGGGCCACAAGGCCGGGAAGGAGGTGGCCATGAGGCTGGGAAGGAGGTGGCCACAAGGCTGGGAATGAGGTGGCCACGAGGTTGGGAAGCAGGTGGCCACGAGGCTGGGAAGGAGGTGGCCATGAGGTTGGGAAGGAGGTGGCCACGAGGCCAGGAATAAGGTGGCCACGAGGCCGGGAAGGAGGTGGCCACGAGATTGGGAATGAGGTGGCCATGAGGTTGGGAATGAGGTGGCCACGATGCCGGGAAAGAGGTGGCCACGAGGCTGGGAATGTGGTGGTCACAAGGCTGGGAATGTGGTGGTCACAAGGCTGGGAATGAGGTGGCCACATTGTCACACCGGGGCTTCCCAGATGCCATTTCCCTGGCACCAGGCCATTAATTCCTCCTCTTCTCATCCTCCCACTCATTTGCTCGATATTTCCCAAACCTCTTATTTTTAGGATGCAGCTGAAAAGCTGTGAATTTGCAGCTTTCGCTCCTGTGCAGGATCCCGGGCACAGGGAGGGTGGGAATGGGGCAGGATCCCGGTGGGAAGAGCAGGCAGGTGCAGGCAGAAGGAGAAGGGGTGGGCAGGAGAGGCTGCAGGATTGCAAAAAATCCAAGGGAGGAATGAGGCTTTGTTGCCATCCCTGGAAACAGCCTGGTGGGCATTTTGGGAATGTGTTGATCCAGGCTCGGGGAAAGGCTGGGCCAGCTGGGCCTGCAGGTGGCACCTGCCCAGCTATTCCCGAGGGCTCTGTGGGATCATCAGGAGCCCCCCGGGCATCGTGCTGTGCTGGCAGGCTCCCGGGATGAGGCTCAGGGAGAGGAGCAGCGCCCTGGGGCGAGAGGGATGGGAATGCACATCTGTCCTCCATCTGTGCATCCATCCATCCATCCATCCATCCATCCATCCATCCATCCATCCATCCATCCATCCATCCATCCATCCATCCATCCCTCGTACACATCTGCTTCTCCATCCAGCCATCTGGCCATCCCCCGGAGCTGTCAATCCCTCCGGCTCTGCCTCCCCCACGCCGAGCTGCTGAGCCCGGGGGGCTTCCCGTGGCCGAGCCCCACCGGCAGCATTCCCGGTCTGTGGGAATGCCATCCCAAAACACCACACTGCTCCACCTGGATGGCATCTCATTCCCGACCCCAACCCCTCCAGCCCTGATGCCACCTTCCCCCCTCCACGGCCGCTGCAAGCAGGAATTGGGCACGGAGGGAGAATTTGGCAAGGGAATGTGCTCCTTTCCCCGGGCTATTTTTGGCTGAGGAGTTCTGGGCAGAGCCGTGTGGCTTCTCTGCCCAACGTGCCCCGCTTCCTGAGGAGCATCCAGACCCCCAAGCCCCCTCTGTTCCTACGGTTTCCATCCACCCCCATTCCTTATTCCCTATTCCAATCCCTGCTCCCACCAGCCTGAGGCTCAGCCCTCAGGGAGCCCTGTGCTCCACGCCATCCCTGCCCCCAGAAGAGCCCTGGAGCCCCCCAGAAATCGCCCCCCTCCCCAGCCCGGAGGCACCTCCCGCTCTGCTTTTGCAGGCACGGAATCCCGCCCTGGCTCGGGCAGCGGGCACGGAGGAGCAGGCTGGGCTCTCATCCCGAGTGGCACTGCCAGCTCCGCGCTGTCTCCACTTAGCCTCCCGCCCCTGGGCTCTCCATCATTCCCGAGCCCTTCGGGTGACAGCGGGAGAGAGGGAAGGCACAGAGCCAGAGGCTGCCGGGGGACAGGAGGGAACGGGCTTCCCATGCCGGCCTCACCAGCTCCCGGCTTGCTTCCCAGCTCCCATTCCCACCCGGGATCCATGTGGGACCGTGGGGATGGGATTCCCGCAGGGAATTCAGCGCAGGGTGGGCCACAGCTACCAAATCGGGGAGCTGGCGGTGCTGGGGGAGGAAGAAGAAGGGTTGGAAGGGAACACATGGAAAGACGGAGAAACGCAGCTCGGAGAGGGGAGAGAGGAGGAAGAGGAGGGAAATGAAGGGCCAAGGAGGGAGGATTGGGGACACACGAGTGGGAAGAGCCTGGCGGGGATGGGGCTGGTGGAAAACCTCCAGCAGAGCCTGATCCCGGGGCTGCATCCTCCAGGGATGGACACACAGGGATGGGCATCCATGGGAAGGAGGGATGGGCATCCACAGGGAGTGGGGAAGGTTATGCGTGGGGAACGGGGATGGTCATCCATGGGCAGCAAGGATGGTCATCCATGGGGAGTGGGGATGGTTATCCACGGGGAGTGGGGATGGTTATCCATGGGGAGAGGGGATGGCCATCCATGGGGAGTGGGGATGGTTATCCGTGGGGAGCGAGGATGGCCACCCATGGGGAAGCAGGGACGGTCATCCATAGGGAGCGGGGATGGTCATCCAGGCGGGAGTCCCGCAGCCCCCCTGCAGCCCCCAGCGTCCCACAGCCCCATCCAGAGGAGTCACCCCTCCTTGCACGAATTCCCGGAGCCCCCGAGGGTGTATCCCCCGCTGTGCCCGCTCCGGAGGGCCGGGAGCCGGGAAGCTGAGCCGTGCCTTCCCTCGGCCGCCGCGCCAGCTCCGCGTCCGCCGGCGCGACCGGCCGCTTCCCTTCAAACCTCATTAACTCCCCCCAAGGTGACCCTCTCCCTCCCGCCGCCGGGAACACCGGCAAGGGTCGGGGTGCCGGGAGGGCCCCCCGAGCTGCGGGCCGGGCACGGAGCATCCCTGTGCCACGGCCACGCTGGCACCCACAAGGGATGCGGGTTGTTGCGCTTGGCACATCCTAACCCCGCCGCCCCCCAAGCCCGTCCTGGCCCCACACCCGGTCCCCGAGCCCCCCAAAGGTAGCAGGGCAGGGGGTCCATCCCCCCGCCTTCTTGTCGCTGTCTCCTTGCACATCATTCCCGCGCCCCGGCGGCTCTCCGGGAGCCGCTCCCTTCCCATATCCCTGGCTAATGGATATTGTAGCCGAGCCCCCGGGGGCCGGGGGGTGGCAGCGATATTATCTGCATCTGTCTTCATTCCCCGCTCCCCCCCTCCCTTCCCAGGCAGGCGGAAAAGCCGCGAGATCAGGCGCTGGAAAAGCCGCCTCCAGCTCCTCTCCTGCTCCTTGGAATAGGGGAGGGGGGGATCAGGCAGACCTCCCAGCCCCGCTGTGAGCAGCCCCCCTCCCCCCGCCCGCCCCTTCCCAAATCCCTGTCCTTGTTGTTCCCGAGCCGGGCACGAGGTCCTGGGACACGTCAGCGAGTGGGATCCAGTGGGTGTGGGGAGGATGAAAAGGTTGGGATTGGTGGGAAGCAAGGAATTGTGAGCCACCCCTGGGGGGGGGGAAGACGGGGGGAGGCTCAGGGTGTGCACGGACACCCCACGGCTCCATCCCCACGGAAAACGGGACGGAGCTGCCGTGGGGGAACAAAGGGACGGGGTGAGGCCGCGGGGGATGCTCCGAGGCGCTGGAGCGGAGGGGTGGGAAGGGACATGAGCCGCAAATCCCAGCAGGATGAGGGCTCCAGGGGGGGGTCTGGAGCTCCAGCGCCGTGGCCGTGCCGGGACGCGTGGCTGCAGCAGGTGCCTGGCTCCCGGCAAGGCCAGCCCTCCGCTCTTTGTCTGCCTTCCCGCCTGTCACGCTCCCTCATCATCCTCCCAGCCTCCCACCTCGGGGTGTTCCACTTTGAAAGCCGGCTTTTATCCCAGCCCCCGGGGATCGGGGATGTGATACCAGGGCCGCGCCAGCACGCTGAGCTCTCCATCCATCCATCCATCCATCCATCCATCCATCCATCCATCCATCCACCCATCCACCCATCCCTCCAGCCCCCGAGACGGCGCGGGGGGAAAACAGGCAGCTGCCTGGTTATTGATTCACCACCTCCAGCCGCCGAGCGGCTCTGCTCGGAATCATTCCAGCCGGGAAGGATGGGGACAGCGGGATCAGGGCCCCCCGCCAGCCGCTCGGAGCATTTGGGGCGCGAACCCCCCGCCAAGGGGACAGCTGGTGGCGGCAGCAGGGATAGGGAGGGGTGGATGGATGGATGGATGGATGGATGGATGGATGGATGGATGGATGGATGGATGGATGCATGGAAGGATGGATGGATGGATGGATGGATGGATGGATGGATGGATGGATGGAAGGATGGATGGATGGATGGATGGAGGGATGGATGGAGGGATGGAGGGGTCTGGCGTTGCAGCAGAGGGGAGGGAGCTTCCCGGTGTTCCCAATGCCAGCGTGGGTGGCGAGGCGACATTGTCCCTGTGACACAGAGGGCACCTTTGTGGGCATTCCCAGCCTCTCGGACGCAGCGCTCCGGACACGGGGGACGGTCCCCCAACAGCACAGCCCTCCGTGGCCTCCCAAAGAAACCTCCCAGCTTTGGGAAGCGATCCCAATTCCCAACACCCCTTTCCAGCCAAGCCCAGTCTCCTCCGGGCGTCTCCGACCCCCAAACCGGACCCCCCCCCCAGCATCACCGAGCTCCACGTTGCTCCCCCCACCAGATGCCCCTTTCCCTGGGCACCAAAGTTTCCCGAATTTCCTCACACGGCATCCTCTCCCCCCTCCACGGAACGCAGCCCCAGCGCTGAGGGTCACAGCCACTGTCCCCTCACGGTGACACGGAGCAGGGCACGAGGAGGACGAGGCTACTGCCACCTCTCGAAGGGCTTTGGGGGGCACCACGGGCACCTCTCCCCTCCGGGATGTGGCTCGCCAAAGCTCAAATCCCAGCGGGGCTGGGAGCCCCCCAAGCACCCTCCCAGCCTCCCCCGGCGGGGCACAGCCCTGGAACCCACCCGGCGCTGCGGCCGCGGCACAAAAAGCCGGGAAAAGCCGGGAACGGCAGCGGGGCGCTGGCACAGGTGGGTGCACCCCCCCCGTGCCCCACCAGAGCCCCCCAAGGCTCCGGGCGCCACGGCACAGCCACCGCCGCCCGTGACGTGGGAAAACTCCCACGTGACGGGAGCCCCGGCAGCCAAACGAGCACGGGATTTGGGGAGCGGGGCCGTGGCTCTGTCCTCCCAAACCCCGCAGAGCCCGAAGCTCGCAGCCTTTGAAGCTTCCAAGGCTGCCAAGAAGCGGCAGCAGCGGCACGGGCAGCCGTCGGTGGCCCACGGGCCACCGGTGGGGGACGCGGGCAGGGGACAAACCGGGGCCGGGCGCGAAGTTTGGAGGGGTGAACGCCCAGGAGCAAAGCCCCGGGCAGCGGGAGGGAAGGGCAGCAGCGGGAGGGAAGGGCAGTCCTGCCGGTGGGGACAGCTCGGCGTGCCCCCCCCTCTCTCCGTGCCACCGACCCTCCGGGTGACCTTGGGCCAAACCGTGCCGTGCCGCGCTCCGGGCATCCCTGCGGGGTCACGGCGGACGGAGCCGCTCCCGGTGGCAGCTCGGCGGCGGAGTTGCCCTCGAAGGCAGCTCGCCCTGCTGGAGCTGCCAAGTGCCCGGGCAGCCGTGACGCTTGTCGCCGGCCGCGGGGGACAAGCGGCCGGCGCTATCCCGCCCCGCCGGCTCCCGCAAGGCCTGGCACCTGCAGCTCCCGCTGTCCCCACGCCACCGGCAGGACACGCCGTCCTTCTGCCCCGGGCCCCGGGACACGGCCGCCCACGGCTGCCAGGCCCCGGGGAGCCGCAGCATCCCCGGCTGGCTCCGCACCCCCCGAAACCCGCCCGCCACAGCGTCCCAGATTTCGCGGTGCGGGGCGGCCCCGGTGCCTCCGGAGCATGAGCTCAGCAAATCGGCACCGGAGGAAGCCCCTTCCCCAAGCCGCCCACCCCGGCGGGTCCCGGTGCCGTTCCAGGGGCGCAGCAGGACCGCGCTGGGGGGACCCCCCAAGAAGGACGCGCTGATGCCCGGGTGCTTGTCTGGGTGCCGGAGCCCAGCGGGGTTTGGGGCTCGCCCGGGGGTTTCTTGGGGGGCTGGGGCGGGGGTGTCTCCGGTGAGGGGTTTTGGGGGCTCCAGCAGCTCTGCGGGCTGAGGAGGGGAGGGATGAGCCGATCCCTGGGTGTTATCCGGGCGCCGGCAGCCAGCGGGATTTGGGGCTCCCCAGGAGGGGCTGGGGATGGGGTGCAGCCCCCGGGGGTCGGGGGGCGTCCGGGGTGGGGGGCTGGCGGTGATTTCCAAGGCTCCAGCAGCTCTGCGGGCTGAGGATCGCAGGGATGAGCCGACCCCTGGGTGTCACCCGGGCGCCGGCACCCAGCGGGGCTGGAGCCTCACCCCGCCTTTACCGGGGGGTGCCGGCGACCCCCCGGGTGGGGGGGGTGTCGTGATGTCGCGATGTCGCCGGGCGGGGGGGGGCGTCGGTGCCCCCAGCGCCTCCGCAGCGCGACCACCCCGGCGACCACGACTTTCTTCCCCAAACTACCCGACTCCCTGCGAGGCTCCGGTGGGGGGATGCGGGCAGCCCCCAGCCCCGGGGGAGAGGGCGGCCAGCGGCCACCCGCGTCCTCCGGGGGGGTGTCTCCCCCCCCCCACATCCCGG
>JAWWEE010000158.1:8608688-8640756 GCA_035221455.1 Xenops minutus
AGGGTCCAGAGGAATTTCACAGAGGGACGGGGGACATGCCCTTAACATCAGGCAGATCCAGCTCCAGAGGAAGAGGATCAAGAGGACAGAGCAGCCAAACCTTCAGTCTGCGTTCATTGGCAGTGTGGATGTCCTCATCAGTTTGTTTCACCACAAATGCTCCTTTGGACCATTCCTCAGAGATCTACAAACAGCAGCAGAAACACCACGAGGGTTATGAAATTCAGGGAGGCTGCTGTCAGATGTCATTCATGCCAGCACACACGACAGAAATACCTTTTCCAGGCCACCCAGGATCTTCTCCAGCTCAGTTTTAGACAGGAGCCCAGACTTCTCCAAGGCTTTGGCATAAGCCATGCTCCCCTGGAGATCAACCTCAGACAGTCTCTGATCGTAGGAAATGGAAGCATTGAGCATCTCCATGACTGGATCTGTGCTTCCACTGAATCTTCCTCCCCAAAGTTTATCCCCCTGAGAGACAAAGAAGCAAATTAAAGAGGCTCATACCTTCAGGTAAAGCCCTATACAGTATATAAGGTCTAGTGAACCATTCATCCAGTATAGAGGCCGTGCTCAGCTATGTCCTTTCAGTGTGGCACCACTGGCCAGAAATGCCCCTGGACTTCAGGACCTTTGGAAGCAGTTGAAGACATTGGAGAAACATCACTGTCAGCATTATTTACCCCTGAGCTCTGATGTCTAGCTCAGGAAGCCTCCAAGATACTTTACCTCTGCAGGGACTCCTTGAAATGAATATCAAGGCACCTGGTGCAAGACCAGCATGGATTTCTCTTTTGAGGCAGCTGCACATTCAACAACCCTTTGACAGCCTTTTAAAGGGAAGGGAAAGTAAAGCAGTCAGTAAGGATTACAGTGAAAGTATCCTCTCACTGCTTTCTGTGCTGGTTAACTAGCAGATTGTTCTTGCATTGACAAAGAGCTGTGGGCCAGCACTAGCCACGTTCTGAAGTGTTTGAAGTTACCATCTGAAGCACCTCCAAGACTTCATGATGTGCTTGCGAGCTTTGGTGTCAAATCAGCATAAAAGTGGTTAAGATGCCCGTGGCTGAAAGGGATGTCTGGGTTCAGGAATGCTCAGCAAAATAAACCAACAGAAGGGCTTTTTCCCACCCAAGCCAGGATTCATGTAGTGATATCACACAGCTGAATGTGTCACCCACACAACCACTGCTCTGGGTGACCAAAGGCAGGGGCACAGTTCCAGCTGGGCAGCACAGCAGGGTGTGTGGAAGCTTCTGCCACCACTGACTCAGCCCCTGGACAGACTCACTGGCTGAGCCCACACGTGTCACTTGCTCAGAAGGTTTTTGCTTGCTCAGGGAAGACACTCTCAAAGCCCAAACTCTGCCAGACTTGCACTGAAGGGAGTAAGAATTTTACCTGGGCAGAGACCTTACAACTTATCAAAGACCTCAAAAGCAACTCTCCAGTGCTATCAGGCAGAAAAAATAAACAACTGGAAGACATTTGAAGGAAAGGACTAAATACAGTTGCATTGCAGAGTGGCTAATAATTACTAAACTATTTTTTTAAACACCCCTATCAGGTCCCTTCTCCTGCTGTCCCCTCCAACTACCATGGACAGCAAGGAACTGGCAGGACAATTGAAAACTGATCTGTGCCGGGGCTTTCCCAGTCACACAAAGCACTGTGGAGCAACCTTAGAAACCTCCTCCCTAGTGACTGTCTCCATGTCTGTGCCCAGCCCTGGGGAGGGAGCCTACAGAGGCAGGAGTGTGGCCATGTGCTTTGGGGTATCCCTAAGGCAGCTTTGTCAGAAAGCTGAGGGAAGGCTGAGAGGGGAATCAGGACTGAAAAAAGAAACCTTAAGAGATGCCCAGCGCTCATTTGGTGCCCTGAGGAGCAGAGCACAGGGGATGATAAATGAAAGGCCACTCCAGAGGCTAAACGCTTGACTGGGGAACAGGAATATTCAGATATAACTTCGGCATTAAGAGTTTCCATCAAAGTAATGAGCAGGTCAGCAGACACACTGCAACACACACATATGCAACCAGGAAATTAAAACCTAAAAGATTCATTTCAGGCAGCTCCAGGACTCTGGTAGCTGATGGGCACCTCCTACAACCTGGAGCAGAGGGGGCCGGGGCTGCAGCAGCCCTTTGGAAGCAGAAAGTGTGACTCGCCAAGATGCCTGGTCACGTCCCAGCAGGGGAGGAAAGCGAAAATGCAGCTTTTGTGCCGGGAGGTGTTTGCACAAGCTGCTGGGAAGCGCCTCCTGCCTGGACACGAGCGGTCAGGCAGCCCCGCATCGCTTATCGGCCCTCCCCGGGCAGGGCAGGGCAGGGAAGGAGCTGGAGGCTCTGGGACTGACATTTGAACTCGGCCGGGCACCCCCGACACAACCCCGCAGAAGCAAAGTCCACCCTCCCACCTCGGCTGCCATTTCGGACGGCGTTCGGTCCCGTCGGCGACCCCGCAACTGCTGCGACCTGCGGGGATGCGGTGCGCTCCGGCTCCGGTCCCGCTCCCGACGGCTGTCCCGGTCCCGATGGCTGTCCCGGTCCCGATGGCTGTCCCGGTCCCGACGGCTGGCCCGGTCCCGGTCCCGATGCCTGTCCCGGTCCCGATGGCTGTCCCGGTCCCCGACGGGGTCCCCGCAGCCCCGGCCGCTCGCTCGCCTCTCCCCGCGTTCGCTGCCCTCGGTGCGGGGCCCGAGGCTCGTCCCGCCCCGCCGGGGCGGAGAGAGCTCTGGCCAGCCCCGCTCCTGCCCCCGCTCCGGCTCCTGCCCCGCTCCTGCTCCTGTCCCCGCTCCTGTCCCTGTTCCGCTCCTGTCCCCGCTCCTGTCCCGCTCCTTCCCCCGCTCCTGTCCCTGTCCCGCTCCTGTTCCCTCTCCTGTCCCTGTCCCAGTTTCCTCTCATTCTTCCCTCATTTCCCCCCTTAATTTCTTCCTCTCATTTTGCTCTAATTTTTCCCTCATTTTTTGCTCAATTTTCCTTAATTTCCACTCCTTTTCCCCCTCATTTTTTCCTCTCACTTTTCACTTCTTTTGCCTTAAATTCCCCCCTTTTCCCTCAGTTTCTCTCACATTTTCTCTCATTTTTCCCCTCTTGTTCCCCTCTTCCGCCCTCACTTTTGCCCTCTTTTCCCCCTCATTTTTCCTTCATTTCCTCTCATTTTCTCACTTTTTTTTATTTTCCCTCAGTTTTCCCCCTCATTTTCCTCTCCTTTTTCCCCTCACTTTTCCCCATATTTCCTTCTCCTGTCTTCCCTCATTTTGCCTCTTAATTTCCCCCCTCATTTCCCTCTAATTCTTCCCTCACTTTTTGCTCATGTCCCTCAATTTTCCCTTTGTTTTCCCTGTTTCTCACACTTACTTTTCCCCTTACTTTCCCCTCACATCTTCTCATTTTTCCCGTGTTCCTCACTTTCTCCCTCATTTCCCCTCAGTTTTCCTCTCCTATTTTCCTCTTTTTTTCCCCTCATTTCCTCTCATTCTTCCCTCACTTTCCTCCTTTAAATTCCTCCCTTGTTTCCCTCTAATTCTTCCCTCATTTTTTGCTCATTTTCCCTTAATTTCCCCTCCTTTTCCCCCTCACTTTTTGCTCATTTTCCCTTAATTCTCCTCCTTTTCCCTCTCACTTTTTGCTCTCCTATTCCTCTCATTTTCCTTTTTTTCCTCTCCTTTTCCCCCCTCACTTTTCCCTTCAGATTCCTTTCACTCTTCCCTCAGTTCCCCCCTAAATTTTCCCACTCATTTCCCTCTCTTTCCTCATTTTTTTCTCATTTTCCCTTATCTTCCCCTCCTTTCCTCCCCTGGTTTTCCTTCAGTTTCTCTCATTTTTTTCTCATTTTTCCCCTCATGTTTTCTCTCATTTTCCCCCTCATTTTCCCTTCATTTCTCCTCATTTCCTCTCACTTTTTTCTTTCATTTCCCCTCAGTTTCCCCTCATTTTCCTCTCATTTTTCCCTCATTTTCCCCCCTTAATTTCCCTCACTTTCTTCCCTTCTTTTTCCTCTCATTGTTCACAACTTTGCCTTCCAACAAGGCCCTTGGAATGTGCCCTGAACCCCTGGGAATGTGTGTAAAAGCAGGAATGTCCTGCAGGGATCCCAGCAGGACGTGATCCATGGATGCTCCACGGAATCCTGGAATGGTTTGGCTGGGAAGGGACCTGGAAGATCCCATTCCAACCTGGCCTGAGTTGGATGGATCTTGGAGCAGCCTGGGATAGTGGGAGGTGGGGGTGGAACTGGATGGGCTTCCCACCCAAACATCCCAGAATTCCATGATTTCATGGAAAACCAGGAATAGATCCTTGCAGAAATTGTCTTTTCTTGTCATCTTTATGTGGGAATATCCATATACCAGAGAATTCCATGGAATAACCTTGTTCCAGACAAAGTTTATATTTCCCCTTTGTGTTCTTTCCTTTTGGGAATTGCTCCTAGTCCAGGAATGTGAACTTTAGCTGGAATTGTTATCAATATTGATATTAATTAATACAATGTCCTCTTGATTCCTGGGGGGAACTATGGAGAGAAAGGAACTTGAAATGGAATTTTAATATCCAGAAGTCAACTGAATTCCAAAAGAAAGGGAATTTCTCCGGAACATTGGATCAAAAAACTAAAGCTGGGACTAAAGTTTTGGGCTTAAAATTCCAAAAACTGAACAAGGGAGAAATAAAAATCCATGGATTTTATAGCTGGATTAATTGTCAGATAATCCTGAGCCAAAGGGATGAATCCAGGTTCAGTTTGTTGAACTCCCAGGACAAAATTAGGGAAAACAGGATGTCCTTGGAAGTTTTTCCCTGCTGTGGATCCAAGCAGGAGGATGGGAAGTGGCTGCTGGAAGCTCAGCCACGATCCCAAGGTTGGCTCCGCCTCCGGTAATGAGCATTTCCAACGTTTTTCCCTATAAAATAGACCCCTCAGAGAGTTTTCCCCCACTTCCAAGTATTCCAGAGATTCCAAAGTTGAGCCCAAAGAGCTTTATTCCCTTGCCTGGAGAATCTATGGATGCACATCCCTGGAATCACCCAAGACTTGGAGCACCCTGCTCTAGTGGAAAGTGTCCCTGCCTATGGATGAGTTTAAGGTCCCTTCCAACCCAAACCATCCCGGCATTCCATGAAATTTAGGGAACAGCCTCCATTTTAACGGAACTTTCTGGTCTCATCCCGTAACATTAAGATCTAATTCCCAAAAATACATCCCTGACACCCGTGACGTCCCCAGGGATTTGGCTCGTGCTTCCTGAAAACCGAATCCCAAATCCACCCTGGGAATTTCCATCCCAACAGCCCACAGTTCCTGGAAGGGAGACCCTTCTGGAAGCTGGGAATTGGGATCCAGGCACCACCCACCTTGTGGTGCTCCCAGTGTCCCACATTCCCATTCCCATGCTCATGGAATCACCTCCTCTCCAGCATCCAGGTTGGATTTCCAGGGGTTTTTGATACCAAGGGCTAGGAAAATTCCATGGTTTTTGAGTGACCCCCAAATTCTTGGATGTGGATCCTCCATAACATTCCCTTCCACTGGTTTTTAATGGAAAATACCCAAGGAGATGATTTTTTCCCTGTTTTTTTTTTTTTCCCCCAATCCAGGCAGTGGGAATTAAAGGTCTGGAATTCCCAAATTAAAATACATCATTTCTGTTACCCTGGCAGGGATTTTTTAGGAATTCAGGCTCCATTCCTGCTGAATTAAACTGTAGGAAAAGCATCACTTGGAGCTACAACCCACATTCCAGTTGCTTGTCTTGTACCTACATTTGGAATTGGATCTGCTTGGAATTATTGCACAGGGGAATGTTGAGACCCAGCCTGTGATTTTTCCCATTTTCCAGCACTTTTTAGTTTCTAGGGAATAAAATCCTTTCGTAACTTACGATTTAATGTCCTTTGACAGCCAAATTCCCCTAATTTTGGGGGCTGGAAAAGGCAGGGATTAACTCTTCCTATCCAGGGAGCGCCCCCAGTTTTTCCCTGGGTGTTGGAATTGTTTGCTCTGTAAACTCACACTTTTATTCCCAGATTCAAATGGAAAAATCACTCATGGATTTTTCAAAGATGACTATTCCGAATATCCAAGTGTATTTCCCTGTTCTCCCACAAATCCCAGGATCTGAAGTACCAGCCACACAACCCTGTGTTTTGGGATGTTTTCCCCTCTAAACTCCGTGCCCTGACCCTGGGAATAAGCCCTTGGAATGCTAAAATCCCTAAAACTTAGGGATGCACAAACCAAAGCAGGTGGAGGAGATTCATTTCCCCTCCATTTGAGGGACACCCTGGAGCTTCCATGGCTTTTGGCTGCTGGATGTTGGGATCAGGAGTGCCCTCCAGCCCTTGACATCCCACTTGACATTCCCCAAATCCCACAGGGAATGGTGCTCTCTGCCGAGTACATCAAGAAGAAGCTGGAGCAGGAAATGGTGCTTTCCCAAGCCTTCGGACGGGATCTGGTGAGTACAAGTTTGCCTTCCATCCAGAGAAGGAGAATTCCCTAAAAACCTGGGTTTCAGGGAATGTCCGTGCCCTGAATCCCTTGGGGTCATTTCTCTGCTCTTCCTTTAATTCCTGTCCCTCCGGATTGCCAGCTTGTTTGGAGAATCCTGGAATTCAGGGGTTGGAAAGGCCATCCAAACTCATCCAGTTCCACAATTCCCTTCCTTTTTCTGTTGGGATCAGCAGCACTGCAGAGCTGCCAGTTTTCTGTTTCCAAAGGCAGGAATTCCCATGTGGAAGTGCAGGACAGGGAGCATTAACACCAAACCAACAGGAATAAATCAATCAATCAATCCCCTTTCCAGGGAGATTCTTTTGGGAATGCTGCCTCTGGGAGCACATCCCTGGTGGCAGGGAGCTATCAGAGATCCCAAGGGAGATGTTGGGAATAACTGTGGAAGTGGAGGGAGGGATTCCAGATATTGGGATCATCCCTGTCCATCAGAGCAATTTTGCCAGGCTTTAGATATGTAAACGCCATCCCAGCTCCCCCCAGAAATTCCTGTGTCTCTGGATGTTGTTTCTGGCAGCCACAGATATTCCAGGAGAAAGTATCCAGTGTGGGAACACTTTCTCCCTGGATTTGGCTGTGCCTGGGATGCCGTGAGGTTTGAGGAAGGGTCAAAGGCCCCATCAAATCCCAGATAATCCCAACAGCTGCTGTGCCTTTCCTGCTTCTTCCCACCTTTTTATTTTTTTAGGGAAGAGCCAGTAGAGTGAACACTGATGGAGATAATGAATTCCAGGGCCTGGAATGACAGGATGAGGGCTCAGAGGGTGGATTGGATGGGATATCAGGAAGGAATCCTTCCCTGGGAGGGTGGGGATTCCCAGGAAAACTGTGGCTTCCCATCCCTGGAAGTGCCCGCTCGGAGCAACCCGGACTAGCGAAGAGCGTCAGGATTGGAACCGGATTGTTCCCAAACCATTCCCAGATTCCACAACAATTCCACACTGCTACCAAACCCTGGGGTAAAAGGGCTTGATTTGGGGCATCAATCAATTCCCCTCATTTTCCGGGGCCACCTCCATGTCCTGCTGGTCTCGCTTTGCAGGGCAGAGGCACCAAACACTACGGATTGATCGTGGTGGGCCATTCCCTGGGAGCCGGCACGGCCGCCATCCTGTCCTTCCTGCTGCGGCCCCAGTACCCCTCCCTCAAGTGCTTTGCCTATTCCCCCCCGGGGGGGCTCCTCAGGTACGTCTTGGAATTCCCACTGGGATCACATCCCGCTCCGGGGACACCCACAGGGAGCCCGGAGCGTTCCTGCTTGGAATTCTTAGCGTGGCGTGGGGGGGCGGCTCTTCTAAGTTGTGTCCTGGTTGTGCTTGAGAGGTGTGTGGCTTGGATTTTCATGGAATGCCCAGCACTGCTGCAGTTTGGATTCCTTTTCCAAGGAAACGGGCGCTTTTTGGGGTGTGATTCCTGTAATTGTGGGGCTTGGGGTGTTGGTTCCCCACCCTTGGCCGTGGGGGAAACCCAGGGAGAGGTCAGTGGGGGATTCATTGGAATGGACCTTCTGGTCATGTTATTTCCAAATAAACCCATCCCGTGGGATGGCTGTGAGGTGAGGGAAGGTCTTTGGACACTTGGAATTGGCTTGGGCTCAGCAGAAGCTCCTCGTGGCGGTTCCTGCATCATATTCCAAGGGTTATGGATCCAATGGATCTGGATGCTGGCGTTGCCTGTTGTGGTAATTCCTGGTTTTCCGCAGCCGTGGAGCTACAGAGGAGGAGGTTTCCTGGGATTTTTACAGCTTTTTGTTCAGAAATTTCACTCCTGGATCCCTTTGGTGGCTCCTGGTCCGTGTCATTGCCGGGATCATCTCCGGGCAGCTCAAAGAGCGGGAATCTTAATCCCTTCCCTCTTCTCCTGGTCCTCAGGTTGCTCCTGAAATTTGCCATCCGAGTTCTCCGCAACATTCCAGTATTTCCTTCCACAGTGCCTTTGCCAAGTAGTCTCAGGAGCATGGAATATCTTCTTCCTTGGCTGCTCTGCCATTCCCAAACCCTTGGAAAATGCCTCTGAGACATTGAGTTAAAGCCCTTCCTTTCCCAGGTATATCCAGAGCCATGTCCTGGGGAATGGTTGGGCCGTGGGATGTGGAGATGAGGCTTTTCCTTCCCAAGGTGCAAATCCCAAAAGCCTGGAAGCAGCTTGGATGGGCATTTTGTGCCCCTGGCTCTCTGCCCCCCGAGTGGGAATGAGCCACTGCTTGCTTCTTCCTGCTCCTGTTTCTCTTGCAGTGAGGATGCCATGGAGTATTCCAAGGAATTTGTGACGGCAGTGGTGCTTGGGAAGGACCTGGTGCCCAGGCAAGTGGAGAGGGCTCTCAGTCCCGTGAGGGGTTTCTCCTCTTCTGTCCCCACATCATCCATTGCCTGTCACAAACACCTGGATCATTTGTCTCCGGTTTTCCTCCTTTTCCTGGCCTTGTGGCGTTCCCTGTTTAATCCTCCTGCTTCCGTCTGTTTTCCATGGACACCCCTGCTGATCCTTCCCGTGGGATGGAGTTCCTGCCTCTGGAATCACTCACTGTGCTCCCTGGACTATCAGTGTTGTCTTCCCGGTTTGCTGTGCTATCCTGTGTCTGTCCCAGAATTCCTGTTCCGTGGCAGAGCTCGGAGCCAGCTCATTCCCTGGAATTTCCCCTCCCTCATCCCTTGGGATATGTTCTGCTGAGCTCTAGGTTGGGTAGTTTTTTAGGGATTTCCCTGGTGATTTTCCCCCATTCCAGATTTCACCTGGAATCTGGTTCGGGTTTTCCCCCATTCCGGATTTCACCCAGAATCCGGTCTGGGTTTTCCCCCATTCCGGATTTCACCCAGAATCCGGTCCGAGTTTTCCCCCATTCCGGATTTCACCCATAATCTGGTCCGGGTTTTCCCCCATTCCGGATTTTACATGGAATCTGGTCCAGGTTTTCCCCCATTCCAGATTTTACATGGAATCTGGTCTGGGTTTCCCCCCATTCCAGATTTCGGCCAGAATCCGGTCCGGGTTTTCCCCCATTCCGGATTTTACATGGAATCCAGTCTGAGTTTTCCCCCATTCCAGATCTTACATGGAATCTGGTCCAGGTTTTCCCCCATTCCAGATTTCACCTGGAATCTGGTCCGGGTTTTCCCCCATTCCGGATTTTACATGGAATCCGGTCCGGGTTTTCCCCCATTCCAGATTTTACATGGAATCTGGTCCAGGTTTTCCCCCATTCCAGATTTTACATGGAATCTGGTCTGGGTTTCCTCCCATTCCAGATTTCGGCCACAATCCGGTCCGGGTTTTTCCCCATTCCGGATTTCACATGGAATCCGCTCCGGGTTTTCCCCCATTCCAGATTATACATGGAATCTGGTCCAGGTTTTCCCCCATTCCAGATTTTACATGGAATCTGGTCCGGGTTTTTCCCCTATTCCCAATTCCAGCCTTTGTCCAGTCTGGCTTTTCCCACATTCCCAATCCCAGCCCTGATCCCTTATCCCTATAATATCCTTTCCAACGGGTTTCCCTGGTCTGTGCTCTCTGCCCTTCCTGCTCCATTCCCCCCACATTGTTCCAAACACATCTCCCTGTTTCCCACTCTCCCATCTCCCTGTTTCCCACTCTCCCATCTCCCTGTTTCCCACACTCCCACATCCCAGTTTTCCACGCTCACCCCTCCATCCCTTCCAGGATCGGGCTCTCCCAGCTGGAAGGATTCCGGCGGCAGCTCCTGGATGTTCTCCAAAGGAGCACCAAACCAAAGGTGAGTGGGAAGAGGGACAAATCCCAGGATGCATCCCTGGGAATGGGAGCAGCAGGAAGGGGATCACTCTTTAGGGAAGGATGGGAAGAGCCTCACCTGCTCCAGGGATTCCCAAAGAACCGGGCAGGGAATTCTCCCTCTGAGCCCCTTTGGAAGTCTGAGCTCCCAGGATGGATTTGCTCCACCAGGAAAAACCAGGAATGGGTTGGAATGGCCGGCACAGGAATGTCAGAATTGTCAATTCCCGGTGTCCCATCGGATTCCAGGGATTTTTTTAGGGATGAGACATTCCAGGGATTACCTGGAATAGGGAGGGAGTTGGGATGGGGCTTGGTTTGGTGGGAAGTTTGGTGGGGTGAGTTAGGTTTGTGGGAATTTTGGGGGGATTTTCATGGATTTTGGGGGAATTTTTTACCGACAGTTTTTTGTGGGTTTTTAAGGGGCTTTTTGGTGCATTTTTAGGTTTCTTTGGGATTTTTAGGGCTGTTCTTGGTGGGGCTTTTAGGGGGTTTTTTTGGTGCTTTTTTGCTTTCTGTGGGTTTTAAAGGGATTTTTTTTTGTGCTTTTTGGGGGGTTTTGTAGGTTTTGGTAGTTTTTTAGAGGGTTTTCTGGGGGATTTTGGTGTTTTGGGGGATTTTTTGGTGAGTTTTGAAGGGAGTTTTTGGTAGATTTTATTGGAGTGGGTTTGAGGGGCTTTTTAGGCTTTCTGGTGGAGTTTTTAGGGGTTTTAAAGGATTTTTAGTGATATTTATGGGGGTTTTGTCATTTTTAGGGTTTTTTAGAGTTTTGATGCTTTTTTAGAGTGTTTTTTGTAGGTTTTGGGGGGAGGTTTTAGGGGGGGTTATGGTGGGTTTTTAGGGGATTTTTGGTGGCTTTTTAGGAATTTGGGGGGGATTTTGGTAGTTTTTTATAGGTTTTTTTGTGGGTTTTTTTGTGCCTTTTTAAGGTTTAATAGAGGATTTTTGGGGGGCTGTTTTTAAAGGGATTTTTATGTGGTTTTTTAAGGTTTTGGGTTTTTTTAGTGCTTAAAGTCCTTTTTATCTGTTTTGTTGAATCTCATTTTAATCCATGAAAAATCGATCCCCTTTGCTTCCTTTGCCCTGCCACATCCTGATTTATCCATTGAGGGACCTGTGGGAAAACGAGGAGGGATGGGAGGTTGGCCTAAAACTGGGAGAGGAAAACCAGCTTGGCAGAAACACCTAGAGAATCCCATTCCAGTTCTCCTTGTGCTCCTTATCCATCCTCCTGCTTCCCTGTGCCATTCCTTATTCCTCCCAGTTCCCTGTGCCATGCCTTCCTTATCCCAGTTCCCTGTGCCATGCCTTCCTTATCCCAGTTCCCTGTGCCCTTCCTTATTCCTCCCAGTTCCCTGTGCCCTTCCTTATTCCTCCCAGTTCCCTGTGCCATTCCTTATTCCTCCCAGTTCCCTGTGCCAGTCCTTATTCCTCCCAGTTCCCTGTGCCCTTCCTTATTCCTCCCCCTGCCCCCCAGTCCTTCTCCTGTCCTTTCCCCCGCTCCCACCCCCAGCCCTGCTCCCCTCCCCAGCCCCCACACCCCCCTAACCCCGTTGTCCCCGCAGTGGCGCATCATCGTGGGGGCCACCAAGTGCATCCCCAAGTCGGAGCTGCCCGAGGAGCCTGCGGAGCGCTCGGTGCCGAGCCAGCGGCTCTGGGCCCACCCCAGCGACCTGAGCATCGCGCTCTCGGCCAGCACGCCCCTCTACCCGCCCGGCCGCATCATCCACGTCGTGCACACGCACCCGGCCGAGCACGGATGGTGAGAGGGAGTTCCTGGGCATCAGGGAGGGCTGGGGGGCAGTGCCAGGGGGGAAACCTCTCCTGGGAAATGCGCTCCGGGCGTTCAGTGCCCCAGATAGCTCGTGGAAATCAGCACGGGAAAGCCTGGAATGGTTTGGAAGGGAAGGGATTCAGGGATCGTGCCTTGACACAGACCGTAGTCCAGGTTGCTCCAAGCAGGTCGTGGACACTTCATGGGATGGGGCAGCCACAGCTTTCCTGGGAAATCCATTCCAGGGTCTCAGTGTGCTCACAGCGTGCCAGTATTCCATGTAAATGGACACAAGGAATCCTGGAATGGTTTGGGAGGGAAGGGATTCGAGGATCATGCCTTGGCACAGACCGTAGTCCAGGTTGCTCCAAGCAGGTCTTGGGCACTTCCAGGGGTGCAGCTTCCCTGGAGAATCCATTCCAGGGTCTCAGCACCCTCACAGCATGCCAGTATTCCATGTAAAATGGGCACAAGGAATCCTGGAATGGTTTGGGAGGGAAGGGACTGATACCACAGACAGGGACACCTTCCCTTAGTCCAGGTTTCTCCAAGCTGGACTTGGGCACTTCCCAGGATGGGGCAGCCACAGCTTTCCTGGGAAATGCATTCCAGGGCCTCCCCACCCTCCCAGGAAGGAATTCCTTCCCAACATCCCATAAGCCGTTCCCCCTTGTCCCATCACTCCAAGCCCTTCCCCAGCTCTCCTGGAGCCCCTTCAGGCACCGGGATACCATTCCCATTGGATAACCCAAAACTCGGGAGCAGCACGGCCCTCATCCCGTTTTTTTTGTCCTTACCTCCCTTTTCCAGCTGCTGCGAGCAGGAGGATCCCACTTATTTTGCCATCTGGGGGGACAACAAGGCCTTCAACGAGGTGATCATCTCCCCTGCCATGCTCCACGAGCACCTTCCCTACGTGGTCATGGAAGGCCTCAACAAGGTGAGGGAATGTCAATCCTGGAAAATGGCGCTGTGCCACGGAATGCTGGGCCTTTGGATACACAGGGATGGGGTTTTTTTGGGAAAGCGGTGATGCTCCGGGTGGGATGTTGGGCTTGGACGTGCTGAGGTGTAGGAATGGAATTTCCAGAGCTCCCAGTCGTGTTTCCAAGCTTGGTGTGGGAATACCGGGAGGCTGGGCGGTGGTTGGCCCCTTGGACGAGTCCAGGTGACATCCCGGGGTTTATCCATGTAATCCTTCATCTCCAGACCTTTCCTTGTGCTTCCAGGAGGCTCTGGGAAGAAAAGAGGCCAATCCAGGTCCCAGTAAATCCCTGCTGTTCCTCTCCTTGCCTTGGACAGGTCTTGGAAAACTACAACAAGGGCAAAACGGCTCTGCTTTCGGCAGCCAAGGTGATGGTGAGTCCCACGGAGGTGGATCTCACTCCGGAGCTGATATTCCAGAGCCAGCCCCTTCCCAGCGGCCCCTCCGTGCACGTCGGCACCGGAGCCGTCCCAGCAGACAGGAGGAACAGCAGCACCAAGTGAGGGGGGTTGGGGATGGGAGATTGGGGTTGGGAGGGATGGATTGGGGATGGAAGGGCAGCATCGGGGTTGGGAGGGATGGATTGGTGGCTCTGGGTGGGATCAGCATTGGGATGGATGGAATTTTGTCTCTGGGATGGGATCAGGGTTAGATGAATGGAATTTTGACTCTGGGGTGGGATCAGGGTTAGATGGATGGATTTGGGATGGAAGGATGGGATTAGGGTTGGGTTGGATGGATTGGTGGCTCTGGAGTGGGATTGGGGTTAGGATGGATGTAATGCTGGCTCTAGAGGTGGGGTCAGGGTTAGGATGGATTTGGGATGGAACGGTGGCTCTAGGGGTGGGATCAGCATTAGATGGATGGAATTTTGACTCGGGGGTGGGATCAGTGTTAGGTGGATGGATTGGTGACTCTGGGGTGGGATCAGGGTTGGGATGGATGGAATTTTGACTCTGGGGTGGGATCAGGGTTGGGATGGATTTTGGAGGGAATATTGTGCTGGGATTTATGGAATGTCAGAAGCAGGACATGGACACGGGGAAGGGGAAGCAGCTGGTGTCCTTTTTGGGAAGGGTAAGAGCAGGAAATCCTGGGAAAGAAACACATTCCAAGTGCTGAAGGTGTTCCCACATCTGGCCCTGAAGGGAAAAGGAGGGAAGACGGTTTGGATCCAGAAGCAGCTGGAATGGAACCAGGAGATGGAACTGTGGGTGGGAGAGGATAATTCCTTGCAGGGAAGCAATTCCAGGGGGTTTTCCAGGAGCTGTGGGCTAAGGGATTCCTGGATAAGTGTGGAATAAGAGGAGAGGTGTAAATTTAGAGGGAAGATCAGGCAGCAAATGATGGGAAAATGGGAATGTTCTTGTCATAGAGAAGGAGAGCTTGGAAGCAGCACTGGGCTGGGACAGCAGGAACAGGGATTGTCCCAGCTTCTTGAAGGCCAGGATTGGGAAGATGGTGTTTAATTCCAGGTTGGAACCACCTTGCCGTGTCAGTCTCCCTCTTTTGGGATCCTTGGGATCTCTTCCCAGCTCTCTGTTACTCCATGGAAGCTCCAAAGGGATCAAATATTCCCGTAACTCCTTTCCCTGTGTATCCCATCCTTTCAGCAAGGGCAGGAATTCTCTCCCAAACTCAGGCTCTCTTCCCAAAGATTCCCTGAATCCCATGTCCTTAAGGCTGTGGATTTGTTTGCAGCTCAGCCCAAGCCTGGTGTGGGAGCTCCTTCCCTTTTTTTCCTGGAAGAGCCTGCCTGATCCTTAAAATCTGAGCACAGCCGGAGTTTTCCCCCCTGTTCTAAAGGCTGGTCATGGAAAATGCCCCCCCAGGCTCCTGGAATTTGGGGTAGACAGTTGGGATCACCAGCATGGAAAAGGAGGGGAAGGCCTGAGCCTGGAGTGATTCCAGAGTGGGAAAAAGAGGAGAAAATGGGATGGTCCTTCCGTGTCTTTTCCCTAAATCCTCCTTAATGGAGAGCTGTTGGATGCAGGTTTTCCTGGGAGCAGGGCCACGATCCCACATCATGGAATGGTTGGGGTTGGAAGGGGCCTTGAAGCTCATCCCATTCCAACCCCAACCTTCCACTATGCCAGGCCTCTCCAACCTGGAACCCCACCAGGGATGGGCATTCCCCAACCTCTCGGAGCCAGGAAACCAGGGAAGAATCCACAGGGCATCTTTCAAGCCAGGAGAAGGGCGACATTCCCAGCAACCCCATTCCCGAGGTTTGGCTTTGTCCCCACCTTCCCCCTTTTCCCCCTGCAGGAGCAAATCCCACTCGGAGATCAGCCTGGAAGGCTTTTACGAGACAAAGCCGCTTTCTCCGGCCCACAAAGATCCCGTGGAACTTCTCCTCCTGGACACCAAGGAGCGCCTTTCCGTGGAGCTCCAGGATCGCCGCGCCCCTCTGGCCACCATGGAAAGCCTCTCGGACAACGAATCCATCTACAGCTTCGATTCCCGCCGCTCCTCGGGCTTCCGGAGCATCCGCGGCTCGCCGAGCCTGCACGCCGTCATGGAGAAGGACGAGACGCACTGCTTCTACATCGACCCCGCCATCCCGGAGGAGAACCCTTCCCTGAGCTCCCGCACCGAGCTGCTGGCGGCCGACAGCCTCTCCAAGCATTCCCAGGAAACCCAGGCTCCGGAGAACGTGCTGAGCAGCGGCGGCACCACCCCGCAGCGCCGCGGCAGCGCCGGCAGTGCCGGGGACCGCGGCTCCGCATCCCCCCGGGAGGAGCCGCCGCTTCCCAACGGCCGCCTGGCCGACGTGCCCAGCCCGCAGGTCTTGGAATTCGCCGAGTTCATCGACAGCCTCTTCAACCTGGACAGCAAGAGCAGCTCCTTCCAGGATATTTACTGCATGATGGTGTCGGACAGCTCCGGGGAATTCCCGGAGATTCCCAAATCCGTGAGCGAGCAGGAGATCCTGCTGCGGGCGCAGTACGAGCCCAACCTGGTGCCGAAGCCGCCGCGGTTGTTCGCCGGCTCCACGGATCCCTCGTCGGGAATCTCCGTGTCGCCTTCCCTGCCGCTCAGCTCCTCCGGAGAGCTCATGGACAGCACTCCCACGGGAGCCAGCAGCCAGGAATTCCTGGCCACGGATAAAATCCGGACTTCCAGCCCTTCGGGCCGCGGGCTGGGCAGCCCTGCCAAGCAGGACGAGCTCGTGATCTCCGCCCTCTAGGGGTTGTGGGCGATCGGCCGCGGGCGAGGAGCACGGGTCGTGCCGGAACGCCGTGCTCGGAAGCTGGGAGAGCCTTCTGAAATTCCCTACCTCAGCCTGGCTCTCATTCCAGAGGCACATTCCCTGCTGAGCTTGGGAGCGCCACAGCCCGGCCCCGGGAACGCTCCGGGCTGTGTGTCGAAAGCGGGAGAGGGCCGGGATGGATCCCACCCTCGGGAAGCAGGAGAGGGCCGGGATGGATCCCACCCTCGGGAAGCAGGAGAGGGCTGGGATGGATCCCACCCTCGGGAAGCAGGAGAGGGCCGGGATCGATCCCACCCTTGGGAAGGGGCGGCTGGAGAGCTCGGGCCCTGTTGCACTACCACGGATCCCATCCGAGCTCCCAGCCCACCCGCTTTCCCAGGAATCGCTTCCGTAGGACACTCCTGCTTTAAAGCCATCGGGGCCCTCCCAAATCCAGCGCGCCGTGCCCGGGAGCCCTCCTGGATATGGATTCCCTGGAGCCTTCGGACTGCTGGGATCCTCATCTCGGAGCAGTGCAGATGGATCCGCCGGGGAACGGTTTGGGAATTCAGGGAAAAGCTGGACTTTTTTCCAAGTGTTGAACCCTTTTGTATGTTTACAGAGCTGCTGTTTGGGAGGTATTTATTAAGGAAGGCGGGGTTTTCCCGAAGGAAAAACATATCCATCCTCTCCTTCCCACCCTGGTCCCGCTGGGAATTGAGGGAGGAGAGGGCTGGGCCAGTGGAATTCCAAGCTCCCTGTTTTCCAAGGGATTCGGGGGGAGCTGCCTTACATCCCTGGAGGAAGTTGGGAATAAACCCCCCTGAGCCCCCTGGGGAGGAGCAGGTTTTCTGATGCTGGAATTCCTGTTCCAAGCCCTTCCTGGGAAAGGAAATTCCCATCCCAGCTTCCTTGGAATCCTGCTGTTACTCCCTTTTCCCTTCCTTAGCCGGGATATTCCCGCTCTGGAAGGACTGGCAAATCCCTTTATCCCTGAGGTGCCGGGAAGGCCCGGGCTGGGATTTCTCCTGGGAATAACTGGTATCCAACAGGAGCACTTTAGAACCCCCGTGCATCGATGGAAGCAATTCCCAGTGCGTGGGATTTCACTGGAATCTGCTCTCCCGCTCCCCTTCTCCCGGGATATGCATTCCCTGCTCCTCCCCCGTGCCAGAGCCTTCGGAAGCGCTTGGAGCGGGAAGAGAAGGATTTATCCCAGCGGTTTAACGTTCCAAAGGGGACTTTCTTCCCTGTACAGGATCGGAGCCAGGGAAGCCCCTCTGGATCCGGAGGGATTTGTGGAAGGAAAAAAATCCTCTTGTTCCGAGCGTGCAGAAGTTCCCTTGGTTTTTGTAGGTCCTGCAAAACCAGGAGCCCTTTTTTAAGGAATACGCACAAAAATCTGGGAAGTTTGGCCAGGAAAAGGAGGGGGGCTGGGCTAGCAGGCTAGCCCACTTCCAGCCCCGGGAATGGGATTGGGAATGAGGAGCTCCTTCCCGCCCCAAATCCTGGTGGGAATTCCCCCTTAGCACTAAGGCAGAGCTTGGGATCTGCAAAGCACTTTAAACCACTATGGAAAAGCATCGTCCCTGTGCCCGGGATACACAGGGATAACCCGGGATCACCTGGAATTCCCGGGGGAGCCCAGCAGGATATCTCCCTCCTCAGGCAATTCCAGGTGGGATCTGCCCCCGGGGGACGGCTCAGATGTTGCACTGGGAATTCACTTCCCACCCGTGTCCTGGAAAATTCCATCCCTGGCTCCCTGTTCCCTGCTCTGTGCCATGGGAACTGCATCCCGGTGGAACAGGGCTCCCTCCTCCCAGCAGGAAGCAGCCTGGCATTCCCAGGATCAACCACAAAAGGTGGGAAGGAGTCCCTGGAAGGGTCTGATTGTATCCCCTCATGGATCATTCCTGGTTCTTGTTCCTGATCCCAGTGCTCCCAAATGAAATCTTGGAAATCTTTACGTCCTCCCATGCCTGCATTCCCATCTCTCCATGTCCATATTCCCATCTCTCCCTGTCTGCATTCCCGTCTCTCCATGTCCATATTCCCATCTCTCTATGCCCGCATTCCTATCTCTCCATGTCCATATTCCCATCTCTCTATGCCCGCATTCCTATCTCTCCATGTCCATATTCCCATCACTCCTTCTCCCCAAGGGCATTTGGAAAGGCTGATCTCCCATTTCCCCCTGGGAAAGCACCTCTAGAATGCTGGAATGAGTCCTGGCCACACTTCCTGCTTTCCCTTCCCACTTTTTCTTTGGGAATGTGGAACATCTCCAGACTTTCCTTGGCTTCCTTTTCCCCCCATTCAGCTTTGTGCCTTCTGCTCTTCCCGCATTCCCACGGTATTCCAACGGGATGCTCCACCTGGAAGTGCCTGACATCCCAAATCCCAGGCACCCCGTTCTGCGCCACATCCCTGGAATCTCTTCCGGCGCCTCTGGATGGCCTCTCCAATCCAAAGTATTCCAAGAGTTCCCTGGCATCCCTGATAATGGATTTCATTGGGACAAGGCCAGGAATTTTGGGAAGGATGTGCCAAGGATTTCCAACACCTTCCCCTTTATTCCATTTCCTTTTCCATGTGGAATGTTCTGTTCTCCCCAAATCTCCCAATTCCTTGTTTTCTTTGCTCCCTGTTCCTGTCACCTCATCCCTCCTCTTGGGGCCTTACCCTGGAATCCTGGGAAAGTATTCCCTGGAATCTCGGGATGATCCAGGGCACTTGAATGGGAATCCTGGAATTTTTTCCCAAAGATTTTGAGGATATGTTTTGCTCTCTCCAGAGGGCTGGGATGGCATATCCAATGGGGAGTGTGGATGTGGGAATCCAATCATTCCCATTTCCCTTTTTTTGGGATATTATTCCTTAGATTCCAGTCATAGCTGCTGCTCCCAAGAAGGATTTTAGTGGGAATTCTTATCCAAGGGGCAGGAAAAGCTCCAGGAACAGGGATGCAGGGTCAGTATCCAGTCAATTCCTCAGGCCCTTTGGTGTTTTCCCAGCAGGCACATGATAATATTCCCATGGGATCAGCCACAAGAATTATCCCTGGGAATGGGAATTAAGTGGGACTAGCGTTTTGGGATTGTATCCCAGGGCTGGATTTCCATGTTTTCCTTGGGAATTGCTGGGCTGGAGCTCCTCTGGATGCTGCCCTGGCTGGATGCACATTCCCAGATCCTGAGCAGGGCAGATTTTCGGGAAGAGCCTCTGGAATTTCGGGAGAGCCGCATTCCTTGTGCTGGAGCTCCCTGCCGTTCTCCAAGGATCCTGTGGGAGGCAGACACGGCCCTCCTTGGGAAGCAGGAGGGATAATGCAGCTGGAATTCCCTGGGAAGCAGGAGGGATAATGCAGCTGGAATTCCCTGGGAAGCAGGACAGAGGGGAATATTGTGATTCCATCCGGGAGTTCCTGCTCTCCAGTGGGATTAGGGATGGGAAGTGGGATGGGATGAGAATAGGAACCACTGATGTCTTTCCCCCTCTTCCAGCTCCCGAGGAGCTGCTCAAGGGCTGGGAATTCCCAATATCCAAGGATTCCAGCAATTCCTTGCTTTTCCATAGGGATTTGCCATCCTGGCAATCGGCTGCTGTCGCCTTTCCCGTTGCTTTCTTCCCTGTTTCCCGAATCCAGCCCTGCTGTGCCTTTGTTTTCCATGGCTTCAGATTTTTGGGATCAGGCTTCCCTGGGATCGGGGCCAGGAATTCCCAGCTCTTCCCGCTTTTCCCGCTGCCCCAGGTCGTATCCAAGTGCCAAAAGCCAATCCTGACCTGGGCCAGGTGTTTCCCTCGGGAAGAGCTGCATTCCAAAGGGAAGCTCCCTGGGAATTCTCCTCACCATGTCCTGACAATCCCACCTTCCCAAAAAACCCCCGGGATGAAGGGAAGCTTCACCTGGATCCACCCTCATTCCTGCAAACCCTTCCACAGAGCAGCCTCACACTGGAATTTTCCTGGAATTCCGCTTCCCTGCTTTCCATGCAGTTCCCATGGCTCAGACTCCCGGAGCACATTCCCAAAATCCCAAATTTGGGAAGTTTAGGGATTGCCTCGGGGTGTTTTTCCTTGGATACAGCCCCTCCTTTCCCGGTGGGATATTCCTGGTGGGATAAGCGGCCTCTCCTGCTCCAGCTTCCCTCTTTTCCCTCCCTCCTTCCATCAGCTCAGCGGTGTCCTGGGAATCCTCTGGAGCTCCTGGCCTGGCCAGGAACAGAATTCCCAAGGGTGCCAGGATTTTTGGGATGGGCTGCACTTCCCTTCCCTTCAGCTCTGCCTCTGGAAAATCCCTCTGATCCCGAGGAGCTGGGGCAGCTCGGAGCAGGAAACCCATGGATCCATTCCCTCCTTGGAGCTGGAGCCTTTGGAATTTTCGGGATAACCAGCTCCAAGTGTTCCCCCCAGGGCTCGGAGCACTTGGATTGGGAAAAGGGGTGGTGGTGACGGGGGAACATCCCAACTTCCCGTGCTCATCTCGGGAATGGCGCCTTCCCAATCCCTGCTCCGAGCTGCCCCGAGCATGAAGATTCCAAGGAAAACTCCCTTCTCCGCGGGCCTGGATTTCTGGGGAGCGCCGGGCGGCAGATCCGGACTCGTCGCGCGGCGCGGCTCCGGAATTCCGACGGGATTGCTTCCCGATGGATGTATATAAGTTTGCTGTATATCCCATGGCACTGTGTATAAAATGGATGTTGGAAGCACGGCGTGTGGCTCTTCCCGAGGAAATCCCGGAATACCCACGGCGGCATCGGCCGGCAATTCGGGATTGGGGGAATCTTCCGCCTTTCGGGAATGATCTCAGGTGGGGCTATGGAATTCCTGGATTCCTTCCAGGCTGGAGGTGTTGGGGTTGGGATTGTGGATCTTTGGGCTCCTTTCCCGCCCGAAGTGTTCCAGGATTTCGGGATCCCTTGGGATGAGTTCTGGGAATTTCTCCTTTGCTGTAAGGGATGAGCTCGGAGCGATTCCGAGCAGAATCCACAGCAAGAAGGATTTTAGGGCAAAGCAGAGGGAATTTTGGGGAATTGGCTGGAAAAGGCAGGGAGAGAAGAGGAGGGTGAACCCTCTGAGGCAGGAACAGATCCCAAACATTCCATGGATTCTGGAATAGCGTGGGAATCCACCCTGGGGATAAATAGGGATGTGCTGGGATCCTGCCAGGATCCCAGTCCAAACTGAGATTTTCCCAGTGAGAGAGACATGGATTTGGGATTGGAGGGGCTGCTCC
The DNA here is from genome assembly GCA_035221455.1 of Xenops minutus. Lineage (NCBI taxonomy): Eukaryota > Metazoa > Chordata > Aves > Passeriformes > Furnariidae > Xenops > Xenops minutus. The sequence goes on from JAWWEE010000158.1 coordinate 8,630,143, forward strand.
CAGCTCTTGGCAATGGAATGCCATGGAATTCCTCCTCTGGAAGCGGGAAGAGCTTTATGGATCACAGGGAAAATAGGGATAACCAGCCAGAAGAAATCCAGGGAAAAGGAATGCCTGGAAGCACCACGGCTGCATGGAATGGATTTTAGGGATGTTCCCACAGGGAATTCAGGGCTCAGAGGCCCTTCAAATTCCTATAAAAACACCTGGACTGTTGGTGCCTGAGGTTTGGGAGCTGGATTTGTGGGATTCATGTCCCTGCCCACAGCCAGATCCGTGGCCGGAAGGATATTTGGGAAAAGGGAAACATCCCAACCTGCTGCTCTCCTTGAATAAACATGGAATAAGCGGGTGGATTTCCCAGGATTTTCCAGCTGCTGGATGTGCTGGGAGCCTTAGGGAAAGAATTCCAACCTGATGAGAAAAAGGGGGAGAAAGCATCGGGAATGACACGGAAAACCCCCCCAGGATTTTCCATGGATTTTTAAGCCAGGCAAGGAAAAGGAGGGAAATCAATGGGAATGTTTTATTGATTAACCAGCGGCGCAGGAATGATTCCACAGGGTTTTTCCAAGGATTCCCTTGGAAAACAGGGAAAGGAAACAGGGATTGGAGGGTGGCGGTGAAAGATCCTTAAAAAAATCCCTCTGGAGTAGGATTGAATTCCTATTTTCCAGCTGGGATAATGCTCTGGTGGGAATTTTTCCTGGGAATACGGGATCTAAAAACCAGGAATATCTAGTGGGATTCCTGGCCTCCCTATCCCTAGGATTGTAGGGAATCTCTGTCCCAATCCAAGCCCTGGGAATGGGAGCAGGAGAGGGATTTGGGAAAAGGGATGGAAGGGCAGGATTTTGGGAATGGCTTCCCATTCCCACAGAGTGTGTTTAGATGGGATATTGGGAATAAATCCTTGGAATGGGTTTCCCAGGAAAGCTCCATCCCTGGAAGTGCCCAAGGGCAGTTTGGAGGGGTTGGAGAAACCTGGGATAGTGGGAATTATTGGAATGGGATGAGCCTTAAGGTCCCTTCCCAGCCAAAGCATTCTGGGATTTTGGGATAACCCGTGGAACAAGGAAAATGGGGAAATAACTGGGAATCATTTGGGAATCGGATTTGGGGCTGGATTGGGACAGTTTGGGGCTGGATTTTGGAGATTTGGGGCTGGAATTTGGGATTTGGGACAGGATTCTGGGATTTGGGGCTGGATTTTGGGATTGGGGGCTGGGATTTGGGGCTGGATTTTGGGGTTTAGGGCTGGATTTTGGGATTTGGGGCTGGATTTTGGGATTTGGGGCTGGATTTTGGGGTTTGGGGCTGGACTTCAGGGATTGGGGGCTGGAATTCAGGGATTGGGGGCTGGAATTTTGGGATTGGGGGCTGGATTTTGGGATTGGGGGCTGGATTTTGGGATTTAGGACTGGATTTTGTGGATTTGAGGCTGGATTTTGGGAATTAGGGCTCATTTTTGGTGTTCCGGGGCTGCTTTTGGTGATTTCTGAAAGGATTTTGTTACTTTGGGGCTGGTTTTTTGCCCTTTGTGCCACATTTTGGTCCTTTCTGGCTGGTTTTGGTGCTTTTCCCCGGGAATTTGGGGGGTTTTGGCTTTTTGGGGCTGGGTTTGACCATATTTTTAGCTCCTTGTTTGGTTTTTTTTCGCTTTCCGGCCCTTTTTTGGTGCTTTGTGTCTTTTGGTGGCTCTTTTTGGGGGGCTTTTTTGGCTTTTCTTTCTTTTTTCTTTCTGTCTCTTTTTGGGCGCTTTGTGACTTTTTGGCTCTTTATGGCAGTTTTTATGGTGCTTTTTGGGTGGTTTTTAGTGGGATGTGCTGGTTTTTGGGGATTTTTGGTGCCTTGTGGCTGTTTTGGGGGGGGGGATTTTTGTTTTTGGGGCTGTTTTGGCTGCTTTTTATTTCCCTCTGCCCAAATTAGGCCACTTTGGGGCTTTTGGTGTTTTTTTGGCTGGTTTTTGGTACTTTGTGACTTTTTGGCTCTTTATGGCACTTTTTATGGTGCTTTTTGGGTGGGTTTTGGTGCTTTTGGGTGATTTTTGGTGCTTTGTGACAATTTTTTATGCGTTCTGACAGTTTTTACCACTTTGTGCCTGTTTTTACCATTTTGTCCCTGTTTTCACCACTTTGTGCCCATTTTTACCAGTTTGTGCCCAATTTTTACCACTTTGTGCCTGTTCTTAGTGTTTTGTGACTTTTTTTTTGCCTTCTGACTGTTTTCCCCCACTTTGTCCCTGTTTTCCCCCACTTTGTCCCTGTTTTCCCCCACTTTGTCCGTTTTCCCCCACTTTATCCCTGTTTTTTCCCCACTTTGTCCCCATTTTTCCCCACTTTTTTCCCAGTTTCCCCCACTTTTTCCCAGTTTTCCCCACTTTTTCCCCCTTTTTCCCCACTTTATCCCCCTCTCCCCCTCCCTGCCCATTCCTGTCCCTTCCCCACTCCTTCCCTCTCCAATCCCACCCACCTTTACCCCTTTGTCTCCCCTTCCCTCTTTCCCCTCTCGTTCTGAGCCCCATCCCGGTTTTTCCCCCCTCCCCACCTCCCTCTCCGCCGGGCCCTTTCCCGGGATGTCCCTCGATGCTCGGGGGAGGAGCAGCCCGTGTTAAAGCGGCCGAAGAGGGAGGGCGAAGCGGGCAGGGCGGGCGGTGCTGGCCGGAGGGAGGAGCGCTCCCCGCTCCCGGCCACACTCCCATGGGCATCGGGCTGGAGCGGCACCGGGAGCGACACCGGGAGCGGCACCGGGATTGTCCCCGGGGGAAGGGGCGCTCGGGCAGCCGCCCGGGGGTGCCTGCGATGCCCGCCCGGAGCAGCCAGCGCTGATCCCGGCCGGGCCGTGCCTGGCCCAGCCATGGAGGTGGTGGACGAGACGGAGGCGCTGCAGCGCTTCTTCGAAGGTAGCGGGCATTCCGCAGGGTGGGCAGCGCATCCCGCCCTTCGCTCCCTGGGCACGGGGTCCATTCCCGCCGTGCCAGCCCCGGTGCCAGCGGGAAGCCCGTCCCGTCCCTGCGGGTCCCCCCTGCGGGGCGCTGGAAGGGGCTCGGAGCGTCCCCGGCATCCTTTCCCTGCTCCCCGGGCACCTCGCCTGGCATGGCCATGGCCATGGGCTGGCATTCCAAAGGCTGGGGAGCGTCTTGTGCCCTGCCCACGGTGCCCGTGGCTCCCAGATGTGTGGCCAGCTGCGGATCCCACCGGGCTCTGCCCCTTTCCCGTGGCTTTGGGAAAGCGCTCGGGAAGGGGATTTGCCCCAGGGGTGTCCCGGGATCCCGCTGGTTCCCCTCGCCCGGCCCCGGTGCCTTCCTGGGGGATTCGTTTATCCCTTCCCTTTCCCGGTCCTGCGCCGTGTCTGTGCCACGATGAGCCTTGGGATGAGCCCGTGGCACAGGGATGTGGTGGGAATAACGTGGAGGGAGCCCCCCGGGAGCAGCGGGATCGCTTTCCCCATGGATTTATCTCTAGGAAGGGAAGGGAAGAGGCTGCGGGGTGAATGGAATATCCAACTCCTTCCTGCTCCCTTCCCTCGCTCCCAAAATCCATGTGATCCCAAAGGAAAAATATCCCCCCCGGTGTTTATTCCAGTCCTGGATTCCTGGGAGAATGGGGGGCTTCTGTGGGGTGTTCCTGGCAGCATTCCAGGGTTTCCTTTGGATTTAGGGTCTCCCAAATCCCTGCACAGCCCTGGCCCAGCATCCCAACAATATTTAGGGATCAACGCTCCACTTGGGGTTTCTCCCTCTCCCCCAGAGCATCCTTTACAAGGGGGAGGATTCCTTGCTTTTCCCGGGTTTTTGTGGTTTTGGGATGCTGGGAATGATCCTGCTGGAGGAAAAGTGTCTCCAGGGGCTTCCCAGCACCCTCAGCCGTCCCAGGATTCTTTGTCCCTGTTTTCTGCCTTTCTTTCCCCTTTATTCCTCTTTTTTTCTCCTTCCCCCCCCCCCCCCCCTTCTTCCCTTTCCCTCTCTTTCTCCCTTTTTCCTACTTTTCCCTTTTTCCTCCTTTCTCCCCCTTTTCCCCCTTTCTCCTTTCCCATTCTTTCTCTTCCTTTTTTCCTCCTTTCTCTCCCCTTTTCCATCCTTTCACTTCCCTTTATCCTCATCTCTCCCCTTCCCCCCTTTCTTTTCCCTCTTTCCTCCTTTCTCATCCCTTTCCCTCATTTCTCATCCCTTTCCCTCCTTTCTTTTCCCTTTTCCCCCTTTCTTTTCCCTTTCCCTTCACTTTCTCTCCCCTTTTCCCTCTTTTCTCTCCCTTTCTCCCATCCTTTTGCTCCCTTTTCCTTCCTTTCTTTCCCCTCTTCCATCCTTTCCCCTTTCCCTCTTTTCTTTTCCCTTTCCCCCCTTCCTTTTCCCTTTTCCCTTCCCTTTCTTTTCTCTTTTCCCCCCCTTTCTTTCCCCTTTTCCCTCCTTTTCTTTTGAACTAACCCCATCTTGTCCATGTAAAATTCCAGGAGCAAGGAAATCTCCTCCCAGGTATTTCTTCCCCTCAGCCATTTCCTTTCCAACCCCCTCCGAGCTGAACATTCCATGGAATTTGGGCAGCTCCATCCCTTTTCCCACTGTTATTCCAGAGCATCTGCTACAACCCAAAGTTCCAGGGGGACAAGGGAAGAGGGGAATGTTTTCCCCAAGGAATTCCTGCTCAGTTTTCCCCTCCTGTGGTTTGGTCCTGGTGCTCCCAGGAAAACCTGATCCCTTGTTTTTTTGGGAATCAGTGCTGGAATGTCTCCATCCTGGAGAATCCATGTTTTCTGGATGTGCAGAACAACAGTTCCCCTCCCATTCCTAAAGAAGTTCCTCCCTGTAGATCGAGACCCCTGAAAGAATTCAGGAATCCTGGAATTTGGCTGGAATTGGGGGCAGAGCTGGGATTATTTTGGGAAGCAGCTGTTCCCAAAATCCTGGGTCCAGTTGGTGCGTCGGCTTTGTTTCCTTATTTTCCTAAGGAAGGTGTTGGTGTTTGCTTGGGAAGGTTATCCTTGTTTCCCTGAGTATCCTTGTTTTCCTTGGATATCCTTAATTTCCTGGGATGTCCTTGTTTTTATGGATATCCTTATTTTCCCTGTGTTATCCTTATTTTCCCTGTGTTATCCCTGTTTTCCCTGGTTATCCCTGTTTTCCTGTGTTCTCCTTGTTTCCCTGGCTATCCTTGTTTCCCTGGCTATCCTTGTTTCCCTGGAAGCTTTCCCTCTCTGAGGCCTCAGAGGGCAGAGAAGCAGCAAAACAAAGGGAAACATCCCGGCCTTTCCTCATGTTTGGGAAGGGATTAGGGAAAAGGCTCCGAGGGAAGGGATGGATCAGGAATAACTTCCTGTTTTCCTGGGATGAAGATCCAGGGAATGCAGTCCTGGCTGACCCTGCTGAGCCCTCAGTCTGTGCTTCTTCCATGCTGGGAAGGTCCTTGTTGTCCTGGTGGCTCCCAGGCTCATGGACTTTGTGGGATTGTCCTGGGCCAGGAGCTGGGCCTGGATCCTTGCGTGTCTCTTCCCAGCCTGGAATCCTTCCAAATTCCATGGCTTGGTCTCTTCCCACTCCAGAATCCATCCAAATTCCATGGCTTGTGTGGGCCATGTTTGGTGGCTCCCAGGACCTTCCTGAGGAGATCTTGGACATGGACTTTTTGGGATTATCCTGCACAGGACAATGGATCCTTGTGTGTCTCTTCCCACTCTGGAATCCCTCCAAATTCCGTGGCTTGTGTGAGCCACATTTGGTGGCTCCCAGGCCCATGGACTTTTTGGGATTGTCCAGGGCTGGGAGCTGGACTTGAATCCCCGTGTGTCTCTTCCCACTCCAACATCCTTCCAAATTCCATGGCTTGTGTGCGTCATGTTTGGTGGCTCCCAGGGCTGGGAGTTGAACTTCCATGATCCTTGAGGATCATCTTTTCCCACTCAGCATTCCCTCCAAATTCCATGGCTTGTGTGACCCACCTTTGGTGTCTCCCAGGCCCATCCAGAGCGAGTGTTGGCCAAACCCCTCGGACGCGGCGGGCTCGGAATTCCGGGGGGATTTCTGACCGAGGACTTTTCCCTAGTTTTGGGAATGTTTCCGGCACATTCTCCTCTGCTTTGCGAGGGAAAGGAGGGAGTTGCAGGACTCCTGACCCTTGGCTGCCGTCCCGCTGCCAACCTTCCCGTGCTGACGGCACGGCTCAGCTATTCGGGATCCCTCTCCCGGCTCTTTTGGGAGATAAGAGCTGCGCCAGGAATGTGCGTCGGGAAAGCCGTGCCGAGCGGGGCCCCCGGGGGGCTGGGGAGTGGGAATTAGGGAAAGGAGCGGAGCAAGGAGGCGGATTCGGGCTCCAGGTGGAGTTGCCCTGAGGGTTGTGCCATGGGATGAAGCAGCTCCGGGGGTTTTCATGTAGAGCTGGGAATGTTGGTTGTGTCCGGGCTGGGAGTGAGTGGGAATTCCTGTGGGAATGTGTGTGGGGGGTGTGATCGTGGAATCCTGGAATGCTTTGGGTTGGAAGGGAACTTAAGGAGCATCCAATTCCTTCTGCTATCCCGTTGCTCCAGGTGCTGACCTTGGACATTTCCAGGGATGGGGCAGCCACGGCTTTTTTGGGAAAACCATTTCAGTGCCTTCCCATCTTCCCAGGGAAGAATTCCTTCCCATTATCCCGTCTAAAGCCGCCCTCTCATCCACAACTTCCTTGGATAACCCCTTCCCATGTTCCTGGCGCCGGTTCCGCTCTTGGTGATTTGTGTTATGGATTTGCATCCGTGAGTAGGGAATGTCACCCTGCAGGAACAGCTCCGTATTGTATCCCTGTTTTCCTGGGATAAAGAAACAGGGAATTGTGGAGCCGATGGATTGAGGTGCTCCCAGGACCCCTGTGGGATGAGCGGGGAAGGAATTCACTGGCCTAAACCGACGGAGCCAGGAATTTCATGGAGAATCCGGGGACTGCCCTGAAGCTTTGGGATGCAGGGAGATGGAAAACTGGGAGCAGAAAGCACCAGAGACCAGCAGGATCCCAGCACAGAGCTGAGGCCGGCAGGTCTATCCGGGTATCCCTCCCTGGCCTTGACATGGAAATGAAGGCACAGTGGGGATTCCCTTGGAATTGCTTAAAAACCATCTGCCCATCCCTTCCCCCCCTCACACCAGCTCCACATCCCGGCTCCGATGCTGCAGCTCCCGCGGTGATCCCGGCCGGGGCTGTGGGAGGAGCGGGTCGGGAGCGCAGGTGACAGTCACTGGGAAGGGTAAGAGGCTTTGCCAGCAATTCTTTGGGAGCCGGGAGTCAGCCCGTGCCGGAATGGGCCCGGGGAACCTGGTACAGCACAAACACATGACCCTCCCTCCGGGTAATCCCCAAATCCCAAGCCGGAGCCTCCCGGCCCTCCCACTCTTCCTGGAGGGAATAGAAAAACCAGCGGTGGTGGTGGCAGCGCCGGAGGAGCCGAATCCAGGGAATGATGAGGGAGAACTGGGATCCAGCAGGAGTGTGACCCTCTACCACCATGCTCAGGATGCGCTGGATCCGAGCAGGTAACAGCACAGAATTCCCAGTTTTCCACGCTTTCCCCTCTGCCTCTCCGTCTCTCTTCCAAACGGAGTTGTTCCCGGGGTCTCCTCTCTTTTCCTGCTATTCCAAGATTCACTGACACAAGGATGAGAGTGATTCCAGCTCCATCCCGAGGCCTGAGGAAAACAGGGAAGAGCCCTAAAACATTCCCTGGAGCTCCTCACCGGAGCCAGGCAGCATTCCTGGGCATTGTTGGGAAGCTGCCACATCCATCCCACATTCCCAGATCCATCGGCCTCAGGGCTCATTCTCTGCCGCTCCGCACGGAGAGGCCAGAGAACCAGGGATGGTTGTGCTGGTGCTTCCCCTTCCCAGAATTCCTCCATCCTGGGCTCCTTTATCCTGGGAAAAAGGCAGGAGGCACCCAGATGGAGTGAGGCCAGCGAGCCGTTGGTGCAGGGGTGGATCCCTGAAGATAAGGATGGGTTGGGATTCGGGAAGAGCGGCGTCACCTCCTCCAGGAGCAGGCACTTTGCCCGTGTCCCAGGAGCGACACCCGGACACGGAGCAGGAGAAGGTTCTGGAAGAGGCCGATTAGAGGGAATCGTGCTCTTAGAGGGAGGTGTGACCAGGCCTGATGGAAAATGGTGGGAACTGGGAGATCCCGGTGCCTGGGATGGGGCTGTGGAAGGGATATAGAAAAGGGATGCTGGACAGGCAGGAATTCCCTCCGTTCCCTCACTCTTACCAGCGAGGGCCTTTCCATGCCGGAGACATCCCAGCCGCCAGAAACTGGGAATTAAATGGCTCCTGGACACGGTTTTTTGGAAGGAGAGATGGGATCCTGCTCTGCATTCCCTCCACTGCTGAAGGAGGGACCTCATGGATTCCTCCCAGCGGGAAAAGACTGGAATGACCCAATGGGGAAGGTGCTGGCACAGATTTCCCAGGGAAGCTGTGGCTGCTCCATCCCTGGAAGTGCCCAAGGCCAGCTTGGAGCAACCTGGGCTAGGGAAAGGTGTCCCTGTTGGAACTGGATGATCCTTGAAGACCCTTCCAACCCAAACTTATGGAATTCCACGAGCTGGGAGCTGTTGCAGCCCATCCACACCTCGACATCCCGGAAGATTTCCGTTGCTCCGGCACAGCTTTGCCGGATAACCCTCTTCCCTCTTCCCAGCCGTGCTGCCGACCGGACTTTGCTCTCTCCGATAAGAATCCCGGGATACTGAATGTGCCTGAGGAATCATTAACCAGCCCGAGCCGTGCCAGAGGACAGGGAGCAGCTGGAATCACCACCAGGAACGGCCTCCTGCATTTTGGTTCCCATCCCGGGCTCCAGAATCACTCCGGAGAACCATCAGTGTGGGGTTTTCCGGGCGGATTCTGGGACTAGGGATGGACAGCAGAGCCCAAGGGAAAAGGGGAGCTCTGAGGGGTAAAGGGTGGATTGATCCCTGGAATTGCTGATGGCCAGGTGGGATAGGGCTTGGAGCAACCTGGACTGCTGGAAGGAGCTGTAAGGTCCTTTCCAACCCAAACCATTCCAGGATTCTGCAGCTGGACACCACCCTTGCTTTTCCAGTGGCACCCACTTGGGTTTTCGTGGATACATTCCTGTAATTCCATGATATCCGTGCCCTTGCTTATTCTCCAGACCCTCCTTCTGCCGGCACCAAGGACAGACCTGGGATCATGGAATGGTTTGCCTTGGAAGAGACCTCAAAGCTCATCCAGTTCCACACCCTGCCATGGGCATCTCCTCCCTGATCCAATGGCATTGGATGGTGTGTCCAGCCCCAGGATCCCACACTTCCAGAGGCACCTGGAAGTGCATCCAAGGCTTCCTTCCCGAGGGAAAGCGTGACATGACCCTCAGGGGTCTCGCCAGACTTTGACTGCTCCCCTGGGAGAAGGGAATGTGGGAAGAGGGGCTGGAATTGTGGGAGTGGATTTTTCTGGGCTTTGGGGTGGAATTTGGGGTTTTAAACCTCCTTGGTGTGCTCAGATCCGGTCTGGATTTTAAATTCCCAGTTTTTCTGGGAATTTTTGCTGAGGGTGGGTTTATTTGCCGGATACTACCTTGGAGTAGCAAACGGATGGGATTGTCTTTTCCAAAGGGAAGGAAGCAGTTTGGTGGGAAGGAGACAGGGGTAGGATTTGTGGAAGACACAGGTGGTGATTCCAAAAGATCTTGGGATCCAATTCCCAGAATCCTGGGATGGTTTGGGATGAAAGGCACCTTCCAGTGTCCCAGGTTGCTCCGATTCCCACCCATCCCAGTCTGGAACACTTCCAGGGATGGGACATCCCCATCACTCATGGCTTTCCATCCCACATTCCGGTTGTCTCTTGGAATCCACACCAACAGGAAAGGAAAGAGCTTATCAACCTTCCGGATCTTTCCTTATCTCCTGTGTTGTTCCAAGCGGTGCTTTATGGACACCGGTTCCTGGGAGCACTAAAACAGGACTTTACTGGGAGTGAAACACCTGCTGAAGGGAGGGACAACTTGGAAAAGGGAGTATCAAACAGGATGTCAGACCACGTGCTGGGAAAGCAATGGACAGCAAAGGGCTTTTCCCAGGAGATCCCAGAGTTTGAGGAGTTCTGGGAAGGCCGTGTCTCCTCGCTCCTGACTTACTTGGTTTTTGGGAAGGGGTGTTGGGATGGAGAGGTGGATGTGAAGTCCGGGTTGGAAGGGGTTTGGAGCAACCTGGATCCATGTCCATGCCAAGGAGGTGGAATGGGATGATCCTTAAAGGCCCCTTCCCACCCAAATCACCCTGGAATTCCCTGAAAGGAGAAGGGTGGGTAAGTGATGATATTCCAAAACTCGTCCCATGGCACCTTTCCTTGGGGGGCTCTCCTGGGAAAATCCCTGCATTCTGAGCATGAGGGGCACTGGGAGCAGAGGTGGGAATGGGAATGTCCAGGAAGAGGGATCCCTAAAGGGATCCAGACACCCGGAGCAGAGCTGGGAATGGAATTCCTGCTGCCAGCCTGGAGTGACAGCTCCGGCCGGGAATTTGGTGTGTTGATCTCATGGCTCATCCCATTCGTGGGAATCCCTTCCCTTCCCTTCCCTTCCCTTCCCTTCCCTTCCCTTCCCTTCCCTTCCCTTCCCTTCCCTTCCCTTCCC
>JAWWEE010000158.1:8642212-8663765 GCA_035221455.1 Xenops minutus
CCTTCCCTTCCCTTCCCTTCCCTTCCCTTGTAACTCGGCACTTTGTGCCGGTTCCGACTGAATCCTGGTTTGGATCCCATTCCACCCCTTCCATGGACAGGGACACCTTCCATAGACACTTCCAGGGATGGAGCAGCCACAACTTCCCTGGAAAATCTGTTCCACGCTCACAGGGAAGAATTCCTTCCCAATGTCCCATGTAAACCAGCACTTGGAATCCTGGAATGGTTTGGGTTGGGAGGGACCTTAAGGATTGTTGAATTCCAACCCTGATGCCTCCCGTTATCCCAGGTTGCTCCAAGCTGGCCTTGGGCACTTCCAGGGATGGAACTTCCTTGGGAAATCCATTCCAGGGTCTCACACCCTGCCAGGGAAGGATTTCTTGGAGACTAAGGCAAGGGATTGAAGGGAGGGAATGGGATTGTGTGAGGTGAGTGAGGATTTCACAGGTCCAAAGGATGTGTCTTGTGGTGGAAAAACTTGGGAGTTTCTCAGGGATTGGTGGGAACACCCCACGTGAAATTCCCTGGTCTGTGGGATCCAGGATATAATGTTGGGATTGTCCTAAGGTGGATGAAGTGAGGAATTGTGGACACTGAAATTCTTCAGTCCATCCCTCTCTCAGGAGGAAAGAATTCCCAACGGGACACACCAGCTCATGGAGACTTGGACCACTGAGCCTGGGAAGGAAATCCTCGAATCCTGGAATGTTTTGGGCTGGGATTGTTTGTCCCAACCCCCCTGCCGTGGGATCAGAGGGTCAGGAATAACATCCCTGCATCCCTGGGCCACTCCTCTCGGTCCCATTGTCCTGCTTGTAGATCCTGGGAATTTGTGCCACGTGCCTGAGGAAGCGCTTGATGCCCTCTGGGTTTTCCTTGGGACACAATTCCAGAGCATTCCCAGGAATGCTTGGCTGCCTCTGGACCTGTATCCTGGTGCTGTTGGATTGTTAAGCTCCCTAAGGATCGTTTTGTGCTGGGAGGGAGTTTCCAGGACTCCAGCACCGCTCCGAATCCCGAGTAATCCCGAACTTCCCTATGCATGTCTTGGGAAGGGCTCGGAGTGGTCTCTGGAGTGGCTCCTGGATTTTGGCATTCCCTGAGGGCCTTTCCAGAGCCTCAAGTCCAGCAGCAAGTTCTGTGTCCGAGCACCGTGTCCCTGGGCTTTTACTTGGACCGTGTCCCTGGGCTTTTCCTTGGACACAGCGACTGCCATCGGCTCTCTCAACTCCCTCGTGCTTCCCTGAGTCTTTATCCCGTCTCTGCCGAGCATGGAAAAGCTCCGGGAGCCGGATCAAGCCTCTCCTTCCTGCTGGTACGTGGCTGATAATTAACATTATTAACTCTCCATCCACTCCGGGAGTAATTCCAGCTGAGGGAAGTTTCTGGAGCCACAGACATGGACCTTCACCACCACCATCAGCACAGCGACTGGGAGCTCATCCCATGGGAAAAGGCCATTCCCACCCCCCGGAATGTGCGCCCAGTGAGGTCGGTAAAGCCTTTCTCCATCCCATCGCTCATCCCAAGGATGAGGAGCCGGCCTGCCGTTGTCCCCTTTCCAAGAGCCTCATCCCGGCGAGGGAGAGAAAGGCGTTGTCTCCAAACAAATGGGGCAATGTGCCCCCCTGGGCGGGCACCTTGGAGCCTCCCAAATGGAGCCGCTGTTCCGGCCATCCCAAGGGATGAATGGACAAGCGCGGCATTGACGGCCGCGGGGACAGGGACAAACGGGGCTCTGTGTCCCCCCTCACACCTTCCCCTCCTCCCCATTGCCCAGGGACAATGGCTCCAGCCATGCCAAGGTTCACAGCTGGCAAGGCAAGGGGGGAAAGGCCGGGACAAGGGTGGGGAGCTGGGAGGGGAAAGGGCAGGCGGGAGGGAGAGCCAGGCCTGCGGCACACGGGGAAATTCCAGGAGGTGCCCAGGGAAGGAGGGTGGAGATGGCGCCTCTTCCCGAAAAAACATTCCCATGGAATGGCGGGATAATGTCCTCTGGCTCCTCACGCCTCCCCTGCCTCGGGAGGGCTCTCTGATGATGTTTAGGAACGGGATCGAGATCCCGCACGGTTTTCCCCAGGCGCTTGGGAGATGGAGGGTGGAGAGAGGGAATTATCTCCTTCTCCCGGTGTTTTTCCCAGATTTTCCAAAGGCACTTTAGCTGTGTGTAACTTGTGGATGTAGGCTAAGGAATTGTGGGAGCACAGGGGGCTTTCCATGGGGTCGGGGGATGCTGTGGATGGGCTGCAGGCTGGTGATGCTGGAATCCTGGAATGGTTCAGGTTGGAAAGGATCATCCGGTTTGCGTGTTTCTCCTGCTGGGATTGTTCATTATTCCCAATATTTTCCTCTCTTATCCCGGTTGTTGCTCCAGGGCCTTCCTGGATGCTCCATCATTTGGGAGTTTGGCTCCATCACACCTGCCCTATATCCCTATCCATGCACCCTGCCCTGCCTGACACGGGATCATTTCTCTAGGATTGCAGGAATGTTGGCTGGGAGCTCCCCAAGATCCCAGAGCTCATCCTTGGCTGTGTTTTGGGTGTGGAATTTGGCAGAATTTGGACTTTGGGATTTCTGCTCTGGCAGGAACATGGGGATGGATGAGCTGCCCCGGTGCTTTGGAGAGGCAGGGCTGTCCTTGGGAATGGGCTCCCAGGGAATGTCCCTGGGATGGGACACAGGGTGGCTGAACATAAGGAAGGGTGTCCTCATCCCACTGATGATATTTGGGAATGGGATCAACACCCTCCACAGTTTTCCCTGCTCCAGCCCTTGCAGATCCCTGGCAAAAGGATGGCAAGAGCGGGCTGAGGTTCAGGGAAAGGGCCTGGGAGCCTCTGGAAGTGTCTGGAACAGCCAGGACTTGGCTCCAGGGTGGTCTCAGGGGGAGCCGTGGGAGCCGCCGGCTCCGTGTCCCACTCCGCTTATTCGGGGGCTGGATCTCATTCCAGTCAGGTAATAAAGAGCATTAAGGGAGGAGGAATTCCAGGCCGGAATCCGGTGGGATGTTCCAGCACCTCCACACCACCCAGGCTACAGGCCAACAGGGCTTCTATCCCTGATGGAAGCATCCATGTCCCCCCCGGCAGGGATGCTATTCCTGCCTGGAATGATGCTCTCCGTGCTTCCCAGAGCCTGCCAGGCTGGGCAAGGAGCTGGGAGGCTGCACAGCTCCGTGGATTTAGGCGCTGTTTGGATAGGTGGCCGTGGGCTGGATTCCTCCTGCTCGCACCCAGGCCTGCAGCCAATCCCCCCGGGCCCTGGGATAAACATGGGAAGGAGCCGGAGGGGGCGCGGGGGCCCCGGGAATGTGCCGATGTGGCAGCCTCGGCTCCAGGTTGTGCAACCAGCACCTCGTGGCTGGGCACAGGGAATTCCCACTCCTGATCCGTGGGACCAGCAGGGCCTGGAGCATCCTCTTCCATCCTGCACCCACTGGTGGTTTTGCTGCTTCCCGTGCCTCAGTTTCCCTTGAAATCCAAGGGGAAAAGGCACCCTCTGGCATGTGGCTCCACTGCGTGCTTGGCATAGCCTCTCCTTCTCCTCCTCCTCCTCCTCCTCCTCCTCCTCCTCCTTCCCGGTGTCCCCCTCATCCCTGATGTTCTCCAGCCCCTCCGGAGCATTGACCTCATCGTCATCTCCAGCTTCCCACATCTGGATTGCGTTAGTGGATCGAGGGATGAAGTTCTCCAGCTCCTTCCCTCCCTCCCTCCCTCCCTCCCTGCCTGCCACCCCCAGGTGACCCAGGCAGGATTAGGGATGATTTGAAGACAGGCAACCAGGGAGGGAGGGAAGGAAGGAAGGAGGGAGGGAGGGAGGGAGGGGAGCAGCTGTTATAAATAGAAATTCCATAAACTTCTTGGCCTATCGCTCCAGGAAAATTCTGGGTTAAACCTCTCAGACCCAGAAATCCGAGGATTCCTGTTAACTCTTTCCAAGCCCTGCTCCCACCTGCAGGAGCACCTGGAAACGAGGACAAGGAGCTGGGTGTTCCCGGGGAGGGCAGGGAAGTGTGGGAAGCACCTCGGTTGGGATGCAGAGCGTGTTTGGAGCTTTGGGGAAGGCAGAGCAAAGCAGTCCAAACATTGGGATTCCTGACATTCCCCCACGTCCGGGGGCCTCACCCGCTCACCAGGAGGGTGCTGGGGCTTTAACTTCTCCTCCTTCAGGCCCTTTTTGGGGTCCCCTCCGCTCTTTCCCAAGGAAAACCTCGGAAATCGGAGCGGGATGACTCTGCCGGGAAGGGGTTTGGGCTGGGAGAGCTCAGAGCTTCCCTGGGCTCCTCCAGGCAGGATGAGATTCCCACGTGGAGCACTGAGCTTCCCTCCTCAGTGGCTTCCTCCTAATCCCGCTCGGGAGGGGGAGGGAATGCCGTCGGGAGCTCGTGACTCCACGGAGCAGCCTTTGGATTAACCACCTAAGCTGGCTTTTGGTAAGAGCCCGGCCGTGCCAACGCTCCAGGAGCCACCACATTCCTTGGGTGGCTTTGCCAGAGGCACCCACTGCACATCCCGGGGTGTTTTTCTTGGTGCAAATCCCGGCGTGGCCAAAGCAGAGGAAGGTCCTGGATTTTTGGTGGGAAGCCACGTCCCAACCCCTGCCACACCTCTGACGTCACCCGGCTTATCTCGCCCTCCTCAGGGCTCCTCAAGGTGACTTTAAGGGAGCCAAGGAATCCGGGAAAGGTTTGGGTTGGAAGGGGCCTTAAAGCCACCGTTCCATGGGCAGGAACACCTTCCCGTATCCCAGGTTGCTCCAGCCTGGTCTTGGACACTTCCAGGGATGGGGCAGCCCCAGCTTCTCTGGGAAACCCATTCCAGGGCCTTCCCACCCTCGGGAAATTGGGAAGCGCAGCATCCCGCTGTTTGTGGAGGGCTTCCCATCCTTTCTAGGCAAGTCCTGGGCTCCTCTCCCACCGTGGAGAAGCTCCCGGAGTTTGTAGGTGTGAGGGAAACCCCTTGGACAGGCTCAGTCACAAAAACTGGATCCCAATCCCAGAAAATGGGATGAAGACAGTTTTCCTGCTGGCTTTTTTTTGGGGGATGGGTGTTCCCCAAGAACATCCATGATTTATTGGCCCAGAGGGAGCGGAAAGGGGGATTCCCACCCTCCTGGAATGCTCATCCCTGGCCAGAGGGTTTTGGGAATGTTATGGGATCGCAGTGGGGGCTCGAAGAGGTGGATCCGTGCATGGGGAAGTGTCAGGAGCAGGGAATGGCAGAGATCCTCGGGGATGAGCGAGGGACACAGGAGCACAATGGGATGGTGACACCACATCCCAGGAATTCCAGGAGAGGATGTGGCTCTCCCGGTGGAGGGACACGCTTGGGCTCTGTGATTCCATAGTGGAGGTTCTGGCACAGCTGGGAATCCTGGAGGCTCTGCCTGCTCCGTCCTCACCTCAGTGCCCACCTGGAAGCAGCGTCACTTTCCCTGCTCCGGATGGATCCCGTTGTTCCCATGGAAGGGCTCCCCCAATCCCGGGGCTCTGCCATGGAGGTGTCCCTAAACCCAACAGTTATCCAGGTTTTTGCCCCGACCGCAGCCAAGGCTCCCAGGGCAGAGATCCCTCTCCACACCCTGCCCGCTTGGCAGAATTCCTAGCTGGATTTATTCCTGCCGATTTGCTTGTCTTGGTATGAAAGGGATTTGCGGAGGGAGAGCCGCGATTGGATGGGGGTGGGATGGAGCTTTGGGATCAGCCCATGACCTTTCCCCGGAGCCGAGGGGGAGAGCTGGGGGGTCTTTTGGGATGGGGATGTGGGGCTTTCCTGTGGGGTCTTCCAGGATGCTCCTTCACCCCCTTCCTTATGGGGGCTGGGGGTGGCTGGACCGTCTTTCCTGGTTTTTTGGCGGCTCCGGCAGGCTCCGGACTCCCACTCGGGTGAGACAGATAAAGAAAGGACTTGCTGTCCACAACACCCTGCCCATCTTCCCGGGAACAGGGAGGGCAGGAGGACAGGGAAACCCACCCCTGGAGGAGGAGGAGGTCAGGAGCCACTCCAGAGCTGCGGCGGGGAAATTCCAGTGTGTCCCATCAGGCAGGATCCATAGGGAACTGTAGGATGTCCTGAGCTGGGAGGGATCCACAAGGATCCACCACGTGTGTGTGCCACCCTCCTGGCTCATCCCATGTGTACCATCTCCTGGAATGGGGCTTTGCCCTGGGATGCAGATGGATGTGGGAGGACAGTCCTCAAGGGTCTCCTGATCCCAATTATCCAGGGGCTTGGAACTAAACTTTAAGGTCCCTTGCAACCCCCAGCAGTCCATGATTCCATGGTTAACTGTGAACGTCTGGTGGTCTTTCCAAAGCTTTTCCATGTCCTTCTCATGCTTCCATGTGCTCTTCCCTGGCAGGCCACGACATTAATGGAGCTCTGGAGCCATCCAACATCGACACCAGCATCCTGGAGGAGTACATCAGCAAGGAGGACTCTCCGGAGATGTAAGTGTGGCAGGAACACCGTTGGAGAGGGTGAGAATCCTGGAATGGTCTGGGTGGGAAGGGATCTTGAAGCCCATCCGTGTCCACTACACTTCCCACCAGGCCAGGTTGCTCCAGGGGTGGGACAGCCCCAGCTTCTCTGGAAAAGCTGTGGAGAGATTTCCAGCCCTGAAATTGAGGAATCCTGTAGGAATCGTCACCCTGGGGTCCTCCTGGGTTGCTCTTTGCTCCGTTGTCATTCCCAGCTTTTCCTCTTTTCCCTGGCTCCTTACCTTAGAATCTCTCCCAGTCTCTCCTGCTCACTCCCTTTCTCCTCCTGAGGAAGGAATTGTCCTTAAAAATTGGAAAACAGGCCCTGGGAGCTCCAGTTGAATCCCAGCATAACCCGAGTATGGACAAGAGAAGGGTCTCCCTGTGCATCCCAGTGTTGGGAAGGAGGGGGGAGCAAACCTGGGGAGCACCCGGAATCTGGGAGCTGGGTGGGAGTGGGATCTTTGGCATGCATTCCCTGGAATCTGGAGCACTGGCTCCACATTCCTTGACATTGGTATCCTGGGAATTTTAAAGCTTCCCAGGTGGATTTCAGCCTCTCCCACCCCTGGTGGCTCCGGTACTCTGTTTCCCAAGGATCCCAGAGCACCCTGATCCTGCATTTTGGGAGGCCAGGGAGGAGCACAAAGCCCTTCTTTGGCTGAGTCTTCCCATTCTCTCCCTCAGCTGCTTCCCTGACATCCCCGCTCCGTCCGGCTACGCGCATTCCCAACCCTCCGGCTCCTCCGGCATCACTCCCAACCCTTCTCCCAGCGCTCCCCTCCACCTCCCTCCTGCCGCCAACCAGCTGCCCATCCGGCATGGGCCTCTCCTGGCCAATCCCTGCGGATCCGGCTACGGAGCTCACCTCAACTGCAACAACAACAACGGCATGGTGGTGCCCAAGGTTTTCCTGGGAAGCCACTGCCTGAGCAACGGGGCGCCTCCCATCAAGTCGGAGCCCAAGGCTCCCTACGCTCCCGGGTGAGTGGGAATGGGATGCTGGGATATGGGATCGGGGCCACTCCGACCTGGTGGCACCCGGAGGGTCCCCGCGTGGAGTCCTTGGGTCGTGGGGGGCTTTGGATTCATGGAGGTCATGGAGCTTCCTGAAAGGTTGCTGGGAATTAATGGGATACTTGGATACCCGTGCTGAGCATCTCCAGGTGGGGGAACGTTGTAGGATTTTTTTTTTTTAAGGAGGAAGAGCCACGGAATGAGTCTGGGTGGGACAAAATTCGGTCTCCAGGATATTCCCATGGGATAGTTCACCACACTGGGCAGGGAGATGTTCTTCTGGTGGCCATTCCAAAGGTGGGAAAGATGGATCTGGTCTCTCAGCGAGCTCAGGATGCAGGGTTTAGGGTTGCTGATGGATCCCACTGGATGGTTATTCCCAAGGGGAGAAAGGATGTGCTTCCTGCTCTCTGGGAGGCAAGGGAACAACCCTGGGAGGGCAGGATGTGTCTGGTCTCCTCCTGCTCCCACATCCCTGCTCCATGCTGCTCCCACTGGGAATAGGGAATTGGAAGGCAATGGGAAGCTGGACAGGTGAAAATCCAGGTGTGCAGCAGCATATCCATGGGCAGGAAGGGAATAGTCCCTCCCAGAGGAGCTCCAGCCTGGATCTTCAGCCAATCCTTGAGCCTTCTTCCCATGGAAATGATGGATGTGAGGGACAGGAAGGCTGGGATGGCCCCAGGGCTAGCTCCTCTCCCTCTGCCTTGTGCCCTCTAGTGTTGCCAGCAAGCACGGCCTGGGCATTCCCAAATTTGGGAATGTCCAGCACTCTCAGCCAGGGGGTGACCTCTGGAAGGGCCCTCTAGAAAGGTCAAAAACATCTACCTTTATTTTATTCCCAGAGCAGGGCGTTTTCCCTTGGGATGCACAGAGTTCAGGGGGATCCAAAGCATGGTGTGATGCCTTGTCTTTGTTTGGGATGCACCTGGAATTCTCCAGGATGTCACGAGTAAGGATCAGCCCCTGCTGTCAGGGCTGGAAACCTCTGGGTGAGGATGGCAGAATTCCTTCAGCGTTCCAGAATGACTCTCCCCCTGTGGGCAAGGTTTTTCCCTGTGGAATATCCCAAGTTCCCTGTGGGAATTCTGCAGTCCACCTTTTCCAGCCTCCGGGATTCCCTGGAATTGTGCTGTTCCCTTTTGGTATTGGCTTGCTGAGGCACAAGTCCTCAGAAATCCACAGGGAATACAGTCTGAACTCCCAGCCAGCGGGGCAAAGAGGCTGGAAAAAGGCTGGCAATAAATACTCCAGGCAGGCATAGGAAGGGAATGATGGGAAGGTGCTCCAAGGGAAGCTGGAGGACGAGGGAAGTGTGATGAGGGGGTTTTTTTGGGATGACCCTTCCTCATCCCTCTCCAGCTTTTACTGCTTCCTGTGGAGAATCCAACTAATGGCTCTTGGTCCAGGAAGCAAAGCCCGTCCCATGGGCTTCCCAGGGCCTCCCATTTCATGGAATTATTGAGTTGTTTGAGTGGGAAGGGGCTTTAAACGCCAACCAGAGGCAGGGAAACCTTCCGCTTGTCCAGGTTGCTCCAGCCATTTCCAGGGATGGGAAGAACACTCCATGCTCTCCAGCTGGTCACTGACATTCCCATGGGAATTCCCACCTTTCCCTGGGAAGCAGCTTGCCTTCTTTTCACCAAAATCCTCACGGTCACCTCCACAAAGATCCAAGGAAGCACTGTGGGAACAGCAGCACTGGGAGCAATCCCAGGGCCTTTGGGATTCCCAGTGGGATCCCGGAGGGAGCTCTGATCCGACTGGACCTGCCGCCTGTGCCGGGAATGACTTTCCCTTCTCTTTTCCCATTGCTCCACAGCACTTTGCCGGACTCTCCGCCGGATTCCGGATCCGAAGCCTATTCCCCTCAGCAGGTGAACGGTGAGTGCTTAAAACCGGGGGGAGAAGGGAAGGAAAAATCCCATCCTCCAAATCCCAAATCCAACGTCCTTCCCCCCCCTCTTTATCCCGCGAAAGTGGTTGGCTCTGGAATCTTTATCAGCCGGGAGAAAACAGGCGGCTGCTCTACGTGGGGAGATTATCAGTTAGCAAATATCCCTCGGCTTTCGCCCATTGTTCCGCTCCCGGCCTCTGGAAAAGTGGGAGAAGGGAGCGGGAGGCGAGGCCGGGTGGGAATCCACGGAGCCGGGGGGACCTTGGCGGATCCGTGGGCAGGGTGGGATGCGGATCCCGCTCTCCTGCTCCTCGCCCTGCCCTTGGCCTCGGGAAAAAGGAGTGGGAATGCGGCCCTGACATGGAGCGGGGCTCCGGGAGGGACACATGGATCCGCCGTTCGCCTGTAAGTTCCTTGCCAGCCCTTCCCTCCCCTCCGGCTCATCCCGAGCCTCTCCTGCTGCACAGGGAGCCGGGATCCCCTCTGGAGTCACTCCCAGCTCCCTCTGGTGACCTTCACCGTTCTTCCATGGAAAAAAGTCCTTGGGAAGAAGGGAAGGAAGGAAGGAGGGAAGGTTTTCCCAGTCTCCCTTCCCCCTCGGCAGCAGCCCCTCTTGCCCAGGCTCCAGCCTGCTCCCGGCTTCTTTTTTTTTATGGAAGAGGTCAAGAGTTCTGTTTATCTTGCTAAAAAAAATCCCTGGAATTCCTCCTGGCCCTTCCTTAAATATAACAAAGAGGCCGGGGTTGCTCCCCATGGGAGAACTGGCAGCTCCTCCCAGGGAATTGAGGAGGCTCCGGAGGGCACCCACAAAGCTGCTCCTGCCTCCCGAGGGAAGGACCACATTCCCAGAGGTGGCTTTTCCCTGGATTTGGAGGTGCATCACTCGGCTGTCCCTGAGGCTGGAAGGAGGAATCCAGCTCCTTGTGTCTGGAAAAGGGCAGTGAGAGGTCTCAGTGGGAAGCAGAAATCCTTGGAAGGATCCCCAGCGGGAGGACCCGACGTAAACCCCTTTCACTTTTCCAAACTTCCCGATGGGAGGAGTTTCCCGATCCCTGCTCAATCCCTGCCTGGGTGTCCTGAGGCCAAAGTCCAGAAGCTGGAGGCTCCTGCTTAGGGAAGCAGCCTGGAATGATCCAGCAGATCCTTCCCTGCATTCCCAGAGTCCGTGCCTGGCTTGGTGGCTCCTTGGATGTGTTTTCTGTCACCTTATCCCTATTGGAGTGTGGCAAAGCTTTGACTTGACACCTGGAAAGTCACTGTCCCTTCCCACTCCTCACTTTCCTTGTGTCCTTGGAGCCAGTCTCACATTCCTGCCGGGATCTTGGTCTCCTGTGGGGACATTGGAAGGTGCAGGTCAATGGATCCACCAGGGAAAGGCTGGGAAAACTGATGGGCTTTGTCCTCGTGAAGAAAAAGGGGGATAGAGGCTGGAGAGGGAACTCTGGAATGCCAGGACACAGGGAATGGCTCCCTATTGCCAGAGGGCAGGGAGAGATGGAATATTGGGAGGAAATTCTTCCCTGTGACGGGGGGGAGACCCTGGAATGGATTTCCCAGGGAAGCTGTGGCTGCCCCATCCCTTCGGAAGTGTTCTTGGATGGGGCTTGGAGTGACCTGGGATTGTGGGAGGTGTCCCTGCCCCTGGCAGGAGATGGAATGGGAATGTTGAGGTGCTGAGGAGCTGGAGCAGGGCAGGAAGGGACATGGAATTGCGTGTCCCTCCACATCCAAACACAGTCAAATCCACCCTAATCGTGGCAGGGCTGTAGGATCCAATTCCATACGGAGGGAGGAGAAACCTGGGATCACATTTGAATGTCCCTCTTTATTTAAATCAGGGATCAAAGTCCCCTCGTGGTTTCAACTCAAACAGGTGGAGTCCCTTCCCATAAATCCTCACTGGAGATGCTTCTCCCTCTGGCCATTCCCATGGAATTGGAGAATCCTGGAATGGTTTGGGTTGGGAGGGACCTTAAATCCCTGCCCTGCCATGGGCAGGGACACCTTTCCCTAATCCAGGTTATTCCTGGTCTCAGCTTTACTAGGCAGAGTCCAGGGGCTTCCTCTCCGGCTCTGCATTCCCAGGAGTGGACTTTTGTGGGAATATTGTGCTCGATGGGTCTTCTCTTGGATGGGAAACTGCCTGGAAATTCCTCAGGGAATTCAGGGCAGAGCATCCCTGGGAGATTCAGCACATCTCGGCACTGTTTGTGTCTCCATCAGCCCGGAATGGGTTGGGTGGGAAGGGCCTGCAAGGATCATCCAATCCCACCCCCTGCCACAAGCAGGGACACCTTCCATGGACCAGGCTGCTCCAAGGGCCATCCAGCCTGGAGATCCAAGAGATCCAATGTGGCTCTTCCTCTCGTTCCAGATCCTCACCTCTTGCGGACCATGACTCCCGAAAACATGTGCCACATGACTCCCCCTTCCCGCCTGGAGCATCCTCCTCCTCCTCCTCCTCCTCCTCCTCCCCCTCCTCCTCCACCCCCTCCCCACCTCCAGGGCCCCCCCCCTCCCCCTCACCCCCTCCAGCCGCAGCCCAATTCCCACTTTCCCGGCCTGCAGCGGGATATGTTCCTGAAGGCTGAGCCTCTGATGCCCCCGTTTGGGATGGGGCCTGGAATGGCACCGGCCGAGCTCCACCACGCCCAGCAATCCCAGATGCTGCACCAGCTCCTCCAGCAGCACGGAGCCGAGTAAGGGTGGTGGGAAACTGGGAATGGTGGGGAGGGAGCGCCGGGAGCGGGGGATAAACAAGGGGAAATCCATGCAAGGTGTCCCTGCCCGTGGGAAAGGGGTTCGAGCTGGATGAGCTTTAAGGTCCCTTCCGATCCAAGCCAGCACAGAATTCCAAGTGCTGGTTTTAGGTAGGATATTGGGAAGAAAATCTTCCCTGCGAGGGGAATGGGTTTCCCAGGGAAGCTGTGGCTGCCCACATTCCATGGAAATTTCCAAGGCCAGGTGGGAGCAACCATGGAGGTTGTCCCTGTCCATGGGGTGATCCTTAAGGCCCTTTCCCATGCCAACCATTCGGGAATTCTGTGGGATTAGGCAGTGTGGGAGGAGATGGCACGGTGCTGTAGGAATGTTCTGGCATTCCCAGTGGGATGCGGAGCTTCCCAGCTCAGCTTTTCCCATGGTTTCCCACAGCCTCCCAGTGCATCCCGCCAAGAAGAGGAAACACTCCGAGTCCCCCCCCAACACCCTCAATGCCCAGATGCTCAACGGGATGATCAAGCAGGAGCCGGGAATGGGATCCATGCCGCTCAATCCCGACCGAGTCCAGACTCCTCCCTGGCACCAGCCGGGCGCCCTCTCACCAGGTACCCCCATCCCACCTCCCTTCTTTCCCCGGGAATTCCAAGCCTGTATCCCAGAGGGAAGTGCCGGTCGCTCCCTTCCCTTCAACCGGAGTGCTGGAAGTTGGGATTTTAAGGAATTCCCACCCGTCCCCGCAGGGCTGATCCAGGATAACGACAGTTTGAATGGATCCTACCTGGATCCCAACTTCCAGTCCATCAAGTGGCAGCCACACCAGCAGAACAAGTGGGCAACTCTCTATGATGCCAACTACAAGGAGCTGTGAGTAATTCCTGTGCCTCTGGAAAAAGTGGGATTCACCTTCCCCGTGTCCATGGCGAGCCGCTGGCGTTGGGAATATCATGGGATGAAGATCTCCCTGGGCTTGTCCTTGTCCTCTCCCACCCGTGCTGTGGTGGGGATGCTCTGCCATCCAGACCTTTCCCATTGGGAAAGTTGCTGCTCCACACTTTGTATGGATAAGTCAGGGACAGCAGGAGGGATTTCAGCCACCCCTCGGGTCTTGGAAGGTTTTGTTGGCAAATCCGGCTTGGTTTTTGGACCAGCCTTTTCCCACTTCCCAGGATTTTAAATTTAGGATTGGGAATTCCCAGCCAACACATCGAGATAATCTGGAGTTGCTTCAGCACAGCGTGGAAAGGAGCTGGAAGAGAAGGAGTGGGAGTGGTTGGTGGGAAAAGGAGCAGGAAAGGGTTGTGGAAAGCTGGAGAAGGAAGGTTGGGATGGCCAAGGCAGGTGGGAATGGAGAGTGCTGGGAAGGTGGGCTGGGAATGGAGGCGGAGGAGGGTGGAGAAGCCCTGGAAAGGAGGAATGCCAGGAGAAAACCACTCGGGATCCTCCCTGCATTCCTGGGAGGTGACCAAACGCTGGCAAGCACCAGGATGGCTTCCAGGAACCTCTCACCGAGCCGTTGGATCCCCCTCCACCTCCATTCCCTCCCAATTCCCTCCCAATCCCACTCCTCCTCTCCCTGCACAGCCAGGGGCTGGTGGGATCCTGCGGGAGCCACGGAGCAGGGAATGCCAAGGATCCCACTGTGCCTGGAATGCTGGGAATGGGATCCAGGGATCCCAGGTGTGGGGGCAGGGTGTGAATCCCAGTTTTCCCCCACCCGTCTCCTGCTCATCTGGCCCTTGTCCCAACTTCCATGGAGGTGACAGGGCATGGAATTCTCTGCTGGGCTCTGTGGCAGCAGGAGAGCAGAAATTTGGGAAGATGGTTCCCTCTGCTTTCCCTAAAGGAAGGGTGTCCCACCTTTAGGTGGAATGTCAGCTGCTCCAAAGCCATCCTGGAGCTTTGTCCCTGCTCTCCATCCCATGGGTGGTGGAATTTGGGAAGCTGACCATCTCCTGCCCATCCTGTCTGCACCACATCCCCCAAATCCTGCTTCCAGGAGCAGGAATTCCGCTGGCTCTGGACACAGCACCTCTTTATCCTTTGATTTTTCCAGCCCTCCTTCTCCCAGTCACTCCCAGTCACATCCCAGTCACATCCCAGTTATCCCAGAGTATTTCCAGGTGTTGCTATCCCAAATTCCAGAGGTTTTCCCTGCATGCAGTTGGATTGACAGGGACAAACTCCACGATGTTTCCTGGGCACGGGGAAATTGCTGGAAAATTTCTACAACCCCAGCCTTTCTCTTTGGATCTCAGGATCGCTTCCCTAATCCCTGCTTTTGGGATTTAGGGTGAAAAGCAGAGCAAACCCACTGCTGGGGCTTTGAGGTCCGTCATCCCGTTGTGTAAGGAATAAATTCCTTTGGAGTGACTCCCTGGAATCCGAGGGAGCCACATGCGCTTTGTTGTGGCGCTGGATTGGAGCAGAATGAAGGGATAAAGGCTGATTGATCCCTTTTTTAGGTCCAGTTTTCCTTCTCCCTGAGGAGCCAGGTAGCTCCAGGAGAACTGGATCTCCAGGTCTTTTTCACGTGGAATATCCCTCAGTTCTCCTGGAACAGCACTTTTGTGGAATAATCCGTGGGAAACACCCCAAAATCCATGTTCCCTTCCTCCTGGAATGGGAATTTTTGGGGTTGGTTAATCCGAATTTAGCAGGTAGGAATCATTCCTGCCTTTCTGCTTTCCTCAGGAGCAGGAAGATCCTTTCTGGATCTGTAATTATTCCCCCAATTTAGCTCCCTCAGAGATCACAAAGCATCAGCCATTCCTGCTCCAGTTTTCTCCTGGAAGTTATTCCCCAGTCTCCCTGTGCTCTTTAAGTTTCCTGGGATCCAGGGATTGATTTTCCCTCCTCTTGATCCCAAGGAAAGAGTCTGGGAAGGACGTGAAGGAGAGAGAACTTGGGAAACTACCCAGGTTTTTGCCACATTCCCAGGGGCAAAAAATACAATGGAATTCAATTCCATGTTTTGCACACCCAGCATGAACTTCCACAGGGAGATAGGATAGGCATTAGTCCCATTCCAGGCTCATGTCTCAGGCTTTGCCGAGGAGCCAGAAATCCCTGGATGGATTTTATGGATAACACGGAACTTTTTTGGCCCTTGGTGCTGTTTTTGTGGCTTTGGACTCCCTGGCCCTTCCCAGGGATGAGCTGCTTTCCAGCAGCAGTGCCAAGGGGGCCTGGAACGGGGCAATTCCCGGATTTACTCCTGGGAGAAGGAGCCATTCATCTCCCTGACAGCGCCTTCCGATAAATTCCAGCTCCCTCCTCCCTCTCCTGGCTTGAGGGAAAGCAGCTGGGAATAGTTCACCCCTCCATGGAAACAGCCCAGAGCCTTGGAATTCCTGACTGGGAGACTGGGAATGTGCCCTTCTCTTCCCATCCAGCGAACTGGGGCTTTCTGTGGGTTCTCCCACAACGCTCCGGGGGTTCATCCCAGGTTTTTGGGCTTGCACCCCTTGGTTGGGAGAAGCCTTTGGATAAACAGCTCCTTGGTGCACCCAGGATCTTGTCCCAGTGGGATGTGCTTTGGGGTGATGGATCATGGATGTATCCCGGGAAGTTGAAGGGCCCACAGAAGGTGGATGCACAGGTGGGATTGGGCAGGAATCCTGGAAGTGGAAAAAAACAGGGAATGCATAGAACAAGCACGTGGCTCTTGAATTAGGAGGCTCAGGAGTGGTTGAGATGTTTGGGACTCGGGAAGGAAGGAGCAGAGAAATTAGGGATTCTTCTCTCCGAGGAATGGGAGCATCCCGCTCTTGACCAGGATCCCAACCCCATTCCCTGGGAGAGGTTTGTAACCCCTCACTTGGATTGGGAAAAGCCTCCTCTCCGGTGATCCTGCCCTTGTGTCCGTGGGAATGTTTGGGATGCAATAATCCATTTGACCCCTGACCTTTTATTCCTGACACTTTGCCCTCTGGCCCCTGGAAAAGGCTTTGGCTGCTCCTGGGACATGGATTTGTCCGTGGCCTGTGTTATCCCTAATCCCAGGAACTGCTCCTCCCTTGGGATCTCCTGCTTTTCCCTCTCCTGCCACCCCATTCCCATCCAGAGGGACACGCTGGACCTGCTGCCCCAGGATGGCATCCCAGGCAGGGTGAGGAGGATTCCCAGATCCCTATGGATTAGGATGAAGGGCAGGATGGGGTTTTATGTCCCTTCCAGTGCCACAGGCTGGGATGTTCCCGCTCCATGTGGCATGGGGGGATGGGATTTGCTGCTTCCAGGTGGGATTTACAAGTGAGAATCCAAAAGCACTTAGAATAGGAGATCCAGGGAATACCCTGCCCTGGGAGCAGCTCCTTAGCTCAGACAGACATGATGGAGATCCCTCTGGGAAGCAGCTTCTTCCCTTCCATCAATCCAGCACAGGGATTTCAGGGATGCACCGGCCGCAGCCATCGGGAAAATGGGAAAATCAGTGACTTGGAGCCTCTGGAAGGGAATTGTGGCAGACCAGGAATTTCCAGGGGGCAGAGGAGGAGCAGCCTGCCTGTCTCCCATCTGTCAGCACGTGCTGGGAGATCTGGAAAACATCCACAGCTTGGAATTTGGGACAGACCCTCCCTCTCCTTGGCTTTCCCAGCTGGAAAACAGTGGGAAGAGCGGGCGAGCCAGGAATCCAGCCAGGAATGGGATGAGCACGGAGGTGGGGAATATCCAGGTGGAGAATCCAGGAGGAGGTCAGGGAATTCTCCTCTGGGCTGAGGCAGAGCTCTGCTCCCACCGTCTGCTTTGTGTCTGGAGCACGGCACGGCATTCCCAGGAAACCTTGGAATCACCCTGGGGTCTCATCCGGATCAACCCCTCAGGTGTTCCTGGGGGAAGAGCGGCTTTATCCCAGAAAAAAGGGAGGGATGCCAGGGCAGAATCCCTATTTTCTGCTTCCCAGAGTCTGCCACATTCATTCCTGTCTGTCTGTCTGTCCACCTCCCCTCCCGTCGTTCCCAGCAGGATCCGGAGCACTCCGGGGGTGGAAGCTGGAAGGGATTTGTGTTTTGGGGCAAAGAGCTCTCCCTAATTTTGAAGTCTCATATCCAAGGCTGGATCCCTAATTATTCCATTCCAAGCAGAAGGATCCGAGTGTTCTGCAGGATGAGAGGCAGCTCCTTCCCCCCTTCCGAGGGCCCACCAGCCCAGCTCAGGGATTCTTGGATGCTGAGGAAAAGGCCACATATTTCCCCCATTCCCATGGAAACCAGCCCATGAAGGAGACATAGATTAAACCTTTCCAGCTGGTGTGTGTCCATGGAGCAGCCAGGACCCCTCCTCCTCCTCCTCCTCCTCCTCCTCCTCGGCATCCAGGGGCTTGTGGTTTCCCTGGGAATTTGGGATGCAGGTACAGCCTGGTAGCAGGGCTGGCATGGGAGGCACCGGGAATGCCACAGGATGTGGGACACCCCCAGGTGAGCCGGAGCTGCTTCTCCCAGTTCTTCAGGCTTTGGGAAGGCCGTAGAGCTTGGGATATCTGTACTCCTTCCCATAGGACAGTTTGGGTTGGAAAGGACCTCACAGACCATCCCATGCAGATCCACGGGCCAGGTTGCTCCAAGCCCTGTCCCACCTGCCCCAGAGTGCTTCCAGGGGGTGTGAGATCCACAATTCCTTTGGGAATCCCTCCGTGGGCTCAATCCTGCTCCCTCTTCCCAGCCCCATGCTCACGTACCGCGTGGATGCCGACAAGGGATTCAACTTCTCCGTGGGCGACGACGCCTTCGTGTGCCAGAAGAAGAACCACTTCCAGGTGACGGTGTACATCGGAATGCTGGGAGACCCCAAGTACGTGAAGACCCCCGAGGGCCTGAAACCCTTGGAATGTTTCTACCTGAAGCTGCACGGGGTGAAGGTGAGCGGGAGCGGAGGGCGAGAGGCGAATTCCAGGTGGGAAAAGGGGGGCTTGGAAAAGTCCAATCGTTCACCCGGTGCTGCCAAGGCCACCCCAAGCTGTGTCCCCTGGTGTCACATCCGTATGGGTTTTAAATCCCGCCAGGAATGGGGACTCCACAACGACCAGCCTTTCCATGAAGGAGTTTTCCCTAATATCTCACCTAAACATTCCCTGAGCCTTTGGAATACGAGTCCTAGGATGGGCTCAGTCACTGCCTGGATGTTTCAGGGCTGGCTCTCCCTCCCCTTTGATTCCCAAGGAATATGGGAACTTTGGGAACATCCTACCATCCTCACCCTTCCCCCTTCCCAGGGAGACTCCCGTGTTCAGGCAGTGACCACACTCTGGGCTGTACCAGGGGGAGGTGGGCAGGGAGCTGGGAATGGGAATGGGAATGGGAAGGTCTACATTCCCAAATCCCTGTCTGCAGCTCGAGGCCTTGAACCAATCCATCAACATCGAGCAGTCGCAGTCGGATCGCAGCAAACGGCCCTTCAACCCCGTCACGTGAGTGTGTCCATGTGGGAACAGCATCCCGCTTTTCCAGGGGGTAAGGACAAGCAGGAGAAGGTGGGAAGAGGGCTTGGAGTTGGAGTCTCACATTTTACTGTGTGGTGGTTGCCACGCTCTCCAGTTCTCTCTCACATTCCCAAGTTTTCCTCTCTTGGCATTCCCAACTCCGTGCCCAGTGATGGAGCTGGCTGGGAGACAGCCATTCCCAAAAAACCCCTCCTCTCCAGGTTCTGGCTCCGGCCTTTCCACACCTGGTTCCCCATGGGATGCAGGTTGGACCATTGGGAACACTCCACAGCCCGAGGGAACATTGGGAAGGAGGGACCCTTTTTGCACACCCCGAGGCAGAGCAGCAGGAAAAACCCGGGCAGCATTCCCAGGCTGGCACCTCCCGCACTGATTCCCGTGTTTTCCATCCCTCTCCAGGGTGACCCTGCCCCCGGAGCAGGTCACCAAGGTCACCGTGGGGCGGCTGCACTTCAGTGAGACCACGGCCAACAACATGCGCAAGAAGGGCAAGCCCAACCCCGACCAGAGGTGAGACCTCCGGAGCGTCCCGGATATCCCGGGATCCGCCTCGGGAAGCGCTTCCAGAGGGGAGGAGGGTGCGGGAGGCGAGGTGGAGACCCAGCTCTTCCCTGGTTTTCATCCCTTCCCAGGTACTTCATGCTGGTGGTGGCCCTGCAGGCACACGCCCAGAACCAGAACTACACGCTGGCCGCCCACATTTCCGAGCGGATCATTGTCCGGGTAAATCCCTGGCTCCTCCCCTTGGATGTGGAGCTCGGGAATGGCGTGGAGGGATGAATGTTCCACTGGATGATTTTCCAGCCTTTCCCATCTTTTCCGGGCTCTCCCTGCGTTGGTTGTAGCATTCCTGGGTTCTGGCTCCAGCCTTTCCACACCTGCTTGCTCCCTTGGGATGCGCCAGAACCTGTTGCAGGTTCCGAGGTTGGAGCAGTAGAACGTTGGGAATTAGGGAAGAGTGTTGTTGGGATCAGGGATTCCAGGTGCAGGAAAACTGGGTGCCTTCCCACCCTTTGCACATCCCGAGGCAGAGGGAACAGGCACCATTCCCAAGCTGTCCCAGGACTCTCCTGGAACACCCAGCCCCAGAACAGGAAGGCAGGAATAAACCCCTCAGGATCTGCAGGGAAATCCATGTTAGATTACACATCTTCCAGGATGGCTGGAGCAGAATTTCAGGGAATTGCAGGCAGCCTGGAATGTTCCAGCTCAACCTCTGTGTGGGTTACAGACGCTCAGGATTTGGGAATCAGGAGCACCAGGTGTCCTGCGAGGCTGGAACAGCTCTGGGATAAGTGCTCTGGAAAGCAGGGATATTCCATTAGGGAGAAGAGCTGGAATAGCCTTGGTTCCTGCAGAGGGTGACACAGGCAGGGCCAGCCAAGGCTGCCAGGAGGGCTGGAATCCATTCCCAGATCCTGCAGAGGGTGACAGAGGCAGGGCCAGCCAAGGCTGCCAGGGGGGCTGGAATCCATTCCCAGATGCATTCCCAGTGCCCTTCATGACCCTCCCTGTCCTTTCCTGGCCTATCCCATTCCCTGCCTTCCTTCCTGCGGAGCCAGCCCTGGAATTCCACACGCCACAAGCTGCAGAAACCCCAAGGACCATCCCCAAAACCCCCCTTCTCCTTCCCAGCCCACCTGGCTGCCCATCCCCTGTTTTCCAGCCGGTGTTTTCCCACTTTTCCCCCCCGGCAGGCTTCCAACCCGGGGCAGTTTGAGAGCGACAGCGACGTGCTGTGGCAGCGGGCGCAGCTCCCGGACACCGTGTTCCACCACGGCCGCGTGGGCATCAACACCGACCGCCCCGACGAAGCCCTGGTGGTCCACGGCAACGTCAAGGTCATGGGCTCCCTGATGCACCCGTCGGATGTGCGCGTGAAGGAGGACATCCAGGAGGTGAGCGCCTGGGAAACGGGAAGGGGTGGTGTGGGAAGAGCCTGCTGGTTTCCGTGGAATTCTCCTGGATAACGTTGGAGTTCCAAGCGTGGGCCGTGCGTGATGATGGTCCATGTGGGATGCTTCCAGCTGAGGATATTCCATGATCCAGCGGCTGTTGGTCAGATGGGAAGCGCCTTAGAATTCCCACTGTCCTGGATGCCACATCCTAGGGAATATTGGCTCTTCCACTGTTAGCCAGAGCTAGCACAAACAGGTGGGAAAGAGGTGGAAAAGAGTTGGAAAACACGTGGAAAGAGGGGGAAAACACATGGAAAGAGGTGACTGTGGCAGGTACCACAGAGGGCTCTGCACTCCTGTCACCTGGATGTGTCCGTGCAGAAAAGCTGGATACACTCAGGCCACATATTTTTGGGAATTGCCTCTTCCCTGTGCCTGTTTCTGCAATGAGACTTGGTCTCTTCCTGCTTTTCCTTGCTCTCTTCCTGCTTTTCCCATCCAAGGAATTTATCCAGTGGCCAGAACTGGGGATTAACCCCAGAGCTGATGTTTGTCCCGGTGGCTCCTTCGACTGATACCGCCGTGTCCCAAAGGAATTCCCATGAGCCGCAGGGGGGTTTCCTGCTTGGGATCATGGGGATTTCAGAAGGAATTCCCTGCTCACGGGTTCCCTGTTCCGTGATTTTTCCCAGGTGGACACCACGGAGCAGCTGAAGCGGATCTCCCGCATGCGGCTCGTGCACTACAGCTACAAACCGGAGTTTGCGGCCACGGTGGGAATGGACAACACTTCCGAGACAGGTATATCCCATGGGAATGGACAACACTTCCGAGACAGGTATATCCCATGGGAATGGACAGCACTTCCAAGAGAGGTATATCCCATGGGAATGGACAACACTTCCAAGGCAGGTATATCCCATGGGAATGGACAGCACTTCCAAGGCAGGTATATCCCATGGGAATAGACAACACTTCCAAGGCAGGTGTATCCCATGGGAATGCACTTCCAAGACAGGTGTATCCCATGGGAATAGACAACACTTCCAAGGCAGGTGTATCCCATGGGAATGCACTTCCAAGACAGGTGTATCCCAT
>JAWWEE010000158.1:8663865-8676875 GCA_035221455.1 Xenops minutus
TACGAGAGAGGTATATCCCATTGGAATGGACAGCACTTCCAAGAGAGGTGTATCCCATGGGAATGGACAACACTTCCGAGACAGGTATATCCCATGGGAATGGACAACACTTCCAAGGCAGGTATATCCCATGGGAATGGACAACACTTTCAAGGCAGGTGTATCCCATGGGAATAGACAACACTTCCAAGACAGGTATATCCCATGGGAATGGACAACACTTCCAAGACAGGTATATCCCATGGGAATGGACAACACTTCCGAGACAGGTATATCCCATGGGAATGGACAACACTTCCAAGACAGGTATATCCCATGGGAATGCACTTCCAAGGCAGGTGTATCCCATGGGAATGCACCTCCAAGGCAGGAATGTCTATTGGGAACACACTTTGAAGGCAGGAATATCCCTCAGGAATACACCTGAGATTCAAGAATGTCCCTTGGGAATACATCTCCAGGGGAGGAATATCCCATGGGAATGCACCTCCGAGGCAGGAATATCCCTCAGGAATACAGCTCTGAGGCAGGAATGTCCCGGGGAATTCCTTGCCTTTCCCAAAGGGGCCATATCCAGTTCTGCCCCAGAGTGGGGTGGGCAAGAGGGGCCTTCTCACTTCCAGAATTAGGGAATCTGATGGCATTCCCTGTTTGGTGAGTGGGAGAGAAGGTGGCACTTCCCACAGGGAGAAGGTTTCTCCAAGTATCCACCTCTTGCTGGGGTGATGATCCCTGTCCACGGAATCCAGGGATAATCAGATGGGCTGGGCCCTTCCCATGTCTCTCTCCAGGTGTCATCGCTCAGGAAGTGAAGGAAATCCTCCCGGAAGCTGTGAAGGATTCCGGGGACCTGGTCTTTTCCAATGGGAAGACCCTGGAGAACTTCCTGGTGGTGAACAAGGTTGGTGGCAGCCGGGAGGTTCCGGGCAGCTCTGGAGCTGGGCATGGAATGTGGGGCCTGGGAAAAGCTCCTGATGACACCACCCGGATGAGTTTCAGACCTGGCTGCAATTCCAGAGGTTGGGAGCAGCCCTGAGTGGATGTTGGACATGACCACGGAGGGAAATTTGGGAAGGGCTCCTTGTTGGGAGTCTCCCGGTCCTAATCCCCCCTTTCTGGATAAGATCCACCTTTCCTGACCTTTCCCAACCTTTTTGCTGCTCCGGGAATCTTCTCGGAAGGGCCACACCTGCAGGGTTGGAGAGATCCAAGTGGGTGATTCCCTTAGCCATTCCCACGGGACATGGCATGCCAGGGCAGCCAGATCCAGGCGTTCCTCCGGCTCCCAGGCCCCTCATCCCGGTTCTTCCGGCAGGAGCGGATCTTCATGGAGAACGTGGGAGCCGTGAAGGAGCTGTGCAAGCTCACGGACAACCTGGAGACCCGCATCGATGAGCTGGAAAGGTGGAGCCACAAGCTGGCCAAGCTCAAGAGGTTGGACAGCATGAAGTCCACCGGGAGCTCCGGAGCCTTCAGGTACAGCCAGAGCCAAGGAATGTGCCCGGAGATCCCAGGGAATTCCGAGCGGCCGCTCAGATTGGGAAGTGGGAGATGGGGATGGGATGTTTGGCCACTGTGGCTTGGCCTGGGGTTTAAGGAGCTGAGGTTTGGCATTCCCAAAAACACCCACATGGAATTCTCTCCGTGGCTTTCTCCGGGTAAAGATATTCCCATGCTTCCAAACTGTCCATCCTGCCCCTGCCTGGGCAGGTTTTGGGGTTTTGTGACTGTCACTCCACGCAGAGGTCCTGGAAAATCCCATTTTTTTCTGGGAATGGCTTGGGGAGCAATCCCTGCCCAGCTCAACTCCATTCCCTGTTTTCCCTCACAGCCAAACAGGGAGCCAGTTCAGCCGGGCGGGAAGCGTTCCCCAAAAAAAGAGACCCCACAAAGTGGCCACCAAGGTAAGGGATGGATCCCAAAGGAACTGGGAAGGGCTGGGAAAGGCTCATCCTGGAGAGAAGGAGGATTGGGAGGGACCTTATCCCTCTCCACAGTTCCTCTGCTCCCACGTGACAGGACAAGGGGAAACGTTGTGCCAGGGGAGGATTCAGTTGGATATCACGGAAAATTTCTTCATGGAAAGGGTTGTGCAGCCCTGGTGAAGTTGTCCACCAGTGGTGGAGTCCCCATTCCTGCAGGGATTTCAAATGGCACTTGGGAATATTCCAAGGGGTACCCTTAGAATGGTTGGACTGTGTGACGCTGGAGAGCTTTTCCACCCTTAATCATTCCATGATTTTCCTTTTGCCCGTGCCTAGTGGTGATATTAAACAGCTTCCAAACGCAGGGATTTGGGAATTCCAGGGAAGAGAGCTTGGGATGGGCTGGGGGAGACCTGTGGGAGCAGTGTGAGCTGATCCTGGCATTCCTGAGCTGATCCAGGTTTTTGTTCCTTGCAGTCTCCGTCGGTTGTCCCGGAGCAGGCGTGTATCAGCCAGCGCTTCATGCAAGGCACCATCATTGCCCTGGTCATCATCATGGCATTCAGGTGATTCCCAACGCCTGGAATCATCCTCCTCCGGCCAATCCCTCCACAGGGTGTGCAGTAAGGGGCTGCTTCCATAGAATCCCGGGATCCTTTGGGTTGGGAGAGACCTTAAAGCTCAGCCAGTTCCAATCCCAACACCTTCCACTAGCCCAGGTTGCTCCAAGCCCATCCAGCCCGGCCTTGGACACTTGCAGGGATGGGCCAGCCATTCCCACTGGCTGGAATGCCTTGGAATTGGATTCATTCCATGATATATCCTTGCTCCATGTGCCTCCTCAGCTTTTCCCTCTTTTTTCCAGCGTGGTGTCCATGTCCACGCTCTACGTGCTGAGCCTGCGCAGTGAGGAGGATCTCGTGGATATCGACGGGTGGGTATTTTTGGGAATCTCCAGGTGGGATCTGGGAGGGGCTGGAGCACAGAAATCAGCACAGTTCCAGAGGGGCAAATCCCACCAGACACATCCACATACCCCAGTCTGGTGTTGGTTCCAGAGGGAGAAGTGAGAAATATCTGGAGGAAGGGAGGAGGATGTCCAGGAAATCAGGAATATCCGCAGTGAGAAGGAAATAACCTCTTTGGCTGCTCCCAAATCCGCTTGGCTGTTCCTTGGATGATTCCAGGCTCATCCCACTGGGACTGGACCAGCTTTGGGACTCCCATTGCTTGATAATGAGTCTCTTTTTCTCTCCCTCTTCTCCTTTTCCCACTTCTCCTGCTTCCATCCCTCGTTCAACCCCTTTTCCTTCCACTTTGTCCTCAATTTTCCCTGGATTTGTCTCTTCATTCCCTGTCCTCCTGGGCATCTTCCCACTTTCCCTCCTCTCCCTGTGTCCCTGCACTGTCCTGTAGCTCCTTTGCTGTGCCCACTGCCTGTCTCCTGGCCCTTTTCCGGCACGGGGGTCCCGGAATTCCAGTTGCTCTGTGTCCACGGTATGTGACTGTTTCATTATCCTGGTATTCCTCCTCTTAATTCCTCCTTTTTTTATTCCCTGCTGTCTTCATCTCGGTAGACCAGAAAACTGAAGGAGAATGGAAAGCAGAGAAAGGGGGGGTGAGACTTCCAAGTGGGATTCCCGGAGGAAGGATTGTGGACCCTGCCAGGGAGGGGAAATTAGGATTAGGACATATGGAAAAATCAATTAATTAAAGGTTAAACGGAGCAGGATAAAGCCACACATGGAAAACCTGGATATGGCAGCGGAGGGACAGGAGGGATAAGGGTTGGATTTTGATGGGATGGAGGTGAAGCTCCAGAGGCTCGTGCCCACATTCCCTTCAGGACATCAGCGTTTCCTCCTGGAAAAGAAATCCCTGTAAAAAAACATGGAAGATTCCCTTTTCCATGTGCCTTATCCTCAGGAAATGCCTGTGGTGTCCTCAGCCTTGGAGGGCCACAGGGAAACACCCGGAATTCCATGGGAGGAATTTGGGGGGGTTGTGGGTGTTTGTAAAGAAGGAGGTGAGGAACGGGGAGTCTCCAGGAGATTCCTTAGGGAATGGGAGTGCTTGGAGCCTGTTGAGTGCCAAGAACCCCAATCCAGCCCAGAGGTCTCTGTTGGGAGTGAAATCCAATGTGCTCCCTATTCCAGGATATTCCAGGAGCGTCGCTGGCCTCTTCTGAACTGGGAGTTGTCCCTGCCACGTGATTCCCTATGGAATTTCCCCACTCTCCCTGCTGTCTCCATGCCTTTTGTCCCTCTCTCCTGCCTTCACCTTTCCCACTCCGTGTCCCTCCACGTCTCCTCTGGCTCCGTGTCCCTCTTCCTGCCACCACCTCTCCTCTCCGACATGGGACACCGTTGTCCCGATCCAGGATCTCACCACAATTCCCTGCATTCCAGGACAAGCCAGAACATCGATAAGACCCAGATGGTGCGATCCACGGCCACGGCCCACGGAGCCGGCGGCAGGAGCTTCCCGGAGCACGGTGGGTGACCAGATGGGATTTGGGATGGTGGGATGGGATTCGGGATGATGGGATGGGATGGTGGGATGGGATTTGGGATGATGGGTTGAGGTTCAGGATGGTGGGTTGGGATTTTGGATGGTGACTTGGGATTCAGTGACGGAGGTTTGGGATTCAGGATGAAGGTTTGGGATTCAGGATGATGGGCTGGGATTCAGGATGATGAGTTGGGATTCAGGATGATGGGCTGGGAATCAGGATGATGGGTTGGAATTCAGTGATGGGCTGAAATTCAGAATGATGGGCTGAGGTTCAGAATGGCGGGTTGGGATTTGGGATGATGGGCTGGGAATCAGGATGATGGGCTGGGATTCAGAATGATGGGTTGGGATTTGAGATGATGGACTGGGATTCAGGATGACAGGCTGGGATTCAGGATGACGGGCTGGGATTAAGGTTGATGAATGTGGTGCCTCCCCCCTTCTACCATGCTGGGATGGCTCTGCTTCCATGGAAGGGGTGCTGGGACACCGGGTGTTGGATCCCTTGGGTTATTCCCGTATCCCTGCAGCCCCTGAGGACACACCTGGACCATCCCTGGGCTCTCCTGCTCGCAGTGTCCTGGCCTGTTTCAGCCCTCCTTGTTTCTCCATGTGCTGCTCCGCCGCTCCCACCGCTGTCTCCTCCATTGTCCCCTCGGAGACCAGCCCTGCTCACGGCACCAACAGGACAGGTGAGGGCCATCCTGCATTCCCAGCACTGCTGGGACATCACCAAGGTTTGTGTCACCATCCTTATGTCACACCTGAACGCTGGCAGAAGGTCTCCTCAGCCTCCTCTTCTCCAGGATGAGCAATTCCAGATCCCTGGCCCCACACGTTCCCCCTAGATCCTTCCTCATCCTCTTCCCTCTCCTTTGCACTCACTGTCCTTCTGTCCATCATTTATATCCCTCTCTATATCACTTAGATCCATATGTATATCCTTTATATCCTTGTATTCACCCTTTATATCCCTGTATTTATTCTTTATATCCCTATATTTGCCCTTTATATCCTTGCATTTATCCTTTATATCCCTATATTTACCCCTTATATCCTTGCATTTACCCTTTGTATCCCTACATTTACCCTTTGTATCCCTACATTTACCCTTTGTATCCCTACATTTACCCTTTATATCCCTATATTTACCCTTTATGTCCCTATATTTACCCTTTATATCCCTATATTTACCCTTTATATCCTTCTCTGCCCCTGTGGCACAGTTCAGACATCCCTGATGCTGCTGCCAGGGGTGGGTTGGAGCTGGAAAGGATTTGGAGCTTCCCACTTTTCCAGCACAAAATCATGGGAAGCTCCTCCTGAGGTGTGACCTCATTCCATCCCCAGCTCCCTATGGAATCATCAAATCCTGGACTCGTTTGGGTTGGAAGGGACCTTCAGGCTCATCCCATTCCAACCCCCTGCCGTGGGCAGGGACACTTTTCACTATCCCAGGTTGCTCCAAGTGCCATCCAGCCTGGATTTGAACACTTGCAGGGATCCAGGGGCAGCCACGGCTCCTCTGGCTCACCGAGGAGGTGCCAGGATGATCCCAGCACCCCCACCCTTTCCCTGCCTCTCAGCCCATCCCTCTCTCCCATTTTTCCGCAGACCAAAGCCAGACCTCGCTCCTTCCGGCGCCAAACATCAAAGCCAAATCCAGGGGCATCTCCGGCAAATCCTCCTCCTACTCCAAGTGGCCAAAGACTCCTGACAGGTCTCAGAGCTTCGGCAGCCCCAATGCCAGCCCCTCCTCCCCCTTCTCCCACATCCAGGCCAAATCCAAGCCCGTCTCCCACCTCTCGCTCTCCCGCAGCAGCTCCCGGCGGCGGCGCAGCCTCCGGCAGCCGGTGAGCGAGCGGCTCCGCATGGAGCATCCCGGCACCGATGGTACGTGGATCCCACCCCCTCGCCCTCCCAGCCTCCCTCTCCCAGGGCTTTCTCAGCTGGCCCTAAACATCTTGTTGTGCCCCCTGGCAGGGCCAAGCCCAGTGCTGGAATCCATCCGGATCCTGGAGATCGACCTGGCCATCCAGTCCCAGTACTGCGCTGCTTCCGACGCCTGCAGGTGAGAGGGAAAGGAGGGATGGTGGTGCTTTGATTGTGGCAGCACCATGGGAAGAAGGAAATGGGCAGATCTTGGAGTTTTTCCCAGATTTTCATGGGTGTTTTCTCATGTCGCTCTGCGGGAAGAGGGGCTGGGGCTCCCAGTGCTTCCCTCGGGGAATATGTTTGGTGATGGGAAGATCTCCTAGCTGGGTTCTCATCCCACTGGGAATTTTGGATGCTATCCAAGCCTTCCCAAAGCCTGGTGGCGTCTAATCCTCCCTCTGTGTCCCCAGGGCTGGAAACTTCAGCTTCCGCATCCCTGTGAACCAGTGGACAGCTGTGGACACCAACCTGACCCTGGAGATGAAGTGAGTTGGACAGGGATGCCAAGGATCTCCCTTGGGATGTGCCGGTGCCCCCGGAGGGTGTCTCCATGGGGAAGGGGTGGTGGATGTTCCCACTTCCAGGCTCTCACTGTGTCCTCCCTGCCCAGCTCCTCTTCTGCTGTGTCCGTGTCCCTTTGTGGCCTCGTCTCCAGCGATCCCTGCCAGGATGCCATGAGCAGGAACAGCTCCGTGGATACCATGGATGCACAGGTATCCGGGATCCATACATATGGATGTCACCCCAGGCCACCAGCCATGAGGGACTTCATACTCAGACATGGGATTGTTTAGGTTGGAAAAGCCCTCTTGGATCGTCGAGTCCAACCATTCTCCCAGCACTGCCAAAGCCACCCCAAACCATCCACAAGGCTTTGAAATTCCTCCAGGGATGGGGGTTCCACCACTGGAGCCTGTTCCAAAGCTTGACAACCCTTTCCATGAGGGAATTTTCTCGGATGTCCCACCTGCCCCTCCCCTGGCCCAGCCTGAGGCCGTTCCCTCTCCTCCTGTCCCTTGTTCCCTGGGAGCAGAGCCTGATCCCACCCAGCTCCCCGCTCCTGGCAGGGAGTTGTAGGAATGAGAAAGTCCACCCTGATCCTCCTTTTCTCCAGGATGAGCCCCCCAGCTCCCTCAGCCGCTCCTCATCCCACCTATTCTCCGGGAAACATCTGTGGGCTCGCTCCCTCACCACCCATTCCTTCAATGTGCTCATCCCTGTGCTCATCCCAGCTCTTCCCCTCCCTTTCCCAGGACACCACGCACCGCTGGCCTCTGGTGATGATGTCTTTCCAGGAGTTCTCCTACCACTTCCGAGTGGCGCAGCCGGTGAGTCCCTGTGGAAGGATCACGTGGCACCACGAGCCTCCCACGATCCCGTGGGCAGTGGGAGGGTGATTTTTCCCAGCCTGTAATCCCTATGGAATTCCCTCCTGGAGTCCTATCCCTGTGTGTAAGCTCCTTTTCCCATTCCCAGGGCCGAGCCGACTGCGGTGCCTCCCCAGAGCAGCTGGGCCAGCTCTTCACTGACTATTACTTCCAGTTTTACTGGCTCTGTGAGTGATTCCCGGGAGCCACCAGTGCCCTCCGAGGGGGACTGGTGCCACTGGGGAGCCTCCACAATCCCCCAGCCCCACCTCATCCCCGTGTCCTGCGGCGGCTCCGGAGCTGGAATGCTGGTGGCTGGTGACACTGAGCACACACAGGACCTAAAATCCCCATTCCCACCATCCATCCCACACCCCTGTCCTCACCCTCATGGAGACCTTTGTGTCCTCGGCCGCTTCTCCCTCCCCTTCCCACACTGGATTTGGGAGCATCGCACTGGATTGGGAAGCGAGCGTGGCCGGCTCTGCCACATCCCTAAGGGATGCTCCTGCCACGGCTGGGAGCTGTGGATGTGCCACGTGAGTTCTTCCCAACACTGGAATTGCATCAACACTGGAGCCCTTTCCAAGGGGTTTGGCCTTTGGAAAGGAAGGCCGTGCCTGGACATACTGGAAGTCGTACACTGGAGTTGCTGGTCCTTCTGGTTGGCCCCGAGCCACTTCCCAGAGAACCCCCGGGAGCTGCCCATGGACATGTTTTCCTGGGAACAGCCGGCCATGGAGCAGCCTCGGCGTCATTCCGCCTCCTCTTTGTGCTCTTCAATCCCACTAGCTCCAGGGGTGGATGGATAAAACTCCCACTAAAGCTGCTGCTGGGACCACTCCCCACCTGGGGACACTTGACATCAACCCAGGGGTGACAAATGGCCGGGACTGTCCCACGCTGGGATTCGTTTTTATCCATGTGGGAGCTGCCCGGTTGGCTCTGGAGCCAATGCCAACCTCTGGACAGACTGCTGGAAAATCCTGGAGCGCCCTGCAGAGCAAGGCTGAGTCCCTGGGAACACGAGGATCCGTGCCAGGGTGGCACCTCCACCTCGGGTCTCCCAAAAAGCGGGAATGGCAGCGGCTCCGAGGTGTCCCTGCTCTCCCAGAGCACTTGTGTCGGGGGAATTTTGGGATGTGTTGCTGTTACAAGTCCTTAACTTGCTAAACTACTGAGTGATTTGGGGGTTTTTAAGCGGGAGAAAAACCCTGGGAATTTCATCCTGTCCCTGCTGAGCCAAGTGGCTCTGTGTGCATCCCACTCCCCATCCCGCTCCAGCCCCTCCTCCGGTTGTCTGCATTCCTGGAGGCTCAGCAGCTTCCAGGTTATTCCAAGAGGGATTTCCCTAAGGAAAGCAGTGAGGGGGAAACACCACACACTGATCCTGTGGACACTCGGGAGCTGCTCCGGAAAAACGGGATGGTTTCTATTCCAGGTGAAGTGATGGTTCCCTGTGGATGTCTGGCTTTTGTCTCCTGAGCTTATCCCAGCAAAGCAGCCCTAAAATTCCACGTGGAATCCCTTGGGGTTGGTGATGGTTTCCAGGTCAGGCCTTTAGGCCTGGAAGCAGCAAACACTGAATTATCAAAATCCACTGAATCCTGGGAAGCAGGAAATAGTGGCTGAGCAGGGAATTCCGAGCAGCCAAGCAGCCGGAAAACCCGATTCTTGGAAAGCTCAGAGGGACAAGAAGACACCCCAAGGCTTGGGAATACTGAAGCACAAGGAGGGTGGCTCCGTGCTTCTCCCTGAAATCCTGAGGGAAAAGACCTGGATGTGGCTCAGGGCTCTTCCCTCCACCCGCCCCGGGGGGTTTTTCCCGGCTTTAAGTGGGAAGGGAATTCCTTGGCAGGTTTATTGTCCCCTTGGCAATCAGTGGCCCAGGCTGGCTCGCCCTTCCTTAGGTGAGTGATGCCGAGCTGGGATAAAACATCCCTGGGAAAGGAAACACGGAGTGTTGGGAGGGCCAGAGCCTGCAATCACCCCCTCACATCCATCCCCCTCCTCATCCGAGACTTCCCGCCACATCCCAGCCCGCTCCCGAGGGAAGGAGTCAATCAGAGGTGGCCCAGGAGGAGCTGGGATCTCCCAGGTGTCCCCATGACACCCATCCATGGGATTTATTAGGATTCCCAGCAAACCCAAGTGCCTGGAAACACCTCTGGTGCCTTTTTCCCTTATGGAACAGCCCCAGGGAATGGTGTTTTCCCGTGGATTTGCCTCCAAAACCCCTGGCTTAAGTGGGATGAGGCAACTCCTGGAGTGCCCCCACGGAGCCGGCAGCAATCCCTGGGATCAGGGGAGGACAGGGATTGGGGATGGAGCTCCCGGTGTGTGGAACAGGTTCCCCAGAGGAGCTGTGGATGCTCCACCCCTGGAAGCGTTCAAATCCACGCTGGAGTAACCTGGGATAGTGGGAGGTGTCCCTGCCCACGGAACTGGAGGGGCTTGAAGGTCCCTTCCCACCCAAACCAGCCCAGGATTCCATGGGAAGGATCATCCGCTGCCGCCCAGCGAGGTGGGAATGGGGGTTGTGACTGTGAAATTAAAATCATGGAATTGCTTCCGAGGAGTCATGGAATCGCTTCTAGGCCTGCAGAACCAGCTGTTTGCATGGATTTCTCCCCTAAAAAAACTACACATCCCTGTCCCCAATCAGTCCCAAGAGAGTTCACAATCAGGCCTTTCCCTGCGTGGCACGGAGGGAATTCTGAGCTTGGGGAAATCCCTCTCTATCCAGAGACATTCCTGGCAGGAAGGAAGACAAAAGCATGGAAAACTTGGGATCTTTGGGAAGTTTGTTTCTAAAGCAAATTCCCACCTCTCCTGTCCTGCTGTCGGAGCTTAAAGCCTGTAAATAGAGACTTTGGCACCACTGGAAGAATTAAGGAAAAAAAGCAGCCAGTCAAGCACTAATTTGTTGGTTTAAACGTCGCTGCCACAGCTTTAATCACTGTCTTTTTGCCAGCCAGTTGGTAGAGTTGCATTTGTAGCAGGTTATTCTCCATTCCTGGTTTTTATTTGGGGGGGGGACAAACGTGGTTTCCCTCTTTTCCTCCTGATTTGTATTTATATTTTGCTGAATTTGAGGGGCTGAGGCTCCGGATTTCCTGGTTTTTTTTGTTTGTTTTGTTTTGTTTGGCTTATTTAGACTTTGTTTTATGCTGGAGGTAAATGTGCCCATATGAATAAAATATATAAATACTGCTTTGTATCCAAGGATGGCT
The DNA here is from genome assembly GCA_035221455.1 of Xenops minutus. NCBI lineage: Eukaryota > Metazoa > Chordata > Aves > Passeriformes > Furnariidae > Xenops > Xenops minutus. The sequence continues at coordinate 8,674,840 of JAWWEE010000158.1, forward strand.
CCTGGTGCTTTCCTGCCTTCCCAGGGAATTCTGGGGCTGTAATCCGTGGGAATTTCTGGATGTGCCCATGCTGGGACCAAGCATAAATTGTGGGGATAAAAAGGGGAAAGGAAGGAGGAAGGAGAAAGGGAAGAGGAAAATGAGGAAGACAAGGAAAACAGAAAATGGGGGAAAACGTTAAATTGGAAAGGGGAAAGGAAAAGGAAAGGAAGAAGGGAAAAGGGGAAAGGAAGAAGGGAACAGGGAAAGGAAAAAGAAAGGAAGAAGGGAAAGGGAAAAAGGGAAGAAGGGAAAGGGGGAAAGAAAGGAAGAAGGAAAAAGAGGAAGAGGGAAATGAGAAAGGAAAAAGGAACAAAGGAAAGGGGAAAAGGAAGAAAGGGAGAAGGAAAAGAAAAAAGCAAGAGGAAGGAAAAAGCAGAAAGAAAAAGGAAAAAAGAGAAAGGAAGAAGAAAGAGAAAAAAGGAGTAAGGAAGAAGAAAAAAAGGAGAAAAAATGGAAAAAGAAGGGAAGGACAATGTGCCTCTGCCCTGTCATTGCTCTCACGTGAGAGGGCAGGGCAGACCCAGAAGGATCCAAGAAGGATCCAGAAGGAAATCTTCCTTCCCAAATGGGAAACTAGGGCTTCGATTTGTGTTTCAGAATGGGAATTGTTTGAAAGCTGGGAGAAAATTCCAACCTCCGTGTTTCTGGAACAGGCAGTTCATTCGGGAATGAATGAAGGGCACTTCCAGCTCTTTGCTCCCCCTGCTGAGCCGTAACATTCCTGGTTTGGGAGGAGAACAGGCACAGCATTCCCATCAAAGTGTGTGGAGATGCCACGGCACAGAATACTGGGGGATTAAATGCAGATTGAGGATTTATTTTCCATATCCTGGCCATACCAGGACACAAGATGGCACTGGAATGCTTCTGCATGGAAATCTGGGATAACACTGGGATAACTATCCCAGGTCACCTGGATCTTGTGCCAGCAGGGAGAAAAGGAGGAGCGAGGAGGGACCTGCTGGCTTCCCAAAACTCCCTGCCAGGAGGTTGGAGCCGGGTGGGATCCGACTCTTCTCCCAGGGAACGGTTTTAAACTGGATATCCGGGAAAATTGCTGCCTGGAAAGGGTGGAGTCCCCACTCCTGGAGGGATCTGGAAGCCTGGAGGGATGTGGCACTTGGGACAGGGTTTGGACTCCAAGAGGGCTCTTCCAGCCAGAGCAGATCCCAGTGCTGGGAAGGGGAGGGGATCAGGAACACAATCCCGAGCCAAAGCAGGTGTGTCACAGCCGGTTTTATTCACGCCACGCCTGATACAGGACGGGCTGCTCCTTCTGCTGGAATATAAAAGGGATGTATATGTATAAAAAAAGAGGTTCACACGTAGATGCCGACCCAGAGCAGCAGGAACAGGACGCCGAAGCCCATGAAGAGCGAGGCCACCAGCGAGATGAGCAGCTCCTTGTAGATGTCGCGGGTGTATTTGGTGGATGTCACCTCGTAGCTGCAAGAGCGAGGTTAAGGCCATAACCTTTCAAAGGGCAGGGCAGGCCGGGCCTGTGGGGGGCACGATTTGCGCTCCGGAGGGGCCCCCCCGCCCCGCCGAGCCGCGGAGGATACACGAAGAACCAGGCGGTGAAGAACATGCCGATGGCCAGCAGCACCACGGTGAGGTGCGGGAACACGGCCGGGTTCACCGGGCTGGTGTATCTGCTCATCGCCTCCAGCTCCTGCGGGGGACACACGGCGGCTGCTTAGCGGGGCCAGCACAGACCCGCGGCCCCCCGTCCTCCCCACCAACCCTCACCCGCGCCCTCACCATGTCGCCGGGTCCCCGCTGCGACACGTCGGCCCCGCCGCCTCAGCGGAGCGTCCGCCCCGCTGCGCCGCCGGAAGTGCGAATGAGGGCGGGAGCGAGGCTGGCGGCGCGCGCGCGCGCGGGGCGCCTCCCCATTGGCTGGCCGCGGCTCCCGGCGGGCCCCGCGGCAGAGCGCGGGAGCGGCGCGAGCGGAGGGGTAATGGCGGGTGGGGGGCCGTGAGGGGAGAGGGGGG
>JAWWEE010000158.1:8676973-8686988 GCA_035221455.1 Xenops minutus
GGGGACTCAGAAGAACTGAGGGGTAATGGCGGATATGAGGGGATGAGGGGACTGAGGGGGTAATGGTGGATATGGGGGGATGAGGGGACTGAGGGGGTAATGGTGATTGCAGGATCTGAGCAGGGGGTAGTGGCAGCTGGAGAGGCTGAGGAAGGTCCAGGAAGGGGGTACTGGAGGCGGGGGGCAGTGAGGAGTGAAGCGAGGTTGGGGAGGGGGGACGGAGGGAGCTGGGATTGGGGAGGTAGTGGGGACTGAGTGGTTAAAGTGGTGGCCACAGAGGAATTTTAGGGAGCAGGGTTGGACTGGGAGAGGCTGAGGTGGGAAGGGGAGTAATGATGGGCTGAGGTGTGGGATCAGGGAGGGCTGAGGCTGGAACTGGGAGCCCATGAGGTGATGGATGCACGGGAGGCAGCCACCCGTGCCAACACCCCCCTTTCCCCCTTCCCCAGGATGGGAATCCATGGCCTGGCCAAGCTCATCGCCGACGTGGCCCCCGCGGCCATCCGGGAGAACGACATCAAGTCCTACTTCGGCCGCAAGGTCGCCATCGACGCCTCCATGAGCATCTACCAGTTCCTGATCGCCGTGCGCCAGGGCGCCGACGTGCTCCAGAACGAGGATGGGGAGACCACCAGCCACCTCATGGGCATGTTCTACCGCACCATCCGCATGGTGGAGAATGGCATCAAGCCCGTGTACGTGTTCGACGGGAAGCCCCCGCAGCTGAAATCCGGCGAGCTGGCCAAGCGCACGGAGCGCCGCGCCGAGGCGGAGAAGCACCTGCAGGAGGCACAGGAGGCCGGCGAGGAGGAGAACATCGAGAAGTACAGCAAGAGGCTGGTCAAGGTGACCCCGCAGCACACGCAGGAGTGCAAGAAGCTGCTGGAGCTGATGGGCATTCCCTACGTGGAGGCGCCGGGAGAGGCGGAAGCCAGCTGTGCCACGCTGGTGAAGGCGGGGAAGGTGTACGCGGCCGCCACGGAGGACATGGATTGCCTCACCTTCGGCAGCCCTGTGCTCATGCGGCACCTCACGGCCAGCGAGACCAAGAAGCTGCCCATCCAGGAGTTCCACCTGGACAGGATCCTGCAGGACCTGCAGCTGACCTGGGAGCAGTTTGTGGACCTGTGCATCCTGCTGGGCTGCGACTACTGCGCCAGCATCCGCGGCATCGGGCCCAAGCGCGCCGTGGAGCTCATCCGGGAGCACAAATCCATCGAGAGGATCGTGCAGCAGCTCGACACCAAGAAGTACCCACTGCCTGAGAACTGGCTACACAAGGAGGCCCAGAAGCTCTTCCTGGAGCCCGAGGTGGTGGACCCCGAGGCCGTGGAGCTGAAGTGGAGCGAGCCGGACGAGGAGCGGCTGGTGCAGTTCATGTGTGGGGAGAAGCAGTTCAACGAGGAGCGCGTCCGCAACGGCGTGAGGAGGCTCAGCAAGAGCCGCCAGGGCAGCACCCAGGGCAGGCTCGACGACTTCTTCAAGGTCACCGGCTCCATCACCTCGGCCAAGCGCAAGGAGCCCGAGCCCAAGGGCTCAGCCAAGAAGAAAGCCAAGCCCAACTCGAAGCCCAGCGCCGCAAAGACTAAAAAAGGCAAATAACGGGGTTGGGCGCCTGCAAAACGCTGGGGTTGGGGGGTTCAGCGAGGGATTTTAGGCTAGTGGCAAACAGTGCTAGGAGAGAGGAGAGCTGGAGCAGCTTCTGGGCACAGACACTCCTAAACTTGAGAATTTCAGCTGCAGAGCAAGCCAGGCACAAATTAGATTTTAGCTTGATCCCGTTCATCCCAAAAGAGGGAAGATGGGCGTGGAAGGCAAGCTGGAATTGGGAAGGAGGCTTCAAATAATGAGGTACAATTTTCTCTTTTACGGGGGTTTCTTAAGGTTTTTCCTTATTTAAAATCCGGTTGTGATCCCGACTCCAGCAAAGCCCTGGTCCCCTCTCAGTACACAGTCCAAGGGAAGCTGAGCCCAGACTGCAGCTCTGCCAGCCTGAATCTTGCTTAAAAATGCTTAAAAATACCCCTAAGCATAGAAGAGCAGCCTTGTCACTCCCTGAATTCCAGAGGTGTCTTTCCATGTTGTACACACTGACAGATCCCAGGCTGGAAATGAAGAGTTAAAACCTCTCATTTCTTATTTAATTCTGTATTTTCTGTAGTTTTTTTGCTTGTTGGAGCCATGTGCTGGTTTTTGTTACTAGAATAAAATGTAAGAACAAAGACACTGTTTCTCTTTCTCCAGAGAGATGGCTTAAAACATGTTTTTAAATGAAAATCCCAGTTTTGGATGGAATTCCGTGGCAGCAACAAACAAAGCACGGGCTGGAACATGGAAAATTTCAATGCTAAGCTTTTTAGGTGCTTTGTAGACATCAAAATTCCATGGGTCTGCTCTCTGCCAATTTGGGAAATAAACTGGGCTTGTTTTGCAGGGAAATTAATATTTATTTCATATTTCTTACCATTAATAGGGCTAAAATTGGGATTTAGTTTCCTTGCTGGGGATTCTCTTTAATGTTTCAATCCGTAATAGGTCCTAATGGGAGGTTTTTAATTAAATAGTCCTCTTTTATCTCCAAATGCCTTCATGGGGAGCACATGGGAATGGTTTTGTGGTGGAGGACTGAAAGATTATTAATAGTATTTGGAAATAACATCCCTAGATTGCTTATTTTCCATATATCAGAGTGTTTAGGAATTGCCTTCCAGCTTTCCAACCGTCACCATCTCAGAGAACTCCTTAAAAGCTGCTTTGCCACCACCCCTTCCCTGCCTTGTGCCTCGTGGTATTTCATTCCATTTTTCCCTCTTTTTCCTGTTCCAGACAAAGATTCCCACTGTTTCTGATGCTGATCTTGTTATTAATTCCAGTATCACTGTTTTTGCCAGGAGCAACTGGTATGGGAAGCCAGGGATCCGAGAGGGCACAGGGGATTTAGGGTCAGGGTCAGCAGGTGTGGGTGGTCTTTCCATGGGAAAACCAGAATATTTTTCCACCTTTTCCCCTTTTCCCCCTCCAATTTTAATGAGAGGGGAAGTTTTCCACTTCCTCCCCCCAGTTTTCCAGTTAGCAGGACCATCCTGAATCCAAACCTAGCGCTGTGCCGGCTACTGGGAAGAATGGCACCCTATCCCAGTAAAACCAGAACAGTGGGAACACTCAGCCTTTGGGGCAAATCCCAGTTTATTTAGCACAGAGAAGCCTCTGGAGTATCTTTACTGCTGACACAAACTTCATCCTGATCCTCGACAGGCACTTCCAGAGAACTCTGTGGAGAGAGGGATGCTCCAAGTCCCTTTTCCTCTGGAGGATCTTGTCCAGCACAGCACGGAGGGTTCTCTCATACGGCAGCACCACGGTGTCCTTGCAGCCATGGATTTGGCACCGCCCCCTCCGGGACACTCGCCGTGCCACCCTCCCCTGGCAATGCTTTGCTGGAATGGGCTGCGATCCCACTTTTATTCCCAGGCATTTCCCAGCTATGTGCAGCTTCTCAGCCAGGCAGGTTTTCTTGATTCCCACTGCTCCCAGGAAGCAGGGAGATCTGCCTGTGGTGGCTCCTCCTTCTGGAGCCTGGTGGGTCTCATGGGGGCTCTCAGAGGGGTGGAGGTTTTTCTCAGAAGTACTGGAGGTGTGCAGATATTCCTTATCCTGCTCCTCCACAGCCGGCTCCAGAGAGCTCTCCCGAGGTGGGAACACCTTCTTTTCCTGCTGGAGGATCCTGTCCAGCACTGCCCGCAGGGTCTTCTCATACGGAACCACCTCAGCTTCCCAGGAGCCGTGGGTTGGGCACTGCTGGCTCTGGGACCCTTGGGGCTGTGCCACCTCCCAGGCTCCCAGTTTTGCTTCCAGCCCCTTCCTGGCCATGTGCATGCTCAGGGATGGGCACGCTGTGCTCGTTCCCTCAGCTCCCAGGCAGTGTGGGCTATCCATGGGGGCCCCTTCTCCTGGAGTCCAGGGGGGATGCGTGAGGCTCTGGGAGGCCATGGAGGCTCTCATGGGAGCCGAGGTTCTTGGAAGGATGGAGGATCTCCAGCAGCGCCGGGTTCTGGGACGGCCAGCTCTTGCAGAAGCTTTCTGACGGATGGAGGTTCTCGAGGAGCGCCGGCTCCGGCAGGGAACGGGGCTCCCCGAGGAACGGGGGCTCTCGGAGGAGCTGGACAAGCCACAGCAGGACAGGTGGCTTTGCTCCACCAGCTTCTCCAGGTCCTCCCACAGCACCTGGCACACCCTGGGATCCAGCGGGAAGGGCACCCCAGCCCACTGGGACATCACCACGTCCTGCAGCTCCTGGGACGCTGTGGCACAGGGGGAGCAGCTGGGGCTGCATCCACATGGGATGTACAGGCTGCTCCTGGGAGCTTCTGGAGCCTGAGGAGGGCTTTCCTGAGCCGGGGGGGAACTGGGAGCCACTGATGCCTCTTGGCTGTTCTGGCAGTGCCTGGCCTGGCTCCCAGGGCCCTTCCACATCCTCAGTGTCCCCAGTGCCTGATGCCAAAGGTGGATGGCCACAGTGGCCACCAGCAGGACAAGCCCAGAGAGCAGGATGCTGCCATTGCTCATGGCTCCCCACATTCCATCAGGACCGTGCTGGGAGCCAGGGGGGTGGTGGCTGCCAGTGTTACCTGGTGACAGCGCATTGATGTCACAGCCCTGTGTGATGTCACCGCCCCATTTGTCACGTCACAGCCCCAGGTCACCCCAGTGCTCCGGGGTGGGGACAAAGGGGCTCCCAGTGGGCACTGGAGGTCCCTCTGGAGCAGAGCAGGTGGAGGGCTCTCAGCCAAGGAGGACACAGTGATGATGAGGATGAGGGAGTCACCTTCTGGCTGGCAGAGCAGGGGACATGGATTGTCACATGGGACACTGCAGAGTCCTTGGGGAGGGAGCAACAACCCAACCAACTGTGTGTGCTCCACAGCATTCCCATCCTGAATCCAAACCCAGTGCTGTGCCAGGGGCTGGTAAGATAATGAACCCCAGGAATCCTACTAAAGGCAACCAACCAAACCACGAGGAGGAAGAGTGGAAGTGTTTTCCCTGGACGGTGTTGGTGATGGACAACTGCACTGGGATGGGGGGTGTGAGGGGAAAAGAGTGTGGGTGGCCACATGGGACACCCCACAAGGCACAGGGAGGAATGTTGTCCCCATGGGAGCACCTTATCGAATGGGAATTCCTTCCAAGCACCCTCTCAGCTGTTAAATGTTCCCAGTGACCTCCAGCCACCTGCCCTCCCACAGCACCACTGGCTTCTCTGTGTGGTCACAACAGGAGCTGGAGGGTGTCACTGTCATCTTGGGTTGAGGAAGGGATGGTCCTGTCAGACTGGTCTGATGTCCTGGATAAGATCCCTCATCCCAGAAGCAATGGAAGGTGGTGGATGTTGTTTGTCAGAGTTTAGGAAGAGCCTGGATCCCATCCCAGCTCCCCGTGGAGACATGTCCATGGAATCCTAGAATGGTTGGGGCTGGAAGGGAACTTGGAAAGGTCCATGTGGGACATGAGCAGGTCCAGGGTGAAGGAGGGGGCCTAGTGGCCATGGGGAATGGAGCTCCATGGGCCTGGAGAGCAGCTGGGACCAAACTGGGAGGTGCTGGTGAGTCCTGGCCAGGGATGGAGTCTCAGAAATCAGCATTGGCATCATTCCCCTCCCAGCTGCAACTTTTGGTGAGCCAGGTGACACCTCCAGATTTCCGGGGCCAAATGCCACTGGTAACCTCAGGCTGGTCCTCATTGGGATTGTACTAATCAAAGGGAGTTAATTGCATCTGATTAACGCAATTAGAGCTTGTGTGGAGATGGGGATTCATGGAAGTGAAGCACAGGAATGTGGGCAGAGGAAGAAGCCAGTGGCTCCTGGGGCAGACTGGGAAAGGCTTTGCTGCCACACAGGGTGGGAATGACGGGGCAGAGTTTGGGTGAGGCTGGATTTGTGTGGGATGGTGGGGGAGAGGAGGAGGAGGGAACTTGAACTAATGAACTGAGGAAGGGAGGAAGGGAGGGAGGGAGGGAGGGAGGGAGGGAGGAAGGCAGGCAGGCAAAAGGGATCTGAGCTCTCTTGTTTCCCCCAAGGACACACACACGGACACTGGGACCTGCTGGAATGGCTCTTTATTGCTCCCTGCTGGGATCCAGGGTGTCTTGGTGGTCTCACCAGGTGGTAAAGTTGGCCTGGATGTGCTCCCAGTCTTTTGGCTTGTAGGAACCGACCCCTGTGGCAGAGGGATATGTGAGGCTGGGACATGGAGACCCCCAGCACAGCCCCCACCTTCCCTGACTGCCCACCTTGATCCAAAGGCTTTCCAGAGCTCAGGAACTGCCAGTAGGTCCTGTCATTGTCATTGGCACCCAGCCCGTGGATGGAGACCACCATGGGACCCCAGGATGTCTGCTTTGTCTCGAAGCTATGGGGAAGGGCAGTGGGCTCAGGGCAGGGTGGGGAGATGCCAAATCCCACCACTCTGGCTCCTCTGGCTCTCACCTAAATGTTTTGGGATACTTCTCCTCTGCCTTCTCCAGCACCTTGAGCAGCGTGGAGCCAAGTGGGACCGTCACCCAGGTGGAGTTGTGGAAATGCTGTCCTTGGAGTTTGTTGGTGATGGAATAGTGCACCTTGATGTTGTCTGTGCTGGGGAGAGAGGGACAGGTTGGATCACCCCATGGAGAACGTGGTCTGAGGGGCTCCAGGTGGGCTCCTCGTACCTCTTGGGACCCTCTGTGTCCGTCCCCAGGCTTGGGCACTCATCTGTCGTGGCATCACAGTCCAAGCTGGCTGCATCCAGGTAGGACCTGCCCACGAGGGCCGGGAGCACCTGGGCAATGGCCGTGGCCTGCTCGTAATCATGTTTGGTCACCACATCCAGGGCTTGGGCACAATCCCAATTCCGAGGGGAGTAAAACTTCCTTGTGGCCCCCAGTGCCTGCGAGAGAGGTGGGAGGAGGTGTGACAAACCTGGGAATGGGACCAGGTGGCTGTGCCACCACCCTGCCCCCCGCCCATACCTGCATGGCCAGCCCCATGCTGTAGATATTCCCGATCATGCCTTTCCTCTCCTCCTGCTCATCCAGGAAGGCGTTGGTCACGGTGTGCACAGCCTTCCGCAGCAGATCCCGCTCGTCTGGCTCCTCCGTGTGGTCGTGGGCACAGGCCATGGCCAGCACGGCCACGGCACGGGTGTCTGTGGGACCCTGGGGTCAGTGCCACGCCCGGGGGTGACCCCGGAGCGGGATGGGGGGAGCAGAGGGCTCTCTTACCCACATCAATGCGGCTGTCAGGGCTCAGCACCTTCTTGGCCAAGGCCACTGCTGGCGCTTGGTACCCACCCGCCCCGGCCAGGCACAGGGCCATGGAATCCAGGCTCACGCTGGACAGGCTGGTTTTGGGATGGCCATTCATGTCTGGAAAACAGAGCGATGAGACGGCAGGATTCGGGGAAGGGGACACCCCCCAACTCCCGGCATACCCATCTCAGCCAGCTCCTCATCTGTTTTCTCCTGCAGGACACGGATCAGGTCGATGCTGTGTCCCAGGGCATCGATGTGCCAGGGGTCCTTGCAGGAGGAGAGGAGGGCAAGGACGTGCAGAGCCACCTGTCCCGAGGTCATGTCTGTGGGGACAAGAGGACACCCAGGACATCCCGAGAGCCGGCGGTGCCGAGCCTGTGGGATGCATTCTCCCAGGACTAGTGACCCCCCCTCATTCCCTTCCCTACCTTTCTGTGCCCTCCTCACCACCTCGTCCTGGATCTCCTGGAGCAGCCACTTGTGGCTGGGGCTGTTGGTGTCCCCCCCAGCCAGGTTCATGGCCAGCAGGACACTGGGGTTCGGCACCTCGTCGGGAGTGACGGATTTCTCCATGCGCTGCAGCAACTCACACACCCATTCCTTCGAGGCCACTGGAAGGAGAGGGGATGTCACCGGGATCCCCTGTCCCATCCACAGGCTCCCCAGGGGTCTCCTTGGGTGGCTCCCACTCACCACAGCCCTCTGTGGCCGTGCAGCCCACCAGGGCCAGCAGGACCCCCATGGCCAAAGGCATGCCCAGCATCTTGTCGGAGCAAACTGATTTGCTCAGGGTGGCAGAATCCGGTGGGAATTCTCTCCGGGCTGTCCTCTGCTTTTAACTGTTCCCAGTGACCTCCAGCCACCTGCCCTCCCACAGCACCTCCAGCTTATCTGTGTGTCCAAGGGGGCGGAGGAACTGCTATTTTCCACTTGAGATCGCTGGGCACCGCCCGGAGCAGTTGGATGTCCATGAGGCTGTGAGGCTGGATGGGATTCCCAGCAGGAACCCACGCAATCATCTACCCAACATCCTGGAAGCCCAAGGTGATCCATGCTGGTTGGAGGCTCTCCAGCTGTATCCCACTTGGGTTTTCCAGGAACCTCCAGCCTCGTTTATCTAACCTTGGTGCCAGGAAAAATGGTAGAAAAGAAAGTACTGGACAATGCTGGGAAGAAATCCAAGGCCAGTTCCAGTGCCAGGTGTCGGATAACGGAGGGAAATTCCTGTCTGACTGGCTTCTTATCCTGCTGCCATAACGTCAGCCAGGTCATGGGTGATGGCAGTGCCTGTTGCTTTCAGGATTTGGGCAGGAGTTTTGCTCCTGCCCCTCAGGGAATGCCTCTGGAGAAGGTGCCCAGCTGTGGGATGGGCAGGCACGGGGTGTGCTGGGTGGAGAACTGGCTGCTGTGGTGCTTTTACTGGGATAGGGACCATTCCATTCACAGTGGTTTGGACTCGGGATGGATCACACAGGGATGGTTTGGCATGGACTCCGCAGTGTCCCAAGGGATAATCCACATTTCCCATGCTCTGCCAGCCAGGAGGTGACTCCATCCTTCTCTTCCTCATCATCATCATCACTGTCCTCCTTGGCCAGGAATCTTCTGCCTGCTCTGCTCCAGAGGGGCCTCCAGTGCCCTCCAGGATTCCCTTTCTCCTCCCCGGGGTACCTGGGGTTGTGATGTCACAAATGGGGCTCTGATGTCACACAGGTGTCCCTGCCTACGGGGCTGTGACATCTCGAGTGCCACCACCCCGTGGCTCCCAGTGCAGCCCAGATGGGATGTGGGGAGCCCTGAGCCATGGTGGGGTCCCCCCAGAAAAAGGGGGACATTACAGCCCCAAAACACCTGGAAATTGGGGAAGGGAGGGGGGGATATAAAATACTGCACACTGTGAAGTTTCTCATTTCCAAATATATTGGGAAATCAGATAATTTTGTTTAAAACCTGATTTGGAAATAACCCCCCGTGTCTGCTCTGTTACAGGCAGGATTCCAGCCCCATAAATCTGATTATGGACCCGCAGGGTCTGAAAATACAAACCCAACGTTTGTGTATGTAGATAAAACAATAAAGGGCTTGGGAACGTGAAGGATGAGCTGGATGATGGAACTAGAAGAACTGTGTGTGCTCAGAGGTTTTCCCTCTGTGGGATGGGAGATGTGGGATGTGGGATGTGGAATTTGGGGTGTGGGATGTGGGATTTGGGATGCGGGATGTGGGATGGGGGATGTGGGATGTGGGATGAGGGATGGGGGATGAGGGATGAGGGATGCGGGATGGGGGATGAGGGATGGGGCATGTGGGATGAGGGATGTGGGATAGGGGATGTGGGATGAGGAATGGGGGATGAGGGATGCGGGATGGGATTGAAATCGGGGCTCATCAACCCCAGGGCCCCCCCCGGAGCTGCGCTCGGTGCTGCCGCCTGCTGGGAGCGCGCGGTACTGCAAGGACTACCCCGCCGGCACCGGGAATGGGGGCGGGAATGGGATAGTGGGGCCGGGAATGGGAATGGGAGTGGGAATGGGAACGGGATAGTGGGGCCTGGAATGGGAATGGGATAGTGGGGCCGGGAATGGGAATGGGATAGTAGGGCCGGGAATGGGAACGGGATAGTAGGGCCGGGAATGGGAACGGGATAGTGGGGCCGGGACTGGGAACGGGATAGTGGGGCCGGGAATGGGAACGGGATAGTGGGGCCGGGAATGGGAACGGGAGT
>JAWWEE010000158.1:8693905-8717816 GCA_035221455.1 Xenops minutus
CTCATCTGGACCCGCCCCTCACCTGGCCCCGCCCCTCTCACCTGGCCCCGCCCCTCTCACCTGAGCCCGCCCCTCCCTCCAGGTCCCGCCCGGTGCGGTGGCTCCCCCGGGGGATGCGGGTCCAATCACTCGGGACGTGGGACCGGGACCGGACCGGGATCAGCCCAGCCGGGTGGGTGGGACGAGCCGCTCCGGGGTGGGCGAGGGGCCGAGGGGGCTCCGGGCACGGTCCTGTCCAGCTGCAGGGTCGGGTTCTGCCCCCAGCTCCGCTCCGAGCCCTGAACCCGCCCCGGGAGCCCCGAGTGAGCCCCAGAACAGGCACCGGGCTCTGCCCCCAGCCCCGAACGGGGCGCTGAGTCGCCGGTTCTGAGCTCGAAATGGGGCCGGGTGAGCCCGGGGTTGGGCAGGGCTGAGAGCTGAGAAACAGCCTCTCACTGCCCCAAAGAGCCCGGTCTGAACACCCAGACACGGGATTTGGGCTTTACTTCAGCCCCCCAAACGCAGCACTGAGTCTCTGGGAAGCCCAAACACCGGCTGGCTGACCCTGCAATAGAGACCCCAAAACACAGGACTTGGTCTCTTTGGGATCCCAAATGCCATCTCCATGACCCTGGTTTCGAGCCCCCAAAAGACACGACTCAGTGTCTGTTTCTGATCTTGGCAAGTGAGCCTGTTTTGAGCAGCTCTTGGTCTCCTTTTCTGTCCCCAAACACACAGGATGTGGTCTCTCCTCAAGGCCCCCAAATGCAGGACTCGGTCCCTGTTTCTCAGCCCTAAATGTGGCCACACGAGGCCTCGGTCTCCTTTTTTCAGCTTTAACACTGCCCCACGGGGCTGGTTTCAGGGCCCAAACGCTGTACAGGGCTTGGTCTCTGCAGGGCTGAGTCTCTCTTTGTGAGCCCAAACGCTGGCTGAGGGACCCGGGTTTCAGGGACCCCCAAACAAGGGACTTGGATGGTTCTGAACCCCCAAAATGCAGCTCTTGGTCCCTCTTTGGCAGCCCAAGCGAGGCTGGTTCTGAGCCCCCCAAAGTGCCCCAGGGTGAGGCTGAACCCCAGTTGGCAGCTGGGCACCAGCAGCCCCTCACTCATCCCCCCAGTGGGATAGGGAAGAGATCAGAGACAAAAACACAGCTCGTGGGGTGAGATCAGAACAGTTTAATATTGGCAAAATAGACTAATTTAAAATTAATGACAAAACATAATAATAATGACAATAACAACCACAGTGACAGCAGCAACACATTATAAATCCAGTATTTAATCCAGGGCACCACAAGCCCCCTCCCAATGAGCACCATTTCCATATTCCTGCTCTTTTCCCTGTGTTTCCAGGGAGGGAAACACTGCAGCTCCTCTGGGCAAGGGGAAGGCTCCTCTGCTCTTCCCTTAAACAGGACACCTGGAATTAGTGCCCTGGGAGCCCAGTCGGGTCATTCCAGTGACTGGGGGTCACCCAAAAGGTCTTTGCCAGCATCAAATGTAAACTACATGGTGGTCATTTCCAGCAGCATCGGACACTCCTGGACGAGGTGGCCAGTCCATGGAAGTCAGACCAGTGACGATCCAGGGGGGATTTCAAGTGGGATATTTGCAGGATTTACTGTCCAGTTCTTTTTGACACCTCTCGCTCAAATGTTTCCCTGTTGTTTTTAGTGATCAGGATTGCCAAAGTTAGGGAAATACAACCAGCGTTCCCTAAACATCTCCACCTCCTCCAATTCCCAATTCCCAATTGATTCCCAATTCCCAATTGATTCCCAATTCCCGATTCCCAATTCCCAATTCCCACTGGGAAGCAGCGGCAGCCTCGATTCCCGATTCCCAATTCCCGTCGGGAAGCGCCCCCCGAGCCACTGGAGTTGCAGTACCGGCTGTTCCCACCGGGCGGCAGCACCGAGCGAGTCCCCGGGACTGTCCCGGTGCGGCTCCCACCTTGTCCCACGGCTCATCCCGACCCGGGAATGTCCCGGTGCCGCTCCCACCTTGTCCCGCCGAGATAAAAGGTAACAGCAGCAGAGTAAACCTCCCAGCTCCTGGAATTCAGCTTCTTCTCAGGGAACCCCCAAACCTGCCCCTGACCGGGCTCAGGGAGAGAAACCTGCCCGTGTCACCGGCCTGGCACGGAGACAATTCCATGGGATTCCTCAGGGACTGTCCCTGCCCACAGCAGGGGGTTGGAGTGGGATAATCCATAAGGTTCCTTCAAATCCAGACCATTCTTTAAGGTTTGAGCTCCTCCTCAGCTGCCAGTTCCTTTCCAAGTCTCTCCCTCTGGATTGCCTTTCCCATTCCTTGCTGGGAAGGGAAGCAAAGGGCTCCTGTCCCTAAACACACCCCCTGCAAATTCCTGAGCCCTGCCCCAAATCACCGGGTGACACCAGTGGTTTGTCCATTGTCCTGCCTGTTTTCCATAATCCAGCACTTCAGTGACTCCAGAGTCAAACAACCAGGCTCAACCCCAGCTTACATGCACTGGGACAAAGGAGCTGCTGTGCTGGAAGGGGCAATTCCAGAGGCTCATCTCCCGTCAGTGGGAATTCAGTGCTGCAAGGAGCCCGGCAGTGACTGTGGATCTAACTGTTCCCATGGATTAATCCCCAGCACTCACTGCCAAGTGCTGCTGGAGCATCTCTCCGGGAAGAAAAGCTGTGCCCACTGCACAGGGATTTAGTGGGGTCCCTGCCCAGTTTCCCAGGATGGATGGGAAGCTGCCCTGGACAGGCTGGATCTCACCAGAACTTCATTTAAGTCGTTTCCTGAAAGCTTCTAAAGCAGGGACTTGTTTCCAGGTCTAAGGCAGCTGAAATCCTGTGGCTTCCCAATAAAGTGCTGCATGAGGGAGCTGGGTGTGGGGATCTTCCTTTAACCCGATTTCAGGGAACAGCTGGCTGAGATTTTGGCCAAAATTCAAGCCATCAGATAGAAAAAAATCGAATCAGAAGCTCCCTTTTCCCAGCTGAAACCTCCGGGATATTCAGGGTTTATGTGGAGATAAACCCCTCTGAGGGGTTCCACATCAGATACCATGGAAGTTCTGGGGGACCAAAAGGCAAATCAAACCCTTTCAGAGTGAGTTCTCCCACCTTAATTCCCAAACACTGCCACACTTTGCCCTTGGCAGTCCAGGTGCTGCAGGACCCACCAGCCCCAGCCCTTGGGCTGCGGTGGGAAGGGCCAGGAGAGCAGAGCCGAGTTCAGTCCCCCTTAAAGCAGTTCCCAAGCGCTGCTGCCACTGCAGAGCCGTCCTGGTGGGACAAGGCTGTCCTGCGTGGGTGGGTCCCGGTGGGTGCCGCTGTTCGGGGCTGCCGGTGACGGTCACAGCGGGGCTTTAGAGCCCCTTTTACCCAGGCTGGGCTTTCCCGACCCGCCCACCACCGAGTCCCTCATTTCTACCCCAAAATGTCCATCCTCTCCCCAACAGATTAACTCACGTTTTAGCCCCAAAATGTCCATTTTGTCCCCTACAGAATCGACCCGAGAGAGACTCCCCGGGGACCCCGCACGGGCGAGCGGAGCCTCCGGTGCCCCGAGCCCGCAGCTCCCGGTGCTGCCGCCTTCCCGGGAATCCCTCCGGGACACCGAGACCCCTTTGGGACACCGAGACCCCTTTGGGACACCGAGACCCCTTTGGGACACCGAGCCCTGCTCGGGGACACCGAGACCCCTTTGGGATATCGAGACCCCTTTGGGACACGGATCTCTGCTCGGGGACACCGAGACCCCTTTAGGACACTGATCCCTGCTCTGGGACACTGATCCCTGCTCGGGGACACCGAGACCCCTTTGGGACACCGAGACCCCTTTGGGACACCGATCCCTGCTCAGGGACACCGAGACCCCTTTGGGACACCGATCCCCCCGGCACACCGAGACCCCTTTGGGACACCGATCCCCCCGGCACACCGATCCCTGCTCGGGGACACCGATCCCCCCGGCACACCGACCCCCGTCCCGGTCGGAGCCCCCGCCGCCCCCCGGGCTCTCTCCGTGCCCCGCCGCCCTCCCCGCTCAGCCCAGCCCGGTGTCCCCGCACGGCCCCGGCCCCTCCCTGCGCTCACCGCGACCCCCGCCCGGGGCGACCCCCGCGCCGCTCCCGACACCGCCCGCTCCCATTCCCATTCCCGGCCCCACTATCCCATTCCCATTCCCGGCCCCACTAACCCATTCCCATTCCCATTCTCGGCCCCACTACCCCATTCCCATTCCCATTCCCACTATCCCATTCCCATTCCCGGCCCCGCTATCCCATTCCCATTCCCGGCCCCACGATCCCACTCCCATTCCCATTCCTGGCCCCACTATCCCATTCCCATTCTTGGCCCCACTATCCCATTCCCATTCCCAGCCCCACTATCCCGTTCCCATTCCCAGCCCCACTATCCCATTCCCATTCCCGGCCCCACTATCCCATTCCCATTCCCATTCCCATTCCCGCCCCCATTCCCGGTGCCGGGGGCGCAGTCCCTGCAGTACCGCGCGCTCCCAGCAGGCGGCAGCACCGAGCGCAGCTCCGGGGGGACCCTGGGGTTGATGAGCCCCGATTTCAGTCCCATCCCGCATCCCGCATCCCACATCCCAAATCCCAAATCCCACATCCCATATCCCAAATCCCAAATCCCGCATCCCACATCCCAAATCCCAAATCCCACATCCCGTATCCCAAATCCCAAATCCCAAATCCCACATCCCAAATCCCACATCCCACATCCCGCATCCCCCATCCCACATCCCGCATCCCAGATTTGGGGTAGGACCACGACAGGGGAGAGGGAAAAGCTCTGAGCACACACAGCTCTCTCTAGTTCCTTCACACACATCATCTTCTCCTGCGTTTCCAAGCCCTTTATTGATTAGTTTATATACACAGACTTTATATTTGTATTTTCAAACCCTATAGATTCATAATCAGAGTTCCTTATAGTCTAAAATCCTGTCTATATCACAGCATATAAGGGGGGTTATATTGAAATAAATTTACATCTAAATTAATATTATTTATCAATATATTTTAAAATGAGGAACTTCACAGTTTTCTGTATTTTACACCCCCTCACCCCCCTTGAATCTGTGGGTATTTTGGGGCTCCCTTTCTGGGGGGACCCCACACGACCCGCCTCATCCCCACTCACCTGCTCCCCCACCCCATCACTGCTCTCCCAGTGACATCGGGGTGCCCCTGATGACACCGTCACCCCCAGACTCCCCCACCCCCGAAATGAGCCCAAAATGGGTCCAGCTGCCCTGACCAGCAGCTTGGTGCTTCCATGAAACCCTTCACACATGGACATCCTGCCCCAAAAAAGGGGAGAAAACCAAGGGGAGGGCAGGGCAGCCCCCCAAAGGGTTGGGGTCCCCCCGGCTGTCCCCGAGGGTGGCGCCTCCTCTCCCGCTCAGGCTCCAGCAGTGCCACTGTCCCTCCCCCGGGGCTGCAGGACCGGGATGGGAATCTGGGATCCCACACCCACCCAACAACAGGGAAGACTCACAGAGGGAGCTGGAAAAACCCACCCCAAATCTCAGCAACTCCCTCTGCAGTAAAACCTGTGCCTCTCTTTACACACAGCCAGGAAAGGCACTCCCGCTGCTGGAGCCCTGGATTTCCCTTCGGCACTCCCAGCTCAGACTGAGGCCATTCAATTGTCCCTCTCCAGCTCCAGGCTCTCCTTTGCCCCGGGGTTGTGCCTGTCCCACAGTCCGGAGGCACCTCTGGCACCTGCAGTGCCCAGGAGCTGCCCTGGGAAACACCGTGGGGAGGGGCAGGAAGGCACGAACTCAGGGCAGCACCCCAAATTATTTGGGGGGAAGCCCATCTAACATTCCCTTGCCTCCCTTTTTCAAGGGAAACGTGGCAGCCGGAGGGATGGAGGGAGCACGATGCTCCTCTCCTCGCTCCATCCCTGAGCAATGGAAACAGCCCAAAAACTTGTGCAATTACTTAAAACAGAGAAAAGGCAAAGCAGGCTCAGGCCAAGGGCAAATGGCAGCTTTGGCATTCCAGGGAGCAACAGGAGAGCAGCTCCAAAGCACATCCCAAAATTACAGCTCCAGCTTCAGCCCCTCCCCATTCAGTTCTCCATTTATAAAGATCCATTTTTATTGTTTTAAGCAAATACAGTTAATTGCACACACACCTGGTTGGCAGGAGAGGAGTCCAGCACCAAAACCTGAGTTTAATTTGGAGGGGAAAAAAAAAAGCTTTAAAAGTGCCCAAATCTATAAACCAGGAAGTTTTTACACTCGAGTTTGCTGCACCTTTCCCTTCCAGTGCTATTTTCAGGAAGTAACAAACCCATCACACATGTGAGGGACTCCAAAGGTGATTTAAGGAATGTTTTACTCTCATAACTCTTCACTTTACCCCTCACAACCACCACAGCACGGAAAAGACACTCAGAAATCAGTGTTCAGTAGCTGCCATTGGAATTTTAAGGGAGATCAAGGAAGCCTTGATAAGTATTTGGGGAATTTCTCAAGGCAGGTTTTCCTTCTCCATCTGTGTCAGCATCCAGCACAATTCCCTGTTTCCTTTTGGTCCTCAAGAGCTGCCAGAGAGAAAAGTCAGTCATTGGTTTCACCTCCCCGGCGTCGCCTCGTTAGTCCAGAGGTTAATTAATTAGTAGGTAACAAATCTGCTAACTGGTAGAAGATCACAGCCAAGCATCAGCTTTGCCACAGGATATTCCTGCTCCTGGAACCTGATCCCTGATCAATATCTACTTTCCAAACTCAGTTATTCCAGCTAAACCACAGCAGCACAATTTGAGGGGACAGAAGTTTTCAGCCTCATGAGAACAGGGGGAGGAACAACAACTGGGAGGAAATCCTGGAGTTTAAAATCCTATTCCTCCCTTCTCTGACTAATGAACCTCTTAAAATCCAGTCTGGATCGTGCAGGAAAGCTCCTTGGTCCCACTTGGAAATTGTTCTCCCCCTAAATATCTACAAAAGGCATTATTAATTATTTCAACTGATTCAACTGATCATTAAGGAAAAGAGAAAACAATTAAACTGGAAAAAATTTTGGCTGAAGTTTTCCTCAGGAGGGAGTTGGGAGCTCAACAGCAGGGCTGTCAGACAGGCAGAGTATGTGATATAAAACACACATGTGTATATATAAATATATATATTTATATCACAAAGTATATATCTCACATATATCTACCATATATGTACAGCCACAAACATTTCTATGTCACAGACTCTACCTATAAACTCCCACACCCCTCCCTGTTTTTAGGAATGTGAGATTTTTAGGGATCCTAAAATCACACACATGCAGTGCTGTATGAGGGAAAATAAACCATGATTTTATCCTGTTAAATCCAAGATGTTCTCCTGGATGTGCTGCTGGCTGTGTTTTCCTCTAAGCCATTTTGGCTTATCCATGAAGTGCACTCAGAATTGTCAGGATCATGAAACCCCTTTGGCATTTTACAGTCCCTGCAGGACCCAGTGGGATGAGTTCCTCAGAAATTATTCCTTCCACACCAAGCGCATCTCCTCGAGTTCCCTCTCACTTTCTGTGTCCTGGAAATGCAAGAAGGGAAGAACAAATAAATAAACCAGACAATTTTCCTTCTTTCAGGTTTTAAACATACCAGAGAATCACAAGAATCCTGGAATGGTTTGGGTTGGAAAGGACCTTAAAGCCCATCCTGTCCCACCCCCTGCCATGGGCAGGGACACTTTCCACTATCCCAGGTTTCTCCAAGCCCCATCCAACCTGGCCTTGGACACTCCCAGGGATCCAGTGGCACCCACAGCTTCTCTGGGCACCCTGTGCCAGGGCCTGCCCACCCTCCCAGCTAAGACTTCCGTCCCAATATCCCACCTAACCCTGCCCTTTGGCAGTTTGCAGCCATTCCCCCTTGTCCTGTCCCTCCAAACCCTTGGAAACAGCCTCTCTCCAGCTTTCCTGCGGGCTCCCTTTGGGCAGTGGGAGGCCACAAGCAGGTCACTCTGCAACTTCTCTTCTCCAGGCTGAACAATCCCAATTCCCTTGCCCCTGGCAGAGCTGCTCCAGCCCTCTGATCATCTTGGTGTCCTTCCTGTGGCCTCGCTCCAACAGCTCCACGTCCTTGCAGAGCTGGGGGCAGCGATCCAGGTGGGAGTCTTGTGGGAGCAGAATACCCTTGCTCTCTGTAAGCAGCTTTTCCCTGCTCATCCCAGAGTCCCTGCTGATCCTGTTACCTCCTTTGTGCTCCCAGGCAGCTCAGAGGCCAGGTTCATCCACAGTGTGGCTGCAGAGCTGTTCCCCAGGTCCCTGTAGCACTGCCAGGGGGAAAGGACCACGGGACAAGGGTTAAACAGGAAAAAACAGGCAGGAAATGTAACTGGGCCACTGCTAAAAAGAGCTGTTTCTGCCTCTTAACCATTTGCAGTGACATTCCCTGCAGTATCCCTCACTCACAAAGCCTTAGAGTCATCACCAGATGGAATATTAAATATATTTAACTTCCTTTATGGTTTTGTTTGTTTGCTCTGGGCAGAGAGATTGGGTTTTGGTTGGTGTCCCTGTGGTTTTCATGATTTCCAGAGCTCTGTTTTCACTTCCACTTACTATTTCCTCACTCCAGTTTCACCACAAAACCTCTACTGAGAGCACATCGTTCTCCAGGCTGTTAAAAATGTAATAAATAATATTTACAGGAGTCTAAGACTGTCAGACCTTATATAAACTAAATGGAGGCCTGGACATCCTCAAACCTTTGAAATCCTTGCATATCAGTAAAAAAAATGTCTATAAAACCCAATCAGTTTTTATTTTGAAGCTTGACCCATGAGAGCACCACCTCCTTCCAAACAATTAGATACCAACTGCCCCCTTTATGTTGTGATGAAAGATGTGACCCAGAGTGACAGAGCCTGGGATTAGGGAAAAAAATATCCCAAACCAAGTGGTCCTGTTCATCCCAAAAGGAATTTGTGCTTGAGGGGAGTGTTTCTGGAGCTCAGTCACACCTGCCAGGCACCATGAGCCCCACAAAAACCCATCAGCCCACACAGTTCACACACAAGGAACCCCAAATTTTTGTATCAGTGCTGAAAGTCTGTTCAGGTCAAGACCTCCATGGATTTTCTGCTGCAACTAAAAAGAAATCTTGCTTCTGCATGGAGTATTTTCCCCCTGGCTCAGCACTTTATAGCAAAGATGACTTTTAATACAAATATTTCTTACCCTAGGATCTAAAAAAGCAAGGAGTGAGTGGTTACCTTGGCAATGTAAACTCTTCCTGCTTTGGAAAATCCTGGGCTCAGCTCCTCAACCTACAGGAACAGAGGGAGGGGGTGACAGGGATGAGCAGACATCAGAATATGCAAGGACAGAGTGCATTCCTACATCAGGCTTATTGCAGCTCTTAAAGCAAAAAAAAAGAGGGAGGGAGAGGAGGGGAAAGGGGAGAAGGGTGAGAAAGGGATGAAAGAAAAAGAGGGGAAAAAAGAGAGAAAAGAGAGAAAAATAAAAGGGAGCAAAAGAGGGAAAAGAGGAAAAGAAAGACTCCTAATAAATACAAAGGACTGTGCCCCTGAAACCTTCAAGCAGCTGTCTTGAAATGTTTGAAATGGAGAAGCAAGCCAGGCTTTTAAGAAAATCTTCTGAGAGAGATGAAAATGCCAGGATGTATCCCCACAAGTGTTGCCAGGGAGGAGCTCAGGCAGGTGTGGGAGCCTGGAAGCAGAGCCCAGATGTGTTTAATGCTGAGCAATGCAACGCTGTGCAGCTTTTAAAGGGAAACCAAACCCCTTCAAACCCCATTCTGAGCACTCTGGGTCCCGATTCCCCCACCCTCAACAGCCCAGCCTGTTCTCTGGCTCTTCTGGAAGGGAGGCCCCACGTTTTTCCCTTTCCCCAGCTTTCCTTGCCCAGGTTGCAGGGGATGGAGAAGCCCCAGGGAGCACTGAGGTCAAGCAGGGCACAGCCAGCCCTTTCCCCTCCTGTGAGCTGGGCACTGATCCCTTTTCCTGGCCCATTCCCTTACCCGCAGGAAGTTCTGGAGTGCATCCTGCACTGTGGCTGTCGGGGGGGTCTCAAACAGAGCTGACACTGTCTTCTTCTCCAGCCACCCCAGGTGGGCAACCTGCAGAGACACGAGGGCAACCTGGGCCATCCCACTGGAGAGCCAGGAGGACGTGCCCAGCCTCTTGGAGCTGCTCCTGGGAGGTATCCGAGTGCTCCCAGCTGGTGGTTTGCATTCCAACGTGGAATACAATTCCAAGGAGGAATAAGGCAGCAATAAGGAGTCATAAACTCAGTTACCTGGTAACACCACCTGCCCAGGAGATAGTAGAGCTGGGGGTCCTCTGGCTTCAGCTCGATGGCTCTGTCAATGTGTTCCTGTGGGAAAGCAGCACCAGGACACGTCAAATCCCTGATGGAAGCAACTAAAAGCTCCAGGACAGCAGGTGGAGAAAGAGGGAAGGAAGGAATCCATGATTTAGGTGTTGTCATCAGTACAGTTACAGGCCCAGATTCCAAATTTTCTGTGAGTGGTTGGAGTGAGCACAGAAAAGCAGCATTTTCTCCAGCCTCAGGGCCAGGAATTAGTGCAGATCCAGGAAAATCCATGCCCTTCAGCTCATTCTACCTCCAGAGCTTTGCCAAAACCACCTTACTGGTCATGCCAAGAGCTCATGGGGCAAGAATTACCCGTGGTCTGGTCCAGGTCCATCCTCTTCTCCTGCAACATCCCCAAGGCAAATAAAGGAATCTGAGACAAATGAAATCCTCTTGGAGCACTTGCTGTGCCTTTCTGGGAGGGTGCAGGTTGCTCACAGGTAGAGAGACAAGCTGCTGCTGTATCTCCTCACCAGAGGATAATGTCACATTCCAAGCTCTCAGTGTCATCATTTACATAAATTTTATTGGAAAGACTTTTTTTTGGGAGATCAAGGTGTATAAAACTGCAGAGCCAGCCCAGTCACTCTCAAAAGCCATGGCTGGAATCACCTTCCTCAGCCCAAACCACCCACTCATGGCATCTCTGAGACATCCTGCTTCCCTAACAAGACCTGGAGCCAGTTTTCCCAACTTCCTGCTCCAGAAATAAGTGTTTGGTGCTCCCACAAAGCCCAGCACGTCCTTCCCACTCACCTTAAAAACACACCCAGCCTGGATGCGCTTGGGAATGCTCTCGTGCTCCGACTGCTGCCCACAAAGGATGGCAAACCTGCACAGGGAGACACCTCCATGAGCCAGCCAGGATTAAATGTGCACATTTAATCCACATTGACCTGCTGTCCATGCCTTCAGAAGGAAGATTACACATGTTCAAAGCTAGGTGGGACAGGGCTTGGAACAACCTGGGCTAGTGAAAGGTGTCCCTGCCCATGGAAGGGGGTGGATCTGGATGAGCTTTAAGCTCCCTTCCCACCCAAACCATCCCAGGATTGCAGGAAGTGCATTAAAGCTTCACACCTTGCTGGGGAAAACAAGGAATGCTGCCCATCTTCTATAGGGAAAGGACAGATGCAGTTAAAATTCAGTGCCTAAGAGGGTTTGGGCTTGAAAGCAGGAGGGGTTTGACGTGACAAACTCGTTGCACTGATGGCTAAAAACCAGGAGCAGCACACTTCCAGCCCTGGGACTTCTTCCCTGGGCAAGGAAACTGTGACCAGACAGAGCAGGGAAGAGCAAAGCTGCAGCAGCAAGAGCCAGACTGTGAGCAGCTCTAATTAACTACAGGGAGCAGCTATGTCTGTCCCCAGCAGCCCAGCAGCAGCACACAGGGCTCTACTTCCAGGGAAATATTGGGAAAAACCTACCTATATCCTGCAGCTGGGAAACAAAATAACATATTTTTAGTGTTGGAAATGCAAAGCCATCTAGTTTTGTCCACTAAAAGATTGTGAGCCCAAGAAGCAGGGGACCATCAAAGCCAGTTACTGCATGAGCTGGGAAATTCCAGGAAGATAATGGCAAAGATGACAGATCAGAGTGTTGGTGGATAAAAATCCTGGCTGGGAAAGCTCATGGCTGCACTGCCCCACTCTGATGGAATCAGTGTTTTCAGGATCTTCTTTCCCAACAAACATCAGCCTGGACTGAGCATCCCTAACCACAGCATGACTGAGGCTGGGAAATACAAGCCAATAAAAGGCTTATTTTCTAGAATCATGACATCAAATATCCCTAGGCAATAAATCACAGAGTTGTCTCGTGTCAAGAAATATAAATCACAGGGGGTTTTAACAGCCTGGTGAAATGTTGATGGAAAAGCCATAAAAGCAGCAGAAAATGGGAAATGTCAGTTGTGAAATAAACTAAAGAAAATATCCACGGGCCAAGATGCCTGAACTGGTTTTTCACTGTATTCCCAGCAAAGCTGGCTCCTCCCAGCCCAGGGCCACCAGACCAACTGGGGGGTTTCATACCCACAACTCTGCATTCCTGGGATTTCAGGCTCTGATCTCTGCTGTTCTCTCCTCTGCTTGTTTAGCTTGGCACAGTGGAGTTATTTATTCCAGCTCCTTCCATGGAATGCCTCGGGATGAAGAGTCCCCAGAGACACTATGGAGGTGCAGCAGGACCAGGAGAGAGTCAAAAGAATGATTCAGAGGGATTTCATCCCCTGGGACCTCTGCACTCAGATCCACGTCTCAGCAGCCATCCAAAGCCTTCATTAGGATCTCACTTGAATAATTATCAAGCAGGCTGCTCATTAAGCTGCTGGGAGTGGGAAGACTGCAGCTCCCACAGGAATCTCAGATGAGGATTTCCCCATTTATCAGCAAAAAACCCCTGTGGAAGGGGATGCCCCCAGCTGAGAGTCTCCTCTTCCAGCTTAACCCCCACCCCAGGCTCAGGATTTTCAGGAACTTCCTTGGGATGCTGCACTCTGGCTGACTCCTCTGGAAACAGGACTCTGCCCATGGAATACAGAGTCTCCACAGCCAGGGTGTTCTGCCAACCCAAACCTCTTTTTAGCCATTTCAAAGACAGTTTTCCCAATATTTTAGGAGCATTCCCAGTTTTTCACCTTCCTGTGCACCGAAGTGGATGTATCCCTTCAGATGAGAATCAGCAGGCAGGTATTTAGGCTGCCACAACCCAAAAATTCAAATAATCATTCATTTGGCAATTAGGACCTTGGGGGAGACAGCAGAATGCCCAACCTGAAATGAATGACTAGCTGGATCACAAAGAGGTTGGGAAAAGAGAGCTTTGGTTTTTCCAAAGGGAGACAAGAGGGAAGGAAAAAGTGAGGAAGGCAAACATGCTCCTTTCCTTCCAGCCTTCCATGGGACAGCTCCTGTTTTCTGGATGCTCAAATTGCTTCCTCAATTAACATGCCAGGCCACCAAGGTCAGGGGGCTTTTATCAGACAGCTCTAATTGCCTGTTATTTTCCTTCCTCTGCCTTCTGGAATATCTCCTAACCCTTCTTCCCACAGTTGCTCCTGCCCCATATTGTCAGTAAATTCCCTGTTTAACCTGCCCATGGAGCAGAAACCAGCTCATAAATGCAGAATCCACCTCAGAACTCAAAAATCCACCTGGCATTGCCAGGGTTTGAATTAAAGCTGTCTCCCAGGCACATGGGGAATGCCATGACTTCTCAGAAATCCAGGATCTGCCCACAGGACTGAGAAGGGCTGGTGAGCAAGCTGTTCCACCAAAGTGACAGACTCCTTAGAGAAGAAAAGGCACATTTTGGAGGCTCATCCAACCCAATCCCACTTCTACACAACACCCAGAATATCTCCAGGAGGGCCAGAGCTTGTTATTCCTTCTGCAACAGTCAGCACTTCCCTTCCAGTGTGAAATATTCCACTCCAACTAAAACTACCACAGCACCTGCAAGATTTTCCCCAGATTTCTCTGAAATCCCTCTGGTTGTACTTCCAGTATTTCTTTCAGCAGCAGGAAGGGAAGGCAAGGCAAACCCACAGCTCCCTCTCCTTTCCTGATGCCTAAATCCACTTCTATACCCAAAGGGAATGGACTGGGAATTCTGAAAGGCCACAGTTGTTTCTCACTTTATTTGGGAGATGTCCCATATTTGTGCCTAAGCAGCAAAGCTCAGAGGTTTGTAAAGTCATATTTCTTCTCCATCCATCCCTCCATCCCTAAAAGCAAGAACAGACTTAGGAGTTTGCTCTGTCCTACTCATGGGCTGGAATCAGATTTTTTTTTCCAATTAAAGCAGAGAAGGATTTTGATGTCTAAATGCAAAGTGAGGATCAGGATCGTTGCAAATCAGGAGTACAGAGACTTTAAAACCCCTTGCTCCAATATCCATCAATCTATTCTAGACAAATAAATCTGCTTCAAAGGTACCAAATCCATTTAATCCCCATGTTTCCATTTCTAAATGGTGCCCCCAGGGGAAGCAGAGCCAGGGATCAGCCCCTGTGCACAAGGCTGGCCTGTCTATGCAGCACCTTCTGCCTCCCTCAGCCAGTAAAACTGGGAATGATTTGGGCAGCAGAAGGAAGGAACCAGCACAGAAGACAAAATAAGCACCAAAAACCAGCACGGTTTCATCTGAAGGAACCCTGACAAAACAGAGGCAACTGATAAAATGGGAAATCAACACGAAATAATGCACACACAGAGAGAAAAGAGGCAGCCCAGACCTGCACAATGAGGCTTCACACAGCCTGTGTGGAGAGGCAGGAAGAGAAGTGGGAATATTTCTGTTAAAATGGCAATTTAGGATGCAGTGGGAAGGAGGAGGATGATGTTGACTGCTGGACATGGAAGTAAGAACACACAAAGGACCATCCCAGCAGCATCACACAAATCCATCCTGCTCCCACAGCCCATGTCCTGCACTGAATTCCTCCCCTTCTGCCTGGAAAAATACATGGAAGAGGGAGAAAAATACGGGAAAGACAGCGTGGGTGGTGAGAGAGAATCAGTTATTCCCTATGACAAGAGCTAATAAAGGAGTAGGATTTTCACAAAAGGAACTAGGCACTAGAGAGAGAAATATGACAGAATAAAACTGCAGTTTGAAGGAAGTGTGAATAATATTCTCCATAAACCGAGAGCTGGGGCAGCAAATCCACCCCCAGGAAAGCTTTAAAGCTTCTACTGTTTTTCACTCCTCAGGATAAATTCAATTAGCATGAAAAAAGGCTGCAATTAACCCAGCTTGTGACCACCTCAGAGCTGGGAGGGGAGTCATTTCCTGTTCTATTCATGGCAGTAAATAATCATTTCTGGGCTGATAAAGGGAATTACATATCCATTCCCAAGAAATCCCACGCCTCCCACGGGCTGCTCTGCTGTTTCCTTTCTCCAGCTGCTCTGGAGAATGAAAAGCAAGATGGAGCTGTGCAGGAGCCTTATCCCTACCTGGGAAAAGGGGCTGAGAGGCCCAGAATTGTCCCAAACTCTGAATTGTAAGGCAAACCCATCAATATTAGATCCTGGAGTAGAACCTTGCTTTGTAAAACACCAACTTTTAAGATTTCCTCTGGCAACTAAAGCCCATTTTTTCAAGATGTTAAGCCAGCAGAGCCCAACACCATAATCTGCTGGAGATTTTCCTGCCTCCAAATTCCTCCTTCCCATCAAAGCTTTCATTGAGAACAGCGATTCATTACTAACAATTCAAGTACAGCCTTTTTAAGATAATGAAGGCATTTATTCAGATGCCAATAGTCCAAAATAACCTTCTCAATAAATTTTCTCATTAGAAGAGCACAGATCTTGTTTGATAAGGATACTCAGCATCCTGTTCTCCCAGTAGTTTCCATTAAAAAAAATAACTTCCCTTTTCTTCTAATTTAAGAGTGGTCAGTCCTTGACAGTAACTGCTGACAAACACTGTTCATGGAGGAGTTCACCAGAAAAGCACATTCCCTTTTTAGCCATCAGGGTAGGACACTGCAAGTAACAGGTGGGGCTTTGTTGGGTTGGGAGTTTTTATTATTATTTGTTTTACTGCAGCTCAGCTCACAAGCAGCTCCAAATCCTTTCCCCCACACTTTTAAAGAGCAAGAAGCAAAAAGTCACATACCACTGGTGGCACTCAGCACTTTGGTCCCATTTCTGCAAGGCAAGTTCCAGCTCTCTCTTCCCTGGAAAAAAGGCAGGCAGAGGTAAGAAATTCAGCTGCTTTCTCTCTTAACTCCTTTCTCTGAGGCTGTTAAGTACAATAATATATATATATAGGTATAAAAGTAATAATTGTTAGTTTTATAGTTGTGTGTGGCTTGAAAATGGCCCATAAATAATTTCATCCTCTTGGAGGCTCAAAAAGCTGCAAACTAAGCACCTAAAGCCATATAAAACTTAAAATTCCATGTTTAAATGGCTACACTGATTTTCAGTGATTTAGCTATAGCATTAATTATATTATGAGCTATAGTATTAACTCTGTTCAGTTACATGCATAATAAACAGGGCAGAAATTATTGAGATTAATACCTTTTATTGCACATCTCAACTGCACTAAAGATGATTTTTGTTCTATTCTGACTCCCCTAAAGCCTTTGTGAACACATTTGAGGTGATAAAGAACGAGGCAGTGAAATTAAAGGGACTCTTCCAAGCAAACACCCATTGAAAAATACAGCTTTTTATATCTGCACATCTTGGCAACCCAAAAAGCCAAAGGTGTTGCTTATTTTATATTTATTTTATCATTCATTTTAATATCACACAGGATAAGGACACGAACTTTCATGCCTTTAAGTGACCTCAGCCTTCTTTTTCAGCGAGCACAGATTTTAAAATCCTCGACAGGAATTTATATTCACAGCTGCTGTCCACTCACCTCAAAAAACCAAATTACAAGGAAAAAACCAAGGAATACCCCCCCACTGGTGGCAGGGTTCATAAAGCACCCCCCTTTCCTCACCCTCAGATGCATAGGATTGCTTCTCCTCCTCGTTTTCCGTGAGCTCCCACATGTCACTGTGAGCCCGGGCCAGGCGCCACAGGAATTCCCTCTGCCCTGCATACTGCAGGAAAAGCAGGAATGTTAGGGGCTCCAGGCCTGTCTGCCAGGGACAAAGGGAATTAGAGACTAATACTGAGTGGGGACACGTGTTAGAAATCATGCAGGGATATTTGCAAGGTCCTTAAAATGCCCCAACTCTGCAAGAAGCAAAGCAGAGAGAAGGAGTGGGGCAGGTTTGTCCCAGTGTGGGCACAGCACAGGGCAGGGATTGTCCCCCCGAGCTGGGCACTGCTGGGGCACCTCAAATCCTGAGGATATTGAGGGGCTGGAACATGTCCAGGGAAGGGTCTGGAGCAGCAGGAGCTGCTGGGGGGGGGTGCTCAGCCTGGAGAAAAGGAGGCTCAGGGGGGACCTTCTTGCTCTGCAACTCCCTGATAGGAGGGGTGAGAAAGAGGGGGGATTGTCTCTTCTCCCAGGGAACAAGGGACAAGATAAGAAGAAACAGCCTCAAGTTGCACCAGGGGAGCATCAGGTTGGATATCAGGAGGAATTCTTTCACAGAAAGGGCTCTCAGTGGCCCTCTATTTAGCTAGTGGTCTTCTATTTAGCTTAATTCTGGAGGAAGAAGAACCATCATTTTCCATCATTTTTATTAGACAGGCTTTCAGAGTCTCCTGGAAGTGTTCCCTGGCACTGCTGGTTCATCTCAGAGATGCTGCAAAGCCTCTGGCTTGGAAATGAAGGGAGACAGCAGCTCTCAGGGCCCCCTGGAAGGGGCTGCCCAGTTTGGTGCTGGAATCCCCATCCCTGGAGGCATCCAAGGAACACCTGGACGTGGCACTCAGTGCTCTGATCCAGTGACCAGATGGTGATTGCTCCCAAGTGGGACTCTCAGCCAAGAAACTCCCCCTTGCTGTGCCAGCCCAACCTCCCCTGGCCCAGGGGAATCACTGCTGGAAAACACAAGGAGGCACCTTTACCGCCAGCTTGTTGTTGAGGAGCAGCTGGAAGCCTTCCCTCCTGTCCTGCTCGTCGCCGCCGTGCAGGCGGTCAGCCTGCTGCAGGAGCTGCCCCAGCCCCTCCTCCAGGGAGGAATCCACACTCAGGGGGGTTTCCTCCTCCGGGAGCAGCTCCAGGGAATCCTGCCGAGCCATCCTCACCGTCTCACAGCTCACTTCATCCTCCTCTGCCTCGCTCTCCCGCTCCGACTCCCGCTCGTAGTCGGACTCGGCGTTGGCCGTGGTGTAACTTTGGGGGGAAGAACACAAGGTCAGGTTTAGGAGCATTTCAGTTTATCCAACCCAACCCAAGCGTCTCAATCTCAGATTTCTTGGAAGGGTCATTATTTTCTCATGGGATGGAGCAAAAAGGCTGAAGGAAAGCTCAGAACGCCGAAGGGCAAAGGGCTCTCAGGAGTTGAGTCCAGCCTGGGCTAGGGGAAGGTGTCCCTGCAAAGGGGTGGAACTGCATGAGCTTTAAAGTCCCTTTTTTACCCCCTTAAACCACTCCAGGGTCTCCTCATCTGCACACTCTTAGCCCTTCTAACTTCAGTGTCACAGAATGGAACACCTGAAAAGAGAGCCAGGACTCTTCGGTTCAATACATGGATTAGAAAAGAGAACTTCAACAACCCCCATCACCTCAGGGGCTCTGCCTGTTCCAGGGAATTCCAGGCACCATAGAGCTCACTTGGCAATCCTGGTCACTAAATGTGACACAGCTCCTCCCCACTGCCAGGGGAAAAGGGGCACAACAGCAAGGAAGCCACCAAAGCTCTTTTCTGTCAGCAAGAAATCCAGGGAGGAGCCAGAGGATGAGCCACAAAAAGCCACCCCACGTGCAAAAACCCAGGGGATGATTTGCAGCTGAATTAGTCAAAAGGGCACAGTTTAGGGGGGGAGTGATGGTTGGACTCCATGGCCTTGAAAGTATCTTCCAGCCTCCCTGATTTTGAAAAGCTCAGATCCAAACTTCTGAAAATGGCTAAAATTAAACTCCCCCAGCACCCAAGGCAGGAATTTAAAATTTAAACCAGCATTGTACAGTGGTACCACAGCAGGGGGGAGTCTACTCATGGAGCCAATTTCTTTTAAAATAAGATTATTTGTCCCCCTCACATTTGACCTGCAAGCTCTCAAATGCAGACTAGGCACAAACCAGGCAGTAATTTCAAAAAGTGCACTTAAATAGGTGGATTTTTGTCGACTTGAAGTGCGTAACAAGACAACTTCACCAGT
The DNA here is from genome assembly GCA_035221455.1 of Xenops minutus. Lineage (NCBI taxonomy): Eukaryota > Metazoa > Chordata > Aves > Passeriformes > Furnariidae > Xenops > Xenops minutus. The sequence goes on from JAWWEE010000158.1 coordinate 8,712,997, forward strand.
TCTGCTGTGCAGTCTGGGTGCACTGGGTACATCCAGCACTGAGTCCTGGCTGGATTCCTCCTCCAAGGAACAGCCCTGTGATCCTGCCTTTGTCTGGGGACACAGATATGTCCCACAGCCTGTATCTGAAGGAGCCAGGGGTGGTACTTCACCCACACACTGATAACAAGACACATCTGGCTATCAAAGCTTCCCTTTTCTGAGAACCATCCATAATTCTCAAGCATTTCCCCCTCTGGCAGAGGGGGAACCAACACCCTCGCTCAGCACAGCCTGCAACCCTCAGCCAGAAATTTAAACCCCACCATTTTTGCCCTGAAGCATTTCAAGGCCAGCAATAGAGTCAGGAAAGCAAGGATGTCATGCTGGAGATGCCACTGAATCCATGGAAAATGCAGCAGCACAGGGGGTAGGTGATGCTGGCAGAGCTCTGTCTCACAATAAAAGCTTCATTTCTTAAGATTAATAATTAAAGATAGTAATATGAAGGTGTTATTAGCTCTCTAGACTACCTCATTTTCAGCAGTTAAACACAAACCCCAAAAATTCCCTGTTTTCCCCATCCTATCCCAGAATGTTTTCCTGGCAGCTGGCAGCAGTTCAGTCCTTCACCTCAAAAACCCCGTGTTTTCTCCCAGTTGCTGCAATCCAAAAAGACAAGGAAAAGGGCAAACTCAAAGCTTTCAGGGAGATTAAGGGATTTACACATTACCAGCCTGTTCTCCTGAGTTTACAGTGATGGAAAGTTCTGGAATGCCTTCAGATGGCCTCTGGCTAAAACACATCCCAGAGGAAAACAGACTCTCTGGAAGTAAAAAGCCCATGGAGAGAGGAGGCAAAGAAGCCCAAAAGCCCCACAGGGAAATTAAACATCCCAAAACCTCTGAAAACTCCCAGGGATTTTTGGGAATTGTGTATGGAATGGGAGAAGCTGCCCATGCCCATGTGGTTCACAAACCAAAGATGAAATGGGAGTTCTTTGTTCCGAATTTCACTAAAATAATTCAACTGCCAGCAAGGAACATCCAGCTGGAATTTCTCTGTTGGGAACAGTCCCATTCTTCCTCCCAGGGGCTGCTCCAAAGCTTCAATGGTTTTTTTTCCAAAACTTACATTTCCTCTTGTGATTTTAATGCTGATAATGTTACTTTTCAAGTACATTTACGTCCCTACCAGACCACACAGCACACTGAGGGCAGCTGGTCCTGAACAGACTGGCATTATACCTGTTTGTGGAGGACCAGAGGGAGAAATTACATTATTCCAGTTGGTTTTAAATCAGATGAGAGCCCTAATGACAGATTTTAATTAAAATGTAAGAACTCCTCCAACCACCACTGGATTCCCAAGAAAGTAATGAGGTTTTCCAGTAAAACACACCCCTGTCCCCTAAGGAGGTGCTTCCTCTGAACCTTTGGATTCTTGGCCTCTGTCACAACTACGAGCAGGGGACACTCCAGGCTGGGATCTGTGAACAAATCCCAACTTTTCCACCCATTTTACCAAAACCACTGTCACCCTGATGCCCCAGTGCATCTGCTGTTACCCAAATAGCCAAGTCTTGTCTTCAGAACCAACTATGCATTTTAAAGTCTGTTCTGCACCCTCATTCCCTGTTACACCACCATGAATCACTCCCTCCCTAATGTCCCTCTCATTCCAACACCCACTCCAGATGAATGAAGCCCTACAACCCCAGTGAGGTCACACCAGCTCTCCCTTGCCTCACCAACTCCACTTATTAAACACAGAAATGACACCATTTTAGGGCAGTCACAAGTTGCCCTCCTGCAGATCCATGTTTTTGTTTTTTTTTTTTGTCCTGGGAAGACAAATCCCTGCTGGATTCCAAGTGCTGGAACCAGCTCACAGGTCATGTGGCTGCTCCCCATGGGGTCCAAATCCTCCCCAAATGCTCCCATTGCTACAAAATCTCTCTTTAAATTACATTTCAACTGCCCTTGGAAATAAGAATACACCTAAGGCTATGTTGTCATATTTAATGAAGTTCTCAAACTACTCAGTACTTTCCTGTCCCTGTGCAGGGCCAGGAGTTGGACTTTGAGGATCCTACTGGGTCCCTTTCGACCTCAAGATATTCCATGATTCTGTGATTTTATAATTTTCACCCGATTTGAAACTCTTAAGAACTTAAAACAACTGATCTCACACTGAGAAATACCCTAGCTGAAGACATTCACTTAATTAGAGACATTCTGTTAACACATTCTGAACTGTCTCAAGTTTTCCAGACACTCTAAAATATATTATTGTCTGGAAATTTTATTTGTAAACTCTCTCACTTCCAGTCCCAGGCTGGACTTCTCTTCTTTCTGCAAGGTTCCTTAAACAAATTATTCCTTTACAAACTCTTCTCCATATCAATATGTATTTTTTCTTTCTCTAAAAGCCAGCAATGTTGCAGATCTCTCAGTCCGGCTCTGGCAGCCACATATTAACCCTAATAAAAGCAAATCAATTAAACCAGCCTGACAGACACACAGAGGGGGGGAAAATTCCCTTCCTTTCTGTAACAAAGTGCTGAGATGTGGCACCAAAGCCCCCCTAAGCTGCCTCTGGGCTGGTGCTTTGCTCACCCCCCTTCGCTCTCTCCATCATCTGTGTTGGCATTCCCTGAGCTGGCTGTGAAGTAAATGGAGCTGGAGCCTGTGGAGTCACTTCTCTCTCTGGGGAAGGGGAACCTTCTCCGACGACTCGCTCGCTGCGTTTCTTCCAGGTGGGACCTGTGAGGGAAAAGGAGAAGAAAAAAATGAATATGTGGTGGTGAAATACCTGCTATTTCCTTTCTCTTCCCTTCTCCTCTCCAGCACCCTCTGTCCAACTCCCTTTGTAGCCAAAGAATTCACAAGGTGATTTACTCTGCCTTAGATAAATATCCCACTCCCAGGTGAAAGCAAGTCTTGCTCCATATACCATCCATATATAATCCATACATGCAATATTCCTCAGGCCACTTATAGGACAAGGAGAAACGGCTTCAAATTGAAAGAGGGGAAATTTAGGTTGGATGTTGGGAAGGAATTCCTCCCTGGGAGGGTGGGGAGGCCCCAGCACAGGTTGTCCAGAGAAGCTGTGGCTGCCCCATCCCTGGAAATGCCCAAGGCCAGGTTGGAGCTGTGGAATAGCAGAAGTTGCTCAGGGATGGTGCTGGATGGTCTTTAAGGTCCCTTCCCACCCAAACCATTCCAGATTTCTTTGAGGAATAAACAACCTTCCCAGTCTACACCATGAAGCATGTGTCACTCTTGATATTCCAGAAAGAAAACTCCAGCCCTGCCTGAACACAAACTATTTGCACATTGATCCCACTGGAGGACAAGGCCAGTGGAAACTGGAGAGACACTTTTGGATATTAATGTGGTGTCCCTGGAAGTGTCCAAGGCTAGGCTGGATGGGGCTTGGAGCAACCTGGGATAGCGGGAGGTGTCCACGGCTGCTGGTGGGACTGGATGGGCTGTAAAGCCCCTCCCAACCCAACCCAACCCAACCCTTCCCAGACTGTGGGATTCTCGGGATGCTTGGCCAGAAGGGGCAGTGCTGGTACCTGACTTCCCCCACGATCTCCACAGCCAGGTGCTGCAGGCTGTTCCGCAGCTCCTCCACTTCCCTCCTCAGCTCCACGATGTTCCTCACCACGAAATCCAGGCGCTCCAGCAGCTCCAGCTGCCCGTCCTGGTCCTGCCCCAGCACAGGGGTGTGCCCGGCTCCATCCCCGCCCTCCGCACGGACCGGCACTCGGGGCACGCCTTGGGCTGGCCCAGGGGAGGACAAGGCATGGGAAAGGATTCCACGAGGGAAACCGGCCTGCAGCTCTGTTGGTACGGGAGAGAGGACATGAGGCTCGATCCTGATAGGGCCACCAAGAGGATCAGAGGGATGGGGCAGCTCTCCCATGAGGAAAAGCCTGGGAGAACTGGGATGGTTCAGCCTGGAGATGAGGAGGATCTAGGGAGACCTCAGAGCCCCTTCCAGTGCCTGAGGGGCTCCAAGAGAGCTGGAGAGAGGCTTGGGACAAGGGCTTGGAGTGACAGGACACAGGGAATGGCTTCCCACTGCCAGAGGGCAGGGTTAGATGGGATGTTGGGAAGGAATTCCTCCCTGGGAGGGTGGGCAGGCCCTGGCACAGGGTGCCCAGAGCTGTGGCTGCCCCAGCCCTCTAAGTGGCCAAGGCCAGGTTGGAGCAACCTGGGCTAGTGGAAGGTGTCCCTGCCCGTGGCAGGAGGTGGAATGGGATGATTTTTAAGGTCCCTTCCAGGACTCCAGGAGTCTATGGTGACTGTGAAAACACAGTTTCACTTTCTATTCCTGAAGTTTTGCACAGATGTGGAAAGAAACCAGCAAGTTCAGGGTTCTGAGTTGGCATCAGCATCCCAAGCTCATTTCCCCTCTATCCCAACGCACTGCCCCCTATTCCATCCCCATTCCCCCTACATGTCCCCATATCCCAAGCCTATTTCCACTCTTCTAGCCCCATGCCTCCCACTCCCGCCCCATTCTCCCTCTCCCAACCCCCTTTCCCCCCCTCCAGCCCCATTCCAACCCCATTCTCCCTATTCCAACCACATCCCCCCTATCCCAACCCCATCTCACTTACTCCAACCCCACCAACACCATTCCTTCTATTCCAGTCCCACCCCCGCCCATTCCGACCCCATTTCCCCTATTCAAGCCCCATTCCCCCTATCCCAACCCCATTCCCTCTATCCCAACCCCACTCCCTCCATCCCCTCCCCATCCGCCGCTATCCCCACCCCATTCTCCCCTCCCATTCCCACTCTCCCCCTCTCTCCCCACCCCAT
>JAWWEE010000158.1:8728897-8741727 GCA_035221455.1 Xenops minutus
CCTTCCACCAGCCCAGGTTGCTCCAAGCCCTGTCCAACCTGGCCTTGGACACTTCCAGGGATGGGGCAGCCACAGCTCCTCCAGATATTTAAGGACATCTCAGGAAGCAGCAGGGACACAATAGAAAGGCTAAATAAGACTCTGCATGAAAATGGGGCGAGTGCAGTTTGTTATCAAGTGCCAGCAAAGTGGTTCCTCCGGCTGTGAGGACAAAATAGAAGCCCCACAACAGATGAGGAACGTCGAGTGGGAAATTAAGAGTCTAATTGGTGTCTTAGGAGCCACATGAGTTGAAATGACCTTTGGGTACTGGCAGCACCAGTGTCTGAGAAAGCACCGATGCTATCAGCCCTCAGCAGCAGAACCAGGAGCCTCCCCAATTCCGTCCACCAACCCCAGGGATTTGCTGGGCTGGATGGAAGAGGCTGCGTGAGACTCATGCAGATGAATCACCCACACAAACCTGAATCCCCACCTCGCACATGGACTGAAATTCAAAACAGACAAGAGATTACTCCCAGCCTGGGGTCGGGAGCCCTGCTGACACACGGAGCCCTCGGAGGGGCAGCAGGGAGGAGAAGAGCCACATCCAGGTGGGCTCCAAGCTGGCAGCTCCCTGCAGTCCGGGTGCCTCCGAGGAGCTCTCCTGCTCCTCAGGCAGCGTGGGCTGAGGCTTTGCCACTCCACACACCTACTTCCTGCAATCCTGGCAATTACCAATCGTGTAAAACCCAGTTCCTGACGTGGCTGACTCAGCAAGGGCTTGGCTCAAAACAAACACATCCGAGCAGGAGCGCAGCCCGGGAAGCAGCGACGGGTGGCACATGAAGAGACAGCAGCACCAGCAGCAGCATTATTGGGGATTTTAAGCATTCTGGCTCCAACCTGGCTGAATTCCTGAACTCCTGGCTGAGTTGTCCCTGGACTTGCTGCTTCACCCCGGTGAGCGTGGCAGGCAGAGTTCTCTGAGAGCTCCAGCAGCTTCTCCCCTCCGCCCTTGGCACCAGGGCTGCTCTGACACAGAGTAAGTCTCCTTTGCATTCCATTTGCCCAACATTTGTCTTTCCCTGTGGTCGCTTTTCGCATCCCCCTTTGCCTGCACTCCCCTGGTTCCCTCGGTGGGACTGAGTCACCGTCTCCTTCCCACCCACCCACTGGATTTTCCGGCGGTGCCCCTCCACAGAAGGTGCCTGGTTACCATGGCACCCCAGTGCCCTTCTGTTCTAGATGCCAGATTAGATCTGTTCTCATGGTGACTGTGCCTTGCTGTTCCTCACCAGCACACGTTTAACGAGCTCAGACACCGCGTTCCTTCTCCATTCAAGGAGGAGACTCCTTAAGGTCCAAGACAAGCCGACTGCTCCTTACCACAGCGTGGAGTTTGCATTTCCTGCACTACCAGCCTCTCTGTTTTCCTTGCAGCTACAGGAACGGGGCAGGCAGAGGTTGTTCCTCTTGTGTGGCTTGCTGCCCATCCCACAGCTGAAGTGCAGCCCCTGCCTGTGAGGAGCCAGCAGGTCCCTGCTCCTCGCTGCCTTCCCCCAGCATGGATACTTGGCGCAGAGGGTCCATCAAGTCCACCACGTTCTTCAGACGTTTCTCCCTCCGGAGGCACAAAAAGCTGGGCAACCAAGTCATCATCCTGAACCAGAACAGCCACACTCTGGACACTGATGGCCAGAAGAGGGAAGGCTTGAGGGATCTGAAGGACAAGTCTGATTACCTGTCATGCCAGAGCGAGCAGAACCTGGCCAAGGCACAAGCCCCTCCCAAGCCTCCCCGGCTGTACCTGGACAGTTCCAGCTGCCCCAACATCATCGACCACACCGATTCCCACTCCGACATCTCCTTTTCTGACACTGCTCAGTACCACAAAGCCACCCAAACGCAGTCCCACAAGGACCAGGCTACAGACCACGGGACCTCAGGGGCAGCTTCCCAGAATGGCACCACTCTCCCCGAGCTGGCTGATCCCTTCCTGTCCTTCAAAGTGGATTTGGGGCTATCGCTGCTCGAGGATGTCCTGCAGACCCTCAGGAAACAGAACCCAAGAGATTACGCCATCTGAAGGTATTTATAATCCACCACATCCCACTTACCCACTGCTCCTGTGGGATCCTTGGATCCCGGCGGGAGGAAGGATGCTGGAGCATGCCTGTTGTGTGTGGTCTGTGTTGTTGTCCTCGCCTCACCCACCACACACCACCCCTGCCCTTGCCAAGGAATCCTTTGGAGCAGAACTCACAGGCTCCATGCTCAGGTGAGAGCTCTGTTTCCATTCTTCACCCTGGGATTTTCCCCACTCTGGACTGTGCATCTCCTCCTCAGGGAAGAACGGCGCCGTTTGGGAAAGACTTGTTGTTTTGGGGATGTGGCTGTGACACTGTGGGACACACAGGGATTTGGCATGGATCCCCTGTGGAATAGCAGGTGGCCTGCAAGGGACAGCAGCACTGCACCTCAAAGCCATAGCTGTGGCAAGGGCTGAGAGACGGGAAGTGGGGGGTCTTCTCCCACCAGGTTTGGATGTGAAAAATCAAAGCTGTTCCTCCGTTTCTTTTTTTCCCCTCCTTGTGGGTTTCTTTTCCCCCCAACTCCAGAGCAGTTGGCACTCCCAGCCTGGAAAGAGGGAAGCATCCACTCATGCTCGTGAGAGAGCACCAGCAGTGGATTTCTCCTCCTGGCACGAGAGGAGATGTCTCCAGACACTGCTGCCTCACGCATGCACTGAGCTCCCAGCTGTACAGGCATGGAAGAATAAATGTATTTGTGACTGGAAGTGTCTGGTTGCCTCATTTTGTTGGTCACAAGCCACAAAAAGCCCAGGCACTGGGAGCACAGGGTATCTGGAGTGGCCCAGATCCATCTCTCCTGGCATGGCAGGTTTTTATGAGGGAGGGGAAGCAGTGTGGCTCTGTTTCTCTGGGCTGGGGGAAGGAGAGAGCTGCTGTGACTTTATTTTCCCCCATGGGAAGCTCACACAGCTCAGGGTACAACCCAGCTCTCCACCCCTGGGCTGGATAATGGGATGGGCTCTGCCAGGCTGAGAACATTTTGGGCAGCATCAGGGAAAGCTGTTAAAAGGACAGTGCAGAAACTACTGGGTCACCAATTCTTACCTTTCTGATAGATTAGATATGAGGGCTCTTTGAAAAAACAACAAGAATAGAACCTCCATGCCCCCAGATAACCAGGAGCTTTGGAAGTGGCTACAGCAAAGTGCAGGGACATTCCAGAGCAGGCACAGCTGGCTCTTACCCTGTTAGATTTACCTCTCAAAGTCAGGTAATAGGAAACAAACTCCCTGAAACCTTCAAGGAGCTTAGAGAAAGTGCAAGAGTGCCAGGCAGGAGGCTTTTCTCAGGGTTGAGGAGCACTGGCAGGGAGATCCTGCTGCAGGAGCAGGGAAAAGCTTCCTAAACTTGAGCGCTCCACGCTGTTGCAGTGGCAAAACAAGCTCTTCCCTGCACTGCAGAGCCACTGTGTGCTCTGAACATCACACAGTCATTGCTCTCAATAGCCTGGAGTTAACACAGCTTTTGTAATCCAAAGGGAACTCACCTGCTTGGCTCCAGCAGCTCTCCAGGAACTGCTGGACAACGTGCACCCATTGCTGGAGAAGAATGAGTAGCCTGTAACTTATTGCCTCCTCACAGCACAACAGCCAGCCTTGCTTGCACATGGGAAGCCCTTCCAAAGCCCCTGGTTAAGGCCTGGCTGTCCTTTATCTGCAGGTTTTGGCATTTAGCTCCTGGCTGACTACCCCAGGCAGGGAGTACCTGGATGACTATCCCAGAGGATGAGTAGCAAGCCTTGTTGCCATGAGAACGCTGCAGGTCTTGGGCTGTTTCCTGAAGCAGAGCAGGGAAGGAGCTGCCTTTGCACAGAGTTGGAATAAAATGGGGGTGGATTCAGACAAAACCAGGGAGGGGAAGCAAATAGGAAGTGAGGGCAGCTGAAATCAGAGTGAGACTTGTGAAGCTTGGAAGCAAGAACGTGGAGCCTGATGGCTGGGAAGGCAGGCTGGGTGTGGAAGGAAGAGGCAGGAGCAACAGGGATCTGGAAGCTCATCCTGCCCAGTCTAGAGCTGGAGAGGGCAAACTAAGGCAGCTGGAAGCAAAACAGCCAAGAGGAGCTATCAGCCCATTGCAGATTCTGGAAGCATCCTAGTGGATGCAGCAGTAGGATTTTGGGAGGGTCTGGAGCAGGAACTAGGAAAAGTGGGAAGCAGAGCAGCTTGAGATCCAAGGCTGCAACATAATCCCAGAAATTGCAGCTGCTTCCAGAGAAAAGCAGCAGAAAGGACAGCCAAGCACAGGCAGTGCAGTTCCTGGGAAGGATGCAGGGCCCTGGCAGTCACTCCTCCCCAGTGCAGGACTGAGGAGCTGTGCTGGACAGAGGTGAGTCACCAGGCAGCCCATGTGCTGCTTTCCTGCTCTCCCTGCTGCCCCACCACACTAATCCCTCACCACAGGCAGACGCTGCCCTTCCACAACAAGGAGCTCTGGGCATGGAAACAGGCCAGGAGAAACTCAGGGATCTGAATCCACACAGGCTGGAATCTACCACCAAGCTCCAACTGCACCAGCAACACCCTTCTCAGCCAGTTCTCACTCTCTGCTAGTGAGAAATTCTCAAATCAAGTGGTTTGGATTCTGCTGTTTGCCCCAGATTTCTTTCCAACACTCTGGTCCCCTCTCTGAGTCTCCTGTGGCTGCAGGACTCTGCCTGGTTCTGCATGGATAGGAAAACAACGAGGCACCAGGATGGATAAATGCAAATACTATAAATAAAAGCATTTTGCAAAAAGTCAGGAGTGAATGTACTGAGCAATCTTACAAGCCTAAAATATTTAGGGAGGCAACACACAAAAAGCTGATGGAGACACCTGGACAGCACGAGGCAGGAGCCCTCTCAGCAAGGACATTTCTGGATCTTTATACCACAGGCAAGGAGGAGAGGGGGGTAAGAGTCATGTAAAGTTTGAACCAGGTCCCTCCCCACCTTCCCAGCCAAGGAATTACTAAGTAGGCCAGAAGACATGCAGCTTGCACTCAGAGCAACCACACTGGTGTAGAGGACCAAACCCAGACAGTGAGGTCTTTAGAAGGGTATTTAGTTTGTACTGCTTTCTCCTCCCTCCTGCAGCCCCTAAAACCAGAGGTTTCCTTCCAGCACTGAAATTCCCCTCTCCTGTGAAAGTGGTGAGTAACCAAGACTGCCTAAAACCCCCTTCATTTCAGCAGCTCTCAGACAGAGAATTCCCACAGTCAACAAGTATTGAAACATCCCAGCAGAATGGCATTGGAGGCTTTGGGCTGAGCAAGGAACATCCTTGTTCTCCACTTGGAAGAGAGTGAGTGTTTGAAGATCCACTCATCCAAATAGCTCCAGTTCCCAGAGTGCTGCTGGTGCTTTAAAAAGCCACCTGTCCAGCACAGAAAGGCTGGTTGCTGGGAAAGGCAGGCCTGGCATCAAGAGCTTCTCCTCAGCTCCTCTCTGCCCATAACTATGCAGCACACTGAAATTTAGGTTGCACTAGCAACCAATTTAAATACCACAGCCCATGTCTCCTTACCTGGGAGGTCCTGGGCTGGCTGGTGCTGTCAGAGAGGACAGTGCTGGGGTGGCTCAGGGGCTGGCCCTCCAGCCAGGAAATCTTCAGAGGATTATTTATCAGGCCAACTTCATTCTTCACAGCCATCTCCTAGCAAGGAAAGTATTTTTCCATCACCACCTGAATTCCAGACCCCACTCCCTCACAGGTCCCTAAGAATCATTTTCCCATCTCAGACTGGCCTCAAGGCCAAGTAGGGCATAAAAAAGGAAGATTCAGCCCTGGAAGTGTTCAAGGCCAGGTTGGATGGAGTTCTGAGCAACCTGGGCTAGTGGGGGGGTGTCCCTGTCCATGGCAGGGGATTGGAACTGGATGATCTTTAAGATCCCTTCTGACCCAAACCATTCTATGATTCCAGTCTATAAGATTTGTTGGAATTAGATCATCCTTAAGGCACCTTTGTGGTCCACACCTCTACTGAGCACAGAGAGAGCACAGTCCTGCCAGTACTTCTGATAAACAGGTCACAGACAAGTCTGAGTTGGCTTGTCTTTTATCATTTGGATGTGAGTGAATGAACAGGTGACAAGGAATAAAGATTCTTGCACAGTCCAAGTTGATGAAACCACTAAAATTAAGGGTAACTGATGATTTCTGTTCCCACAGCCACGCAAATTTTTATAACTCACAGTGAGCCCAGACATTCTGATTCATTTCTCACTGCAAATGCCTGGTATCACCTCTAAAACACAAAAGCCCATCTTCAAGGTAATTCACCTTCAGTGGGAGCTGCTTAAATGCTCAGTGCCAGATTTTTAAGGCAGTGTCTCTTCCCTCTGCCTGTTCCAGGCACACCTGTGTATGCGCCTGATCTGCTTTGGGTTTGTGCCTCCAGTTCTGCCACTGCCTTTGTTCCTCTGTGCCTTTAGACTCTCATTAGCCCTCTCCACTGCCTTAATGACCAAGCAGCCTCTGGGCTGTCACCCTGTGACCCCTCCTCTCCTGTGACACCCCCTGTACACACAGCTGGGGTCTCTGCACACTCACCGCCGCCTTAACCGTAGCAAATTCCACCACTGCACTCCCAGTCTTCCTGCTGGAGACCACCAAATTGAGCACATCTCCATACTGTTTAAAGACAGAGAGAGGGAAAAGTTAATTACAGAGCCAGCAGAGACGTGGAGTTCATTTAGCAAAGGAGCACAAAGAGGGAACATGTGTTTTCACAGACGTGAAGTTGAGCCGTCACCATTTCTGTCCTGCGTGATGCTCCCACCAATCCCAACCTGCCATTATTTCTGTGCCTCCAGGAAATAATCCTAGGCAGGCACAGAGCTACACACTTGGCTTCCAGCAAGGCAAGAGGGATGCTCAGCTCAGAGCCAGAGCTGCAGGAGGTACTTACAGGGAAGGGAAATAAAACTGCCCCACTGGGATTAATCAGATCAAAGGCTTGTCTGTTCCTGTCTCTGCACTTCCCACAGCAGGGATGGGGAGTGCTTTAAGTGAAGGAAAAGGGCACTGTAACCACAGAGCCAGATTAACTGGGCAGGGAGCATCCAGTGGGAAGAGTCTGCAGCTGCTCTGTTTCAGCAGGAGTTCCTGCTGGGAGCAGGATAGAGGTGTTAGCTGGGAAACAGCTCCCAGCTCATGGATCAAAGGATCAAGCTTGGTTCAAAGGTTGGACTTGATGATCTTGGAAGTCCTTTCCAACTTAATGATTCTGTGAACATGCTGATGAACTCTGAAAATTGCATGAGAAAGCTGAACAGAGATGATAATGGGTTTATATCTTACTCTAGTTTATATCTTACAGGGGCCTGGAGTGACAGGACACGAGGGAATGGCTTCCCACTGACAGGGAATGGGGTTAGATTGGATTTTAGAAAAAATCCTTCCCTGTGAGGGTGGGCAGGCCCTGGCACAGGTTGGGCAGAGCAGCTGTGGCTGCCCCAGCTCTGGAAGTGTCCAAGGCCAGGTTGGACAGGGCTTGGAGCAACCTGGGCTGGTGGAAGGTGTCCCTGCCCATGGCAGTGGGTGGGACTGGATGAGCTTTAAGGTTCTTTCCATCCCAAATCATTCCATCATTCCACAATTCTATGATTGTTAGCTTCCCAAAATTTACTATCCTTATACCAGAGAGCAGAGGAAGACCCTGTAGTAGGAAAGTGAGTGTCAGACAGGACCTTTTGCAGGATCTGCAGCAGAACATCTTTGGAGTATCCCCCTCCCATCTCATCTTCTTTCCTGCATTTCCATCGGAGCTGGGAAATAAACACCAGGAGTTAATTTCTGTCTGTTTGAATGCACTGCTGTGCTCAATGCAGCTCCCACCCCCTGCACATTCCCCACGTTTGCTATTTACAGCCACACTCCCAGGACTGCCAAGACAGTGATCTCAACACGGGAATGAGCACAGGGAACAAACTGTTTGGAGAACAGGGAGAAACGTTGCTCACTGGCATATAAAAAGATCATACAGAAAGGATGCTGATGGCTCTGTCAGGGTAATGAGCAGATGTTTCCCTGGGCTCAAAGCAAAGACAACTCAATTTCAGGCTCAGCAATCTGGAGCAGACAGAGAAAAGGTGAGGAAGGAAGGGATTCTAAGGGCAAGGACAGGAGCTGTTCAATGCACATTCCGTGGAGGAATTTCCCCTCTACTGTAAACAGGGATGTGCCAGCTCAGCAGGGTTTAAGTGTCCCTTCTGTTTTCCATCATGTTCTATCAGTTTTCACCAAAACCTGGCTTTTTAAGGATGTCTTACCTTGAGTTTAGGAGTTACTTTGCCTTCTGCCCCATTTCTTTCCTGCTTGCCTAAAGAGGGGAAAGGGAAAAACACAGATGGAAAGGACATGGGTGAGCAGATTCCTCAGCATGTAGCACAAAACTGTCCCTGAGAACATACATATGATGAATGCAAACACTTTGGGATTTCCACTGGACCATTCCAGCCCCAAAAAGTCTCGTGCAACAGGAACTGCAGCACAGGCTGAATATTCCAGGGCAGTATTTTTCCCTTCCAGGATGCTCAGACTTCCCACAATCAAGGCTAGAAAAAGCTAAGTAAAAATACAAGCTGGAGACCTGGTATGTTCTGAGACATTTTTCCCTGGAAGAGGAAGTTGTCCTGGTGGGAACAACTGTGGCAAAATTAAGGGTAGACAAAAAGCAGGACAGCACAGCCAAGGAATTCAGCTTGGCCCTGCAACTGGACACTTTCTAAAGGTGCATTTATTGCAAGGATCTCAAAGTGGTTTACCCTGAGCAAATTCTCAACATCCTCCCTCCCAGTTTGTGAAAATGCCATGAGAAACGAAAAAACCTTAAAAAAAAAAAAGTGAAATGAGGTTAAGAAAGGCAAGGATGAGAAAACACAGGAAAAGCCTGGGCACCCCAAAGAGAGTTTCTGCCTCTGGAGCTCTGGTTGTTCTGTTGTTTAACTCATCAGATCAGTACTTTTCCTGGAGCTGCAGGTGAGGCAGGGGAGGGCTCCAAGCTCCTCTGGGCTCACCTTGGCTGAGCTGCTCCCTCTCCAGCCGGATCTGTTCCCTGATGAGCCTCTGCTGCTCCTCCAGCTGCCGTGAGCCCTCCTCCCGCAGGCGGATTATCTAAGGGAACACAGCACGGGCACCTGAGCCAACTGCAGGGCTGCTTCATGCCCAGAGTTCCAAGGAGAGCTTGTCTGACAGCCCTGTGCACTAAACTGGGATGCTCCCAGTGACACCAGCCCTCCCAGCCAGCAGATAACCAGGCAGTTGTTGTAGCTGGCTGGTGCGCAGAGGGAAAAGGGCAGGAAAAATGAAATCCCCCACAGCAACAGGTTTGCCAGACTGCCACAAAATCCCTCCTGTATTCCTCTTTTCCATGGCCAGGCTGGAGCAACCTGGTCTAGTGGAAGGTGTCCTTGCCCAGGGCAGGGGATTGGAACTGGATGAGCTTTAAGGTCCTTTCCAACCCAAACTATCCTGGGATTCTCTGATTCATGGAGCCCGCTAATCCCAAAGGCTGAAGCACTGCAATCCAGAGGTTTGCTGCTTCTCACCCCACAGATTTCATTATGAATGGAAAGACTTTCAGCAATTCCTCTCAAAAGAAGCAAGAGAAATCAAAGAATTAATCATTACTTCTTCTTCTAATGATCTCGTTATCCTGATCTCCTCCTCTTCGTTCTCCTGGGACTGGGCTTCTCGTTCTCTGGCTTCAAGATCTGCAGAGGGAGAATTAAATCAAAAAGGAATTCATTAATAACATTCAAAAGATTTACTAAAAACTAAACCAATTTTCCCTGCTGACCAGAGGAGGATGGAGAGACCACAAACTTGGCTACACCTGCACCATTGTCCCGATGTCTCTGCCCCCACCCATCAAAGCAGTCTAACAGTCATCAAGCCCCTAATTCCCAGAGCAGGACCCAATTCCTTCCTTCCCAGAGCAGAACCATCCCAGCTATGGCTGTGGGAGGAGATTCCAGGTGGCTCCTGCACTGTACTGGGCACAAAGAACCCAGAGCCATCCCACATGATCACACTGATCACCCCTGTGGGAGAAGAAATGCAAACACCCAGTTCAAGGCAGCGTGAAGGTTTAGTTTTCTCACCAAGTTTGACTTTCTTCCTCTTCTCATCGAGTTTCTGTGTCCTCTCTGCAGCCTGTTTCTTTGCCCTCCTCACCTTGTCATATGCTGCCTGCCAAGGAACCAGCACAACAGGGTGAAACTACAGCACTCAGGAAAGCAGGGAATAAAATGAGACAAGAGACCACTCCTACAAGTGTTGGAAGTTTACACAAATATCCTGAAAATGTGAGAAAAAGCCCAAGGAACTCCAGATGGAAGGGTGGGAAAGTCCTGGAATAACTTCAATATGTACTGGAGAGAATTCTGACCCATCTTCAGAGATGGGAAGAATATTTTGGTCCCCTGCACATCCCAAAAGTAGCTTTAGGGGCACTGGGAACAGCTCAGGTAGCCTTTTTTTCCCTTTTTTCTTTTCCTTCCTGTAAGGCAAAGTTTGCTAAACACTTTTTCCTTTTAAATATATAGAAGATAAAAAGTTCTTGGATGCCCAAAGCTGAATTCCCCCTCGGAGGGGGGATTATAAGCCTTGCCAGTGTTTGAAAAGAGGAGTTATTTCATGCTTTTAGCTCTTATCACCCCAAATCAGCACACATCTCTCTTCTGAGCTTATCTGGAGAGAGCTGATGGCTCATTTTTGGGTTGTTTTTATGGAAAGCTCAAAGCCACAGCAATCACATCCAGGTATTATTCATCTGTCAGCCCCTGACTTCGAGGGAGCTGTGAATGCACCGTTACCATGGCAGTGTGGTGTCCCTGAATCAGGGATGCTTATCAGTTATTTTATGAAATGGGGATGTGTCCCAGTCTAACAGGTTATTAAAGACACCATCTCACCCCTTGGACACAGGTTTCTCCAAGCTTTCCTTTGGCACCTGATATTTGATCTCATGGAGAACTGCAGGGAATGACAGATTTGATCTCCTGGGGAACTACAGAGAGGGACTTGTATTCATGGACTCTCCACTGGAGAAGAGAGCAGGACAGAGGGAAAAGCTTCCAGAAACACCCCAAAACTCCACCCTTCCCCAGGGAGCATCCTTACCCTGGCTGCTGCATCTGTGAGCACGGCCAAGGCCTGGGAGAGCTGGTGGAAGATTTCAGCTGGGAAGGAGAAGAGAGAAGGGTAAGGTGCAGGAAACCACGAGAGGGACCTGGGAAAGAACCAGGGAAGACAATTCCTTAAGGGAGAGACCTGCAGGAAGTTCTCTCCAAGGAAGAATTAATTCCCCAAAGTCAACCTGCAGCCAGGGCCACCTCAACCCAAAGGGCAACATCTGTTACATCAGCCTGAGAGGAAATTAAGAAAGAAAAATGGGATTGTTTCATTTTAAGAGAAATCTTGAACACGTGAGCCTAATTTTTCTTACTGATTCTTTTGATCATGGGTTGCAATGTCTCCTTCATGGCACATTTAGCTGGAGCTCAGAGTTTTTTTCTCTCTCTCAGTACTCTTCCTTCCAATTCCTCTTGTTTGTGTACAAATAAATCATCAAGAAGTCCTGTTTACATTGTATTGGAAACTGTTATATTACAGACATCTAGCTTTTAAAAGTCTTTCCTTTTGTCCTATTATGAGCACTGGGAAATTATATTTGTTTTTAGGAAAACAAACATCAGTAGTCTTGACACAGAGAAAAGAAAATAATCGCTGATTATACAATTTACATCTACAATAATCACTTTCAGGCAGCTGAAATTCCCCCTTCCAAATAAAAATCCTGTCTGGCACATCACCAGTTTTTCAGCCTGAGATGCAGACTTTGCCTTTCACATCAACACTGCAGCCCCTCCTCCTGGAAGGTGACCCAGATAAGCTGGAGGCTTCCCCACGTCCTCCCCATCCCTCCTGCAGATATCAAAGCCCCAGATTTCCCCTCACTGCTGCTATTTTTTCACCACTGTTACTCTCAAAACCAGGGGCAGCTGCAAAAGCCAGACTTTGCTCAGTTTGGGTGAGCTCAGCTCCACAGTCAGGACCTTTTCTCTAACAAAAACGGGTCCTGCCCACAGATAGTGTGATTTATAAGGTGCTGTTGAAGTTTGGACTGTGAGACACATGCATTAAACCAGTGTCCAGCCAAAGGTCTGGGTTCAGGCACCACATGGGAGGATTTGGAGAGGTGCAATTCCAATTCCAGCACTGACTCAACGCTCATGTTCCTGTGCCCAGCAGGGATCCCCCAGCCTTAAAATCCAGAGTTAATCCCAGTGAAAGCAACTGTGAGCCCTGTGTGTGTGTGTTCCAGGTGACACACAGCCTCAAGGACTGAGCTGAAGGGAAACTGAGCTGCTCCCAGGAGCCTGGAGAGGTGAAAACTCCCAGGAATTGCTGCTGGTGTCTCACCTGCCCGGGGGTTGTCCGGGTTCTTGTCCGGGTGACATGTCAGTGCCTTCTGCCGGAACGCTGTCTTCACCTGCAGGGGCCAGACTGGGAGTTACTGGGGGGGACTGGTTTGGCTCTGTCGAAAAGAAGCAGCTGGGAAAACAGAAAGATAACAGCCCTGTGTTCAAGGGGAATGGGCTCAGGGAAGGAAGGGGTGTTTGGGGGGAGTCTGAGCTTCTCAAAGCTGGTTTTGCTTGTAGGTTTGTTGTGTTGCAGTAGTCAAAGCTCACAGGAATAGGGGAGAAGGGAAAAAAGGGGGGAAGGGGTTATTTTGGGGTATTTTAGGGTATTTTGGGTATTATTTTGGGGT
>JAWWEE010000158.1:8755913-8771042 GCA_035221455.1 Xenops minutus
GGTTCTTCCCAAAGGCTTTTCCAATGCAGCACCATTCACAGACCCTTGGGATTTTGGGGGATCAGTGTCAGGTCATGATGCCTCTCAAAGGCACCAGTCACAGACCCTTGGGATTTTGGGGGCTCAGCACCAGGTCACGATGCCAAAGGCTTCCCCCCCTCCATCTGCTGGAGGCTGTGGGAGATGGGGGAGCTCCTTGGGAGCCAGTGAATTCCACCAGGCTGGCCACTCCCTGCCTTGGCTCTTTGTGCCCCAAACCCTCGGGAGCCGGGCACGGGGGTCCCCGTTACCTTCAGCGCCACGTCGGGGCGCAGGGGGGTCCAGCAGACGCTGTAGCACTCGGTGCCGGGGGCACTGGGGGGCTCCAGGGAGAGCCTCAGCTCCGCATCCTCCTCCCAGGAATAGCAGAACTGGCCCCCATCGTGCCAGCAGTGGTCCCGTGGCGGCGGGGGCTCGGCGGCCGGCACGCTGCCCACCGCGATCGCCGCCACCGCCCGCCCCGCCGGCAGCGCCCGCAGCACCAGAGCCCCACGGCGGCGCTCCCACAGCATCCCCCCGGCCCGGCCACGCAGCACCCACTCCTCGGGGGGCTGCTCCACAGCCTGCCACGAGATGATGCCGATGGTCATGGCGAAGAAGACGGCGACGCCGAGGCAGCCGACGGCGCCTTTCCAGGGCTCCGTCATCTCCCTGATGCTCAAGGTCCAGGTGGACTCGGGGATTTGGCCGGTGTGGCGGGAGACCGGCATGGTGTGATGGCTGGGATGCTCTGCTTCTCACCCCTCCTGCAGCAGCACAAGGGAGAAAAGTCCCTGGGGTTGCTCTGAAAGATCCGCTGGGGTTGCTCCAAAAGATCCTCTATGGGTTGCTACAAAAGATCCTCTGTGAGTTGCACCAAAAGATCCTTTGGGGTTGCACCAAAAGATCTTTTGGGATTGCACCAAAAGATCTGCTGGGGTTGCCCTGAAAGATCCTCTGGGGTTGCTCCGAAAGATCCTTTGGGGTTGCACCAAAAGATCTTTTGGGATTGCACCAAAAGATCCTTTATGGGTTGTACTGAAAGATCCTCTATGGGATGCTCTGAAAGATCCTTTGGGGCTGCACCGAAAGATCCTCTGAGTTTGCCCCAAAAGATCCTCTGAGGTTGCACCAAAAGATCCTTTGGGGTTGCACTGAAAGATCTTTTGGGATTGCTCCAAAAGATCTGCTGGGGCTGCACTGAAAGATCCTCTGGGGTTCCACCAAAAGATCTTTTGGGATTGCCCTGAAAGATCCTCTGGGGTTGCTACAAAAGATCCTCTGTGAGTTGCACCAAAAGATCCTTTGGGGTTGCACCAAAAGATCTTTTGGGGTTGCTCCAAAAGATCTGCTGGGGTTGCTCCGAAAGATCCTTTGGGGCTGCACCAAAAGATCCTTTGGGGTTCCTCCAAAAGATCCTCTGGTGTTGCCCTGAAAGATCCTCTGGGGTTGCTCCGAAAGCATGGGCAAAAAATGAATTGGCTAAAAAGTGCTTTAAAAAAGGGAAAGCCGCAGCTCTCTTCTCCCTGCACGGATCCTAAGGGAAGAGGAGTCCCTTCCACAGCCCCCTCCAAAGCAAATCCCGCTGCTGGGCTCGGTGACGGTGGCTGAGATCCCAAACCCTGCCCTGGAGCCAGCTCAGCCCCTTGGCACCGCACAGTGACACTGTGTGAGGAGGAGGAGGAGGAGGGCATGCATGGCCCAGAGCCTGGGAGGGACATGGGGCTTCCTTTTGGAAGCAGTAAATAGCTGGGAAAGGGGATGCAACATTCTCTTTCCACCTCCTCTCTCTCTTCCCTGGAAAAGTATTTGGATAATACACAGAGCAAAGCCCACCGTGGTCCAGGTGCAGGTGCTGGGCGAGCCCAAGGGGCTCCTGCTGCTCTGCCAGGTAAGGGGTCACCTATGGGGACATCCTCATGGGGTGGCACTGGTTGCTCCTGCTGCTCTGCCAGGTAAGGGGTCACCTATGGGGACATCCTCATGGGGTGGCACTGGTTACTCCTCCATCCCAGGGCGCCCCTCCATCCCTCCCCACCGTGCCCTCCCCACCTTTCCTTACCTAAAGGCAGCTTCAAAGATGCTGTGGCAGCCCCTAAAGCCTCCTCGATGTTTTCCCCACTGGCTGCAGGTTTTCCTCCTCTTCCCCAGGGCAGGTTTTCCCTCCTGGCTTCATCCGAGAGCGCTCGAGCCGAGGCAACTTGATCCAGCCTAAGCCAAGAGCGTTACTTAAGACCAGCTCCCTCCCTCCCACCCTCTCCCCTGCAGCCACAGATCAGAAACAGGGGCAGGAAATGAAAAAGAATAAGTTTGGAAGGTTTTTCTTTTCATTTTAAAGGGGTTTTTTTCGCCAAGTTATTGAGGTGGTTCTGGTCGAGCCTTTACCACACACACACACCCCCCCCTAACCTGTGAATTCAGACGTGGGAAGCCCTGGCAGCACTGAGGCTCCTTGTTCTGCTGCTTTGGATTTTGGGGGTGTTATTATTATGTTTTGGGGGATTTTTATCCCCGTTTCTGCCTCACAGGAGCCACTGTCCTCACCCCCAGGTCATCTCCAGGGCTGCCAAAATGGGAGCTGCAACCCGAAAGGAGAGGGAAGTGACTTCCCAGGACACTTGCAGTCCCCACCAGTGCCAAACCCTCTGGAAATCTGGGGTTTCCATGCATTTCCCGTGTCCCAGTCCTACAGGTGATTTTCCAAGCAATATTCCAAGCCATTGGCTGCCAAGATGCAAGAGAAATGGGATTTAAAAGCGTTTCCCCATCCTGCCTCCAGGTCAAACCCCAACAATCCCAAGCCCACAGCTCTGCTCACCTCTGATGTTGCTCTTTGGGAGAATCCACCAAATCCACCGGGAAAACTCTCATCCATGGGTCAAATAATCCCCTGGAGGGGTCTTTCCCCTCCAGGGTTAATTTTTCATTCCGGCTGGGGTGATATCCAGTGTGGGATGGAGGGGAAATGGGTGGATGGTACCCGAACAAGCATCTCCCAGGGGCTCCAGAGTGGGAGAAAAGGCTGGATCCGGGATAAGGAGAAAGGATGAGGCAGGCTGCCCCAAAAAAGCTTGGATATGAGCTGGGAGACAGCCAAGCCCATCCCAAAGGGGAACACGGGTCAGGAGAGGTTATAGCAAAGCTGTAGGAGATGGAGCAGGGCTGGGTGTGAAGCGCTAAAGGAGGAGGTCACAGATCCCATGGGATCCCCAAAACGAATTAAAATAAAGTGAAAAGTCTAAAAAATAGGGAAGAAAGGGGGCTCCTTCCACCAGGGAAGTTAGAGGCACTCGGGGTCTCAACACACCCCCCTGACCTGGAAAAGGGGAATGAGTGAATAAACCCCGTGGTGATTCAGAGCATCAACTGGAGCCCATGGAATGACTGGGGTGGGATTTGCCACTATTTTAGGAGGCTTTATAGATCCATGTGCCCCAGAGAGAGCTCGGTTTGGCTCAAATCCTGCAGAAACAGGGCAGAGGAGAGAAAAAAAAATACTATCTTTGGGCTGATCTGGTGTCCTGGGAAGGATGAATCCTGCGGCCAGGGGAGGGAAGGGCATGGGGCAGCAGCCCCCAAAAGCCACGTGTGGATCTGAAAATCCCAGTTTCCCACCCCAAAACGGGCTGGGGGTGGGGGGGGACACACCAATGGGGTGGTTTGGCTGCAGCAGCTCAAGGCAAAGCTCTGTCACATGGCACAGGATTAAATCCCATCCATGGGATGGCAGAGGGTGGGATTAGAGAAACCCTGGGATGGCGTGGCCGGATAGAGTGGGATAAGGGGAGGGTGGAGGGGCTGCACCCAGCTGGGATACAGGGAAAGAGGGATTTGTTAGAAAAGCTTTTCTTAAAAAGCAGCTCAAATCCCAAGGGGAAAATCCTGCTGGAGGTTTCAGCCAAGTCTTTGGGCAGATTTGGACCCCTCCTCAGCTCTGCACACTGGCTGCTGGGCAGGGGTTTGGGCTGAGCCCTCTCCCCCCACCCCAGAACTCCTGGGTTTTTGGGAGGAGGACCCGTTCCATGAGTTTTCCTGCCCCATCACAGATCTCAGCACGAGGTGGCTCCCATGAACAGTGGGAAGCCTCCCTTCATCCTCCTCACACCGCCAAGAAAAACCACTTTGCCTTGACCTGTTACGGGAAAAAAAAACCATTTTGGGGTGGCTCCCTGGATTCCAGGAGGGTGTCCTGCCCCTCTGCTTCCAGGGAAGGGTTTTGGAATACAGTTTTAAGCCTCCTCCTCTGCAAACTGGAGTAACTTTTGCCCCTTTCCTGACTTTGCAGAGCTGCAAAGACCTGGAGATTGCCTTTTTATATCCAACAGGGCTTTCCAAGCTCCAAGGGTGCCCTGGACAATGTGGGTCGTGGGAAGTGGCAGGTGTTTGGGACTGGATTTGCTTGAAGGTCCATTCCAAACCAAAACCATCCCAGGATTCTGGGATTTGCCAGCCCTCGAGGTTCCCTGAGTTCACTTTATGGGCTGTTGGTGCCCAGGGAAGGGATGGAGTGAGAGGCTTGGAAACACATTTAACCCACCAGCATCAATAAGCAAAGCTTGGGAATCCAAGGTTTTTTTGGTGGAACACCCTTAAAACAGGGACTAAGGGCTATTCCCACTGGGATTTAGGATCAGTGGCCCCTAAGAGAGGCTTCTTTCACCATATACCCTGCAGATCACACCCCACATCCTTTAAGAGCCCTCTTATCACCTTTCAGCCTGGCTGGAAAAAGAGCCTGGAGAGCCACAGGGATTTTCCACGTGTGTGGGGTTGCACTTGGGAAGGACCAGCCCTTCCCATCAATATTTTCCTCCAGCCTTGAAGCACCACCAGTTACAGCCACGGTTTCCCAGCAGCCCAGCCTGACCCTGCTGGGGATTCTGGTTTGGGGTTTCTTAAATATTAGTATTTTTTTAAAAAAATAAAGGAAAGTTGGGTGGGTTGGCGGAGAGCAAAGGGAAACTGGTGGGAGCAGCAAAGCCCTCCAGGACTTGGGGTCTCTCCTTGGTTTTCTCCAGTGGGGAGCAGCCTCACCCCAAACTCTTCCTGTGGGGGATGGATCCTCTGGTACCTTAAAAACCCACACCAAACCCCTCCTTTTTATCCATTTATCCATGATATCCACAAGCTGGGAGACCCAGTGGTGAGAAAGGGGGGATCACCTGAAGCTGGAAGCATGGATGCACATGGATATACCATCCTCCTGCTCTCCTGTGCTTTATCTAAAGGGACAAAATGCCTCCAGAACCCATCCCACATCAATAAATCCAGCTGGTGTGCTGTGATGGGTGTTCTCCTTTGGTTTTCCTTCCCGTTGCAGTTCCCAGCTTTTCCTTTTAGGGACAGTAAAAGCCTTTGGCTGTGCTGGAATTCTCCGTGCCTTAGGAAGTCTTGTGCTCCTTATTCCAGCAGAGCTATTTCTCAGTTGAAAAGAAAAAAAAAAAAGAAGCAAAAAGGGTGATACAGCTTCCAAACCCCCAAATCTCAGAGCAGGTTTCCTCCTGGAAAGCAATCCCAGATTTCCATGAACTCCACAGCAAACTATAAAGCAATAAATGGGCAGCAGGACTAGGATTGACAACATGGCTTTATAAACAGAAACAGCTCTCAGAAATGACTGTGGGACAATTGTCCCTTCCCATCCCTATCCTGTCTCCCAGTCCAGGAGCACCTGGATACAGGGGGCTCTTGGTGTCCATCCACGGATTATCTGGGCTTTCAGGGGGGTGTCTCACAAGGAGCAGCAGGTTTTGGGGAGAGGGTGGACTGGGGAACAGCCTGGAGCACCCAAAATGATCCATGGATGGTTAGTTTTCCAGTTGGAAAGTCACAAGCTCCAGTTGCCACCTCTGGCTGGTGAGGATGGGATGGAAACAGCCTCCCCTGCATCCCTTGTCATCTCTCTCCCTCCAGGGTGGGGAGAGGGTGGCAGGGACCAAACCCATGTTCATAATGCACAATATTCACTCAAATTGTTGATCTGGGGAGAGGGGAGCCTGCTGTGCCAAGAAAAACCCCTCTGTGGGGCACTTGACCCCCTATCCACAGCCCAGACCCCTTAAATCCAGGGAATATTGCAGCATACAGTCACCCTCAATGTTCCTGGTCCTCAGAGGAGGATTGGGGTGCTGATTTGGGGTGTCCACAACCAGCACCTGCTTGAAAGGGGCTGTTTGCAGCTCCATTCTCCCCACAGCCCCAGGAATGGGGCTGGGGCCAGGCCAGATCCATGTGCTGCTCCTCCAGGAAAAGCCTTCAATAACCCAAACTGTGTCATTTTTTATTTATTTTATTTTTTAAAAGAACAAGGCACAACTGATGATAAAAGCTGTGGCTGCCATGGTCTTCTTCCACCCCTTCTTCTTTTCTTCCTCTGTTCCATGTTCTTCTTCCACCCCTTCTTCTTTTCCTCCTCTGTTTCATGTTCTTCTTCCACCCCTTCTTCTTTTCCTCCTCTGTTTCATGTTCTTCTTCCACCTCTTCTTCTTTTCTTCCTCTGTTTCATGTTCTTCTTCCACCTCTTCTTGGCCCTCTCCTTTGTCCTCCCTTGCCCAACCCCTGCAAACCTCCACCCCATGGATTTCGGATTTATGGGGTTACCCCAGTGCTGCCCCACAACCCAACCCAGCCCAGCCTTTCCCAGATGCTGCATCCTCCAGACTTTATCCCTGGGAGGTGAAACACCCCCCCGAGAGCCCCCAGAGGCTTCCAGTCATTAATTCCCAGCCCTGAGGAGCTCCCCTGGTTTGTCCCAAAGCAGAGCCCGAGGCTAATGAGGTTTTGTGCTAATTATAGCAGGCAGGCAGGGCCAGGAGCCCTGGTGAGGGGCTGTGGCAGTGACCACACAGAGCTTTTGGCTGGAGACCTTTGTGGATTCCTTGGGATATAAAACACTGGGGTTAATCCAGGACAGCAATCCTGGCTGTGCCCGGCACTCCTCCATTCCAAGGAATGCTGGGGATGCTGTTCCAGCACTGGTCCTGCTTCCTGCTCACGGGCTGGTCCTTCTTCATCCATCCCTTGGAGTAATTCCTGCTGAATATTGTGGGATTCTGCCATCCCCAGCATTGCTCCCACCTGGAGCTGAGCTAGAAGGGAAATCCAGCCCTTTGGACAAACCTTGGGGATATTTGGGAATTGAGCAACGTGGATAAGGCACTTCACAGTGCAGTGACAGACTGGAACATGTGTCCAGCATCCCAAAAGGGTTTAATCCCTCTCAAATTCTTCCCTCCCCACCCCAGCAGGTGGCTCAGTGCTTCCCAAATCCAGCCAGGGCACCAACACCCACCCCAGCTGCCAGATCACACATCCAGCTCCCAGCATTCAGCTCCCTTGGGAATGCCATAAACCCCCTGAAATGAAACAAAACAAAACAAACCCTGGTCCAGTTCTCCCCATACGAAGAGCCCTGAGCGAATTTTAATTCCCTAGATTAAATTTAAGTCAATGACATTGAGATTTTAATGAAGGTGCTGGGAAGGAACAGCCCCAAATTGCTCTGCCAGGCTGGTCCCTTGATGGGGCTCATTTCCCAGCCTGGGAGGGTGTGGGTGTACATCCAAAGGTGGGATTTAAGGAACCCCTTGGAGGTAAACCCCTCAGATAGACACAGGCAGCGCCAGGAAATATTTCTGGGAGTTGCAAGAGAGGAAAGGATGTCCAGGTACATTCCACAGCAGGGCTGGGATATGGGATTTGTGGTTTCCCAGGCTGTGATGCTTTGGGGAAGCTCTCCCAGGCACAGATCCAGCCTTTCCCATCACTAAGCATGAAGGGAGCCAGGAGGGCATGTGGGCAGAGGGTAAGGGGGATGCCCTGCCCTAATTTAAGGGTGATCCCACACTGTGCACCCCTTTGCTTCTGCTCCCTGAGAGGGACCCAGCACCCTAAAATAACATTGCAGGCACTTGGCAACTCAGCTTTTATTGTCAGGGGACGCAGCAGCAGATGGTGGGGGACAGGGAGGGACACAGCACAGCCACCCCAAACAGCCACGCAGTCCCCAGCACTGGGAATGAGGGAGGGGAACACAAGCTCCAAGCCTGGCTCCTTCCCATGCCTTTCCTGCCCCCAGCCCTGTGCAAAACTTCTGAGCCCACAGTGATTCTCCCCTTGGGAACAGGGCAAAGGATGAGCAGAGGGGTCCCTGCAAGCAGCAGCATCTGCACCTCTGGAATCAGCTCCATTGTGTCCGTGGTGCTGAGTGGAAGGGCAAAGGCAGCCAGGGGAAAAGCTGCCCTGGGAATGCTGTTCCCTTGGGATGGAGAAGTGGGATCTGAGCCTAAGGGCTCCATGAGCATCCCAAATCCGGGCAGTTCCATTTGGGGATGGGCTGCCCCAGCGAGGTGGAAATGTCAGAGCCAGGGGGGACTTGGAAAGCAGGGAGCAGGTGGGGGATTCAGCAGGGATGGAGCATCTGCCACCCTTCTCCCAGGGTTTATTTACAGCCTCACTAGAGGAGAACGAGCCAAGGGGCCTGAAATGTTAAAAAAGGGCTTTTTTGGAAAAATTAACAGGCTTCTTCCCCCCCTGTGAACAGATCCCAGCTGGCTGTGATGTGCCCTTCAGTCGGGAGAGGGGCTCCAGCAGCCCCTCCAGAGCTGCTTCGCTTCCCAAACCCAGGGGAAAACCGGGATGGAAACGCAGCCCTGGGCTCTGAGAGGGGCTGGACATGGGCAAACCAGCCAGCCTGGCTCTTTGTGGGGACAGCAGGGACATGGCCCCTGTCACCACTGGTGCAGGGGTCTGGGGGCACTTCGGGGTGGGCATGGGCAGGGATCACCCCCAGAGCAGCTGGATGGGCTGGAAGGGTTGGAGAATCCAGGGGGTTTTCCTGCCCAGCCATGCTGGGCAGCAGAGGCAGCAGAGTCCATCCCCAGGGCAGGGATGGCTGGGGACATTCCAGGAGCCAGCATGGCCCTGGTGAGGGCTGGATTTGGGGCACAGACAGACCCAGGTGGCTTGGGGGAAGGGGGAAAGCATCCCCAGATGTGTCTGTGCAGGCTCTGAGCCCCCAAAGGTTACCCCAACACCACTGAAGTCACCAGGGGCCACATTGGCTGCTGAGTGCAGCAAGGGAAGAGGCAGCAAAGGGGTCAGAGGGATGAAGAACACCTTCCCTACTGGCACCAAGCCTGTCTGGAACAACTCACGGGCTCTCGTCCCCCAATGCCACCCTCCCCACTCTCCCCCTTGCCCTCTGGGGAGCCACCACCCAGCACCAGAGCAGCAGGATGAGCCACCCCTCCATCCTGGCCGGGCAGGAGCCAGGACACTCACTCGGGGATGTAGTCCCTGAAGGAGTTAAAACTGAGGCTCCTGCCCACAGAGTTCAGCGTGGAGCTGGCCTGCATCTTGGGGATCTTCTCCATGAGCTTCGACACCGTCCTCCTCTTGAAGGAGCCCGGGGAGAAGTGCCCCTGTCTCAGCAGCTCCTGGTAGAGGCTGCTGAACACGGCCACGGGCTCCTCGTAGCTGTCCCGAGTGGAGATCTCATAGAAAGGGAGCTTCAGCGCCTTGGAGAGGTTCTCCCCATCCTCCGTGGACACCATCCTGTCGAACTGCAGGTCCTTCTTGTTGGCCACGATGACCACGGGGGGCTGTTCCGTGGCGGTGCTGCCACGCTTGGGGCTGGCGTGGAGGTGGTTGATGAGGAAGCAGAGCCTCATCACCTCGTCGAAGCTGCAGCGGTCGGTCACCGAGTACACCACGGCAAAGCCATCGCCCCACTTGATCTTCTCCTCGATCTGCAGAGAGTCCTCCTCCTGCCAGGGCACACGGCGGCACCTCTGGAATGCTGGCTGACCCCCAAAAGGGGTCCCCAAGGGATCCTTGGGGTTTCAAGGATCGTGGGGATCCTTGGGGCATCTCCAGGAAGGTTTTGGCCGTGGGTTTGCAGAGAGCAGTGAGTTGGGGTAGGGGACAGGGTGGTTTGGGTAGGGTGGCACATGGGGACAGCCATCAGCCCTGTGCTGGCATGGGGAAGGTGGCAATCAGTGCTCACTTGAGCCACACAGCAGTAATGGGAACACGGAAACAATTCACCCAAATTCACACAAATTCACCAAAACACCCTTTTTTGTGACAGAAACACCACGGTGGGTGCTCCGGACACCCCGGACTGAGGGCGGTGGGAGAGCAGGGGTTGCCTCCAGTGGCAGCTCACTCTGCTCCCACGGTGTTTCCCTGGGCTCTGAACAGCCTGAGCTCACCTGTCCCGCCGTGTCGAGGATCTCAAAGTGCACCATCTCCCCGTCGATGATGGCCACGTGCCTGTAGATCATTTCTGGAGGGGGACACACGGGAAAGGAGTGGGAGAGAATCCCTGGGGAGCAGCCACAGCCCGGGTGGCTTTGGTGAAGCCGTGCTGCACGAGTGGATTTCCACCTGCTGCATCCCCGTGTCAAGGCCACATCTGGAACCAGCCCATCTCCCCATGCCCAGCAAGGGCAGCCCTGGGTTGTGGCATCAAGCCCAGCATCTCCCAAGGTACCAGAGGTCCCAGGACACCTGGATGGCTGAGAGGGCAGCAGCGACCAAAGCGTGGGAGCAACAAGGGGTCATGGAGCAGAAGAGGGAAAACAGACAATAACAATAAAAACAGGAAGGGAAAAGGGGATTCAGGAGCCAAGGAGAGGGCTCTGCCCACTGGACAAGGAGGAAGAGGAGGGAATGCAGTGAGTGTGGGACAGTGAGCTGTGCTGGAGAGGAGGAGTTTCCCTACCTAGAGTTGGATCATAGTCTCCAATGAATCGCCTGGTGATGAATCGCACGGTCAGCGCTGGAAAGAAACACACAACAAACCCTGTTCTGGTTGTCAGAACAAACTGCAGGGTAACAACAGCTTCCTGAGGCAGGAGGGATGGAGCCTGGATCCGTGGGAAGGCTGGAGCAGGACGTGCAGGAGGCACAGGGCAGGAATGGAGCAGGGACACACAGGAGGAGTCCCATGAATTTCAGCCCAGTCTGTTTAACCCAGCCTGGAGAAGGGAATGCTGCTGGCACCAAATTTCAGGGAATTCATCAAAAGGCCAAAGTGGGAGGAACACAAGGCAAACCAGGATCTCCTCCCTGTGCCAGCCATGCCTTGCAAGAAACCAGCACTGGAAGTGACACCAGGAGCTGGGAGAGGAGCTGAGCCAGAGTCCTGAGGATCAGCCCATTCCACACCCTCAATCCCCCCCCTGGGAATTCACATCCCTGGGATGCTGGGCACAACTGGGGACCAGTTTCATCCTTGCAAGGCATCCAGCACCTCAGTCCCTTCTGATGCTGCCATAGCACCAACACAGGGATCCAATCCTTCAGAACAATTTTTCCTCCTTGCAAGGGCAAGGAGCAGCAGGAGCAGCCACAGCTTGGGTAATTAAACCCCCTCATCCAATTACAGGTTTCCCTGGGCCAGAGCCAGGCCAGGCAATTCCCAAATTGCTGGCAGGGTGAGGGCTGCTGGTGCTGGAGCCTTGCCCAGCCACTCCATCAACACAGCGAGGGCTGAGTCTCATCAATCCCAGCCAGCCAGACCGAGGGACCCAGAGCAGGGCTGGGAGGTGGGTGAGCTTGCTGGGCACTGCAAAGAAACCCCCAGAGACTCTTCAGATTTTCCTGTGAGGGGTAGGAAAAGCTTTGCCCTTGTGCAAGGTGTCCAGATGGGAATTTGCAGCGATGGGGAGAGAGGGCAGGGCTGACGCTCAGCTGGAAATGAGGGAGAAAGCAAAGTTTTTCTAGGGAATGAAGCAATTTGGAGATGCTGGAAATCCTGTTGGTGCTAGTGGCATCAGTGGCACTTTGGCTTGGGCCAAACCCTGCAGCTCCAGCTGCCAGGAACAATTTGGGGGCATCCCTGTAACAGCAGCAGCACCACGGGAACCTGGCTTTGGGTCATGGAGCTGAAAAACCAATGGAGCCAAGGCAATGGGAGGGTTAAATGTTACAGCTCCTCTGCCCACCAAATGCCAAAGGACTTGGCAAAGGATTTTTCCTGACCTAGAGAAACTCCTGGTGCTGTAGGAGCTTTGGCATCAGCAGGAGAACTGACCGGTCTGGAAAAGTGACCACCACAGGTGACCAACTGCATCCATGAGATCCTGGGATCATCCAGGGTTGAGGATGCTGCAGTTCAGAGGAAAACCCTCCCCAGGGCTTTTGGCTGGAGCATCTTTGCCAGGCAGCTGCTTTGGGAACGTGGCACCCACGGCTGGGGTGGGGAATTCTGGTTGGGAAGCTGAAGAGAGTCCAGAAGCACTGGTGGAAGTGCTGCTCGAGCCTTTCAAGGTGTTAATGATGGTAATGGAGATGGGAGTGAAAAGCAGTGGAGAGGCTGAGAGCTGGCTTGGAGAGGAAACAGGAATGGAGAGTGAAATTAGAGGCAAATGAGTGGGAAGAGGGGGGAAAAAAGCCCAGCAAGAGCGAGCCAGGAGTGCAGAGCCAGGAGGGAGAGGAGACAGAAGCTGCAGCCCAGGTGCCAGCACAGTGGGAGGAAGGGACCAGAGCAGGAGTGTGACCAGAGGATAAACCTCGGCACAAGCAGGATGTGATGAAAACTCCTCCAGAAACACAAGGAGGGAGGGAAAATCCGACACCAAGCCAGAGTGGCACCCTGAGCTCCCTTTCCCTGGCCAACCTGGGGTCACTTGGGCCCCTCTGCCCACCAGCAGGTGTTCCCAGTGTCCCATCCTCACAGACCCACACCAGACCAGGCAGGATCTGTGTGTTTATCCCGGGACTGTGGCATCCCACCCAAGCCAGGCTTTCTGCCCCATCAGCCCCAACATCTGCCTCCCACACCCACTCGGCTCCTATTCGGGGGGTTCACCATCCCCTCACCCCTGAATTCGTCTGTGGGTTTAAAGCTGCCCAGCAGGGAAGGGATTTGATGGAGAAATCAGGGGATTTAGCCAAACTGCTCTGAGAAGATAACCAGGGATCCCTGCAGGAGGGCACCTACCAGCACCTTCAAAGAGGTGACAGAATTATCGGGGGGGAGCGGGACGAGCCTGGCTCGGTCTTTAGAAGGCACCTGATTGTGTGTCATATGTCAGGCAGCCACCCAAAGCCGAAGCACATGGTGTGGGATGAGGAGAGGAGCCAATTAGATTGATTAAAAATTGGCTGGAGTGCAGGAACACGAGTGGAGCTGCCAATGGGGGAAGTGGCCACAGGCGGAGCAGCCGCGGCCACCCAGCCTTATAAGGAGGTTTCTTTCCCCATCCTGGACATCAGGAACCCCGGGATGAGGAGAGAGCCCCAGAGCTGAAAGGGTTAACTGTGCATTAAATTTGGGCTCCAGGGGTGGCTGTGGGCTCAAGGGGTGATTTACCTGCCCACGTGCCCACGTGCTGCCCTGTGTGTGCTGCTGTGGAGCTGTGGCCAGCACTGATCCATCTCCTGTCCACGTGCTGCAGGCAGAGCTCTGCTCTGGATTATGGCAAAGTTTACACTGGGCTGCAGCAGCAGAGGACAACACAAGCCCTGGCCAGGCTGGATTTCCAGCTCCCAAGGGTGATTTGCACAGCCCCAGATCCTTAAACCGCAGGGCTGCATCCAAACCCATCCCCGTTTGGAGGGTCTGGGACCTCAGATCACCACATCCTGGAAGTTTCCAGACCGCTCCAAAAAACCCCACTCTTGCTGAGAATTAAAGGGGTTTTTTTCCCCTTTTGCAGCCACCCAGATGTGAACTAACCTTTGGTTGTTCCCACCCCTCGGCTCTCCCAACCTGGCTCTGTGTCCCACAGGGTGGATGCAGCAGCTTGTCCTGATGATGCTCTGGGGTGGGGCCCACTCATATCCTGCCAGGGCAAGAGCTTGGCAGCTCAGGGATGGATCCAGGTGAAATCCACCCTCACTCTTCTCCTGCTTCCAAACAGAGGACTTTCCCTGTCCCCCCTTGTATTGCATCTCCATCTCCTGGCCAGGAGAGACTCCCTCCCACCTGTGGGACCAGCTGCCTCCCCCATGTCCTCCTGAGCCCCACAGGAGCTCCAGTGATGATGATGCTCTTGGCTTCTTCCTCACCTTTCCCACTCTCAGGCCACATGCTCTTGGTCCATCCCCTGGGGTCTCACCTGCCCTGCCAGGCAGGGACAGCACAGGGCAGTGTCCTCGTCCCCAGCACAGGGACTGGCAGGCAGCAGGACCAGGCAGCTCAGGCACAACCCCCAGGGAGGGTGCCACAATGTCCCTTCACAGGGGAGGACGTGCAGAACAGCACCCACAGATGGAGAGAGATGTGTGTCAGGGGGGCTGCCAGCCTGCAGGGCACCACCTGCCTGCCATTCCCAGGGGCTGCTCCCTGTCCCTGGCACTCTCCTCTGCACGAGCCACATATCAATTACCTCCCTGAGCCCTCATTCCATGGCCTGTCACCGTCACACTGGCAAAAACCCCACTGCTGGAGGACACCAGGGTTGATGGCCCAGCAGGTGAACCCAACTGGAGGAACTTTTAAAGACCCTCAGCATATCCCACCCTATGGAGGAGGCACAACAGCCCCTCGCCTGCCTGCAGGAGGGGCCCAAAATTCCCAGGAATCTGCTCTGGGCCATGTGGGAGACACATGTGTGCTCAGCCTGGGGTGGGGGAGAGCCAAAAGCTCCCTCTTGCTCAATCAAGGCCAAACCCTGCCCTGGTGCTGAGGGTGCCCCAGAGCTGAGCCCCATCCCACACTCCTGTGCTGCTCGTGGAGAGCTGGGAGCTGCCTCCTTTCATTTAATCAGGGAATTCTGATTTTCCACGAATGCCAGGTGGGGGTCCATGGAAAAAGACATCCAGTGGCTCCAATTGGAGTGGTGCCTTTGCAGGTGATGCCTTTTTCCAGAGGGGCAGGACACTCCTTGTCCCCAAGGACGTGGCAGCTTGGCTGTGTCCCTCCAAGCTCTGCCTGGATCATGGATTAATGGATTAATAAAGCACTGTGGATCCATATGGATGCACACCTTCCCTTGCCTCTGACCCGCTGCTGACACAATGGGTGCTGCAGGATGCACCTTTGCCCTCCCCAAAGCGCTCCCAGCCCGGGCTGGAGGAGAGGGAAGGGATGGAGGAGAGGGAAGGAGGGAGAGCATCCCGATCCCCCACCGGGGAGAACGAAGGGATGGAGGAGAGGGA
>JAWWEE010000158.1:8771376-8788013 GCA_035221455.1 Xenops minutus
GGGAATAGGGGAGGGGGGTGCCGGGGGATACTGGGGGGGTGCCAAAGGGGTGTCGAGAGATACCGGAGGGATGCCAGAGGGGTGTCCGGGGGTACCAGGGGGATGCCAGAGGGGTGTCGGGGGATACCGGAGGGATACGGGGGATGCCAGAGGGGTGCCGGGCGGACACCGGCAGATGCCGAGGGAATACCGGGGGGATGAAGGGGAGCCCCCCCCGTCCTACCAGTCTTGCCCACGGCGCTCTGCCCCAGCACGACGAGGCGCAGGGTGCGGGCCGGGCTGAGGCTGGCGGAGCGGCGCAGGGGCCGCGGGAAGCTCATCCCGCCGCCGTCGGGCCGGGGCTGCCCCGGGCTCCGCTGCCGCTCCGACGGGCGCTGCTCCAGCGGCTCCTCCTCGGGGGCCGGGCTGGGCTCAGCCCCGGGCGGGACCGGCTGATGCTGCCCTCCTCCTCCTCCTCCTCCTCCTCCTCCTCCTTGTCTTCCTACCCTCCGTTATCCCGTGCCTCGGTTTCCCCCGCCCGCAGCAGCGCCGCACCTTTCGCTGGCGGCAGGGAGGGATGCGCACCCCAAAAAGGGCAAAGCCAAAGCGGGACGGGGCTTGGAGAGACCTGGTCTAGTGGGAGGTGTCCCTGCCCTTGGCAGGGGTTGGAACGGGACGGGCTTCGAGGTTCCTTCCAAGGCAAATGCTCTTGTGACTCCGTGAGTCTTAAGGAAGGGAGGGAAGAAGGGAGAAGCGGTGCAACCACTCCCCAGGCAGGGAAACACGGGCAGGGTGCTGCCTGCCCCCAAATCTCTACCTGAAAGCGTGACTTTCTCCACGTCTGTGCAAAAGACAAGTTAATAAAGACAAGAGGAGGTGGCTCAGCCCCAGCCTTTCCCTTCATCCCCCCCTTTCCCTGGAGTAAATCCTGGCTCCGGCACAAGTCAGCGATGAAATCCCCATGGATACCAAAGAACAAGGACTTCACACCAAGCCTAGGACCCAAGTTTGTGTGGTTGGGTGCAGCAGTACCACCAGGCTGTTAAATGCCACTGAAGGGTGTACTCAAGACCAAGGTGTGCAGGTCATTTGTCAACAGCTCAGAGCAGTACCCAGAGTGGGCACAGGTGAGTGTTGGATGTCCTGGGAAGAAGGGGAAAGCCTGGCAAGACCTTGGGCAACACCTCAACCACGTCCAGCAGACCCCAGGATGCTGCTGGCCCATGGGGTGCAGATGCCAGGTCACACCAGTGCTGCAAATGCCAGCAGAAGGGACCTGGCTGAGGGTGTGGGGCCCTCAAATGCTCACACCAGGAACTCAGTCCCTTCTCCATTTCTCTGGCACAGGGATCTCTGCCTCACCATCTCGGGTGACTTGGCACAGCCCATCTGGTGCTCGAGGGAACATGAACCCACCTGGTATTTATAGCCCCTATCAAGTGTCCAGAGGGAACATTGCTGGTGCCTATGGGGACATCAGCACTCACCCAGCCCAGGAGGGTTATCAGGAGCACAGCATTAGAGCTGGAAAGGGGTCCTGGATAACCCAGGGACTGGAGTGGGGAGCCCTGGAGAGAGAGCAGACCTCACCCAAAAACCCATCTTTCCATCAGATGTGTGTCCCCGTGCAACAGGCACTGGGAACAGCCCTGCTCCAAACTCTGCAAAGGCAAGAGACACACTCGTGGCTACATCTGGGGCCCAGAGAACAACAGTGAGGCAATAAAGCTCGGATTTTGGGACAAAAGCCGATTCCCAGCTGGGGAATGGGGAGATGTCAAGAAAAAGAAGTCTCCGTTATGTTCCTTTCCTATTTTTAGCCCCGTTTCCTACGGAAATGAGATGCCTGCAATCAAGTCCTCTTCTTGCCTGGTCCTTTGTGACACCAGTTTTAACACATTGCCTGATTTCAGTCAAATGAGGGGGAAGCCATAGGGAAAATTATTTTCCTGCAAGTTGTTTGACAAAAAAAACCCAAAAAATGGCCTGATTTCATGGCAAAGCAAACCTTGCACTCCTCAGAAGGCCAGAACTGGCCAGCAGGTTCCTGGCTGGGGGAATTCAGAATAACAATTCCCACTGCTCCAAGGGATGCTCAGGTTCCTGCTGCCCTCCTGCTGGGAGTCAAACCTGCACATTTCTACCTGCCTTAATTCCCAGGGCATTAACAGGGCATGGATTTGCAGGGATGAGGGAACAAACGGAGGAGAAGGATGGAGTTAAATGGAGTCTGTGCTCCTGCCACAGTCTTCCAGTGTCACCTCGGGAAAATCACTTCACCTCCTTTCACAACACTCCCAGGACCAGGCTGGATTGGATCACTGTGACCCCCCAACCAGTAAACCCAGTAAACCCAGCTGCTCCAGTAAAACACATCCCTGGATTCTTTTGGAAGAGGTCAGGGTGGGCCCTGGAGCTGGAGGGGTTTGTGTCCCTGACAGCACATCTGGGGGCTACCCAGAGAAACTCCTACTCCTCAGGCACGGACCTCTTTGGCACAGTGGGAGCCCCACATGTGTTCCCACAGGAACACTCAGCACCACGTCCCACGTTTGCCAGGGAATATTTGGCTGGGTGACAGTGGAAACAAGATTTTATCCTCTGCCATCGCTGAGTAAGCCACCTGTGGCAGAGCCAGGTGGGAGAGGTGCAGGGGATATTGCTTTCTGCTGAAAGGTTTGTGGTCAGCCCATTCCATCCTTGCCAGTGTTTAAAGACGTGGAGTCTGCCCTGGGAAAGAGGCATGGGGCTCCCATGAATCATGGCCCTGCAAACAAAAATCAGCTGAAATGAGGAGTTGGCCTAAAGCAAAGAACCCAAATCCCCCCAGGCTGCAGGCTCAGATCAGGGGGATCCTATTCCATGATCCAAACCTGGATCATCAGCTTTGTGACTGCTGCCAAAAAAATGCAACTTTGCTGCTCCTGCAAGAGAGCAATGGTGTGTTTTTATTTAGGAGAGGAGAATCAAATAACAGCAGCCCCTTTTCTCTCCATTAGATGATCTAAAGGCACAGGATGCCAGCAGGATCCCATTCCAGTTCAAGAATGACCAAGGTATCTCAAAGTGCACCACGAGGTTTAGCTCCACTCCAGAGCCTCCACTTGAGGGACACAAACCTGTTTCCAGCTAATCTGTCACATTTAATTGTCACTCACTAATGCTCTCTAATGTCACTCTCTGCTGCAGGAGAGTTAATGCCATAAGGAGCCAGCAGGGAATGCTCTCCAAGGATATAACCAAAGCCATTCCCCTGTCAATAAACATATTTTGGGTTGCTACAGCAAACCCAGCACCCCCAAGGGTCCTCCCAGCCTTCAGCCCCTCACCTTCCTCATCCTCTTTGTGGATTCCTTCCAACCCCAGCCCCTGCCCCAGCTGTGACACCACGTCCCCATTCAGGAGCAGGGACAGGAGCAGGGACACAGAGCCCAGTTGCTTTGCCATGTGCTATAAATAGGGAGAGAGAAAACACATGAAAGGCCCTCAGCCGTTCTGCTGGGGAAGAATTCCCCTTATTTCCTGAAGAAAAGGCTGGTTTTGAGGCCACAGGAGATAACAAAGCCTCCAGCATGAGAGAAATCCAACCAACAGGGTCTCCTGGGGTCCTGTCCTGTCTGTCATTGAAGTGGAGTCTGGATCACGCTGAGAAAATAAACCTGGCTCCACGTCAAGAGTTCAAAGCTGCCTTCACAAAGCTGTCAGGGTGCCCAAGAGACTGCCCTGCCCTCTGTTTTAACACAGGGCTGGGTGTTGGGATGGAGGGCAGTGCCACTCTCTGTCACTCTCCATCACGAGTGTGATGCCACAGGAGTGGCTTCTCTTGGGAAGCTGGTTTTCAGCTGGAAGGGAGAGGAGCCCCCCATCATGGAGGGGATTTAAACCTTCAGAAAGGCTGCAAAAAAAGGGATGCCATGGGATGACCAGGATGGGCAGCTTCTCCTTCAGTCATGGTGGTGATTTTATTGCCAGGATGTGAAACTCAAATCCCAGCCCCTCAACAACATGCAAAGTGTTTGGAGGCGTTTGGAACAGCACCAGTGCCTTTGAAATGATGGAAACCTCTCTCTGATGGGGGAGGTAAAAACCTGCAGCCACAAAGGGCTTCAGGTGCCACAGGCCACCTGGGGAAAGGGCAGGAGAGGAGCCCAGGGCTGGGGCTCACCCTGGAAATGAGGGATTCAAACACTGTGGCACAGGCAGTGGCTTTGTGGCCACCAGGCAGGGATCAGCACTGGAATTTGCTTGGATTCCCAGCAGATGCCCTGTGCTCTGGCTCTCCAGCCTCCTTCCAGGGGGGGACAGACACCACAGCCCAGGCTTGGCTCTTGTCTGACCCATGTGGAGCTCACTCTGGGCAAAAGCATCTCAAATTCCCCCTGCACCCGATGTGATGTTTTGTCCTCACATAAATTTCCACTGCGAAACAACAAAGCTGCTTTGGTGAGAAGTTCCTGCTCTTAAACTCTTTTAAGTGCTATTTAGCACAGGGAAGAGGGGCACAAGGATCATTCCCCAACACCTGAAGCCACACAGAGACCTGTGACTTCTCCATGGAAAACTGGGGGGGTTCTTGCTTCCACTTGGAATGGCAAAAAGCTTGGCTTTTTTAGAAAATTCCCCCTGAAGCAAAGGTTAAAATAATCCACTTTCCCCTCAGCCTAAAACCTGAATATTTTGCTCTGATTTTGTATTATAAACTTTTCAAACAAAAACCCCTCCTGATGGTGGGTGATTTTCCCTTCCTGCACTTTTCTCCCCCAAACTGCTGCGAAGCCACCCTAATTCTGTACAGCATCTCACCTGGATCAGAACTGCATTCCCCAGGGCTTTTGGGGAGGGATCAGTTTTACAGAACTTAAGCCATTCCCTTTCCTTTTGACTCCACACAAACCTCTTCCCTCCGTGTTCCCGAGCCCTGAATCTCCTGTTA
This sequence comes from Xenops minutus, assembly GCA_035221455.1. Classification (NCBI taxonomy): domain Eukaryota; kingdom Metazoa; phylum Chordata; class Aves; order Passeriformes; family Furnariidae; genus Xenops; species Xenops minutus. The sequence continues at coordinate 8,776,289 of JAWWEE010000158.1, forward strand.
TTTCCAAGTGTTTCTTCCTCTGTGGGAAGGACAGAACATTCCTTGCTGCATCCCCTTAAAGCCAAGACATGCTGTTTCTCAGCCCCTGCACCTAAACACAGAGGGACTGCCTGTGGGTTTCCAGGCCAATTCCTTCAGCTGGCAATGCTGCTTCCTGTGCCCTGGGAACAGCCTGTCTCCAGAAGAACACACCTCGTGCCAACCCACGACACCCTCTGCCTGCTCCTGGGCTCTGTGGGCCCAGCACGGAGCTGGAACCTCCTGTGGGAGAAAGGGAAGAGTTGGGAGATGATTTTTGGAGGGGTGTGTCCCCCCCCTTCCATTTGGGAACAAGGATGTGACGATCCAAGCTGTTTAAAACCGGGTGTCCAACCTCAGCAGCAGGGAAGGAATAGCATTCCCAAGGGTCATCTGTGCCACAGGATCCAAAATGGGAAGGGCTTGGTCAACCTCTGCAGACCCAGCTTAACCCCCAGCCCACCTGGATCCTTCCCCAGCTCAAGGCAGATAGGCCAGATGCAGCCAAAGCCACCAAACCTGGCACCTCAAGTGATGTCCCAAAGGAATGGTGAGATTGGACAGATGGATCAAAGCTTCCATTTCCTTCAGCACAGGATTGTGGCAACCTCAGTCCCAGGAGGAGCCACAGTGGGAAGGGGCACCCTAAGATGGATTTCCTCCCAGCTTGAAGCAAGATATTCCCTAGGGAAGTGACAAGGTGAGCAGGGCTCATTATTCCTTCCCACAGCTACCCCCAGAGCCTGCTGAGAGCTTCCAGAAACTTCTCCTGGTTGACATTCAGCCCAGAAACACCTACAGACCTTGGCTGGACATACCTGGCCTCCCAAGTGCTGCTCAGGAAAGGGCAGTGCTCAATGTGCAGGCAAGGAAAATAATGACATCTAGACATGGAATACACTCAAGTAGGTCAAATCCCAACTCTGAAATAGGCACAAAACCCCTCCTGAGCCACCAGTGTCTTAGTTGGAGTGTTACACACACAGTGTAGTGCTGCTCACCTTTAAGAGAGCAATTTCCCAGCTCCATTTCCCACTGCTAATCCTCCAGAAGGGATTGTTCACCACTTGGCACGATCTGGGACCCTGCAGCCCCCTTGTTTCAATGCTCTCTTCAGTCCCATGGGCTGTGGGGGGCCACACTGTCCCCCAGGATATTCCCTGAAGCCACACAATGCCAGGAATGACACGCCCAGAGCTTTTGGAGAGCCTGAATTCCTGCAGCTCTCCGAGGGGGGGTGGAGGCAAAAGGATCCATTAGGGCTAAAAAGGCTGTACAGCCAAACAGGGGATCCCAGGTGTTTAAAACTCCTGGCAAATAAACACCACCAGCAGAGTTTAAAAAGCATTTCATTATTTGAAAAAGCAAGCACATAGAGGCTCCCATTTCCCACTACAGCAAGAACTTTCCAATGCCCAGGCAGTTTTATTTTCCATGATTGCCTGGAGGAACAATGACTCCCAGCCAAACACACCCCATCCATCAGGACAAACACGGGTAGATTTCGATGGTGTTGATCCGGAGGACGGTCTGGGGGTTTGTAATGACTAAAAAAAAGAGAAAAAGCAAAAAAAAAAAGGATCAGCTGACAGCACAAACCTGGTGCCCACCTGGTCCCGGGGCTCCTGGAGGGCTGTGCTGGCAGCCAGCTGCATTCCATGGGGTTGGCATGGCCAGGATGCCCCAGAGCTCCTGTGGCACCATCCATTCCATACCAAACCAGCCCTGATCTTCCCCTGTCTGAGAGAAGGGAGAGCCATTTGGCAACCAAAACCTGCCCCAGGACCTCGTTGAGGCTGGCTGGTAGCTGTGATCACACAGCCAGTGTTTGCAGCTTGGGGAAGGGAACAGGATTGCCCCCCTGCCCAGGGAACACGAGGGGCTGGACTGAGGGAATCTTAAATCCTGGTGCTCTGTGGCCACTCTTGGGGCACAGAGGACACGTCCTTCAGAGCCTTGAGCCATAAGAACCACGCTCCCACCCCCAGCAGGGAAGGAAATGTGCCCTTTCCCCCTTACTTCTCTTCCTCTGGTAGTTGCGCTTCTTCTGGAAGCGCATGTGGATTTTGGGCCACGACTCCGTCTTCTCAATCACTGTGGCCTCCACACGGACCAGCTCTTTCCTTTAAACAAACCAAAAAAAGTGTTAAAGGCATCATTCTTTTGTTATTTCTGTTCCCCTCCTACAGGGAAAAGAGATGCAGGGCTGACACATGGTGCCTGGCAGAGCCAGACCCTCCCTCCCCTGCCCAGATCCGTGGGAATGACACCATGGCAGGAGGGCAGCCTTGCCAGGCAAAGGGAAAAGCCTCCAGGTGCTGTACCTGGCTCAGGTGAGGTGACAGGGGCAGAACCTCCCTGGCAGGCTGGGGGATGAGATCATTCCATGTGGGGAGGAGGTAGGAGCGAGAGGAACCTGCAGGAACTTGTGGGATTGCAGCAAGATAAATCCCCCTGGCACCTTCAGGTGATCTCACATGTCCTGTTTGGCTTTTGGGACAGGTTCAACCCATCCATGGCCCCTTCTCCTGGCCAATAAAAATGTCCTTGCTCCTCCTCTGCTGACCACAGAAACCCTTCCTCCCTCTTCAAAGCATCACGGGCAGCTGGGAGAACATCTCACCTGAGGAGGTCCTGGCAAAGGCTCAGTGCCTCAGTGGGGTTCATCCCACTGGTTCTGGCAGGAAAAACAGCCAGTGGCTGCTGGAGCAATTCCCTTCTCCTCCTACACACCTCTTGTGCCTCCCACTCCTGCTCTGTCCTATTTGTTTCCCCCAGTTGGGAAGAGCAGATGGGGACTCATTGAGGGGGAGCTCAGGTGAGACCCCTCACATTTACACATGTACACACAGCAAATCCCAAAATCCTAGCCAATACAGATCCTTCCTCCCTGAGGATGAAGGCAATACAGCTTTTCCTGCCTTCACAGGTGAGGAAAAGCAGAGTAACTCACCCCTCCATGTCACCTCCTGCCCACCCAGGGGGTTTGCAGAGCTCAGAGCGAAGAAATCCCACCCCAAAAAAACCCCCAAACCCCACCAAAAAACCACTTTGGGTTCTCCAGCTGCTCTCTGAAAAACTCCAGAGCTGGAAAACAAGGTGGTGGAGGCAGGAGCAGCTCCTTGTCTGCACAGCTCCTCCTCCCTGGGAAGGTGAGAACCTCCCAAAAAAAGAGCCAGAGTGGAGCTCTGGCCAGGGGGTTTTTAGTCAGAGCCACAGGGGAGGAGGAGCAGCCACTCTTCCATGCACAGCACTGCAGAATGCCATTAAAAGCTCGTTAACTTTGCCACAGGAAGACATTTAAAGATCATTTTGCTGACAAACTGCTCTGCCTGCACTTGAAGGGGGGCAGAAGGGGAAGCCCATGCAGCCTAAGTTGTTCCAGCAAGGTCACTGGGAGGCCAAAGGCTTCAGACAGTCACCATCCCTCTTCAAATCCACCCCCGGGGGTGGGGATTAAATCAGACATTGAATCCTGGAGGGAGGAGGGAACTGATTTATCTGCAGTTAGTGCCCGACTGAAGAAAATAGACAGAAAAATTTAACTTTTAAGAGGGCAGTGAGTGACCCTGCCATGCCAGCTCCAGGATGGGATCCAGCCCCACTGAACCACATACAAGCCCTGCAACGCTGAGGGAGGAAGCAGAGAGCAAATTGCACCCCAGCAGTGGTTCACCACTTTAATTTGGGAGCCAAACTTCCTGGATTCAAGGTCCTGCTGAGCCCTTTTTGGACACAGCACCAGGAATTGCTGGGGAGAGGCTGAAGCACAGCAGAAACCAACTGGGGGGTGAAGAGCACGTGGACAGGAAAAAGTTCTCAGCAAAACAGAGCCCAAGGAGAAAAAAAAAAAAAAAAGAAAATAAAAATCTCTATCAAACGTTTTAGGTATGAGTGGAATGTCCATAAAAATAAGAAGGGGGGTCACACATTTCCCAGAGCCTGACACAGCTGGGCCTGCTGCCTCCAGCAGCAAAAATTGTCTCGTGGCAAAGCACAGGGAGGGGATTTTTTGCAGGAGGTGAGAAAAACCCACGCTGAAACCTCACAGGTCTGAGTTGGGCTGAGAGGTGTTGTCATGAAGCAGAGAAAAAGATGCAGCTCCAACCCCCCCCAAGGATCATAACTCTTGGAGGTCATAATTCCTCCCTGCAGGACTGAATCCCAGCCTGGCTGGCTGGGGCAAGAACAGCTCCAAAGCCTTTGCCATTTCCACTGCAAAAATGGGCAAGGGAGCAGGAGAAACAGGGTCACCTCGAGTAAAAATCCCCCCCCCCAGCTGCATTTGGTCCAGAAAGAAGCCAAACTTTCTCAGGAAGGCACCTTTGCCTGCACTCAGGGCTAACCCAGGCTCGTGCCCATGTGCCAGGCAGGGCATGCAGTGACCCCAGGGATTGCAGAGCAGGAGCCAGCCAGGAGCTCCCAGAATAGCCTCCAGCACAGAGATTTGGGCTGGGGCACTGCTGCTTTCTCAGGGTTTAAAGGAGTGCCAGCCCAGCAGGTAGCACAGAAACAAACCATGGCCAGCAGTCCCAAACAGGACACCTTTGGGAGCTGATGGGGGGAAGTGTCTCAGGCACTCACTGGGGGGTTTATATAGAAAACAAAAGAAAAGCAGAACTGCCTTTCATCTCACCCAGCCCTTCCTCTCCTCTCCAAAGTGTCTGTGGTTTAGGGAACAGTGTGGGAAAACTGTATTGACATTCTTTCCTTCCTTCTTTCCCTTCTCCCTTCTTCTTTACCCTTCTCCCTTCTCTTCCTCCCTTCCCCTTTCCTTTCTCTTCCTCCCTCCCTTTTCCCTTCTCCCTCCTCTTCCTCCCTGCCCTTTCCCCTTCTCCCTCACCCTTCTCCTTCCCCTCTCACCCTTCTCCTTTCCCCTTCCCTCAGCCCACAGCCCAGAGCTGGCATTCAGGTGGTTTCCCTGCAGCTCAGAGGGTGATGGCATCTTCTCCCCAGCCTTCCCTCTGCCTGACCAGCCTCCTCCTCCTCCTCCTCACCTTCACCCAAAGGCCCTGGAGTCCAGGCCAGCTCTGGCAGAGGTGCAGCCTGAGCAGCCTCAAAGCAGCTGCCAACACTTTCCACGCCCCTGAGAGCACCTGCAGGAACCAGCAGCTGGTTTTCTTCCTGTCCTGGAGCTCCTGGGTCTTCCCATGGCAAATCCAGCAGGCAAGAGAGCTGCAAAGAACCACCCCAGGGCCACTGGAGCAGAGCCAGGTGGTGGATGGTGCTCCTGAACTGCCTGATGTGGCACTCCCTTGTCTGCAGACCTTGGCATCTCACAGGAAATCAAATACAAGTCCACTTCTAGTCCTAAAAATGAGATTGCCCTTCTCTGCATCATTATCTGACAGTACCTCACAGAATCACAATGATCTGCTATCCCAGAACCACTTCCAGCACTGTTAAAAGGACTGGCAGCCCCCCAAAATTCTGTCCTACCCAGGGACCCGAGGCAGGTACCACAAGTGCAGCTGAAGTCACGTTAGGACTGCACAAATAACTCCTAAATACCACCAGCCCTTGGTGCCACAGGGAGACTCAGCAGTGAAACCACCTGAAACCAGGTGCTTTTTCTATCCTGAGCCTCAAAGCCACCAAGAAACAATTTGGAGGTGTTCAAGTTCCTCCTTACCCAGCCATTCTTTGCCAGAGAAAAAGCCAAGGTTTACCCACAGCCAGGGCTTCCAGGTCCTCTGAGCACCTGCAACACACCTTATCCTGTGTGTTTTCCCACTAAAACCCCTTGTCCTGGGGAGAACAACAGGTCATGACTTTGCTTTTGCTGAGTAATAACAGCAGGTCCACACCCCTCTTCCAGGGGTTCTGTACAGCAAGTCCTACAGCACTGGGAAGTACACAGTGCCAAGGGATAAACTTCTCCCAAATTCTCTGATTGCTGGATTATTTAAGAGGGAGGCTTAGGAATGCCAAAATCAAGATTAAAGCCTGCTGGGGTAAGGTAAAGGCCAAAGGAAACAGGTTAAAAACCCAACTCAAAGGCATTAAGGGATGGGGAAGGATTTCTGGGTTATTTCGAGATGACTATCACCTAAATTAGGGTAAGGGTTAGGATTAGGGTTAGGGTTAGACCTGGAAGAGCAAGATCTCCTGCTAGTTTGTGCAAGGAGACAAAGATCCAGCTGAGGGGAATATCCTGAGCAGGGTGAGGGTCAGCAGAGGCTGAGGAGCTGCTTTATTGGTGATTCTTTCAAATGAGCTGGGAAAAGAGCTGATCAATCCCAGTTGCAGAGCGTGCAGAGCCCTGAAGCTACAATTACACACACAAATGTGAGATAATTCCTTTATGAAGCATCTTACCCCAGCAATGGCCTCCCAATGAGGGTGAAGTCGTCAGCACCAACCAGCAAAACCTGGGGAAAACAAATCAGCCATAATTCCCTGCTCGTTGTCCCAGCAGAAATGCAGACAGGGCCTTCCAAATTGTACAGCCATAAAGGAGTCAAACTGCTGGAAAACAGGCCTGCCCACATTTCAAACCTGACAGGGACTAGAAGGGTGCTGGGGAAAGCTGTTAAGAGGCAAGAGACAGAGCCATTAGTCTTCTGGAGAGCTCATTCCACTAAAACACACTGCAAAGTATCTTTCTCCATGATCAGAACACACTGAACCTCTCTGTCCTGGCTCACCAGCAGCTGTAAAAATTATGGAAAGCAACCAGGGAAGAAGCAATGTGGGATCTGGGCAAATGGCAGCTCCTAAACCACTGGATTTTTACAGCAACCACTACAAATCCCAGCAGAGAAATAATTCCCTCGTTCTCCTCCACAAAGCCTCGAGATGGGAAATCAAGGAATAAACATCTGGGGGATTCACCACACCAGGGACTTGCTGTTTTGGGGCAATTCAGCCCCCATGTAAAGGAACAGGCAGGATAAGAGGGGGGTACAGTGGGAAGAGGCAGCATTTCACAGAATCACTGAGGTTGATAGAGACCTTCAAGGTCATGGAGCCCAACCATCAACCCAGCACTACCAAGATCCCCACCAAACCATGTCCAGAGCCATTTCTCCCAGGCTGCCTCCTTTCCCCCCAAAAATCCTCCTCCTCCAGGAGCCCTGCAGGGATTTAGAGGTTGGACTGGATGATCTTACAGATGTTTTCCAGCCTAAATGACCCCGTGATTTGGGACACTGGAGTCTCAAGGCAAAGGGAGCCTTTCGCCGCCGTCTCTGGAAACAACAACTGTCATTTCCTTTTTTTGGGAGAAGTTTGGACAACAAAAACCCATCTGGCACGACTCCCTCCAACCCTGCTGAAGAGAAATCCCAGCAATATCATCCCTAACTCCAACTGGAACCAACCCAAGGGACTGGGACACAGCAAAGAGCTGCGGCGAGGGCAAGGACATCCCATAGGGACGTGGGGTTTTGCCTCCAGGGATGTTTGCAGGGAACCTGCATGGGGGGCATCACCTTTTCCAGCCGGATTCTGTCTCCACACTCAGCCTCCAGCACGTTGTCCATCATGATCAGGTCTTCATTGGTGACCTTCCACTGCTTGCTGGCGAAGTGGATGACGGCGAAGAGCCGCCCGTACTCGCCCGCTGAGATCAGCCCATTCACCTTCTGCACCACCTCTGTCAGCAAACAGCACGGGGGGATCAGGGCAGGACCCCCAGGGACGTGGGAAAGGCTGGGAAACCAACCCAGCCACCCTGCCCTCACCCCCAGAGCTCTTAGAGCACGGGAATCCTTCCAGCAAGGAGCGATTCCCCAGCTGTGGGAGCCTCCCTTTTGTTCAAGCTGATGCCCCTGGTTTGTATTTTGGATTCTGGCAAAGCCACACGTGAGTACAGCTACTCTACACTGCTGCCCCTCTGCCTATTCCTCAGGCATCCCAGAATGTGCTGCACTGGGATAGAAAGCATTCCAGGAAAGAGCTCTGGTCCATGCATTGGGAGGAGTTCCTCCAAAATCTCTGTGTTTCCAAGCAATATGCAGACAGCCCAGGGCTCTGAATAGTGCCTAAGGCAGGCAGAAACATCAGGAAGGGCTTGGCAAAGTACCAGGAAAAAGGGCTCCAGCACAGGACAAAGCCTGGCCTGAGAACTTGTACCTGCAGCAAGAACAAGAGGGATCCATCCCTCCCTCTTTCCCAGAAAAATCCCTGCCCACGTGGGCACTGAGTGGTGCCAGCAGCAGGACAGAGACCAGGTCCTGCACACACACAGACTCCAGTCTCTGTGCTCAGCCTCCCAGGCAGTGAATCCAAACCCAAATTTTATGGGCACTCCAAAAGGTGTTGCTCAGTGACACCACCCTGCTGCCAAACAGCAGCTTCCCACCCTGCTGGGCTGCTCAGGGAGAACAGGCTTTCCTCATTGTCCTAAAAAGTGGCTAAATCTTTATTTTTTTTTCCCTTGGAATGTAAAGAGACCATCCCTTTGGGACAGACAGGAATCCAGCAGCCAGGCAAACCCAACCCAATCCTTACAGGAATGCTCAGAAAGGCTCCAAGTTTCAAGCCAGAGGATGCAAACTGTTACAGGTAGAGGTAAGAACACCAATTACTTTTGCAGGGCAGTAGCTGCTGTAGTTCCCACCAGGCTAAAGAGTTGTTGATAAGTCTTCCAACACCTCCAGTGCCAGGAAACATCAAGTGCTGGCTGGCTTGGATCTCAGCACCACCCTTCCTAAAATATCCATTGCTGCTTCCACAGGCAGCAGGAAATAAAAGGCAGAACTGCAATGCTCTCACTGCTGTTCCCTTTGGATAAGCCCAGCCAGGAGATAATGATGCAAGGCTCAGCAGCAGCAGGAGGGAGCCCCTAGGGATCCAGCAGGGATGGATGGGGCCACCCATGAGGATGGGACTCAAGCTGAGCAGTTTATGGTTCACATCAGGGTTATATCACACACAGGGACAGAGCCCCATCTGTCACTTGAGCAATCCCAGGAGCACAAAGGAGACAAAAAGCAGGATCAAAACAGCTTGGGAGGAGAGGTGGAGCTCCTTTCCTTATGTCCCACCTCTGCAGGTCTGTCCTATGCCCACCATCCAACTGCTCCTCCTGGCTGGGTGTTCTGTTTTATGCAACAAAACACACCAGCTCTCCGTGTGCCCACCATCCAACTGCTCCTGCTGGCTCTGAGTTAGCCAGTACATGGAAATCAACTGGTTTCTCCTCTCCAAAAGGCTTGTTTCATGCTTCTTTTTTTTTTTTTTTAAAAACTGTTTCATGTTTCCTGTCACGCATCACATCAGGTAAGATTTTTCCAGGAACATTACAAACTGTCATAAACAGAGGGCAGGCCATATTGTACCCAAATCTCCAAAACCAGTAGCTGGAGCACAGCTCCAGTCCCACTAAAATATGGGAAAAATCAGACAAAAATGTGAGTAACACAAACCAGACCCAGCCAAAGACATTTATGCTCAATGAGGCACCGAGGCAATGCTGAAGGAATAGACTTGGAGACTTTTACCTGCATGGTACTTGGCTTCTTCTACTGGATCTGGAAGTTTTGGCACTTCAGGCCATGGGGGTGAAGTCAGGGAAGTTTTGGCAACAGGGCTGTGAATGACAAGGTAAAATTCACTGCAGCAAACAGATACTGCCAAGAGATGCAAAACAGGGAGAGGAAAGGAGGCAAAGGAGATGGGAGTAGAAATGCATTTTACTCAGAAGCACCTCCTTATGGTGAACAATTAAACAAGAATCTTTGATGCCACAAAACCAATCTGAGATATAAAGGAGGGAGATTTGCCTTGGAAAACTCCCTGAGGTGACCACAAAGGTCTTGGTTTGTGAAACCTGAACATTTAGTAAATACCAAAGTGTTTACTAAATCTAATACATTTAGTAAATACCATCCCCATCAGGAGTGGGCAGGTCAGGTTTTCCTGCTGTGCCAAGATCCACACTTTCTACAAACAACACAGGATGCACAAAATGAATAAATATTCAGGAATAAAGCAGAGATTTAGGGAAAGAAGGCAAAACTGATTCCAGATCCCTTGCATTCAATTGGTTTACTCCAATGTCCAGGGCACATGACCACAAGCACTGAGGCCTCCCAGGGTTTGGGGAGGATTTAGGGTGCTGTGTCAGAGGCAGAGACCCAAGGACCTCTGATCCTTGGGGATCAGTGGGAAAATGCCACCTCCCACAGAATTCCCTGCTCTTCCCTGCCATGGGAATTCTGTGCTCCTGCAGTGTCCCCTCCTGGTCACAGCCAGCAGCAGCTCGGGCCTGGGGGACATCCCAGCACAAGGAATGAAATGAAGGCACAACAAGCAGCTCCCCAAGTGCTGGAAAAAGCAAAGCCTGAAGGTTTTAGGTGTCCTGCAGTGCTTGGGCCCTTCATCCCATCTGACTGTGCTGCGAGTTGGGAATCCCCCAGGTATCACACCCAGGATGGTTTGGGAAGGAAGGGACCTTAAAGCTCATCCAGTTCTATCCCCTGACATGGGCAGGGACACCTTCCACTAGATCAAGCTCCAAGCCCCATCCAACCTGGACACTCCCAGGGATGAAACAAAAAATAAAAATAAAGAAAGGCAGAATCCTTCTGGGAAAGGTGACTGAGGGCAGGCAAGAGTCCAAACCACTGGGAAGGGACAGAGTGCCCCAGGGGGCAGAGGAGCCTCCTTCCCAGAGGAAAAGCAGCTGCCCTGCCCAGCATTCCAGAGGGAAAAGGCAAAGGGGTGTGTGAGCTCCTCACCCTTCCTGCAGGGACGTGCTCTGGGAGCTGCGGTGCCGAGCGGCGGCCGAAAGCAGGAGGGCTGGAGGGCAGAGAGGGGAAAAGGATTAAAGGAGGCAGCAGCAGCTGCTTCTGTGGAATTCCAGAGTTATATAGGTTGGAAAAGACCTCCCAGCCCACCAAGCTGTGCCCAGTGCCCACCTTGCCACCCAGCCCAGAGCACTGAGTGCCACATCCACTCATTCCTCGGGCACCTCCAGGGCTGGGGACTCCGAACCTCCCTGGGCAGCCCCTGCCAAGCCCTGACCATCTTCCCAGCCCAGCTGGCAAGGAGAAGGCTGAGGAGTCTCTACTCCCCCTGCCCCTCCCATCTCCTGGATTTTGGTGAAGGGTTTATACCAGACTGGGAAAAACTGTCCAGCTGGTTCTTCTTTCCCACAGCATTCCCTGGCCACTGGACTGCTCCAGTGATGCTGGGCAAGGCCTGAGTGACTCCTGCCCCTTCTGGAGCAGGGAGAGCTCCAGGGCTCAGCCACCACTGGGGCCAGGAGCCAGCAGTGGAGACCCTCACCAGCCTCCTTCCCTCCTCCATTCCTTCCATCCCAGCAACACGAAGAACTCCTTCTTTCCCTCCTAGCAACAGGCAGAGCATCTTCCTTTCGTTCCCTCATTCCTTCCATCCCAGCAGCAAGCAAAGGGTATTCCTTCCTCCTCTCCATCCCACCAGCAGAGCCTTTTCCTTCATTCTTTCCTTCCTTCCTTCATTCCCAGCAGCAGAGCATCTTCTTTCCTTCCCTCCCTCCTTCCATCCCAGCAGCAGAACTTCTCCATTCTTTCCTTCCTTCCCAACAGCAGGCAGAGCATCTTCCTTCCTCCATCCCTCCATCCCAGCAGCAGAGCTTCTCCCTTCACTCTTCCTTCCCAGCAAAGCACCTTCCTTCCCTCCTTCCTTCCCTCCTTCCCACCATTCCAGCAGGCAGATCATCTTCCTTCCTTCCCTTCCGTCCTTCCCCCATCCCAGCAGTCAGACCCTCTCCCTTCAT
>JAWWEE010000158.1:8788113-8863106 GCA_035221455.1 Xenops minutus
TCCTTCCCCCCATCCCAGCAGTCAGACCCTCTCCCTTCATTCCTTCCCCCATCCCAGCAGTCAGACCCTCTCCCTTCCCTCCTTCCCCCCATCCCAGCAGTCAGACCCTCTCCCTTCCCTCCTTCCCTCCACCCCAGCAGCAGGCAGAGCTCCCTCCGTCCTTCCCCCCGGTGCCGTCTCACCCCCGGCCCGCCGCGCTCCCGCCGCCGCCATCGCCGTGACCCCGCGCCGGACCCGGAACCGCGTGGGGCGGGAAAGGGGCGGGGCCAGGGCGGGAAAGGGGCGGGGCCGGGGCGGGGCAACGGCGGGATCAAAGAGTGATGCTGTGAAGGGGCGGGGCCACGGAGGGAGGTGGGCGTGGCCACTATGGGATAATAGACTGCGGCAATGAAGGGGGCGTGGTCAGTGAGGGAGGAGGGCGTGGCCACGGAGATAGAATAGACTGAGACAATGAAGGGGGCGTGGCCACTGAAGGTGGTGGGCGTGGCCACGGCGATAGAACAAAAGAGGCAATAAAGGGGCGTGGCCACAGAGGGAGATGGGCGTGGCCACGGCGATAGACTGGGGTAATGAAGGGGGCGTGGCCATGGAAGGTGGTGGGCGTGGCCACCGCGGGCTCAAAGACGGGGCAATGGAGGGGCGTGGTCATGGTGTGATGGGCGGGGCCTCTGGGAGTGGCGGGCGGGGCCACAGCGAGGAACGCGAATAGGGCGGCGAAGGGGGCGTGACTATTGAAAGTGGTGGGCGTGGCCACAGTGAGGTAATAAAGCGGTACTGCGAAGGGGCGTGACCTCTATGGAGGTGAGCGTGACCTCTATGGAGGTGGGCGTGACCTCTATGGAGGTGGGCGTGGCCTCGCAGGTGGGCGTGATCTCTGATTGGGGATGTGGGCGTGGCCTCTGAGGGGAGGTGGGCGTGACCTCGGATGGAGGTGGGCGTGGTCTCTGATGGGAGGTGGGCGGGACCTCTGAGGGGTGGGCGGGGCCTCACGGCAGCCATGGCGGCGGAGGCGGTGGAGCGGCACCTGGAGCTGCTCCGGGAGGAGCGGGAGGCGGAGCTGGCCCAGGGCAGGTACGGGCCGGGACGGGACTGCCGGGGAGGGGCTTGACCCCCGGGAAGCGGGGAATACACACAGGGCCTCGTTGGCACCCGTGGGAACCCGAGGGGCCCTGCCCTGGGGCCCGCTGTCACCTGTGGGAACCCTGAGGGGGCCATCCCATGGGACCTGCTGTCACCCGTGGGGAACCTGGAGGGACCCTCACCTGGCGTCCTTTGTCACCTGTGGAGAACCAGGGGGACCCTCACCTGGGGTCCTTTGCCATTTGTGGAAACTTTGGGGGACCCTCACCTGAGACCTTTGTCACCTGTGGAAAGTTTTGGGGACCCTCACCTCGTACTTTGTCACTTGTGGAAAGTTTGGGGAACCCTCACCTGGGACCCCCTGTCACTTGTGGAAAGTTTGGGGGACCCTCACCTGGGACCCCCTGTCAGCAATAGAAACTTTGGGGGACCCTCACCTGGGACCTTCTGTCACCAGTGGAAAGTTTGGGGGACCCTCACCTGGGACCTTCTGTCACCAGTGGAAAGTTTGGGGGACCCTCACCTGGGACCCTCTGTCACCAATGGAAAGTTTGGGGGACCCTCATCTGGGACCCTCTCTCACCTATGGAAAGTTTGGGGGACCCTCACCTGAGACCCTCTGTCACCAATGGAAAGTTTGGGGGACCTTCACCTGGGACCCTCTCTCACCTGTGGAAAGTTTGGGGGACCCTCACCTGGGACCTTCTGTCACCTGTGGAAACCAGGGGGACCCTCTGTCACCTTTAGGAAACCCTGGGGGACCCTCCCCTGGGATCCAGTGTCACCTGGGGGAAACCCTCCAGTCACCTATGAGAACGCAGCTACAATGCCACCTTTCTAACCAGCCCATCCCAACAGGAAACCACCCCACAGGCCTCTGATCCGTGGGAAACCCTGCTGGACTCACCTGTAGCCATCCCTCTTAGAGCCCCTTATACCCAGCCACGAGGATGGAGGTGCCAGGAGCCAGGACAGGGTCACTCCACTGTGTCCCCTGGAGCTTTGACTCTTGGCTTCATCCCAATGGCATTCCCCTCTGTGTGTGGTTCCCAGGGCATGGCAGGAGAGCGTCTCCCTGAAGGAATTGCAGCGGAGAGGCGTCTGCTTGCTCAAACTCCAGGTGACCAGCCAGAGAACCGGCCTCTATGGGCGTCTCCTCGTGACATTCCAGCCCAGGACATGGGATTCAGACACCGAGCTGCCCTCCAACAGCTTCGGGCCTGGTAAGGGACATTCCTGTCTTTCCAAAAGAAGAAAAGAGATGACACAATCGTAGAATGGTTTGGGTTGGAAGGGACATGAAAGCCCATCTAGTCCCACCCCCTGCCATGGGCAGGGACACCTTCCACTAGATCAGGGTTAGCTTCAAGCCCTGTCTAGCCTGGCCTGGAACACTTCCAGGGATAGAGCAGCCACACATTTTTCCCCCTTCATGCTCTCCAAACTTGCCTTTGCAGGGGACATCGTGGGGCTCTACGAGTCATCTGGGCAGGGTGACCCTCTGGCCACTGGTGTCGTGACACGTGTCACCTCCAAGGCAGTGACTGTGGCCCTGGAGGAGCCCCGGGAAGGGGAGCTGGGCCTGGACCACGAGCGCTCCTTCCGCCTGCTCAAGTTGGCCAACGACGTCACCTACAACAGGCTCAAAAGGTCAGGGCTCACTTGGGGTTCCCTCTGCCTGGGGGTCTGAGAGCCACGTCAGAATCGCCAGGTTTAGTCCCAGACACTTCCCAGTTTATTCACTAGGCTTGGTTTCTCTCCTTGCCCATCTCATTCCTCTTGTTCCTACAGCAGCTCCACTGAGGGGAGGCATCCACTGCTGAGGGAATCCATACTGGGATAATTCAGTTGGATCTGTCACGCTGCAGCCTCACAACAGCCTAAATTTACCCACCTGCTGGCTGGTCCTGCTCTTCCCTTTCCCTCTCCCAGCTGCCTATTTTGGTCCAGTTGCATCACTTCTGGTACTCCTCCAGTTCTGTGCAGGGTCTTTTCCATCTTGGCAAGAGGAATGAATAGCTCTTGGCTGAGTTAACACGTTGGAAAGGCACATTTGGGCTGTACCAAGCTGGAGTAATGAGAAGTGGAAGCCTGACCAACACAGGCACACGCGTGGGAACGTTGTGGGATACAGGATTAGTCTTGTGGGGTAACATTGTTCAGCTTTGGAATAGTCCCATCTGTGCCCACAGCCTATTTCTGGGTGCTTAGGAGTCTCCAAAGGAATTCCTGCTGTGCCTGTAACCTGGATATTCCCTCCTTTGGCAGAGCTTTAACTGCACTCAAGCAGTACCGTGGCGGCCCAGCCTCCGACCTGATCGACGTCCTCTTCTTTGCCTCTGCTCCGAGGGCATCCAGTGAAACAAGTAAGGATCCTTTTCTTATAGCAGGTTTTATGGGCAGTTTTGGGAATTGTCCATGGGAACACAAGTAACTCTGCCCCATGTACAGTTTTTATCCACACATGCAGTCACTTGGCTCCAGGAAAGACTCAAATTTTGCATGCAAACCATTGATGGCAGCACTGAACACTCAGTGTCCACACAGGTTTATTCTGGACACAATTCCCTCATAGAATTGGAAGGGACTCTTCAGCTGGTTAATGCTCCCTTTTCTCAGAGTATGCCAAGGAGAGCTGAGTTCTGGCATCAAACAGGCAGGATTTGTGATGGGGGAATTGGTTTGCACACATTCACGAGTCTGAAGTCCAATCCAATTTAAGAGGAATTTCTCATTTGGTTCCTGCCCCAGCCCCATCCATAAACTCCAAAGATCAGAAGCTGCCAGTGCTGCTTCTCTATTGAAAATCCAATAACTCTGCCTCCATGGGAATTAAGTGGCTGTTTGGAACAGCATGGGAACACTTGGATTTTTATTTTTACAGCCTTCTGGTTGTGTTCAGTCAAGTTGGAGCTCTGGTTCCATCAAAAACTCAACACTTCGCCACTTGGTTTTACCAACTGCTGTCTGAAAAATTGGATATAAGTGGAATCCCCTTTGTTAGGAGTCTTTGGGGAAAAAAAAAGAAAAAGAAGATGAAATTACAGAGCTTAACCTTTTGGAGAAACCAGGGGGAAACCAACCCCCTTGCTCAACAACTGTATCAAATGGCAGCAACAGCTAATGAATGTTATCCCTTGACAGAAGGGAAATACCCTCTGGGCTGCAGAACTCTGGGAAGGAGAGCAGAGGGTGGGTTAGGCTGCCCAGCAGGCTGGGCTGGCAGTCTGGGTCTAAGCCATGTCCAGAGCTCAGGTCTCTCCTCTCCCTGCTCATGCAATCCAGCCCGTCCAGGATTCCCTCGTTTTCCTGCCCACCACAGCTCCCTGCACTGTTTCTCTTCCTTGGATTATGGATTTGGCTGCCCACAGTGCTTTGCCCTCTCTCCAGGCACCCTCCTGCCAAGCTTGGCTTCCAAAAGGCTATACCAAGGACAAGAAATGGATATTAATGAGTCATATCTGTATCTCTAAGCACTGATCCCAGTCTGAGTCAACCCTTTTGGGGACCTCGGCGCACTCAGAAGTTTTTAAGATGAGAGAAAAGAATTAAATTTTAATCTTTAACTTTCGCAGCAGCTTCAATTCTGCTTTTACCCTTGAGGGAGCAGAACTACCCCTAATGAAGGAAAACTCCTCCTCACCAGATTGCCAAACTGAGCAGACATGAATTTTACATCTGCCCAGCCCTGGGAGTATTGATGGATAGAAACACTCAGCCATGTCAGACAGGCAGAGGAGATGAAATATGAGAAGCCATCACCTGAGATCAGCAAAATATTCTGGCAGGGTGAAAAGGCCTTCCAGTTACCTTTAGAGCTGCTTTCTCCCTGATTGGAGAGATGGTTTTTAATTTAGAATTAATCTAAATTAAAAACCAATTAGGTTAATTCTATTAAGTCATTAAAATTAAATATTAAATAAAAATTATAATACAATAACAGTTTAATGTGATAATAATGTAAATATAAAAGTAATATATAATATAACTTGTAATTATAGGCTATATTTTACATTATATATAATATATTACAGAGATATAAAAATAAATTACAATATAACATGCTAATATTATAATAACATACATTTATACAAAATATAAATTTATAAGTATAAATAGGTATTTTATCACTAATATGCAATAAACAAAATACCAAGATAAAAATAAATATAAATAATTACATTTATAGCTGACATTTTAAATTATAAAATTTTATCTTAAATTAATTTTAAATTACAATCCAAATAAATTAGATGGATTAATTAATTTAGGTTAATCCCCAGCCAGGAATTAAATAATAACAACTTTAAATAGGTCCTTGAACTGCCAGCCTGCACAAAAAGCTCCCAGCACTGAGGTGCTTCTCCAGATCACCGAGTGTCTGTTCATGACCCAACACCCATTATTAGCCTGGTTTCTTTGGGAAATGCTTCCCTGTAGCTGCCTCCTCCCATCCATCACCTGATTTCTAACAAACCCATCAGCAGGCTGAGTCAATAAGTTCTGTACAGCTCCTAAAATTGCCTGTCTAGACACACATCTGTGTCAACACCATGATGTGAGCTCCCTGCAATCCCAAGTCAGCAAGCCACGGGCAGGAGTGAGGGGAAAATCAGCTCCAGCGAGTGAAATGTGCAGCAGCAGGAGCCTAAATCTGTTTTTTTTTAAAGTGTGGCTTGAAAATGAGAAGCCTCGTTTTTCAAGCAGGACTTTTAGGTGGGTTCTGACACTGCTGTGCTTTTTAGTAATTAATTACCAGGCGCCAGCAGCCCCACCCAGGACAAAGCCCAAATCCTTTCAAAACACTTAAAAATGCAACAAGAAACATCCTTGTCCTGACACAGTCACATCAGACAGGCTGTGGGGGGAATAACCTATGGAATAGTCAAAAAAAACCCCCAGGAAAGTATCACCAGTGGATGGTTGGGATCTGCAGCTGGCACAGAGCACCTCCACAGCTCACCTTGCTGCCTCCAGAAAGGTCCAAGTGGCACAACAAGCTTTCCAAAAAGGCAGACTCTGGACTGGGCAGGACTTTTGCCCTTCTCAGACTCCCTGGGAAACAGAATCCAGGCACTCATTCATCAGGAATGCTCTGCTTGTGTCCCTTCCACTTTAGCCTGCGCTTGTGGCCCTTCTAGAGCTTCCACACCCGGAATCTTCTCCAAGCCTTCCTTCCCTGCTCTCAGCATCCATGTGGGGCCCCTGGGCTCCTATATTTGGGGAATGGGGGGGGATGTGGAGAGGCTTTGCTTGCCAGCAGAGGCCAGCCTTGCTCTACTTGCTGTGCTCCTCACGGCCACCCAAGAGGGACACATCCCTTTTCCATTTGGAATCCTGGTTATGCCTTACCTGTGCAGGTCACTAATAGCTGCCAGCTCTTTCCTGGGATCCTGGCCTAGAGAAGGTGAGGGATGTTCATTTCTGTTCCCACGAAATGGCTCTGGAAGGCATGGCTTGTATTTAACTCTCCCCATGGCTGTAAAAAACACTTTGAAAGGAGAAAGAAGGAAGAAAAAAAGCCTGGTTCAAAGGCAGGAATGTTCCCAGTAAAAGCCAACCTGGCACTGGGGAAGCACCAGGGATTTCCAGCAAGATTTCCTTGGGCTTCTTGGCACAAATCACTTGCAAAAAATCCTAAATGCTCCTTGTCCCTTTGCCATTTGACACCTCCAAGTGATCCCAGGGGCCATGGGGAGGCCCCTGTGATTTTTGAGGAAGACTAAACAGTGCAAAATATTTCCTGGGGAGAAAAGGGCAAGTTCCTGATTGAGGCTGAAGTACCTGCCTGGATTCTGTCCAGCAGCTTTGGCTGCAGGGAGGCTGTGCTGTGGAAGGGCTGCTGGTGGTGCCTGCACACACTGATGGTGAGGAAGATACTTTGGAAAGCACACTTTTCCCATCTCCTTTTGGTGCAAAGACCCCTTTCCTGGCCTTGAGTAACACCCCCCAACCCACTGCCTCACCAGAGCAGTTGAAATTGCACACAAAATTATCTCAGTCCCTGGAAGTGGGCCAAGGTGATTTGTTTTTTCAACACTACCCTCCTAAATCAAGTTGTGCTTCAGGGCAGAATTACCTGGCCACCAGTGAGACATGTCCCTGCCAGACCTGAGGGTGCAGATTTCCATTCCTCCTCCCCATGGCCTGGGTGGGATCTGGGATGGACAACCTCAGGCAGAGCAGGAGGCAGCTGTGCAGAGTTGATGCCCAGGGCTAGACCTGAACCATCAGGTGCCTTCTGGGAGCACCCAGTGCAAACCCAAAACCAATTCCTTATGGAGTGCTCTGGGCCAGCCCTGCTGCAGTGGAGAACCTGCATTTCTTTGTGTGAAGCTACTTGGACCCCAGCTGGTGGATGGAGAAGGGTTTGGAGGAGCCCAGCATCCCTTAAGAGGCTCTTCCCTCCTCCTCCTCCAGGAGAGACACATTCCCAGCCTGCCCACACAGCAGCTCCTGGAAGCATGTGGTTGGAAGGGCTGAGGGTGGGCACATGCCTGGAGAAGTTCCTGAGCTCATCCCTGAGCAAGGAAGCATCAATGACTCCTACATTCTGGCTGTTCCTCACTGTGGGAAATGCCTTTGGGTTTCTAAGCTATTCTTGCTGTTTCCCCAGCCCAGGGGATGTTTCCTGGTCTTCTCTTAGTCATTAGCACACTCACCCAAAAATTATATATAAACCAAGAGGCAAATTAACAGCAAGAAGTACCTTTAGCCCCAGTTCTCTCTCTCCCTCACCACGTTTTTAAGTGGTGGGTTTGGTTTCACCCAAACACCTCATTCAGTTGTGCTGCTCCAAAAGCCAGAGGTCCCACACAAGTTCACCTGCCTAAAAGCAGGAGAAACTTCCCTGTGTTTAATCCAGCCCCTAATGCAAAGAGAGGGAGAAACCACATGATGCCCAGGAGGGAACGATGCCCAGAGATGTGTCTTATATAAGCTTTTGTGGGAACGTTATTTTCGGGAAACCTCAGTGTAATGAGTCATCATCTCTGCTGTAATTAACTCCCATAATGAACAAAGAGATTAGCAGCAGGATTAAGGGGGATGAGAATAAATTTTGGCCTAAATGAGATAAATCTGGGAGGTAAAAAACAGCTTGTGAGAACTGGGGCTCTGCAGTGAAACCAATTCTCTTCTAATGCAATTTGCATATTCTTTTCTCTTTTTTTCCTTTCTTATTGAAGCTGAAACCAATTTTAGTTTTACCATTTAAATTGCTGTTCTTATCTTTTCCTGCCTTCCTTCCCAGTCCTTGCTGCCCAGTTCAGGGCTGCTGTGTTCTGCTCACAGACTCTGTAGGTTTTCCTGCTGCTTTTTCACTAGTGCTGTGTTGGGCTTAACTGGCATGGCAGTGATTGGTTTGCAAGATCAGCTACTTCATTCCCAATTTCCACTGAAGATTCCCTAAATATGCTGGCTCACCTGTAAAACAAGTCCAGAGCTCCCTCCACAGCCAGGAAATCCCTCCTGTTTGATGTTAGAGCAGCTAAATGCCACTTTAAATGCTGGGAATTCCAACACAGACTGACAGTGTTCACAGATGAATGCAAAATATCAGGGATGGGGAGGGAATGGGGAAGGCATGGATGCAGGATGGACAACTTCTTTATTTTGGAAGCATGACAAGCTTTATTTGTACATTCTGGGGTCTTTTAGCCCCCTCAGTGCCTTCCTCGTTATCCAGTAGATTTGGGCTGGCTGCAGAGTGCTTCTTGTATTCCTGGATTTGTGCTTCTCAGCCACCTCCCAGTCAGGGCTGAGGTCCCAGTGACCCTCCTGCTGTCTCCCCAGAGCCTCTGAAGTTTTTCAATACCTCACTGGATGAATCCCAGAGGGAAGCTGTCTCCTTCTCCCTGGCTCAGAGGGAGCTTGCCATCATCCATGGACCACCTGGCACAGGGAAAACCACGACCCTGGTGGAGATCATCCTGCAGGCTGTGCACCAAGGCCTCAAGGTAAGGGGCAGTGGCAGGGTTGTGGTGACAGTGACCACCTCTCCTTGTGTGCAGACCTCACAGCACCTCCCAGTATAAGAAAGGGCCTGCAAGGAAGCTGGAGAAGAACAATTCATCAGGAACTGGAGTGGAAGGACAAGGGGGAATGGGTTCAAACTGAAAGAGGAGAAATTTTGCTTGGATACCGGGGAGAAATTCTTCCTTGTGTGGGTGTTGAAACCCTGGCACAGGTTGCCCCGAGAAGCTGTGGCTGCTCCATCCCTGGAAGTGTCCAAGGCCAGGCTAGATGGGGCTTGGAGCAACCTGGACTAGTGGAAGGTGTCCCTGCCCATGGAACTGGGTGGTGTTTGAGGTCCCTTCCAATCCCAGCCATTCTGGGATTCTGTCATTCCTGTGCACACTCCTGGGCTTTGTGGCAGCTGGAGCAGCTCCTGTAGGAACTCAGCTAATCCAGAGCCTGGCTTGGCTTGCAGGGGTCAGGGACTTCCCCCAGCAGCTCAGATAAGGTGCTGATAGAAGCTTCAAAGCTCAGGTTTGCTGTTTGCTGGGGACCCTGCACTAGTGCTGCAAAACAAGGTGAGAACTACTTTTGGAGCCTGGAGTTGTCGATGGTTTATTCCCAGTACATGCAGGCTGGTCTCCCTCTCTCTGCTTCTTCTTGCTTGGATACTGCTGCTCCAGGACTCTGGTGTCCTTGGAGGTTCCAAGCCCACGGTTTCCCCTCACAGGTGCTGTGCTGTGCCCCTTCCAACGTGGCTGTGGATAACCTGGTGGAAAGGCTGGCCAGCTCCAAGGCCCGGATCCTGCGGCTGGGACACCCCGCTCGCCTGCTGGAGCCCATCCAGCAGCATTCCCTGGATGCAGTGCTGGCCCGTGGGGACAATGCCCAGATAGTGGCAGATATCAGGAAGGACATTGACCATGCCTGGGTATGTATCCCTGCAGCACATCCCACGTGGATTACCTGGTGCAGCTCTAGGTTACAGTATTCCTCCCTAAAATAAGGGACAATTCTGCCACTTCCTAGATATCCTTAGAAGCCAGTCACTACAGCCAAGTGCTCTGAGTTATCCCAAAAATCAGTCCTGGCCTGAGCCAACCTGCACTGTGGTTGAACCAGGTATTTGGGGGTCAGGACCCCATGAATTCCCAGGGATACTCATTTTGGATCTTCCTGTATCCAGGCAGGGGGTTTATTGAGAGGCCTGTCTTTGTGGCCAGTCAACAGGAGAAAGGACACTTCAGGGCAGAGAAAAGTAATGGCAAAGTGCAGGGGACGAAGAGTAAGAGCTGGGAAAGGATCCAGAGTGGCCTGGATTAATCCCATTTACTCTGACTGGAGGTTAGAAAATTGGACATTAGGGAGAAATCCTTCCCTGTGAGGGTGGGCAGGCCCTGGCACAGGTTGCCCAGAGAAACTGTGGCTGCCCCATCCCTGGAAGTGTCCAAGGACAGGCTGGAGCAACCTGGCATAGTGGAAGTGGGCTGGAACTGGGTGGTGTTTAAGGTCCTTTCCCACCCAAACCGTTCTGGGATTCTGTGATCTTCATCTGCTGGAGGGCAAATCTCCTGGCTGAATCCCTCATGGGAGTGGGAAAGTCTTGGTCCCTGCTGCTGTGCCCTGCCCCTCACATCATGTGTCTGGCATGGTTCCTGCCATCCTCTTCACCAGAGAAACACTCCCATCATTAATTCACTTCCTAATGAGCTGTCTGCCTGTCCTGACACTCCCTCCCACTCTCAGCCACCTCAAGTAGAAAGCAGAGCATATTTAAAAATGCATCTTTAATTTCTTCTTTCTCAACCTAATTTTCCTAAACTTGACTTACAAAGCAGCTCCACTCCTTGAGATGAGGTTTTGATACTAACTGGGTTATTTTCCCTCCTGTTCTGGTGACAGCACTGTCCAGAAGTCATTCTTCTTAATTTGTTTTCCATCGTTGTCGCTACTTATTAATTTTGCTTTTCCTCTCCTTGGGAGGCACTTTGAAAGCTGAGAGTTTTTTCACTTCTGATTTTCCATAGTAGAAGGGAAATTAGGGAGAAAGCAGAGCCTTCAGCACTATGGTCTCCATCTGCTTCCTCCCTTGGAAGAGGATTGTGGTAATGTAAGGGAGAAAGTGGCCATCAAGGCTTGTTTGGCCCCAAAATACCAAACAAGAACCTCAGAGCTTGTTTTGAGCTGCCCACAATCAGGTCTGTCACAGAACATGACCCTGACTCATTCCAAATCTCTCTTTGGGCTGCAGAAACTCCACCTCTGAAGTCCTTGCTCGTATTTCCCTCCTCCTGCCTCCTTTTCTCCCCTGCCACATTCCCAACTTGTCCCAGTAATAATTTCTTCCTTTGTAGCTCCACACTGTGACTCTTCTCACTCCTTCCCTTCACCAGAACCCCAAACCACAGAAGGGTCAGTAACAGAAATAAAATCCTGTGCTCTCTTTGGGCATCTTTTACCCCTTTGTGCCTCCTTCCCTCACCTGGCTTCAAGCTCTCCAGGGCCTCATCTTCTGGATACTCTGCACCAGCAAGGTTGCAGCCCCACAGTACCCAAGCAAGAAAGGCACAAATCCAGGCCCAGGTAGTAGCCTAGAGGAAGAAGGGGTAATCCAGGAAAGAAACTAGGCTTAGCCTGGCCTGGCATTAAATGCAGCTCCCAGACCAATGAGTGGGGGCCCAGATGAGGCAGCTGGGGACAATGAGAGCCTCATGGCACCTGTGGAGCCCTAGTTAGGAAGGGGTGAGATCCAGTCTGACCATGTGCCAGACACTATCCTGTGCTCTGTTCCCTCTGGACTGTGCTCCCTGCTCCCTAAGTTGCTTCCAGAGCCCACAATCAGGCAGATGTTTGGGTCTGAGTGTCACCAGCCATCATCAGAGAACAGTTACTGTTGCTAATTTATTAACTAGATCTTTTTAGTAGAACAGGCAGTCTCCTTGGCCTTGCTGGCATCATCACTTTGCCCCTCTGATATTCCTGGTTCCAGCAGGGAGGAGCTTGATAGTCAATTGATTTGTTCCTTCAGCTCAGTCAGGGCTGGTTCCCACCTGTCCCTTAGATCCCACTAAGGAAGAGCTGGTCACAGATCTGTCTCTCTGCAATCCCTCCCCTGAAATTCCTGAGCCCATTTTGACCCCACTTGACAGACACATGGAGGTTTCAGAGTTTTAAATACCTACAAGTTCAACCCAAACAAGTGGCTGAGCTGTTCCCTGTTAGACCCTGGAAAATCCATCCATCCATTCAGAGGATGACTATAGGAACAACCAGGTCTTACTGGTTTGGCTGCATAGAAAAGCTTCTTTGTGCCACCTTTTCACCTTTCTCAAATCATCAGCCTTACCTCCAAGGGAATGATCCCAATTTCCCTCTGGGATTGTTTTCAGGGTGCCTGCAGTGGTGGCTGCTGCTCTGGAATTGCTGCTGCCCAGTGCTGGTGGTTTGATGTGTTGGGTATATTTAACAGTGCTGCTAAAAGAAGCCACAGTGCTGCTCTGAGTCACTGACTGCAGCTCAGAGGTGCTGGTTTGGAGTGGCAGAGCTGCTGCTGTGGCTTGGGGAGCCTTCCTTCTCCCAGGAGCCAGAGGGGCCCTGCTCCCTGAGCAAGGGAGCAGAACAACATTAGGAAATGCCAGTTCCTCACCCAGCAGAGGGACAAGACCCCTCTTCCCAAACATTACTCCTTGCTCTGTGCCCAGACTTGGCTGGTCATACACTCAGCCATCAGATGGGCTGAGCTGACTAGAAACTGTTGGTTCTATCCTGATTTTTCTATATTCCAGGCAAAAACCAAAAAGGCCCAAGACAAGGGAGAGCGGAGCCATTTTCTGAGCGAGATAAAGACCCTGAGGAAGGAGCTGAAGGAGCGAGAAGAAGCTGCCATGGCCTCAGCCCTCACCCATGCCAGTGTTGTCCTGGCCACCAATACAGGTATGGTATCCCCTTGTGCAGGATTTTACCTCCCTTTGCCAGGACTCAGGCAAACCATGTGCCCTGCAAGGAGAGCTGGCACACTGGGAGCTCACTGGAGTCTCCCAAACCCCTCCAGAGTGGGATTCTCCCAGTTTACACTCTGGCACAGGGGGTTGTTTAGTACAGAATGTGGGTCTAGAAGGGCCTTTGTTAGTTCTGAGGAGGAGCTGAGAGTTCAGTGAGTAAACAAGAGCTGCTGGAGGTGTGCAATCTGCTATTGATTGCACAAGTCACATGGAATTGCTTCCCTGCTTGGATCATTTCCAGGGCTGATGGAATCCAGCACATGTTTCCATAGCCTGCATGTGGTTAGTTCTGTAATCACCCAAGTGATTGTTCCTCAAGTGGGGAGACATAAGATAAACTTCCCTCCCTCTTGGCCTCAAAAAAGGCTGCTGTCTTAAATATCTGTCTTTAAAGACATAAATCAGGTATACTCAATATTTAATTTTATATTTTGTATAATATATAACCATGTATTTTATAATAATACACTGCACTCATATATTGGGATATATTATACTATATATTACATGTTTGTATATTGTATATATTTATTCAATTTTGTATATTTATTTTATATACATTTCATATATTTATTTTACATTTATTATTTCTTTGAAACAAAAAGAAAAGTGTCATGTGACACAGGATTTAGGGACCAGATCCAGGTATCCATCAGGCATCTGCATCCACAGGGAGGAAGGTAATACCCCTGCAATTGAGGGGATTGTGAGTGGTTAAAGTTTAGTAACGAGTGTTAAAGGGCTTTTCTAGCTCAGATGTTTAATGCTCCACTTATAGTCTTCAGATTTGGTTGCTCAGGGATCATTTCCTGAAGGGAAACATCAATAATTTTAGGTCATAAAAAAAGGACCTCATGGGGTGAAGGTTAAAGGAAAGATAAATCCTCTCTTTATTTCCCTGGGAATTGGCCTTTCAATTCTTTTACCTTTGCCTGTATAACAGGGGGAGGTTTCCTTTTTTCAGTAAAACTGGTAGTTTTGGTGATCAACTGTGATTTCCTCCTGGGGCTGGAGCTTCCCAGCTTGGGGGGTCTGTGGAATTCTGCTCCAGAGAGAGGTGGTGGGCAAACAGAGGGGTTGGATTTTGTTAAGCAATGGTGGGATGAGTCTGAACCCGTGGATTTGATGGGAATGACTATTCTGCATCCCAACTGCCCCATTCGTGGCTTCAGCACAGAGAAAATCTAATCATGGCAACACTCAGGGCCATCAGTGACCTTTGGTTAATGGCAGTTCAATAAACCCAGGGCTGGGAGGGAAGAAAACCAAGCCATGCTGGCACAGGCTGGTTTAGACAGAAGGAACCTTCCTATTTCTAGTTCTCCTCCTTCTACCCTCAGCATGGCAAAAGGCAAAAGTCAAGTTCTAACTGTGCCCCTCTCACCAGAGAGGGCTCATACAGGCTGGGAAACAAATTTTGAAGGAAAACACAGTGTCTTAGATGACAAACTGTGACATCTGAAGTGATGCAGAGCTGTAGAGGCAGCAGCAAAGCCAAATCTCAGAGCTGCTTTCAAAGGAGGAAAGCAGGAGGAATAGCACAAGAGGTTTGGAAAAAACATTTATATGAATAAAAATCCTCTGTCTTGGCATGCTGGCTTCTTAACCCTGCCCCCCTGCTTATCTTTTTTCTTATGAACAGAGGGAGATTTTGATGTCCCTGAAATTCAGATTTCTGATCAATGTGTGGATCAGTATCAGAAGGTCTGGGTTAGGGCAGGATGCATGTCAGGGTTTTTTGTTTGATGTTACATCTGGACTTCTGATGTTAAAAATTAGCCCTTGCTGTGGTGTTCTGGTTGCTTGTCCTGTGTTTTTACTTCTCCCAATGCCATAAGGAAGGACAGAGTGGCACAGTCAGGGTGAGCAGGGCAGAGGATTTGGGGACTCAGCCCAGGTCTCCCTCTCGGGATGTCCCTCAGTTCTCAGACTGGTGGATCTCCATTCCCTCACCCTTTCAGTGTTGGTGATGAGGAGTTTTGTGTGCACTGGGGAGCAGCAGGAAGGTGGGTGTTCATTGCTCTGCTCTGGGTGAAGCACTCAAGGATATTGCTCTCTTTGGCACCTGGGTTTCACTGCTGTTTTCAGAGAGACTTGGAAGCTTCTGGGCCCAGATGCCAGGAAAAAAAGGGACAACCAGGAACTGGCAAAAACAATCCTGACACACACATATCAATGCACATGTGTCTGGCACGGGCTGCACAGCTGAATTTCTAAATCCCTGCAAAGAAACATTATTGTACCTTCTCCTTCCATCAGGTGCTTCCTCTGATGGCCCACTGAAGCTGCTGCCTGAAAACCACTTTGACCTGGTGGTGATTGATGAGTGTGCTCAGGCTCTGGAAGCCAGTTGCTGGATCCCTCTGCTGAAAGCTCCCAAGTGCATCCTGGCTGGGGACCACAAGCAGCTGCCCCCCACCATCATCTCCCACAGGTAATGTCCTGGCTCCTCCCCTTGCTCATGCAGCCCAATGCTTCCCAATCCTCCCCTGTGGAGACCTGTTTCATAGTGGCATTATTTGTTGGATCCCCCCAGGAGCTGGTCCTGCTGCTGGCATTCCATCAGAGCTGTGTTACAGGCAGCCATCACTGGAAGTTTCATGTGGCTCCTCCACCTGAGCAGGTTTCTCCTGGCAGGTGGTGCCTTTCCCTGCAGCTCCTCCAGCCACGGAACAGGGAGAGGCCCTGTGTCTGCTGGGCAGCTGCCCTGAGGCTTGCAAGGCTCTGAGTTTGCAGCTAGGGAGAGCAAATCCCACAGGAAGCCTTTGGCTCTGCTCTGGAGTTGCTGGGAATTCCCAAAGGTGTGTGTGTGCACCAGCACAGTCCCTGCAGACCAGGAGAAGCAGCACAGAGCCAGATCCCTTCCACCTCCTCCCATAGGTAATTCCAGAGCTCTCCTGAAGGCCCCAAATCACCTGCCACCTCCTTTTGGTTCAGGGAAAGGGATGAGCTATTTCCAGGGATGATTCATGTGGAGGACTCCAACCCTTCCACCCACCTTCCCCTTCTCCATTGATGACAGCAGGCCTGGAGTGGGTGGGCTCCTATTTTGGGGTCTAAAGTGAGCCGGGATGGATCCGGGCTGGCAGGAAGCTCAGCTGTTACTACAGCTCGGGCAGGAAGCTCCTGTCCAGCAGGAATGCTGGGGTACTCCAGCTGCCTTCCTGTTACCTGCTTTTCCCCCTGGGGATTCAGCATTTATGAGTTATTTTCATAATTTTTCCCCCCCTTGGGACTTAGGGAACGTTTGGTGGAGAGTCTGAAGGATGCTCCTCTTGCTTTCTGACACCTCTGACAGGGTGCAGAGGGTATCCCCATACAGCCCTTGCAGTCCATTGCCCTGCATCTTCTCCATGCTGCATGGTTTCCTCTGGGAGCTCTCCCAGCAATGGCAAATTCCAGCTTCCTGCAATTCATCCTCACTGGCAGCAGCTTCAGACCTCCATCTGGATTTGGGCCCCATCCCAATGGGCACCTCAGTGCCAGGACACTTCCTGCAGTCTGACAGGAGCATTTGTTTTCCTTGTGTTCATTTGAGCCTTCATTCCATCCCTTTTCTGACAGCCTAATTAATTAATCACCACATCAGTGCTCTGATTTAATAATTTGGTTTTACTGCCTTCAGATATCAGCAGATATTTATCAAACCTCTTGCTCAAAACTCATTTCTTTGGCAAACACTGGAATATTTTGCTGCTTCTTTGTGAATGGTCAGTCTGGGTGTCTGCACCATCCCAAATCCACATGCAGGTTCTCCGTGCTCCATAGTTTGCTGATTCCCATGTCAGGTCTGAATGGATTTGCTTCCACTTTGTCACTGAAGAGCAAGTGTCAGGCCTTGGGTTTCTCTGATAGCCTCCACAGCTGGAATAGAACAAGCTCCCCTCCTCTTTTACATTTGCAAGGATTAAAAAAAAAATAAATTCCAAAATATCCAGGGAAAAGGAGGAATTCCTCACAGCCCTACTAATGCTTTGTCTATTTGTGGTACTGTGGAAACCTCTTAAAGCAGACCCAGGAGAGAAAAGCCCAAGTAATAATACTTTGCATGTCCACGCCAGCCTCAGCCTGGTTTTACCATCCAGAAGCTTCTGGATGCACATCCATTAATTAACTCCCATTAATGTGGAGTTCCTGAGGCAGGAAAACAGTGTCTCCTTCTCCAGACTTTTCCATCCACGTTCAGTGTGTACTGCAGAGATCAGTCACACCAGCATCCCCTGTCTCAGGGCTGAATAAGAGAAGATATTCCATGGCTGAGGCTGCAGCTCCAGCCTTCCATGGAAAACAATTCCCTGTTTTCCCCCCAGTACTGATCACGTACAGGGCAGGCTGCAGGAAGGCACATTTGAGCCAAGTACAGCCTTTTCTGCAAGAGAAACAAGGTGAAACCAGGTGAGCAGCAAATACTGGCTGCTCTGGGCTTGTTTTGGGAATTTTACCTTCCTCAGCTTTACTTTAGGTACTTTAAAGTAGATATTCCCAAGCATCGTACATGCAGTCATGTCTGTCCAACCTTCTATCCCAATTTTATTTCTCTAAAGCCACTGATACGTAAAAAACATCTGCTCAGGGCACTTAGGATTTTGTTGGCATAGAAATCAACCACTGCAGGAATTAATTGAGTGGTAAAATAACAGAAATTATTAACAGGTGAAATATTCTCAAGCAGATTAATTCCTCATTATTAATTCAGCATTTAACATCATGTAGAGCCCCGTGGTGGGAATGCAGCTGGAAGGGGATGGAAGAGCATTATTCCTGAGGCTTGCTGGGAGGTTTAATGGCTTTTTCACCTGAGTGCAGACAGCTCTCCCTGCTACATTTCCTCCTTGCCCAGGAGATCCAGGCTCCTTGGGGAGGATCAGGCGACCTGACAGCACCTTCTCATTCCAGAGCAAAGCTCATTCCTGATGCATTCCCCAGCTCCACATCCTGCTCTGTCACTTCATCCCAGCCCACCTCTGGCAAACTGCTGCCTCCCACGTCCTGCAGCTGTGTCCATTCACAAGTTCTTCCCCATGTTTTCCCTGTGTGCTGCATCCTGTGATCTGGTGAGGAGGGCTAATGAAATCCAGCTTTTTGGAAAGATCTGTCCTTAATTTTCACTTCTGCAGGTTTAATGACTTTGCATTCTCTGGTCATATTTTCCAAGTGCCTGTTGGGAGTGTGACAGGACTGGCCAGTACCACAACAATCCCTCACTGTAGGTCTCTGTGGCCCTGCAATTCCCATGGCAGGGATTGGATGTGTGCTGTGCTTCTTAATCTTGATGGAAATAATTTTCCTGAGCAGTTCTCTATCATAATTTCATCATCTTTGTGCTGGTTCATTGTGCCTGGCAGCAGCCAGCACCCCCTCACTGTCAGCTACGGTATGAAAAATCTCTTCATGCTCACAAAATCCAAGTACAACTTCCATCCTTCTTCCTCAGACAGTGCCTTCCAGTGGTGCTTCCAAAAAACCCTCTCTGTCAGTGAAGGGAAAGCAATTAGGTTCCTGAAAGGCTAATTTCATTAGGATTAATTTGTGCCACAGGTACAAGCACAAGGCCTCTGCCAGAGGTGATGGCATTTAATGGGTGATAAAACAGCAATCCATGTGTTAAACCGTGGTGAGTGGCCAGGGAAGGAAAATGCTGGAGCAGCAGGTGAAACATCAGCAAGGGCTGCCTGTGTTGACACCAAGCATTTCAAAATCTGGGCTTGAGCTCTGATCCTAATGCACTGGGTGATGCCAATGCTGTGGCTGAGCTTGTAGTAACAGTAGTATAGCCTGATCACAGAATCCCAGAATCATTTGGGCTGGAAAGGGCCTCCCAGACCATCGAGTCCACCCTGTGACTGATCCCCACCTTGTCACCCAGCCCAGAGCACCGAGTGCCACTCCCAGTCATTCCTTGAACACCTCCAGGGATGGGGATTCCACAGCCAATACTGGCTGCATTTCTTCAATTATGGTGGCAGGACCCCTTGGGAAAGGGCAGCAGGGCTTTCTCCACCCTGACATGTCCAAGCTTCCCTGATCTCCATGCAGGACATGAGTCTGTCCCTGTGTGTCTTCATCCCTCGGGGGGCCTATGCTGACAGGGCCCTGCACCCTTCTAGTCCCCAGGTGAAACAGAGGTGACTCTACCCCCCCAAAAGAGCCACGTGGGGGTGCTGGGCAGGGTCTGGAGCAGGTGCTGCAGGTGCTCCAACAGCATTCCAGCTTATCCCTCAACAACATTCCAACTTACCAACGGGCACCGCTCCTGCCTGTCACCGGCTTGCTGGTTGGGTTCAGCCCAGCGAGGGTCCCACCCGTGCCCTGGGTCACACCAAGCCCCCTCTGAAGTGGTTCTCCCACGCAGGGCTGCAGCCCAGGGCCTGTCCCTGAGCCTGATGGAGCGGCTGGTGCAGCACTACGGGGAGCGGGCGGTGCGGATGCTGACGGTGCAGTACCGCATGCACCGGGACATCATGGAATGGGCATCCACGGAGCTCTACGGAGGCCGGCTCAGTGCCCACCCCTGCGTGGCACAGCACCTGCTCAGGTGGGTCACCTGCTCTCCACTGGGACGTGAGCTGAGGTGTCCTTCTCATCCTGGTTTGTCCCTTCCCTGTGGAGCGCTCTGTTCCTCCTGTCCCTGCAGCAGCAGTTGTGTTTCACCCCTTGAAGCATTGGTTGAGGGGGTTTTGTCCTTTTTGCTCTCCGACCTGAAGTCATGCACAGTTATCTTCTATGTCCTCCTCTGGGTATGATAATCATGGAATCCTGGAATGGTTTGGGTTGGAAGGGCCTTAAAGCCCATCCAGTTTCCATGGGCAGGGACACCTTTCACCAGACCAGGTTGCTCCAAGCCCTGTCCAACCTGGCCTGGAACACTTCCAGGGATGGGCCAGCCACAACTTCTCTGGATATTGCCATAACATCAGCATTGTTAACTAACCCAAATACCTTGTGCAGGGACCTGCCGGGCGTCTCCTCTACAGAAGAGACCACCATCCCCTTGTTGCTCATAGACACTGCTGGCTGTGGCCTCTTTGAGCTGGAAGAGGAGGATGAACAGTCCAAGGGGAATCCAGGTACCATTGCTTGGAAAATGCTGTGGCCCAGAATGGATGGTCTGAGGTGCTCAGCCTTCCATGGGCTCAGCCACTGCTCCAGCTGAGCCATGTCCCAGAGATGTCCCCGCTGGGAAGGTGGGGTCCCAGGGAGCTTTGCTCAGCTGAGGGATCATCCCATCCAAAAATCCTCAAGCTCAAGGGACTCTGAGCTGGAGTGGAGTGGCCACGGGGCTGCAGTGACAGTGTCCAGCTTGTGGGTGACCACACCAGCTGCTGTGTCCCCTTGTAGGGACATTTCTCCATGCTGAGACATGACAGGGCAGGACAGAGAATGCCTGTGGCATGTGCTTTACACCATGGAAGGGCAAACAGCAACAGGCAGAGCACAAACCTGTGTTGGGAAAGCTGTGGACAGGGCTCAGAATTCCCTCCCAGTCCTCTGCTCCTTCCATGAAATTTTGTGTGGCTCTTCATGGATTGTCCTAAGACATGGATTTCCTGCTGTTTTTCACCTTAAAAAATAGGTTTCAGTGCAGAGCTTGAGCGTAAGGTGAGGCTGGAAAATACAAGGACAGTTTTTACTAGTTTAAATATCTTTTACCTTCTTCCCTTTGAACCCCACCAGCATTTAAGTGCCTCATTTTTCCATGGACCATTCCCAGGGCCCTGCTGAGTAGTGACAGGCTCTTGTTCCATCACAGAAAGCCAAAAAGCCTCATCTGAGAGAACTCAGGGATTTGGAGCAGAGGATTAAAAGCACAGCTCCCCAAATTTGGGAGGCAGCCTCTTGGCACAGCTCACTGCAGTGTCTTGAAGTTTATTGCTGTGCTTTGCTGCAAAGCAAAAGTCCAGCCAATGAACCAGGGAAATAATTCACATTTGATTTAAGTTGTCCCTTTAGATCTCTCTGAACCAGGCACCATCCTGGATAACCAGTTTGTGGCAGCCTTTCCTGCTGCTCTGGGGGAGGTCTGGGCTGGAGCAGGGTGTCCCTCAGCCTTTTCTGTTGTTTTATGGGAGCTGGGTACATTTCTTTGGCCTCTGGTGCCCTACACACTCTGTTTCTGCCCCAGGGGAGGTCCAGCTGGCTGGGCTGCACGTCCAGGCCTTGGTGGACGCCGGTGTGAAGGCCAAGGACATTGCTGTGGTGGCCCCCTACAACCTCCAGGTGAGCTGTCCTTCTCCTGGCATTCCCCCTCTCCCTGCACCCACAGCATCACAACATCCCAGAGTTCAGCAGATCCCAATTAAATCAGCATTTGGAGCCAACTCCTCCACATTTGAGCAGCTCAGGGCCAGGGAGGGAGGAGATGCTGGTCAGATATTGCACTCCCAGCTCCAGAAGTCAGCACCTAGCCTCTAGGACATGCAAGCACTCATGTGTTTGGGAGGAAGGAATTTCCCCTAAATTGTGCCATTTTACCCCTTTTTACCTGTATCTTTCCTTTAAAAACTGCCTATGTCCTGTTATCCAGGTGGACATGCTACGAGAGCACCTTTGCCACAGGCACCCCGAGCTAGAAATTAAATCAGTTGATGGTTTCCAAGGAAGAGAGAAGGAGGCAGTGATCCTGTCCTTTGTCAGATCCAACAGGAAAGGTAAGAGCTCGCTGCTGGAATGTGATTCCATGGGGAATGGGAAGGAAGTTGTGTAGCCAAGCACTGTGGTTTAATTGCAGTGCTCTAGAACTTGGCTCTGAATGGATTTACTGGCAAACCCCTTCCTTTTCTGCCTTTTTTTTGCTTAATTAATGCATATATTTGCTGTCAGGATTGCAGAGGAGGCTCCCATGGTACAGCAGGTACAAGGGGACCAGGACTGCCCAGTTTGAGGGTTTTCTGGCTCTTAAGGCCTCAGAAATGATTGAATGATGATGATGATGATAATTATAATAATGGCACATCCCATTAGCCCCACATCTGCTGGAGTTAGGGCATTATTTCTTGGGTTTGGAGGCTATTTTGGTAATAATAATACTAATAACTAATAATACCACATCCCATTAGCCCAACATTTACTGCAGTTGGAGGGTTATTTCTTGGGTTTGGAGCCAGTCTTGGGTCAGTTGCCTGCAGAAAGCAGACAGAAGCTGGCATCCCAAGTCATGCACGGAAAATGCAGCTTTTGGGAGCAAAATCTAGAGCGGAAAATCAAGTTCTTTCCTATCAGCAGCTTCAGAGAAAGATAATAGCTGGAAAAAAGCTGCTGCCCTGGGGGCACCAGGCTCCTGTGGGGGAGCTGAGGAGTTTTGTGGAGTGTTCCAGGACCCCTCTGTCTCATGAAAGGGTCACTGCCTTTTCCAAACCCACAGGAGATACAGCCCTGCTGCCCTACCTGTGCTGCTGAGTGCTGGTGGCTGGAAGGGGATTAAAAAAGGGGAAATTATGCATGGAAGGAGGAGGTACCTTTTTTCCCAAGCCCAGAGGAAGAATAGCAGTGTTGTGGGGAGAATGGAGGTGGGGACAGCACTAAGAATAGTCCTTATCCAGGAGTGACTCACCCCCTGTGCTGGTGGGAGCTCTTGTCCCAGGAAGGTGGGTGTCCTCAGCCCCTTTCCCTGCACAGGATGCAGCCAGAGCTCAGAAGTGGGGCAGGAATTGTTTTCCTTGGGGCACAGGGAGGCTTCCCTTGCATGGGGTACAAGGGATGATGTTGGTGCTCTCCGAGTCCTTTGGGAGGAATCCATAACCTCTTGCAGCTGCATTTCTTCATCCAGAGTAGGCCAGGGACCTTGACCTGTTCCTGATCCAGCAGAAAACCTTCTTTTAAGAGGAAATTCTTCCCTCTGAGGGCAGTGAGGCCCTGGCACAGGTTGCCCAGAGAGGCTGTGACTGCCCCTTCCCTGGAAGTGTCCAAGGCCAGGTTGGACAGGGCTTGGAGCAACCTGAACTAGTGGAAGGTGTCCCTGCCCATGGCAGGGGGTGGGACTGGATAGATTTTAACGTCCCTCCCAACCCAAACCATTCCAGGATTCTCTGATTCCTGGATCAAAGGAGTTGGACTTGCCCTTGTAGCCAGGCTAAACCACATCAGAGGAGCTGGGAATGGTTCTCCAAGCTGCATAGCACAGAGAGGGGCTCACCCTCACCCAATCCTTCAAAAGGCAGCACAAATTAGGCTGCTCAGGCATGGCAGGAGCAGCGCCAGGCTGGGCACAGCTCCGGTGGAGGCATTAATCTCTTCCCGACCGGCCTCCTCTCTATTCCCTGGAGCTGGAAGCTCAGCAGCCACCCACGCTCCCCTTCTCGCTGCCTGATCCTCCCTGAGTCATCCCAGCACTGCTGCTCTGTGAGCAGAGGAAAACCTCCCCGAGTTCCCAAATGGCTGTTCCTTTAGACCCTCCAACACTGGGGGAACTCTCTAGGACAAGTTCTTTACCTGTAGTTCCTCCTCCTCTCTTGCAAGGTGAGCCTTTTCCACGCTGCTCCATGTTGCATTTGCTCCCAGACCCAACCTGATCTCATACTGTGGGCCAGCCAGGGAAATAATTCTCCTCTCCACGTGCCTTCCATGCTCTTCCTGATCCCAGGAGCTCAGTGTGGAGCCCTGGCTCTGGCTGCAGGTGCTGAAACACAGGTAGAAAGAGGAAGGCGATGGCACGAGCGAGGACCCTGTAAACACCAACTCCCACCCTTCCACCAAGGAACGCTTGGGAACAAACCCCCCACCCTGGATCCATCCCCCCATACACACCCCTTTCTTTCCCTCTCCCAGGTGAGGTGGGTTTCCTGGCCGAGGAGCGGCGGATCAACGTGGCGGTGACGCGTGCCCGGCGCCACGTGGCCGTGCTGTGTGACAGCCACACCGTGGGCAGCCAGCCCTTCCTGCGCCGGCTCCTGGACCACTTCTCCCAGCACGGCCACGTCCGCTCTGCCTTCGAGTACCTGGATGACCTCGTGCCCCAAAACTACTCTGGGAATGGCCAGGGTGAGCAGCAGAAGGGCCCGAAAGCACCTGCGGTGTCCGGTCCCAAACCACAGCCGGCTCCAGGCAGGAAGCCCAAGGCAGCAACAGCTGGAGCAGCGAGCCAGAAACAGGGAGCACGTCCCTCTCAGAACACCACCAGAGCTGGGAGAGAGGACTCTGGGACGAAGGATGGTGGGGACAGGTTCAGGGCCATGCTGGTGGCCTTCCTGGCAAGCAGCGAGGTGCAGCTGGATTTCCCACCCTCCCTGAATTCCCACGACCGGATGCTGGTTCACCTCCTGGCAGAGGAATATGGGCTGCAGCACCTGAGCTCTGGGGAGGGCCGGGACAGGTACATCAGTGTCCGTAAGAGAGACCCTGTGGAGCCCCCGCTGCCCCCTGAGCCCCCGCTGCCCCCTGAGCCCCCACTGCCCCTTCCACAGCCTCAGCATCCCAGCAGGAACACCCCTGTCCCTTCAGAGCCAGGGGGGAGCAGTAAGGGCTCAGGGAAAGTGGACTTGAAATCCCTGCACCTGGAGAGAGTGCAGAGGGAGAAAGCCAGGCGGGAGGAGGCGGCGAGGAAGGTGCAGGAGCCTGGCACCAGCGGCAGGAAAAAGGACAAAAGCGAAGCCAAAGGTAGGTCAAGCTTTTCCTAACCAGCACAATTAATGCTCTTCCTTGAATGGATCTTAATCCCTGTGGGTTTGCTCCAGACGTTGGGATTTGTCTGTGTGCATGGAGCATGTGGCTCTTGGAAAGCTCCCTGGTGCTTGTCAGGGGTGTGGGAACTGGCAGGAAAGTGCATGAGTTGGCTGCAGCATCTGGGGAGAGGGGTTTGGATACCTGGAGACACATTCCTTGAATCAAAACAAAAAAACCACACTGGGGACCCTTTCCCGGGAAAGAGGCTCAGGAATTACCTGGGAGACTCCCAAATGTAGAGAGAGGAGCTAAGGGAGCCTGCACTGAAGGAAGCAGGGGCAGCCCAGGCTATGGGTGCAGGGGGTGGGTTCGTTCCCAGCCCCAAATCCAGGTGTCTGCTCCCTTTTCCAAGGAAAGCCAGCGGTCGGGAGCGGGGCAGGAGAAGATTTCGATGCTCTGATCTCTGCTGCCATGGAGGCTGACAGGACCTGCGCCTTCCCCCGCTGCAAAGCCACTGTCACCACCCTGGGCCAGCTGTGCCACCACTGCCACCGGCGCTACTGCCTCAGCCACCACGTCCCCGAGGTACAGCAGGATGGGTTTAACTTGGGAATTTTTCCCTGTGGTGCTCCCTGAGCAGGGTTTCCTTGCAGGAGGTTTCAGCAGAGCCCTGGCCCTTCCACAGCCTGTGCTGAGCTGCAGCTACACAGGGCTGGCAGATGCCACACCTGGGCTGTGCTTGCATCTTCCTAAGAGCTTTTCCCTCTCGCTTTGCCCTTCTTTACCGTTTTCTGGCACTTACACTCCCAGACCATGTGGATAAAGCGAGGCAGGGAGGAGAAATGGAGGCTTAAGGGAGCCTGGACTCAATTCCCAGCTCTTTGCAGGTTCCCTCTGCACCCCGGGGATGATTTCCAGCCCTTTGCAGATTCCCCTCCACGTCCTGGGGGCGATTTCCAGCTCTTTCCAGAGCCCCTCCGTGCTGCCTGGTCAGCAATGCAGAATTTCCTGTGCCCCTCATCCCGCAGCTCCGTGCCCTGTGGAGCCTCCCAGAGCTCAGCAGCCCGATAAATCCATGGCACACCTTTTCCCCCTGACAGGAGCTATCTGTTGCCATGGCAAAGAATAGCTGTATTTATGGTCATTCACCGTCCAGGGGGATGTAAATTCATTTCCTGCAGAATCACCTCTCCCTGCTGAATTGTAAACGAGGCTCCAACCAGGTTCAATTGTAGGGATTCAAATCCCTGGTGGACAGTTTTCCTTGCTTTTTAAAGTCCATGCCTGTTTCCCAGATACTTAGCTTTGGTGTGGAACAGCCCCTCAGCTCCTGGCCCTGGGACTGCCACATTCCTGGAGCTATCCCAGCGGGATGGAGCCTTTGCCAGGGGAGGGTCCCTGTTGGGAAGAGCTCAAGGCCCCCCTTAGTACCCCCAGCTGCTGATCCCCTCCCTGTGGAAGCTCCAGCCCCCTTTAAGAGGGTCTGGGTGGGTCTCTGAGCTGTGGTGGCCGTGGAATCCTGTTCCTGGTGAAGACCCCTGTGCCTGGTGCTGTTCCCAGCCATGGACAGCCCCACTGATGGGGATGGGAAGGTTTGTCACGGCTCTCTGGGACCTCAGTTCATGGAAACATAAATTACTTTGGGATGGACCAAGAGAATGGGTCAGATTTTAGGATCTCGCCTCGGGAAGCTGGTTCTGGTGTGGGATTTGGCTCCACAACCCTTGGAGCAAAGCCTGGGCTGGGAGAGCTTTGCCTGCACAGAATGAGCTTTATGATGGTTCTTTAATTCCAGTGCAGGAGACAGATCAAATTACATTAGAGCAGCAGATCCATGGCTAAAAAGGTCCCTTATTCCCCAAATCACCTTTCCCAGCTCACTGGAAAGGAAGAGGAAGGAGCCATTTGAGACATCCCAAAGGATGATTTACCTGCTGGGCAGAGTCCAGGAGGAGGAAAATCACCTTTATATTTTGTTCTCTGTGAGAGGAGCTATAAATGATGGTTTAACAAATTATATAATAATGCATAATAGTAAATAATATTAAGCATCAATTTACTGTTAAGAATAATGATAATGAATAATAAATAATAAATAAAATTAATATAAAATAGTATAATATACGCAGAAAAAGCCACTTGGACCATCCCAAAGGATTATTTACCTTTCTGGGCAAAGTCCAGGAGGAGAAAAATCATATTTTGTTCTAAAGCATAAATGATGGTTTAATAAAATAGATGATAAATAATAATTTACTAATATGAATAATTACTTATTAGGAACAATAGCTATAATAGTACATAATAACTATATGAATACGTATATAATACAAAAATAAATAAAAGTATAAATATTAAAAAATCTAATATGTGGTATTATATATAATATATAATTATACATAATATTATTCTGACAAATAATAATAATTTAAATCATGGCTACTCATTCCAGGAGGCAGTTTCAGGGGGTGTGAAGCAGGTGAAAGAACAACTCCAGGCTCTGGGAATGAAGCCCCTTGTTCCCAGGTCTGTGGTGCCTGCCCTGCTTCCCACCTGCCCCCTGTGTCCCTTCCCCCTGCAGGTCCACGGCTGTGGGGACAAGGCCAAGGCCCACGCACGGCAGCAGATCAGCAGGGAAGGGGTCCTGTACCCCGGCAGTGGCTCCAAGGACAAATCCCTGGACCCAGCCAAGCGAGCCCACCTCCAGCGGCGCCTGGACAAGAA
Organism: Xenops minutus; assembly: GCA_035221455.1. Classification (NCBI taxonomy): domain Eukaryota; kingdom Metazoa; phylum Chordata; class Aves; order Passeriformes; family Furnariidae; genus Xenops; species Xenops minutus. The sequence continues at coordinate 8,815,473 of JAWWEE010000158.1, forward strand.
GCTCAGCGAGCTGACGAGCCAGAGGAAGGGTAAAAAGAAAGACAAGGAGAAATGAGGGACCTGAATCCTGCTTTTTTGATCTCCGAGCCGCAGCTCAGCCCTCCCAGACGAGAGGTGCTGAGCCCTGGGGGGAGTGGGGGGCTCGGTTTTGAGGGGGACACAGCCTGGAGCCAGTGGCTGGAGAGGGATTTTGGGAGGGAGAGCTGCTCTATTGTCCTGGTTATCCATATGGACGTGGTGATGGATGCACACGGAGGCCGGAGCTCACTGGTACAATGGGCATTAAACACCCAAAGCAATGAGCTGCCACTGTCATGTTGGTCCCTGTGGCAGCAGAAGATGGATGTCTGGGAGCAGGAACGTGGGAGACACCAAAAACCCTGGGTGACCCTCTGCTCCAGGAAGGATGACTAAGGAAATGGATCCCAGCCCAGCAATTCTCTGGCACCACCTGGAGTGACCCAGCGTGTCCAAAGCCCCTCAGGGCTGCCCCATCCCCTCCTAGCTGGGCACGGGGCTCAGGAAGGGGCACAGCCTTCCTCTGGGTCTGTGTGGGGATGGGGATGGGCATGGAGAGCTCCTTGGACACTGAGATCCTTCAGCAGTAAAGGCAGGTGCAGCCTTCCCAGGCAGGAGGGAGCCTCATGTCCCTCCCAGACCTTCTCTCAGTCCTGTACCCCCATACTAATCCATCTCCCACGTTGCTTCCTGCCTGTTGATCCCCATCTCCAAAGCCTCTCTCCATCCCCACACAGCCCTTGCCCTGTACCCCCTCTGTGCTGGCTCCAGGCAGTGCCAATCCCTCCCACAGGGTCAATCCCATCCCTGTCCCCTAGAAACAGCTCCAGCAGCACTTTTTATCCCCAGGGTGAAGGAAAAGGTGCTGAGGTGCCTCCAAAGAGGAATGGCTGGAGAGAGGCACAATAAAAAGCCCCAAAGCATTCCCCATCATTTTGGGGCTGAACATCACTGATGTCACCCACAGATGATTCCAGAACCTGTGGAAGTCACTCATCTCATCCCGAGCAAGGCTCAGCATTTGGCAGGAGCTGCAGGACAGCCAAGGATTTCTATGTGTGTCTCTTCCCAAATGCTGGCTGGGGTAGTTAATAAGCAAATTTCCCCCCAGACCTCAAGATCCTGTGAGTATTGGCTGTGAACAACTTCCCAAAAAATCCCTTCTTCATCCTTCAGGAAACCTCATCCTTCCAACCCCTCCATCCTTGGCTCGTGCCTTGGTGCCCGGGGCTGGCCATGCGTCAGCCACGGAGCGATGGCATTGGCTCACCTGGCAGCAGATGGGAGGACATGGGGGCTCCTGGAGGGAGAGGTGGGGAGGAGGAAGGGATGGAGCGTGGGAGAAGGAAATCTGGGCATTGTGGAGCGGAGACGGGGAAGGAGCTGGAGCAGAGGGGGATGATGGAACAGGGACATCACAGCCATGTCCCACAGCAAAGATCAGGCAGGACAGATGAGAAAAGTGCCACCACCTTAGGGGGTAACTCACCTCGGAGCTAATCAGGGAAAAATGGGTAAGTGGCTCATTCCCACTTTTTTCCCTGCTCAGATCATCCAGGCAGCCACATCCCAGTCTGTGCTCACCCTGTGGTGCCACTCTCCTGGCACACGGCCCTGGGCACCCCCAGATTTCCCAGCCTGGCTTCCCACCAGCATCCTGCAGGCAGGGAAAAGCCAAGAGGCTCCAGGCAAGGAAGAACGTGGCCCCAGGGCATTCTCTGCCCTCCACAAAACAGAGGGGGAATCAGCTCCCCAAAAACCCCAAACTTGGTTTGGGCCAGGAGCCCACCAGGATCCACACAGGTTTTTCTTCTCCCCCCTGAAACAGGAGCTGGACTTAAAAAATACAAAATTAGGGATCTCTCCTGTCTGCCTTTGGTCACAAGGCCAAGACATTCCTCTCTGTGCCCAAATTTTGGATAAAACAAGCACGTTTGGGGGTAAGTCAAAGTCCAACTTGATAATCAGGGACTTGAGAAAACAGCCCCTGGTTGTGAGAGCTGTGTTAAAAGAGCAGGAATTTGCCATGCTGTCCTGATGATTCCCACCCTGGATCTGACCTCAAACCCAGCAGGTTGGAAACCAAGTCCAGCCCCCTCCTTGCAGCCAGTGGAGACGGGCAGGGATTTACTCTGTGGGAAAACAGATGGAAGGAGAAGCCATATGTAATAACAATTGCTTTTTCTGCTGTTATTGCTCCCTTTTTCCATTCTCACTGGAAACATTCTGGCCCCCAACACAAAAATCCCTCCAGAGAAATCCCCTCAGGATCACCTCTCGCACCAAGAGGAGCCACGCCATGCTGGCATTTATCACCCCCATCACCACTCCCCCCAAAAAACCCCACATTCCAAAGGAATCCCCCCTCTCCCCAGCAGCCTTGGGGTCCATGTTTGAGGATTCCACCGATGTTGAGGCTGCTGGGATGCTCAGCCCAGCAGTTTGGGGAGGTTCTGGCTGGTTTGGCTCCATCGGGGCTCCTTCCCGGTGGGTCTGTCCGCAGCCCCCACGCGTGGGGGGACCCGGGAGGGCAGAGACACATCCAAGGAGTCTCTCCATCCACCCTGTGGATGTCTGGGCAGGAGCTGCCCCTCCAAGGCGCCAGCAGCTCGGCCTTTTGGGGTGCCACAGAATCCCCCTCGGCCCTGGGTCCCGCTGTCCCCGGCAGAGCCGGTGTTGGGGTGCAGCCCCCCTGGCAGCTCCCCTAATTCCTGCGGAGCGGGTGCCACATGGACACGGGCTTCCTCAGCGTGGCCAGCATCTGGTTCCAGTGCGTGGTGCCCATCCCGCTGGCTGTGGGGCCGATGAGGACGTGGCCCGTGTTGTCACCGCGCCCGTCCTCGCCGCTCTCGGCCACCGTCACACGCAGGGACAGCTCCTGGGGGGGCACGGGGGTGTCACCACACACCAGCCCCCCTGGCACATATCCCTGTGCTCTTCCCAAGTGGACACACACACACACAAGTACCCCCAGTGCCAACCCATCCATAAACCCCCCATCCCATAAATTCACCCCCAAACCAGCCATACCCCCCACACAGCCCTCTGTACCCCCACCCTGTTCAAAGCCAACCCCCCCAAATCTCCCCCTATCCCTATTTATACACCTCCTTATATCCCCATGCTTTCATATCCCCCTGTTTTTCCCACATGCCCTAAATCCATATATGCCCCTGTCCCTATATGCAACCATCCCCCCATACATGTGCACATCTTTATATCCCCCCAACAGCCACTCCCACACATCCACATCCCCTCCAACAGCCCCCCACACATTCACACCCCCTCCAGACAGCCACACACGCAATCCCCCAGAAGTCACCCACATCACCCTCAAAAGCCCCCCCCAACTTCCATGTCACCTCACCCCCTGCCCCACTCATACACCCCCAAACCATCCCTGCACACAGATGACCCCCACAGCTCCCAGGTTCATCCCAGAACCCCTCACCCTCCCGGAACTCCTCATGAGAGGATTTGGGGAGCTCAAGGAGCAATGGGATGTTCCCCCCCTCCCAACACTCCTCCCCCCAAGCTGGGCCACACCTGGAGCACGATGGCTGGCACAGAGAAGATCATGGCCTCGTTGAACACGGGGTTGGTGTCCCCCCTCTTCACCGCCGTCTTCTTCTTGCTGATCTTCCTGCCATCCTGCAGCAGGTACACCTTGACGAAGGGATCTGCTCGGGAGGCAGGGGAGAGACCCCAGGCTCAGTCACACGTGTCCCCAGCGACGTGGAGAAAGGGGGGCACCACCTCTGGTGGCCCTTCCCAGCAGGAAGAGGAGACCAGAGGTCTCCAGTAAAGATCGGTGTCCTCAGCAGGATAAACCAGGGCAAACCCTGCTCCCAGCCCCGCTCACCTGCAGTCACCTTGCCATTGCTCCACACGAGGTTCTTGGCTTTGACCACCACCACTGTGAGCCGCTCAGCCGTGGGCAGGTAGCTCAGGGAGAGCAGGATCTCCCCCACCGTGTCCACAGCCTGCGGGACACGACATCCCATCACCCACCGCCCCAGCCCGGAGACCTCCCCCCCAAAAAACACCCAAGGTGGGCGATGGGGCACCCCCCGCTCACCTTGTTCATGTCCTGCAGGTAGAGCCAGGCGTTGAAGGGACGCGTGGCCAGGTCCAGGTCGGAGAGCTTGAGCTCGGCCACGCCGGTGCTGATGCTCCTCTCGTCCTCGTCGATGCCGAAGACGGAGAAGCGCAGGCTGTTCTCCTCCAGTGCTGCTGGGTCCAGAGGGATGGAGAAGTGCTCGTCGAAGGCCACGGCGTAGGCGCTCCTCTGGATCTGCCACGGCAAGGGCAGGGGTTGCCCTGGCACCCCTCGGTTTGAGGGACCACGGCCAAGACCCACCTTGTTTGTCTTGTGGGAATTGCAAGGAGCGTGTGGCTTTTGGGGGGGTGAGGGCAGGGAGGGCATCCCCAAAACACTGGGGGCAAGGAGGGCATCCCCAAAACACCGAGGGTAAGGAGGGCATCCCCAAAACACCATGGGTAAGGAGGGCATCCCCAAAACACCGAGGGTAAGGAGGGCATCCCCAAAACACCGAGGGTAAGGAGGGCATCCCCAAAACACTGAGGGCAGGAAGAGAATCCCCAAAACACCGAGGGCAAGGAGGGCATGCCCAAAACACCAAGGGCAGGGAGGGCATGCCCAAAACACCAAGGGCAGGAAGTTCATCTCTGCCTGAGGACTCCCTCCTGCCTCTGTCTGCTCCTAACCACACTCCATCCCTGGGATGAAGGACACAAAGTCAGCACTTGCCATTCCCCTCTTCCTTTTCCATGTTCTCCCACTGGATACCACCAACCTACAGAGTCCTCCAGGGATTAAAGTTCCTCGATGGAAAAATCAGATTTTACAACCCCGTGACTGTCTGTCTGCAGCCCACATTGCGTTTTGGGATCTCTGGATAAAGCACGACCAAAAGCAGAGCTCCTGTTTCAAACCCCTCCATCAGCACCACCAAAAGCTCCACCTGGGCCTTTATCCGTGGCCTGGGGGCAGCTGAGGAGGTAAATGGTGCTGGTGAATTATAAATAACAATGCTAAATAATAAAGATCTCCAGAGCATAAACGAAGAGCTTGAGATTCAGATGGAAAAATGGTCTAAATGGGCTCTGTGGAAATACTTTGGAAGCAGGAGGGGGTTTGTGTGGATGGAGCAGCACCTCCACCCACCCAAAGGGGATTCGTGGTGGGATGAAGGTTCCAATTAAATATTCTGATTAAATCAAACTGGCTGCCCCTGAGCTCTCAAGAAATCAGCTGCTGAAGGAAAACTGAGACTGCTGCTTTCTAAGAGCAGCTTTTGAGGCACTCGAAAAAAGAGATTTTGCCTCAAATCCACCCCTGGTCATGACTCTGATAATGCACCCACACGGATCTTCCTGGGTGGGGAAGGAGGAGCTGTGGGAAGGAGAGCCCTCACTGCAAGGGTTGTGGGGATTCAGGGGGCTGTGGAGCTATGACAAGACATGGGCAGCTCCTGTCCAAACTGCCACTGCCCCCCAAATCCCATCCCAGGCCACTGTCTCCACCTTCCACAGCATCCCTGGCACCTGGAGCAGGGAAAGTCAAGCAGGAAAACTTGCCACCAGGCATGCTTGGAGATGACAAAGTCAGCCCAAATCCCAGCCAAGGAGGAGACACCTCTGCCAGGTCTCTGATATGAAAACCCATCTGGGAGACCCCCCCAAAATCCTGTGCCAACAGCATCCAGTCCTGATGCATCTGGAGCTTCCTGCTCCAAAACACCCATCACTGCCCTGGGGACCTGAGACCCCCAAAATCCTGTGCCAACCATATCCAGCCCTGGCATACCCAGAGCTCCCTGCTCCCAAATCCCCATCGCTCCCTTGGGGAGCTGAGACTCCTAAAGTCCCATACCAACCATATCCAGTCCTGGCACACCCAGAGCTTCCTGCTCCCAGATCTTCATCACTGCCTTAGGGAACTGAGATTCCCAAAATCCTGTGCCAACCACATCCAGCCCTGTCATACCTGCAGCTTCCTGTCCCCAAACCCCCATCACTGCCTTGGGGAACGTGGCCAAGGGATGCAGCCACCCAAAATCCCAGGCTTTGTGATCCACCCAGGGATCCGTGGGGGATCTGGGGGGACTCACCCGGGAGATGCCGACGATCTGCTCGGCCGGGAGGAGGCTGATCCGCATGAAACAGGACTCGAAACGCGCATCCTCCTTCTCCAGCAGGTCCTTGCCCTGCAGCAGCGTGACGTGCAGGGCGGCCGCCTTGGCATCATATTCCATGGACACCTCCACCTGCCCCACCGTGAAATCCTGCCCGAAGTTGTTCCCGATGGACGAGATGGAGTTGAGGGAGTCGGCCGAGATGGATTTCTTCAGGGGGCCGTAGTGGGCCAAGCCCAGCTCTCTGCCCATCAGCTCCAGGCTGCCCAGCTCCTGGATGCTCTCCAAGGTATCCTCTGCCTTCAGGCTGCTCTTGCGGCTCGGGGTGCTCCGACCCGGTGTCCGCTGCGAGCCCGGGGCCAGCCCTCGCTGCCAGGGGAAGGAAAGCAGGCGATGCCATCCCATCCCATCCCATGCCATCCCATCCCATCCCATCCCATCCCATGCCATCCCATCCCTCCAGCTGGGCTTCTCCATTGCCTCTTTGGATGCTTCCCAGCCCCTGCCTGGCCTCAAGCTGCCAGGGCAGCGAGCCCGGTGCCTCCTCCCGCAGCTCCCAGCTCCACCGAGCCCCCCGAACGCTCCTCCAGCCCCTGCCCATTCCCACTGGCAATGTTTTCACCCTTCCAGCATCCCGCGTGTCGCAAAGGGGAAAAGGAGACAAAACCCGACTTTGCTCCCCCTTTTTTTTTTTTTACCTTGTGCCTGACATCCGGACACGCCGCTCCGTACTTCTGCTCCAGGTACCGATAGTCGTAGTTTGGGAAGGGGGAAGGGGCCGGGTAGCTGCCGGAGCGCCAGAGCTTCCAGAGGTTGATGGCTGCGATGCCCAGCAGTGCCAAAGCACCGGCGGCGTAGAGCCCGATCTCCCACCGGGGTGGGCTGGAGGCCACTGGGTGGGACAAGGGACCCCCGTGAGCTCGGCATGACCCCAGGGCTGAGCCTTCAGCCTCGGCTGCTTCCTCGCCAGGAGCTCGGGGATGGGATGGGCCAAGGGGGATAAATCGCAGCTCCCAGGCGGGTCAGGCAGCGGCTTTGCCGGCCAAAAAATGACAGCCCTGGCTTAGCTGGGAGGTGAAGTGTTGCTGTATCCCAGCCCGGCTTCCCAGCGAGTGGCTGCATCACTGCCAGGGCACTGGGGGTCCCTCTGCCAGCTGCGGCTCCGTCCCACTTACAGATGTGCCCAGTGCACATCTGCATCGCCCTCGCTGCTGCCCGGGTCCCCACCGGGCTGGGGATGCCAGGAAAACCCCGAGAGAGGGGAAAACCAACCCGAAAGCTGCTGGAAACAGGGGCAGAGCCCCCCGGGTGCTGCTGGAGCGAGCGGGGAGGGAGCGCCGGGCTCGGCAGCGATGCTCCAGCGAGCGGCTCCTGCTGCATTGCACCAGCCTCCATCACTCCCGCGCTAAGAACCGACCCCAGCCGCCACGGGGAGCGCAAAAAACGGGGGGGGAAGAGAGGATTTCTCATCCCAGAGCGCTGCCGGGGAGTCCTCCGGCATCCCGGCACAGCGCTCCCTCCTTCGGAGCCGCAAAAAGCCCGAAGCCAGGCTGAACTCCCGCATCGCAGCCGAGCGGCACAGGGGGCAGCAGAAGGAATGGATGATTATTTGCAGCCAAAGCGCTTAATCTGGATCCCGGAGCAGCGCCCAGAGGGATCTCGGGGGTTAAACCTCGGGGCAGGAGCCAGGTCCTGCTTCTTCCACCCCGACCCGAATCCCTTAAGGGCTCTGATCTCTCCCAGCTAAGGATGCTGGGGGAAGCAGCCGGAGGTTTCCAGAGCCACAGTTCCCAGGCTCCTGCTATGAGAGAGGGGCAAAATTTGGAATGAAACAGGGAATAAAAAGAAAATTGGCAGAATAATCCTTTACTGGCTCCTACTTCTGAATAACTCCAAGTGCAAACCCCAGCTGAACTGGAACCTGCTTCCTCCTCATTCCTGCCCATTTCTGAGCACTGATGTTGAAAAACTCGTGGGTTTTAAGGGTTTTACCCCTGTTTCAGGAAACTAAACCCCATGTCTCGGAGGTTTTAGGAAACAAAACCCCGTGGGCATGTGGAGCAGAGAGTTCTCCTGGTGGGAAGCAGCGAGGACCAGCCATCCCCCCCCAAAAAAAAGGGAAACTCAGCGTGATCCTGGCCAGCTCTGCCCCAAAGCCTTCCCCGGCTCCCCTGGGAGGACTCACCGCTGAAGCGGGATCTGCTGACGTGCCCGGTGTCCATGGCAAACCCTCCCTGCGAGCAGGGGCAGCCTGGAATGTGCAAGACACAGCGTTAGGATGAAGGCAAACCATTCAAACCCCGAACGCCTTGGGATTTTCCAGCAGTAAATGTTCCATCGCTGCTCCCCCCCTCCCGTGCTCCCCGCCTTGGCTCCTCTTCCAGGCGCTGAGCAAACAACGTGCTGAAGCCTCTCAGCCACTGCCAGGAGCTGAAGGAGGGATGGAAACCACTCGGGAAGAGGCAGAGCCGCTCGATTTACCTCCAGAGCGTTTAATGGGTGACATTCCCCACCGCTCTGTGCGTGGATGTCCCCCCCTCCAGGAGCACTTAAAGCCCTTTGCTGCTTTTGCAGCTTGAATTTCCTCTGCCTCCTGCAGTTTCCCAGACTCTCCCGAGGCTCTGCCTGGGCCCAGGTGAGGGGGGCAGCCCCACTTCCCCAATTTTGAGGTTGCTGCAGGTGATGCCATTCCCCAGGAATCAGCTCCTCCATCACCTTCAGCCCACAAAGGGGTTTTCCCAATGGAGTCACACATGAGATCCATCCTAGTAAGGAAGCTGCTCTTCCAGAGAGCTCCCAGCAAAGGCACCACGGATGCTGAAGGAGATTTATCCAAGTCAGCTATTTCCTGCTACACGAAGAGGGTTTGGGATCCTCAAAAACACCCAGCAAGCAAATCCCACAGGACCTGAGCCAGCATCCCCTGCTCCCTGGCATCTGAGCCAGATGATCACAGCCCATGGGATGCTGAGGTGATCCCACAGACCCCCACAGGGACACAACCCCAGCACTGCACCTAAACCCTCCTCCCACCTCCCAGCCCATCTCCAAAATTCCCAAAGCCAACTCATGGCACGGGAGAAGGAGCTGGATCGGCCTCAGAGGGATGATCCCACAATATTTGGGTCCCACTTTCCAGTTCCCCTCAGGTGCTCACAGCTTCAGGCACTGTGAGGTGATCAAACCCCCAGAATCATCCAGGCTTGATTTTAATGAGCAGATGTGGGAATTTCATTGTGCTATAGAGGGAAATGTCAGCTGTGCTGGCCTTGCTTGGCTGGGGACTCTGCAGGGACACGTGGCCCATTCTTGGGGTAACAGGAGGAGGGGGGTCCTAAATGTAATATGAAGGATAGCGGGGCTGGCATGGGGCTGGCATGGGGCTGGCATGGGGCTGGCAGATGCCCAGCTCCTCCCCAACCTCCTCCTTCCAGCACAAACCTCCCTGTGCAGTGGAGAAAACAGGAATAACCCAGCTGAGAACACGCTGAACTCATGTCACACACGGGCTGAGCTCAGCTTAAGGGACACTTTGCTGTTTAGTGCTGAAAATCGAGTTCTTAATAGAGCAACATGATGGAGATTTACCCCAAACTGCCTATTTTTGTGCCCTGAAAAGCTCCCATGCCCAAGCAAGGGGCTTTGCTCCTTTCCATGTTTCCCAATGTTTTTTGGTTCCTTTAATATGAAAATAGCAAAGTTTTCAGGACCGACTTTCCCTGCAGGAGGGCAAACATCTTCTTTAAACCCCCTCTATCTCTTCCCAACTTCTAATTTTCCTTTTCTTTCAGAAGTTCTCCCCCCAAAACCCTCCTTCTCTAAGCAGCAAGTCAAGCATATTTCCAAGGCATCACCCGGAAAGAGACTGCAGTGCTCAGCACCGGGATGAAATCCAGAGGTATTTTCCTATTAGGAAAACAGCATCAAGCTCTCCCGAGCAAGGAAACGGAGGTGGAGGCGCTCAGGGAAGGATTTATGGCTTTTTTTGTTAACTAAGCTCATCCCTGCGAGCGTTTCAGTGAGCTGCTCTGACATCCCCCCGACCTGCCGCTCAAATCCCTGAGAAACCAAACCTGAGGGATTTGGGGGAAACTGGCACTTCTCTCCCACTGCTGGCAGCGCAGGGATAGAGGGATCTTTTAGCCACAGACCTCAAGATCAGGATGCAGAGCCCTAGTGTGGGGTAGAGAGCCCCAGAATGGGGTGCAGAGCCCTGTTTAGGGGTGCAGAACCCCAGTTTGGGGTGCAGAGCTACCTCCATCCATCCCAACATCCCAATGCATTCATTTTCCTCGGGAGCTGCTGAGGACCCCAGGTCCCTTTTCCTGCTTGGAGGGACAATCAAACGATGAGGAGAGGGAAACAGCACCCAAGCCATGTGTCCCCCGTGGAAAAGGGGTCCCCCCCAGCCTTCGGGGGGTGTCACCTCGCTGCTCTTTCGGCACCGTCAGTGCCCGAGGGATGCAGGCACAGAAACCCAAAACTGCTGGTCCCGGAGCACCCGGACCAGGCTGGGTACGACCCATCCCCGGGCACACTGCAGTCCCCAAATGTCCCAATCCCGGTTCCTGCTCATCCTGCCCCGCTCCAGACACCCGTGCCGGGCGTGCTGAGCCCGGGCTAAACTCAGCTCACTGCTGAGGCTGGTCCTGGGGCGATGCCCACCCTGGCTGGGCTCTGCCAGCCCCCTCCATCCCTCTCTCCTGCCCTGCCCGGCCCCATCCGCAGGGCACAGGGGCGGGATGGGGTTCGCTCCTGGCACAGATAAAGGCGCGTCCCAAACTCGCCCAAACACAAGGATCTGTGCTCTTCGCTCACCCCCCGTCCTCCCGCATCCCACCCATCCCAGTGGGTACCCAAAACAGCGCCCCGCATCCCGCGCCCCCCGGCTCCTCCCGCCGCGCTTTACCTGCACAGGTAACAAAGCCCGGGGGACCTGCGGGATGCTCCCAGGCGGTGGGCACCGGGCAGAGCCCCCCGCTCCGCTACCCGGGGTTCCCTGGGGGTGGGGAGCTCAGCCCCGGGATGCGGGAGATGCCACCCCCCGCACCCGGGATGCTTCCCGGCGTTGCGGGACCGGGAGCGGCTCGGCTCCCTCGCCCAGCCCAGCCCGGGGCGGAGCCGGCAGGCACCGCACGCTCATCCGTGCCAGGAGGGAGCAGCGGGGCGGTCTCTGTGCCCCAAAGACCCTCCCCAAAAACCCCCCTCCACTCCCCCGGCCGGAGCAGGGTGGGAGAAGGGACCCCGCAGCCATGCCCGGGGATGCGGGAGATGCTCTGCCCTGCGGCGGGGCGAGGGGGTCTGAGGACCCCGGGGGAGAGAGATGCGCTGTGGGTTGCTTCCCAGCCTCGGAGATCCCAGCTCCGCAGGCTGGAAGGTTTCCTTGGGAAGTTGCAAAAAAAAAAAAAAAAAAAAAACAAACAAAAAAACCCCCAAACCGACAGAAATCACCCCAAGCCCACCTCAAATCGCAGCCAGGAGCGAGGAGGGACAATGCCATCATCCCACACCAGAGACCTTCCACTGCCTGCAGGCAGCTCTGGGCACAGGGGGCTTGCCCAAATCCCACTTCTGCTGCCCAGGGACCCCCTTGCCCATCCCACTGCCCCTCTGCATCTCCAGCTTCTCCCCCCCATGGATCCTGAGCTGTTTCTCTCCATGGGGACCCATGTCCCCCCACCTTGGCCACTAAAGCCAGAGGGGGTCTGTGGATCATCCATCACCCCAGAGCCAAATCCTCAGGCCCTCTCCCCTGTCCCAAACAGCTTCCAGCTGTGTCCCTCCTGGCCGTGGGGACACCAAGGGCCATCCAGCAAGATCTTGGCTCTGGATGTTCCTAAGAAAACCCATCAGATCCTCTCCCTCTGCAGCAGAAGGTGGAACCTTTGGGGATTTGGCCCAGAAAAGCCCCTCGGGCAGCTTGGAGACCAAAGGCTCTGTGCCCACCACACCTGTGACACTGTGACCATCAGACTGCACCTACACACCATCCCATAGGATCTTCCCTTTCCCTGCCTTGATGTTTTCAGCCACCTTACCTCAAACGCCAGGCCAACTTCAGAGCATCGAGTCGTTTCAGAGAGCTCTGCTTTGGCTGGAGAAAATGGAGCAACTGCAATTTTGGGGGGAAAAAACCCCTACATACCCTGAGCAAAAGTGGTCTCGGGTCACAGAGCAGCGTGACATTCCAGGGGACCTGCAATTCCCAGGAATACCCACCACATCCAGCCACAGGAGGACCAGCTCTACCCCTGCCTCAGGCTCCCTGTTCTGGAAAGACCCAGGGAAGGCAGCACTGGGAGATGGTCCCACAATCTTGCTGGCAGGGGGTTCATTTTCGGGGAGAAAACAGAGCAAGTTTTGACTGTGCCAGAAACGCTGCCTCATCCTGCAGCCAAAGGTCTTTTCCATTGGGCTTCCTTGGCCCTTCCTCTGGGTGTAACTGGAAAAGAGTATGGCACGGTCCTTTCCCAGTTCCCAACCCCCCTCTGCATCCCCACTTGAGGGGTCTGTCACTCCAGCCTCCAGGAAAAAGTGACCCCCAGAGCTCTTCTGGACAGGATCAGGTTGGAATGAGGTTTGGAAGTCTCCAAAGGTTCCAGCTGGCCACATGGATTTATCCAGCCTCACACAGACACCAACTCATCCATTAGACATTCCTCCTTTTTAAAGCCAACACTTACCTTTGGCTAATATCACCACGAAGCCAGGGTGTAGCCACAGGTGGGACAGACCTGTTCCAGCTTCCTGATCCAGGTGAGTTGGAGACATCCATCTGTGGAAGCAGGAGCCTGCCTCCTCTGCCCTCTCCACAGGGATGGTCCTATTTTAGAACATCCCCAATCTAATTCCCACGAGGCCCTGTTGGCTTCCCTTCATCTCCTCCTCCCGAAGCTACTTTGAGCACTTCTCCCAGACAATCACAAAGGGATTCCTAAATCCAGGTGAGTGTGCAATGATCAGAGCCCAACTTTTCCCCTGAAAACTTGGATGTGTTCCTTACCTGGAGGCCCAACATCCATCCAGCATGCTGGGGGAGGACACAGCCCGAGCCCCCTCAGTCCCTGGCTCCATGACTGAGCTAACAAGAGAGGATCCACAGGCACACACTGTCCCAAGGAACACACTGGCAACACAGGGCTTTATTACATGGGCAGGATCCAGACTATCCCAGGGAGCTGTTAGATGGATGCAGACCAGTCAGTGGCTCCTGTATTAGGACAAAGCTCCTGGGTATTTCTGAAACAGCAGGGATTTCTCACCAGGTGATGCCAGCGCAGGCCCTTTGCTGGGAGGGGGGTGCACTGACAAGTCCCCCTGGACACCTGACCACCACCCCAACTGGGGATTCCAGACTTCCAGTCTGCCCATCACCCACTTTTTCTGGCTGCAAAGCACCTGGGACACTAATGCTGGGAGAAATGCAGATGTTGGTTGTCATTCCTGCACAAGACCAAACCAGATCAAAAGAGCAGATGTTTGCTGGACAGCAGCTCTGCAAGCTCCTGCCATTTCCAAAGCTTGGAGTTGCACACTTGGAATTGCATTGTGGCATTTGTGTCATTTTCCTCTGGATAAACACTTCCCTGAAAAACACCCTTTGGCAGCCAGATTGGATGGGAGCATTTAGGAAGCAACAGGGTCACATCAGTGCCTGGGACAGTGCTGTGAGGGCTCGGAGCAGACAGGATGGAATCCATGCTTAGTGGAGCTCTAACACTTTGGAATAAAGACCTAGGAAAAAATTTCCAGGTTTCCCATCCCTCTTCCAGGATGCTGAGTCACCAGCAGAAACGCTGCCTGGCTTGGGATGCTCAGACCTTCCTGGCCACACTGCTTGGCCCGGGCCTGCTGCTGACAAGGGAGGTGACACAGGGACAGAGATGTGGGGGTGTCACTGCAGGGAACAGCCTTTCCAGCTGGACTCAGAGATTCCTCACTCTGGAGCTACCCTAGGGGCAGTGATGAAGGGTGGCAGAGCCTGAGGATGTCAGAGCCCAGGAGTGAAATCCTCCTGGTGAGGACACAAACCCACAAACTGAGGACAAGGCAAATAACTTGAGACTGACAGAGCGACTCCCAGTTTCTGCTTGTGACACATTTTACTCCGCAGAGCAAAGGCAGGTGGACCTTTCTCACTTCACCTTCCCTGACATTTAAGAGATGACCAAGACTAAAAGAGAAATTAAAAATAAGAGCTAAGGAGAAGTTGTTTGCCTCCCCAGAGCTGTGATACACCACAAAACTACCACAGGCCGCTCCAGGATGGTGGAAGTCAGTCGGATCCCCTGCAGGGGGGCTGCACCAGCAGCATAGTGTGGTTCATCCTGTGCAAGGAGCAGCTTGGTCACAGGGCTCAGTTCACCCGTGTTTGTCTCGCTGAACGCTTCCACCCAATCCTCCTCTGCAGCCCCAGGGAGTTTCAGCAGGAAAAAGAGAATTCATTTCCCATGCCTGGTCTCTGCACACTCCAAAAGAAGTGTTCCTAATGCCCGAACGCCACGTGGAACTCTCGCAGTTCCCTGGGAATAGAGCAGCAGATCCCTGTGTGCTGTGCCCCGAGCCCCATCTCCACAGCTGGTTTCGAGGACGACACACAGCACCCAGTGAAGGTCCTTGTTGTGCAGTGTTGGTTCTGACTTCCCTCCACACAGACTTTCTCCGGCCCTGCCCGGGCCACAGGAGGAGAAAGGGGGGGTGTGTCAGTGCCATCCTTCCCCGAGGGGATTCCCACACGCTGGAACGCTAACAATGACAATTAGGGAGTTAGGGTGAGGTTGGGACTGTGCCCTAGGCCCGCTCGAGCACCACGAGTTCCTGTCAGCCCCGTGGCTGCTGCTCAGAGTTTCCTCTCCCGGGGTTTGTTCCCGTTGGGCTCTTCCAGCAGTGCTGAGTGTCCATCCCCGTTGCTCAGGCATTTGTCCTTTTCGTGCCTGTGCTCCTGCTTCTGCCGCCGGATCTCCTTGTACCGCAGGGTGATGTCCCTGCAACAAACACACGGCACACAGTTGCAGCCTGCGGTACGAACAGTAAGGAAGTTTGCTCTGGATGAAGCTCCACTGGGATAACTTAACCCATTGGGCATTTTTACAAGTGCTGATGGCAATGATTCACTGGAAGTTTGTGTTTCCTTCCCATCTCTGCCAGAGCAGAACAGCCACTGCTGCCTCATCCACACACCACTGCAGTTCAAGGAATCACAGAATGGTTTGGATCAGAAGGGGCCTTAAAGGTCATCCAGTCTCATCCCCTGCCGTGGGCAGGGACACTTTCCACCAGCCCAGGCTGCTCCAAGCCCTGTCCAGCCTGGCCTTGGACACTCCCAGGGATGGGGCAGCCACAGCTTCTTTAAGCAACCTATGCCAGGGCCTCATCGTCCTCACAAAGAATTCCTTTCCAATATCCTATCTAACTCTGCCCTCTGGCAGCGGGAAACCATTCCTCTTTGTACTGTCATTCCTGTTCCTGATATTCCCTTTCCAGCTTCCTTGTTGGCCTCTTCCGATACTGGAAAGCTGCTAATTCCTTCAGCTCTGTGCAGCTGCTTTCCACGGACTTGCTCAGAGCAGCATCCAAACCAAACAAACCACTCGGCTCCCTTGTCCTAACACTGGAACAAGCTTGCACAACCACAAACTGTTCTGGTACTGAAACTGTGAAACACCTTCAACTGGTCTAACCTGGAGGAAAAATAAACCCCTGATCCTGTCTCTCACCTTCCTTCCGCTGGGAGCACAGGTGCAGTCAGGCACTTCCCTGCTACCTCCTCCTGCAGCAGCACTAACACAGGCTGTGCCCCAAAATGACCAGGAACATTATCCCAGAATGGTATGGGTTGGAAAGGACCTCAAAGACCATCCTGTTCCACGGGCAGGGATAAGGTGATCCAGAAAGAGAACTGCCAGGAATAAGGCACAGAGAGCTCCCTGTTTATTTAACAATTTACATCAACCCAGGAGATCTGTGCTCCCTCTCTTCTAAGGACAGCACATTTGAGGAAGGGCTGCTGAACGAACCCCCCCCAAAACCCAAATGCACATCCCACCCCACTGACCGGATGAAGAAGCGCCAGGCTGTCCAGGTGAGCACCAGGATAATCCCCAGGATCCAGCACTGGGTGATGTAGAAGGGCAGGGAAAGCGTGAGCGTGTAGGGATCGTACTTGACCACGATCAGGAACTCCGTGGCAGTAATAGCAGCAACCAGCCAGGCCTGCTGGCCCAGCTTCTTGTGGAACTTCCTGCAAAAGAAGCACACACATAAAACATTCCATTGCTGTAAAACTAAGGATTTGGAGAAATCTCCATAAAAGGACAGCTGGGGTAGCAACTTCAGTTGACTTTGCAGAGTTCTACAAGTCTAGTTTGGATCACACATGCACTAAGGGCTACACAGGCTGACAACTTTCATGCTGGTCTGTAGTTTCCTCTCAGAGGCTCTGAAAACACATGAAAAGTGAAACTTCATCACCACACAATGCAGAGAGCTGTCCCCCTCCTCGGGTAAATCCACATAAATCAATTACCTGATCAGCCTGAGAGCAGCTGATGCTCAGGGTATGGTACCAGACAGGAGCCCTACCCCTGGATTTCCTCTGCAAACCTCAGCCACGTTGCCTTAAACATATTTAACCCCTCTGGGATTGCATTTTGGAAATTTCCCTCTTCCCAAAAAAGTATTCAGCAAGCTGCCACTACTGATCTTGGAATGGGTTTTAAAGGAATAAAGCCTAAGGACAACAGGCAAGATTGCGGAAGACCCAGGGACTGTGTTTCTCTGCCAGGACAACCCAACCCTGGGACAAATTTGTGATTCAAGGTTTGTTCTGAGCAGGGCAGGAAAGCTGTGGTGTCCAGGGATGTCTGGGAGCAATGCTGGAAGTTTCTCTGCAGCAGCACCAAGACATCCACTCAGGGACTCTGATGCAAACTTGATTTTTTTTGTACATGATGGTCATTTTTCTGATGTGATTATGCTTCTCTCAGTAGCAGAGGGTACAGCTTGTCTGAGGGGGTTGAAAACTAATGAACCTAAATTAAATAAATGGCATTTCTGGTTGAGGAAGTCACACCCCTGACGACAAAAAGCTGTTTTGCTTTAAAAACTAAAAGATTACTTAACAAAATACTGCAAGTAATTTGTTTTTATATGCATCAGACATGTCTGTAGTCATTTACACTTACCAGAGACAAGTTTAAAGTTAAAAAAGAACAGAAAAAGCCCCACAAAATATATAGTTATTTATGAAAAACCCATATACTTATAGTTGTTTATATGTATATATTATAGTTGGTACAAACCACTTCCATTTGTTTTTGTAAGCCGTGAACTGGAAAAACAAATGTCAAATACCCCAAAGAGCAAAGAAATACAGGATAGAAACTAAAATGTTTTGCTACAGTGATGACTAAGTTTTATTATTACTTTATCTTGAAATACTAAAGAAAACTCTTAAGCAGCCTTTGCTGTAATCAAATTTTATGGGGAAAATGGAGACTAGGAAAGACATCAGTTGGATTCCTGGTTTTTAAAGAAGTAAAAGGTGATGGAGCTCTCAGGAAGCCTCATTGCAGGTAACAGCCTGCACCAGAAACCTGGGAAAGCTGCTGACCTGCACTGGGAGGATCCTCCTCTTCCCTTATCCACCCATGTCCTTTGGGATTTTTTTTCCCCTCTCATACTCCTGTTGCTCATATCTGCTCCAATCCCCTTGGACTGTCAGTGCCTGGGAAGAGAACTAAGCATGGAGAGCCAAGAGAGCTTCTCCTCCCTCAGCTGAATCCAGGGAATCCACTCCACATTACACACACAGCTTCTTACACAGTCATGTTTGACACCAATGAAGAGTTCAAACTACACCAAATGATCCAAATACACTGGGAAAAACCAGGAAATAAACCAAGTGTAGGGGATTGCTGATGCAGAGGGGATGAGTGCATTCCATTTGAAAAGGTCTCCTGCCTGGATCAGCTCTGCTGAAAGGGCTTCAAAGGGCTCCAGGGGGTTCAGCTGCTGTGACAGACTAAACAGGCAAAGACCAGTCTTAAGCATGGGCAGAGTTAAAAGGAAGCAGCAGATCTCTCCCTGGGAATTCCAGCTGTTGGGATGATGAGAGCACTTTTCTGCTGTGCTGCTCTCCTTCCTCCTCTGCCATCCTTTCCCTGAGAACAGAATTTAAGGCAACCCTCACACAAGAGCTGGGCAGACCCCAAAGCTGCCAAGAAAGAGACCTGATTTCCTGCCCTTCTACTCGTGAAAGGTGTTAAAGAAAAGCCCTTTTTCTCACATGATGCATGAGATTAAAATTCATGGCCTCGATGCAGACTCCTTGGAGTGACAGGAAGACTTCAAACCAGGAATACATGACAAGATGAAGTGCTATAAGACTGTTGCATCAAGACATTCCTGGTCAGGAAGATTTCACACATCCAGTCCTCAGGAACTCAGAGGCAGCATGTTGATCAGAGTGGTGTGAAAGGGCTGGAGAACAACTTGGCTCCTCTTCCTGGACTACAACAATTCCAGGGACTGCACTGGCACCACTCTCAGCCCAAGGCCCTGTAGGCAGAGCCCCAGAACTGTCTGCAGATACTCAAAATCCTGAATGGGATGAAGTGTCTTCACATTGGAATTTCACTGCTTCCTAGACCCAGTATGGCAAGGCTGGCTGAAGAGATGTCATCCATTTATCCCAGACAATCCCACCACCATCAGACAAGGCAGTGAGCCATGTCTGTCTCAAGGTCAACGGAATATTCCAATCTTTGAGCATTAAGAGTTTCCAAAAGGAAAAGGTCAGGAAGGTTTCCCATGTGCTGTTAGCTGGGAACCTCTCATACAGCCAGCTCTTCCCAGGAGCTTCTCCTTACCAACACCACGGGAAGAATCCTGAATGATCCTTGGTTTGAAACGATGTGCTAGTGAAGCTGGTAGATGGGGGCAGATTTTCTCTGCCTGGATGGCTTGGAATGCACAAAGGAATCGAAAGCTGGTTGCAAAAACCTCCAGAGAGAAGGTACCAGGTGCTCAGTTCTGCAGGACCAGCCTGATGTCAGCTCTGGGGGGCATCAAGCAGAGCCAGGAAGCTGAGAATTTGGGGGCAGTCACCTCACCCACCATGGAACACGGCAGGAGGTGGTGGTGATGATGTGGACACACAGCTCAGGACGAGCTTCTCCAGCTGGTGGAAAGAACAGCACCAAACGGCACCAGGAAAGAGGCACCGGTGACAGACAGCTCTCCCAAATTTCAGTGTTATGCCATGTGGTTGAACTGAGGGCAGAGGAGCTTTTCCAACCCAAACACAAGGCCCAGAAGATGAATGGAGCTAAGGAGAGGAGCTCAGCAGCGAGAGGCAGAGACCTCTTCTTACCTGTGAGTTGGAGGCACGTCCCAAACCAGTAGGTCCAAGGGCAGGGCAGCTGCCACTGCAGAATGTCCTGAAATCCGACTAAGCAATGTGGGTTGGCCCTTCTTCCCAGTTCTAGGAGCCAAAGCCTTGCAAGGGGAACTGATCTTCAGAGAATGTTGGAACCCTAAATTCTGAACACAGACACTTTTTGCGTTGGTCAGCGACAGACAATGAACGCCCCTGGAAGCCAGGCGTGGCCTCAGGCTTAGGATGTGGGCTCAGGCAAGTTGTGACATTAAAAGAAAAGGTGATTTTTGAGAACAAAGCTTTCTCAGCTCTCACATGGTCTGCAGAAACAAAAGCAGCGAGGACAAATATGATGCTGAAGTGGGAACAGTCTGAAGTACATGCACTGTGTGCGTGGTGCTTCACCTGCAGCACTTGCTGCCGAGGGCCTCTGAACTGCAAGAGGATGCCAGGAGAGCTCCAGAGGGCCAGGGATCAGTGGGAACACAGCTCAGGGAAAGAAGTGCCTTTAGGAATCCCATTTTTGGGGCCCTGATGCCCTCAGAGGGCACATCCAAGGACTGCAGTTCCTGGCTCTCAGTCTGGAGTTGGAGTGCAGCACTGCCCCTGCCCACGAGCCAGTGGCACTCCAGCTCCTTTCCACATTCCATTCTCCACAGAGAGACCATTTATTAAACACTGAACTTAGAGAAGTGCACACAGAATGCCCTTAACAACAGCTGCTCTCCGACCAGGGAGAGCAGCACCTCCAAAACAAAGGAACACAAAGCAGATGCTTTGGGCTTAGGCCTTTTTGCCCCTGACAAGCTGCCCGAGATGGATGCCAACAAGCTGGAGCAGATTCCAAACAAAGCACGTGGAGCTGGACATGGGAAAGACAGATAGGCCGGGCTTACGGGTCGTCCATGAAGTCGTAGATCTCCCTCATGGCCACTCCTCCCACGTTCACAAAGAACACCAGGCGCAGCAGGACCAAGTAGTGTTCTGGGGGCATCCACAGCACAAACTTCAGGTAAAACGTGTTCAGCTCTGCCAATAAAAACTGAGAGAAAAGGACATCTTAACTACATTTGGAAAACTTCACTGCATGAAGCCTGGAATTCCCCCATTTCTCAGGCCTGCTCTGTGTCTCAAACTTTGAACGAGTTCTTGAACTCCAAATAAGGAGTTTGAACCACAAATCCTAAATGCAACAGCTTCTCCTTTCACTATCATTTAAAATCTAACTCAGGGATAACAAGAGGCACGAGCTGCACATCTTGGGGGGGTGGGTTTGGTTCTTCACACAGTTGTGCAAATGTCACCCTCAGAGCCAACTCAGGAAAACTGGTTAGAAATTAAGAGCAAAATGTTCCCAAGTGAGCTGCCCTGGCAATGTGCTGAAGGGAACAAAATGACACTAGACTGTCACTTCAAAAGGAATGATAACAAAGGGCATTAAGCATTGCTTAAGCCAAAGGAGTGAGCCAAAACCTGAAGCTGCTTAGAAACTGTCAGCTGAAGCTGAGTTTTGCTAAAAGAAACATAATCCCAGAGTCCTCTCCAAATTCACTGGAATCTTTCAGCTGCTGCAGCACCTAAACCCCAATTTCTTCAGGGTGCAACCAGTAACCATTTGGAGCAGCATCTATTTTATTTATACACTCTTTTCCTTCTCCCACAAAGCAGGGGAGCTTCAGCAAGCCTGGTGTGCCACATGAGCTTGGCCAGTGTTTCCTGCAGCAGAAACCAGGGGCTGTGAGCTTGTTCTAGCAAGTTCTGTATTAAAAATACAGAGTAATGTCCTGTGCCACAGAAACTGGTTAATGCTTGGTGCCTCTAGGATCACTAAAGGGTCACTAGGGGTTGTTTTTAGTTAAATTTCACAGTTGTTGGGTTGAAAAAAAGTTTGAGTTGTTCAGAGCAGAGCCAAGTGACATCCCATGGAAGGCACAAAGGCCAAAGTCCCCTGGCTGGCAAAGGGGCAGCAGTGGGGAAAAGACACTTAATCATGTGGGTGATATCTTCCCTTTCACAGTCACAGGTATGAATTCCAGGTCTTGTATTCCCACAAAACAAATGCAGCCACTCAGGTGCTAAGTGTCCAGTAAGACATAAAATAAGAAAAATCCAGGACAATTGAGTTAAGCCTGTATAAAAGTACACGTATTATTTTTTAATTATACATTATATATTAAAAGCATATATTATTATTAAAAATACTACATTTTTAATTATTTAAGCCTGTATAAATATAATGCCAGAGGCAGAATGGTGCTTCAGGAGCCCTGCTCCGAGGAGCTTGGGTACAGCCCTTTCCAGCTGTAATGTGACCTGTACCTGCACAAAACTGAGGGAAACGAGCCACTTTGACCTCAACCCAATGCATCTGGGGGCAGAAACTTGCTGAAATGTGTGTAAATCCCAGTTCCTAGTGCTTTCCTTGCCAACAACAGCGTTGAGCAAGTATTTCTGCAATAATTCCGTGACCTGACCCAGAGACACGGACACAGACCCAGTTCTGGGGGATTGGGAAGGGATCTCTCCCAGCCTCAGCTCCAGCAATATCCCCTCCCAGAGGTGCAGCCCGAGTCATCCTGTGCTACAAGTCACCAAACCAAGTGGCAGAAGGGACAGGGAGGTTTCCTCACCACAAAGATGATGCCACAAACGGCGAGCCACCTGCGCAGGCTGGACGCCGGTTTCCACTCAAACTTCACCCAGCTGTACGGGGTGAACTGGAAGACAATTCTCTTCATTTTGCCCCTGAAAGAAGGCAAACCATGATTGCAGGTTGAATGAAAAGCAGGTAAGAGACGTCTACCAGTGTTTCCATTTCAGACACCAACTCGGGTCTGCCAAATGCCTGCATTTACTCCGTTCAAGTCACAATTTAATGAGATTAACTCTGACTTAGAGAAGCTTGTTATTTTAACTATCAATTTAAGCTTTAATACGCTATACCCACTGTTGTCAGCAGTTCTGCTCTGCTCAGCAAAGACACTACAGAGCAGGATGGGTCATTATGGGTACATGACTACAGGGATTTATTAAATTTTAATTCCCAGTGTCCCAATTTCTGTGAAGTTCTGATTACCAGGGAATGCATAAAGACCAAACAGAGTCTTCCTGTGAATGAGAGTATGGTCCCAACTTGGATTCCTGCCTTTCCTTTAACACTTGCATTAAGTAAGCTCACTTCCACAGGATACCCTCATGCCCAGACATCAGGACACACAGGTGTATTTCCAACTGTTCTCAAGTTAAATAAAACTCCCCAACGAGCCTCCCTGTAGCAATAAAATTCCTGGATCCTCAAGCCATCTCAACACTCAGGAATTCTTTAATCCACATGAACTCAAACAGAACAACCAAGACTTTGAGCACAAGCCCAACCTTTGTGCTGTGTCTGTGGAATTCCTTCCTCCACAACTTACTTGTAGGTGGGAATGTTCCAGAGTCCTTGCCATTTGTAGGTTTTCAAGGAAAGCCAGGAGAGAGTTTTCATCCCACAGTAAATTCCTAATCCGTTACATAAGATCACATCCATTATCCACTGGAAGGAGAAAACACACAGTGATGCTGGGGAAGGAACACTAGAGCTTGGAAAATGGGAATGAACTCGAGGCACAGCACCCCATTCAAAGGAGTGGGACACAGAGTGTTAATTCCAAAGGGTGTTTTGAAGGCAGAATAGCTTTGCTTGATGTCTTTATACATCATGTGTTGACTTTTATAAACACAACCATAGAGCAAATCATTCCAAGCTTGGGAAAGAGCTTGAACTGTAAAAACCCAGGCAAACACGAGAGCAGAGCTGTGTGCTCTGACTGCAGAGAATTCTGAGCACTGTGGCACCAATTCACATCTCAGAGGAAAATAAAACTAATTAAAAAGGGTGTCCCTTTAAGCCTGAAGTCCCTCTAGCTTGAAAAAACACAAACAAACTGTGTTTTAGGACAAGAATACAAACCATAACTTGCAAAGACCACACAGCTCTTCAGTAAGGCCAAACATTTATCTCTTCAAACCTTTCTATAAACCAGATACATTCCAAACACAGTAATATTTACTGTTTTCAGAAAGGAGAGGTTTGCAAAGAAGGAAAAGCTGGACAAAAGTTGTACTGAGTCTGATTGGTGGGGTTTTTCCTGACAAGCAAGGAAAATCATCCTCTGAAACTTCACACACCAAGTTTTGCCCTTACTTTCAGACTTTATGGTTTGTACCATCAGCAAAGAGTTGAAAATGTTCAGCTTTAGATTCTTTCTCTGGTGTGAAATGAACCCTAACAAATATTTAACCATGTGCAAGTGCTTGAAATCCACAAAATTATAGAAACAGTGACAAACATGCTACAAACTGCCCCCCCCAAGATCCAGTTCAGGTCTCACCACTTCCTACCCCTCCCTATAAAATTCCCATTTAGCCAAAGAAACCCTGGTCCCCACAGTACGTACGTGATCCCACCAGCATTCACTGAAGTTTGGGAGCTGGTGTTCCAAGCTGTACTCCAGGAACTCAAACATGACACTGATGATCATGCACATCCACCAGTCCCGAATCATCAATGTCTAAAGGCAGAAAGAAGTCTTTCAAACACCCACAACTGCTAAAAAGCATCCCCAAAATAGCTTGCACTCCAGAGTGAGCAGAACCAGACACCACTTGTGTTAATGCCCCTTAGAATCACAAATAACAGAGCATTGCATAAATCCTGGCCAGGCTCTGCTCAGATGTAGAGGTTTGCCACAGTGTAGGAAACATGATTATTTTTTATTTCCCCAGTTTCCAAACTTTTGGCCTCAGAACACAAAGGACACACGTGGTGTGGCTTTTTACCAGCTGGAGACAATCTTGTCTCCAGTGTCCAGGAAAGGACCAGGAAACTCAGGACAATTTGATTTTCATGATATGATGGTCCAGTAAAGCCAAATTCTCACCGGCCTCTCAACTTATCAACGTGTTCAGCAAAAGAGACAAAGACAGTGAGGGAAAATTAACCCTCCCCTTGCCAAAACCAGCAGAGAAATACAGATGACATTGATCCCACCCCATGAAAGAACCAGGACAGGTACAATGGGATTCAGCAGGAAGGAAATTAGTCAATTGCATGCAATTACTGGCTATTCGACCAGCACAGGCAGCACGGTTCTAACACTGCTCAAAAAAGGCTTTTCAGAGCCTTTTCATGGGCTCTAAAATTACTTCCAAAGCCACAGTAATTTCTGGTGAATGAGGCACATCCATTCCCAATATTGCCATGCCAGTGCTTTGAGATCTGGGGAGAAACATGCCCACCTGTAGTTATTAAGACAGCACCCTCAACCTCCAGCTTTTGAAAGAGAAATACATTAATATTTAACAGGCAGGTATGTTATGACCCAGAGGAAATCCAGCAGGCACTTTCCTTCCAGCTGAGCAGCCCAGGAGCAAAGCCCTCGAGGGGTCAGCCCAGCCATGGCTGCAGGAACAGCCTCTTTGACAAAAAACATGCTTTTCCCAGATCAAGATGAACAGCAGCTCAACTGGCATATGGAATTCTATCCCATTCCAGTGCCTCAGGAATGTGTTACTACTCCTCTTATGTCTTGTTACCCAGCACTTACAATTTAGGCATTGTGGCTTTTTTTTTTTTTTACAATTTGGGCACTCAGTATAATTTACTTGTAAAAATAACCACAGAATCAATGCTATTTTGATACTTAGGTTTCTAATTCAGTTCTCCTGGATGAGAAAGATCCAAGTTTTCCAAATATACAACTCGGTTCATTACCAGAACAAGCTGAAGTCCAGGTCTCCCCACACTCAGCAAACTCACCTTTGCTTATGGGGGAAACCCCAGACCATCCCAAACCCCTCACAAAAGAAACCTGCGCTTGTGAAATGAAAATGCAAAACAACAGCTCCAGCTTGTTTGTGAAATGGCTGAGCTCTGTCAGGCTGTTATTTATGGCAGGCTTGTGGGTAAAAACCCAAACAAGGTCTGCAGGGGACAAAATGAAGTGAGTTGGTAACTCTGCTCTGGTTAAAAAAGATAATATTTAGACCAAAGTAATCAGCAAAACAAGCGTTGAATGTTCTGCCAGAAGAAAAGCACAGCTGGAATTTCTTCCACAGTTGGTCGATACTGACTAAAAAGTGACAAGAATTAAATCACTGCCCATTTAATGGTTTAAAGTCCTGACTTGAGGCCACCGGGAAGGCAGCAGTAGCAGCATATCATAAGACATCAATGTTTGGGAACTGTCAGTTCCTGTTCCACATTTCACTTCCAAAGGTCATTCCAGCATTTCTTGCCAGGGGAATAAAGGTCTGTATTGATCTGACCCCAGAATGAATCCCGGTGGAGGAAGGGGTCTGCCCATGTGACACAGCTTTGGAAAGCAACGAGGTGGCCCAGGATGGGCAAGGGGAAAAGAAAACAAAGGGCAAAAAAGGCTTTTCATGTATTCCCAACACAGCCTGGGATAACTGACCAAGGCCTGGCACCACCAAAGCAGCAGCAGTGAGGCCTGAAGGGGAACACAAGACCCACTCTTACCTTTAGGTACCAGCCAAAAAAGTGGGCAGGAACAAATCCATCCAGCTTGTCCTGGAATCCAAGAACAGAGGGTAGGTCACTACACCACAAAAACAGGCTTGTCTCTTTTGTTTTCCCAGAAAAATGCAGCAATAAACTTCCTTTGTTTCACACAAAAATACTTGATGGATTTTAGGAGTTTGTGTTCCCAAGTACAGTGATGAAACAAGCCAAGCCAGCAATTTTATGGGGCAGAAATTGGGATTGTGTCAATAAAGCAGAGACCTCCTCTTTAATGCTGCTGAATGTCCTGTTCTTTGCCTGATGAGGGGACAGAAGCAATCAGGGAGCTGTAAATAACCATAATTCCTTTGCCCTTGAATTTCAAGTCTTCTGTTTGCCAGCAAAAAACAAACACCTGATGGTTTCTGGTACTCAGAAAAGTGTAATTTATGTTGCTGGAGCAAGCTGGGTTAGTGGAAGGTATCCCTGCCCACAGCAAGGAGTTGGAACTACATCTTTAAGGTCCTTCCCAACCCAAACCATTCTGGGATGAACTTTGTCCCTCAAGGTAACTGAGTGCAAGATTTTTTAAGTACACCAAGAAAGCCAAACTCTGAAGGGAAATTTTGACATCAAAAACCTGAGAAAGAAGGGCTGCTAAAAAGGCTGTTCACACCTGGGCAATTAAGTAATTAGGATCCTAATTACTTAATGGTGTCCACACCTCCATCTGATGGACAGGGAAGGTCAAGGGAAGGGAAATAAAGAGGCTGAAGATCAGTCATGGCCTGTGCTCCGACTCAACGACTCCCAACCACAGTTTGAAGAGTTCAATTAAGCAATCCTCTAACAAAAAACAGACTCACTGCCTTTGTTCCTTACCCAGATGTTGTGAAAGGGATCAGTTTCATTGCCAGGGTCATAAATAAGGCAGTTGCCTCCGTAGTCTCTCTCAGGCAGAGGAACCCCTAAATGTGGGTCAATGTACTTCATAAACTGCCTCCCATCCTGCACAGTCTGCAAGGGAACACAGAAACCAGAATGCCATAGGAAGGATTCATGCACAGAAGGTACAAAAAGAATTAAGATCAACATTGATCTTCACATTTTCTTGAAATATACCCAGGTTTTGAAGCCTCACACGTACACCTGACTTTGAGCCTCTCTAATCCTAAATATTAAGGGGAAAAAAATGGCTACAGAACGACTTTAATATTTCATAGAGATGAGAAATCAGTGATTCTCAACGCTGCTCCCAACCCACTGCTCTGAGCACCTCCATCCCTCCCAAAACCTTCACACAGCTCATCCCTCCTAAAACCTTCACACAGCTCATCTCTCCTAACACCCTTTTCCAGTAAGGTCCCAACAGCAGCACAGGTGATAAACTTGAAGCAAACAGCTAGAAGAAATTATCAAAATGACCAAAACTTGAATGAAATCACCAGTAGCTCAGCCATACATTTGCTGAGTATTACATTTCCCAGTGAGATCACTCAGTGTTGTGGCCAAGGTTTCAGCCCAGAAGCAGTGGGACATTTGTGACAGGCAGCAAAACATGGTAAGGCCAAAATTAATTGATAGAATAATAATAAAATTACAGAATAAATCCACTGAGACAAGTTTCAGCCATGAGCCAGCTTGTATTTGCTCTAAGGAAGTTCAGTCACCTGCAGACTCAGCAGAATTTAACCTTATTTAAACCTGGGCAAGGCAATGATGTATTTTTAGAAAGAGCTGAGCAACAACAGGGAGTTCCTTAACCACTAAATCTCTGGTGACACCACACACTGCCAGAGGAAAGCAAAGTAAAGCCTTTCCAGGCTTTTCTACTGGAATTCACAACTACACCAGAACAGCCAAGCAGAGCAAGGGAATGCTGGAGCCAAAGGAAATCTTTCATGAGCTGGAAAGGGTTTGATCAATACCAAAGCCTTGTTTGCACAGCACAGGCCCTACTGCAGCAGCAGGCAGATCCCACACATCCCAATTCCAGCCCCACTTCCTCAGGCTCTTGTGGCCTCTAAAGGCAAAACTTGAAAAAACCCCAAACATGTTCCTCATCCTTCCTTTACCTAAAATGATTTTTAAGGCTGCCTGATTTTGACTGAAAATATTAATAATATTAATTTCAACTTCTGCCCTTCTTAGAAGTGATAGAATTGTAAAAGTCAGGGGGAAATTCTGTTTACTAAAGGACAAGATGTGGTAAAAAAAGAATATGGCAAAAACTGGTTTATTTGGAAGCACTGATGCCATGTTTTTGTTGAAAAACCCTCCTGCTCAGCTGTGCCAACACACAAAGCTGGGTATGAAGTCCTGGTTTATTGCAAAAATCCTAAGTATTCAAAGTACCTGCCACTCAAGTTAAAAGCTGCTTCAAAAGGTGAAACCAGATGAGTTCCCTGCAAGTCACAGCAGGCCCAGCAGAGCAGAGACTGGACGTGTGAAACACCAACTCCTGATTGTTTGATCTGAACAAGAACCAGCCCATCTAAGAACACTTCACCACAGTCCCTGCCCTGGGCTGAGGGTACCTGGAGGTCAGACCAGGCTAAATATTTTTTATATCATAATTTCTTTCAGCCTCCAAGTCTCATTAAACAGCCCAATGATTTGATTGCACAAAATGGATGAGCATCTCCTGCCGTCAGCAAAAACACACCACAAAAGAGTTGATCTCCACATTAAAGTGGCATTTAGGAACTGGAGGTCTAAGTCACTTACCTGGAAGAGGATGAAGATGAGGAAGAGCTCATACACCACACTGACACACAGCCAAAACCTCCAGTAGGCTGCAGAAACACACAGGAGGGATGTTACAAGTTTTCAATAAACAAGCAGTTAATTATTCATTTAACTAAATGTGGAATCATGGAATGGTTTGGGTCAGAAGGGACCTGAAAGCCCATCCAGTCCCACCCCCTGCTGTGGGCAGAGGCACCTTCCATTAGCCCAGGTTGCTCCAAGGCCTGTTCAACCTGCCCTGGAACACTTCCAGGGATGGGGCAGCCACAGCTTCTCTGGGAACCACTTTCCAAGAGATGCTCACACCAGTAAGTTCTAAATCCCAGCTCCCAAGCACGGTGAGAGCCCCCACCCTTCCTGAGGGATACAGCCAGAAAGGACCTTCAGCTCCAAGCCAGGTTGAGTGCAAATTTGCTGGAATTTCTCAGGCACTGACCTGGATCTGGGAGAGGGGACCAGGATCCAAAACACTTCAACCCAACAAACACAGCTGTTAGGAATTAGAATCCAGTAGTCCTTGGAAAAGAACTAGCTCCTTTCTCTCTGGTCTCAAGTGACCTGACCTGTTCAACCTTGGCTCAACCACAGCAGGCAGAGTCACTTTTGGAAGCCCAGCTTTTGGCCTGAAGACAAGGCTGTGCCCTCATGGGGCAGAAAGCATTTCAAAACCCCAAAGATGATTTCACTTTTACTTG
Source organism: Xenops minutus (assembly GCA_035221455.1). Classification (NCBI taxonomy): domain Eukaryota; kingdom Metazoa; phylum Chordata; class Aves; order Passeriformes; family Furnariidae; genus Xenops; species Xenops minutus. The sequence goes on from JAWWEE010000158.1 coordinate 8,844,975, forward strand.
GAATTAATTTAAAAAAAAAAAAGTCCCAAAGGTTTTAGCAGGTGCTGGATGCAAGACATGTGAGATCACCTGAAACTCTCCATAACAAATGTGATGCAAAACTCAGCTCTTCAGAGGCTGCTCTCACCCTCCCCAGACCTGTGATTATGGATCTTCTCACCCTCAGTAACACCTGACTCCAAAGGGTGCCCAAATTACAGTGTCTGCACACTTCCAGCTCCATCCTCAGCACCTCACATCTCCTGACAGGCTCAGCCCTGGGGTCACAGGCTCTCTGCCTGTCCTGGATGGAAGATTTGTGCTCCATGGGCTCAGCCCTGCTCCCACAGAGAGACTGGTTTGGCCTCTGTTCCATGTGATTTCTGGGCTGTGAACTCCCCCAGAGTTTGTTACCTGCCCTGAGAGGTTGTTGCAGAGCCAGGCTGGGAACACACAGAGCTCCAGCAGTTTTTCCTATCCAGATCCAAAAATCCTACACAAGCAACACAGCAAAACTTGACATTCCAAGAGGATATTCCAATCAATTCACCACCTTGCTGCAGAGATTCCCAGGGGTCGTTTGCTCCCAAAATAGAATGTGTCTTGGCCCAATTCAGCCTCAAGTAGAAAATAAATTATAAAAAACCACCCCCAAAACAATAAAGAAAAAGATGAACACCAACCAAAACCACTAACAAATTCCCCAGACTTTTAAAAGTACTCTCTGACAACCTGCTTTTGACACCATCATTAAAATAGATCAAAATGTGAGAAGGTGGCACCTTTTTTTCAGCAAACTGTGAAACTAATTCCACCAAAACCACCTCCTTGACACTTCAGGAAAATAAAAAAAAGGGGGAAAATAAAAAAGGCAGGTGTGGCCTGGAAAACAGCAATTCAGAGCTCTGTGACAGCCTTCACCCTCTTGTCCTTCCTGCATGCAGCTCAGGAAAAACCAACCAGCAAAACAAAGACCCTCTGCTGGTCACAGGATTATTTGGAAGAGAGGAAACTCTTCCCAGGCTGGCACCATGTTCAAAATTAACCTTTATCAGTACAGAACTGAGCACAGTTTCATTAAACATCACTGCCAGATGCCTGAAAATGCTGGGTTTTCTGACCCACAAAGCCTTGCAGGAGAGATTTTTACACTGCTCACAGACAGTAGTGTGGGTCTGAAACTGATGGAAGTAGAGCCTGGAAAGCAAAGAAATTTAAATCTGAGCTTTTCTTCCTCTCTATTCACATGGTTCTGGCAGCTGCTGAATATGCTCAGTAAAAATTCCTAATTAAAAATTAAGATCTGTCTCTGCTTTAATGCTGTGACAGAAGTCCCTGAGAGGTTTTTAGCACACTTTCTCTCTGCACCCCAGAATCACCACATTTCCAAGGCTGGAAATGTGGTGATTGCTCTCTCTCTTCCTGGCCCAGTCTCAGCTGCAAAGTTGCTTTTGGCAGATCTCTAATACTGGTTTTCCTTAAATCTACTTGTCATTTTGCCTTCTTCAAGTCAGGGCTTTCCTCCTTGTTAAGGAGGCTTCTACTAAGCACTTACACACCTGAGAACTGAGACGTTCCTAGGATCCAACACTACACAGCTGCCATTGCAGGGATTTGGGAACAGGACATGAACGTGTCTCAGAGAGCTGAGGCATAACCAGTCTCCTACCCTGCCTCTGCTTGGAGCATGGCCCACACCACCTGAAGGGCTAAATGAGTAAAGAAAGACAAAAATGTGAGTGGTTAGCCCTTCTCCTGGAGCTTTGGATGCTGAGCAGAGGTGGCACAGCACTGGGCTGCTGCAATTCCAGCTTTTCCATAGGCAGCTGAGCACCACCAGTGGGAGCTGTGAGCTGCCAGGGCTGGGTGGTGGGACACAGACTCATCCCAGCCCCACATGGGCCATTTTAGACTCTAAAGGTAATGGCAGAACACATTAAAGAGAGAAAAATATGGGTTAAAGGCTCAGCTTGCCCAAAGCCCTGCACACGCTCATTTATTCCACCCAGCCAATTAGTATCACTATTCCCAGAACAAAACACTTATGCAAAACCAGTGGTTAGTACCCAGATTCCTGAATTGTTAAAGGAGCTGTCAGGAAGGGGCACATCCCTGCTGTTCCCTGGGTAAACTCCTAATGACAGCATTTCTCCTTTGCAGAATTACAAGGCTGCTCCTTCCAGTGTCACCAGTGACCTGGGCTGCCTGTGCCTTGTCCCCACATTCCTGCCTGCTCATTCCCAGCTATTCCAGCCCTCCATCCCATGGGTTACTCAAGAACCTCACCAATTGCTCTCCAAACAGCTTGTGCTGTCAAACATGATGTATTAAGTTCAAATAACTGCTGGCAAAGGCTGGGAATATTAAAAGCTGAGTCTTAGGGCATTAATAACTGTCATGGAAAATGTCTTTGGAATGACAATGTGGGCATGTTATCTTGACAAAGGCAATAAAGCATCCCTGAGCTCCCACAACAACAGGCTGTTGGCACATTCACAGCTCCAGAAAGGAGCTGACAGTGAGAATGAAGAATATATTTTATTTGAAAATGTTAATGAGACAGGCTAGTGGTGCTGACTGTACCCTTGATTAATTTTACCATGAAACTAATGCCACTCCTCAAAACTGGCTGTTCACCCACCAATAAATGGACCCCCAAGCAGAGGTTAAGATCTGTTCCTTGTGCAATTCTGCCCCATGGGGTTAAGGGGCTTGTTCCTCCTTTGCCAAAAAGTTTGGATGGAACCAAAAAAAAGCCAATGGTTTACAAGAAGGAAAATGGGGTAAAAGCAGGTTAAGTTGGTAAAGTCTTGCCTGAAGAGTCAGACCTTCTGATTTCCACAACAGTCCCACATTTCTGGATTACAGTCAGGCCACAATGGAACACATCCATGTAGCAAATTGTTAGTTAAACTGGAGAAAAAAAACAGGGGGGCTGTGTAAAATCAGCAGGAAAATGGTAAAGCTGGATGAGCCCCTGGCTAAAGTTGCCATTGCTGGGCATACTAAAAGGGTGGCCAAAAAAAGAAATAAAGCCACCAGTCTGGACAGATGCCACTTAGGTGGTGGCTGGGATCAGTTTCTTTAATGGCCTTAGTGAAAAGTAGGTTAATGACACACAGCAGGGAAGGCAGGGACAGCAAAGAGAGAATCAGATGATCCCAAGGGACTGGAGGGACAGAGGAGCTCACAACACAGCTCCACACTCTGGAAGCAGGAAGTTTTCCTTCCACCTCATCAGCTGAACCAGAAGGATTCGGGATTACCTGCCAGTCACTTTCACCCAGCCAGGAAAACAGCACGTGGAATATAAAGATGGACATCGAGGCTCTGCCAAAAATACTGGGAAGCATCACACTATCACAAAAATCACTGCTGCAATATCCTGCAGGGCTGGAGAGCCATTTGAAAGCAGAAAACTCAAAACACACAAAAAAGGACTGCCAAAAGTGTTGCACTGAGGGGGAGACTAAAAGCCAAACCTGTGGCTTTCTTAGCAAAAGCAAAGGTGAGCTAAATAAATCTAGTGGATAAATCCCAGTAAGAAGAGATATTTAAGCACAATAACACTATTAAGCAGGAAAAAAAAAAAACATAGGAAAAATATAAACCATCTCTGAGCTGCTCATAAAGTGGACTTTCCCCATCCAATTTGTACTGCTTTGTTCTAGGGAATAAAAGCAGCTTCCACCCCAAACCCACTGATGTTTTAACCCTGAATGCACCCAAATATCCCTGGTGTCCTTAAAAAGAGGAATTTACTCTACAGGAGGAACGAGAATTAACTGTAACAGAAGGAAAGATTGAAACCTGCTATTTCCTAAGAACCCAGAAATGCAAACTTAATAAAACCCCCCAGGTTTGCAGAGGGCACTGCTCTTGAATCACTCCTGTTTTGACTGAGCTTTGTGAGGTGTCTGCTGGTTCTCCTTCTTAAACTGGAGTGCTATGTTTTTTGGCATAAAAAACCCCAGCTTTACTGGGCTGTAGGAGAGGTCAATGCTTTTAGGAATATTATTTAAGTCCATATAAATTCCCTTAACTCTTTGTCTTTCAACAGTTCACCTCTAAAAACAGGCAAAAGATCAAAGATATTAAAATATTTTCATGTTTCACCTGTTACATTATATGGAAGAGGTTTGTGCTGGGCTTTCAAATGCTTTCAAGAATTCCAGTCTTACAAGAACCCTTTAAAAGCAAAAGCAAGGGTTTCTAATCTCCCAGTTTCTGTGGATAACTGTCATGGAGCAAAGGAAGCATGGGATACACAGTCACAAGTGCAATCCCAGTACACAGAGGAGAAAAAAAAACAAAAAAAAAGGAGGATAAACAGGGGAAGTTCAGGTTTCAAGAACCTGGCAGTTCACACAAAGCTTTTCCCTAACAACAGGAAGCCAGAAAGGGAGATCCAAGCAAACCCTCGGTGCTCCAGGCAGCCTGGAAGCCCAGCAGGATGGAGTGGAGCTGAAGTGATAAGTGTGCAGTGCTAATGAACCTCTGTGATTATCTGAATTACAACTTACCTTCTCTCCACGTAACACAAAACATTTACCTTTCCCAGAAACCAGGCAGTTCAGCAGAAATAGCTGAGTGAATTACCTGGGTGAGGTCTTGAAAATGGTCCATCTTTAGCTTGTGTCACCCCGAAACATAAGAAAACCAAAATACTGGCAACGATGCCTCTGAAAGGGAAAACAGAACAACCTGTTTTATTGCTCCATCATCCTCCCGGGACTGCCACATGGTGTTCTTTGATGGGAGAAGCTTCTGCACTTTGGTTTTGAACTGCTGAACGTGCCCATCATGAATGGCTCCAGAAACCACCCAGAGAAACCAAGCCAAAAGAGCAGTGCCTGGAGCCAAGGGATGCTTCGCTGTGTCTGTGAGCGACTTGGATTCCCACCTGGTCACAGAGACACTGGGGATTTAGCAGTGACAAAGCTCCCACTGCTCCACCAGATTGCCATGAAATTTAAACATGAGCTGTTAAACTTGTCCCCACTCCAAAAACAGCTTCCTAATCAACTCTGACAAGGAGGAGCTTACAAGAGCACAGCAACACTGCTGCTGTTTCAAGGGCTGGAACTGTAAAACAGAGCCTAAAGAACATACCAGGTATATCAAATAAAAATAAATCATCAGACCAGGAGCCCATATATACCAAAGATCCAAAACCCTGGACGTGTTCCATTAGTTTTAATGGATTAAGTGGCATAAAGCAATCCAAAAATGATCTTTTTTAAAACACCTCAACTCCCACTGGACCCTGCTGTCTCATATCACCTGCCTAAGTGCTGGCTGAAGGGATGGATAATTGGGAAATAGCTCATTCCCTGTTTGCAGTAAATGATGCAACCCCTGACTGCAAATAAAATGGCTCAGTCTGCAGGAGCCACAAAAAATACTCAATAATTTTGCTGTCAGAAAGAAAATGTTACAAACCAGAAGCAATAGGAGACTGTTCATACCTTAAACATGCCAAAAATTCCTTTCAAAATAGGCAACTAAAGGATTTATGAAACTTATTTTGCAACATTCACCTCTGAGTATAAATGTTTGTGCTTCCTGAAAATATAAATGGTGTTTAGTCAACAGATGTAACTCAGCTATTTTGCTTGCTTTAAAAAACATTGGGAAGCTCACCAGGATTAGCTACTGAATGGATCTGTGAACAGACAGTTCCATGGGGATTTCCAGAGGTCTGGATGGCAACACCCCTCCAGCTGATCTCCAATAATGAGAATATTCTGCATTTTGAGTCCCTAGTTGTATTTGGAAGCACCAGCATTAGGAATCATCATGGAACAGCCTGCATTGTGTGAGGCGTGACAACCCCACCTCTGCTCACAGTCTGGACCCCTCAGTTGATGGGTTGTTTTCTCAAAGCTGAAATTCAAATCCCCACAGAAACTTAGTTGTGCTTCTTCTTCTAAAACCCACTCTCTGCCCATGAAACACACTGGGGATTCAGATATATTAATTTACCTCAAGTTCACCACAGGAAGTCAGGAAGCAAATCCCAAATTTGCATAATAACCACACCAGATCCTTTATATTTTTACTTCTTTTTCCCAGTGGTAACTGAATTTTCCCCCTTAACATCATTAATCTGCCTCCTTAAGAAGCTTCCAAGGTCCAAGCTAGCAGCCTGGGCTAAGGCAGGAATGCTCCAGGACCTGAGAGGGGCTTTCCTTTCCTCACCTCAATGGACACAGCCAGTGGACTTTCCTGAGCAGCACATCAGGAAGGCACAAAACAGCAACCTATGCCTGCAAAAAACATTTTAGCACTTGATCAAATAATAAAGGGAGAACCTGGCAGCAGTTTCACTGGTACAAACAAGCTCTTGTTTGTGCTAGGAGTCGATTCAGAGGCACAGGACAATGAAGCTTGTCTGTGAGGAGCTGTGTAAGGTCCTTTGTCCTGGGATTCATGGAGCCAGCTCCCACTCCCTTGGCCCCTCCTGGCTGGATCCACACCAGCACAGCTGGTATGACCCACAAGGCCTAGAGAAAGGGCACATGGAGGTCTGGCCTCTTTGCTATCTCAGTTTCTCTGTGGGTGTCGAGCCACAGAAGCTGGAGATCACCAAGGTGCAATCCCACATATCCCTGGATCTGTCCCCATGGAAGGCAGGGAGTGCCAAAATTGTGTAAAAAAGCACCTCAGAAGAGACATTTCATGGCTTAAAATTCAACTGCAAAGCACACAGGTGTTTTTAAACCTGAATGTGTTTTATATGGAAAAAAAAACCCTAACTTTTTCCCCCAAGACACCTTACTCAGCATTCCAGACATTTGGGAGCTGTGGTTTTCTTCCACATCCATGGCATGCAAAGGAGGTGCTGAAGGTTCATCTGGCTCCAATCAGAGATGGAGCTCAGTCCTGTCCCTCCCAAGTGCTGAACAGGGGACAAGGGGACAGTTGTCAGTGGGATGGGCTATTCCAAGGAACAACAGGAATAAAAGTCTTGTGGATCAGACAGGTCTGCAGCACATCTCTCTGCCCAACAAAGCAAATGTTCCACTGTCCTTACAAAAGAGGCAGCTTGATCACATATATCACAGGACCCTAATGAACTCTAACTAGATTTGCATATAAAAGATTGCTATAAACCTTATCTTAAAAAAAAAAATAATCCTCCTTTAATTGTTTAATTGCCCTGGCCTGCTGCAGGAAGGAAAATGTTCCTGGAACATCAGAGAGGTGCAAACACAAATCTCAGCTAAAGACACCACACCCCATGAGCTCAGAGGTTCCTGCCCTCAGTTGGGTTTTGTCCATTGTGTCTCCTGTGACTTATTCCGTGGATCCACCACTCACCCTGCTCCTGCCAGCAGGATGACTGGATGGAGCACTTTTATAGGGTAAGATAATCCTGATTTTACAGGGCAGAAGGTGGGAGCCTCAGATGACTCCAGTCTGGGAAACACGGTGCCAGCAAATTTGGGAACTTCACCTCAGTTTACTGCTCTGACCACCTACTGTAACTCAGGCAGAGCTTGGAAACAAAGGAGGCTGGAGTGCTTGAAGGGTGTATTTAGGATCTGCACCTTACCCCCTAACACTGCTCCACTGTCAGTGTGCAGGAAGTGGAAATAAAACTTTGTGACAGCTTCAGACTCAGCTCACTGGTGCCAAAACCACTCCTGGTCATTAGGCAGCAAGTGTTCCCAGGAAACACCAGCACACAGGGACAGCCTCGTGCTGGCCAGGATTTGAAATCAAAATATGACACAGCCCAACATCAGGACTCACAAATATCTTGTGGTGGTATAAGGGGTTTTAAGTTAGGGAAGCAAAAATAAAAACATCTGTGAAAATTTGGGCTATGGATATACTTATGGATGTTGTGACCACCTTATTGTGCTTGGAAATGCCTTTTTCTTCAGATATACACTTAAATATATATTTTTCTTGTTCAGATTTACACTTAAAGAGCCAGGAGCAATAACAGCAGTGGGCTCCCAGATGCTGGAGAAGGTAAGGAAATACCTGGGATAGGAAATGAGCTGGAATCTTTCATGTAGGGTGGTACTAAACTTAGTAAAGAGGCTCATGAAGGGTTTTTTGGGGCTGTCCTGTGTAGGGCTGGGAGACGGACTTGGATCCTCGTGGGTTCCATCCGGCTCTGGATATTCCATCATTCAACTGAGACCAGAGTTCACTGCAAATGGACAATAGCCTAAAGGAGCAGCAGGAGAGGGAACAGAGAGGTACAAAACCTGGAATATTTGGAAGCTCGTGTTCAATCCTCAGGATGGTGCTGCTCCAGGATTTTTGGGGCATGCAGCATTCCACAGGCAGAGCAGCAGAGGTGATCAAAGCCCATTTGCTGCCCTTTCCCTGGCATGATGCTGTAAGCTGATTTTAACAACTGGGTGCATCATTTCCCTCACTGAATACACAGAAAACAACTTGTGTTTCCTGAGAGAAAGGTTCACCTGCTGGCTAATCTTCCCTGGGTTTGTTTTGATTAAGGCAGGAAAGGCTCTGAGCTCAACAATAAGATATTCCACTGAGTCACCCTGGCTCTGTATTACTCCCTAAGGATGTGTTATCACTTCTCCTTGAGCTTTTCCCCTTCCCAATTTTGAGTGGCCATTACAGAGCATGTCACGCCTCCAGCCTGGACTCCCTCATTATAACTGGGAATAGAATGGCATTTGTTCACACAGAAACCTTCCAGAACCTTTCCCAACCCCAAACAGCTTCCAACTTATTCCATTTCACCCCCACGTGTAAAATCCCAGCCCTCAGCAGGGCACAGGGTGAATTCCAGCAGCCCCAGCTATTGTGCAACTGCCAGGAAAAAACAGGATTATCTCAGGAAATATCCCAATTCCTGCATCTCCAGGACAAAGAATGCTATATCCTGAGTCACTTCAGAAATGGATGAAAGTAGGAAGAAACCCTTTCACAGCAAGGGGAAAAAATTCATAACATTTAAGAAACCAGACTGGTAGAAAACAATGGCTTTCATATTCCTAGCAAGGATGCTTTGTGGCTTATTTCAAAAATATATTTAGTTTTTTAAAACATCACTTTTCTATCTGCTTTTTCTTCCCTAGTGTATTGTAAAAGAGGAGAAATTCAACCACATTGAATCAGTTCAAATTGCAGAAGAAACAGACCACACACACAAGGCTCATCTCATTCTTGTTTCCCTTTGGGCTACAAGTTCTCATGGCAATTTTCAACAACAAACAGTGATTCGTGTTGAAATCTTGAACATAATTTTACAAAAACCACTCAAGTTAGAAATATTTAGTCCCAGCTCCCATCATTTAGAAATTATGGTTATTTTAAGAAAAGGTTTTTAAACCCCACCACACGACAGCCACAGGCGTGACAGTGACACTAATCTGATTAGAAATGAAATTCAATGATCAGCATCAGAGGAGCTTATGATTGCTTTTGTAACTTTCTGAGGGTTCAGGCACTTCAGCAAGGGAGTGCAGAGGTTGCCAAACACACCTGAGAATCCCCTGCTCAGTTATTTACCTCTTTGTATTGTAGGCTGTGTCCTGGGGAGTCTCTTCCAGCAAGGTCACGTAGCCCAGCGCACACGTGAGGATGAACAAGACTGTTAAGGTATGAGCTCTCCTAAAATTCACAAGAGAGAAAACTGGCATTAAAAAGCAGAAAAACTTACATCTCCCCCCTGCCAGTGCAGCCTCAGGAGGCCAAATACACAGACAGCAGTCAGGAATACTGAGGTTTTCTGTACTGTACAGCACAGGGAGCAAGAATTCACAGTGGCACTACGTGTGAACAGCAGTAACTTGGGAAATAACAGCACTGGATCTAAACACCTTCAGATCCCTCCCCTGGCTTGGCAGGTCCATACCTGGCACTGCTGCTCTGTGTCACAGCCCACTCATAAAGACTGCAGCAGAGTGAACAGACCTTTAAGACTAACCAAATTATCTGAACACGGGAATTACACAAGAAAAACGAGCCTTTAATAAATAAATTAAAAAATCTCTAAAGGAGAACGTTGTAAGAATTCTGATGCTCCATTTCCAGGGATTGCTGCAGTTTCAGTGCACTGAGCACAAGGGGTCTGTGTGGGAACAGCTGTGCCAGCAAAGCTAGGTGGTTGTTCCACACCAGTGAAACAATCCCATCCATGTGAGTCCATAGGTTGGGATGGATTTTGGTAAAGCACTCAGGAAGAAATTCTTCCGGCACAGGTTGCCCAGAGAAGCTCTGGAAGTGTTCCAGGTCATCTTGGACAGGGCTTGGAGCAACCTGTTCTAGTGGAAGGTGTCCCTGCCCGTGGCAGGGGGGTGGAACTGGATGCACTTTAAGGTCCCTTCCCACCCAAACCGTTCCAGGATGACACATGACACATAACCCCTACACCCAGTGATCACCACACAGCGAATATTGGTACAATGTCCACAATTTTTCCTATTTAGAGTTAAAAATTCATTTCCTAATGAGAAGCCATTCATTGTTTTCAGTGGAAAACATCTCCAGCCATAGGTGGGAAGCATGGGAAGTCCAGGCTTGTAAATAAGATGCAAGTTCTGGTTTAAAGGACCACAAGATCCCTTATCACAAAGGATTGAAACAACCCAGGTGTATCAAGGGAGCTTAGAAAGGAGAAAACCTGTGAAAGCACCTGTATGTGACATATTTGGCTCTATTTCCATTTTCTTTATAACAGCAGCTCACATTCCCTCTCCATATCATGCCAAAAGACCAAGGTCTGTATGTTTAGGTTGTGCAGATAACCCAGGGATCACCAGGAATTTCCAAGTCATCTACTGACTTACTTTCAACCAATCCCCCAGCGACGCACCTGAAACCGCTCTGAAAGTCCAGGAAAGGGTGATTTTGAATGAAAATTCCACCCTACCCCAAAGCCCAGCCACTCTCACACCCTTGCAATCCCGCTGGAAAATACCTCATAGGCAGACACAATCCTCTTCTGCCACTGCTAAAGCAGAGCTTGGCATTGAACACTATCCTTCCTCACGCTCCTGAGGACACGGATTGACCGGCTCCAGGAAAAACAAAAAGTAAATAAGAGAAGGATCCACGCTTATTTTCACAATTAGCAAGGACTCAGTGTGTCAAAACCCAGGCAAAAAAGGCTTGGGAGCTGAGAGCTCCTGCTCGGCAGCTGCATCTTCCCAGGTGCCGGGACAGGTGATTCAACCATGGAACACTCACGTGACGTGGTGCCTGTCCTGGATCGTGCAGGAGCTGGAAAACTAAACACCCTCCTCTCCCAGGAGGCAGGACTGAGCTCACGCTCCAATCACACCATGCTCTTCATCTCTGCCTTTATAAAATTAATACAAAACACTCATATTCTGAGGATCAAAACGGTCACGTGAACTCAAGGCCATTTTTACGTTTTATGCCTTGTTTTATTGCTTGTTTTCAAAACTCATGTCTAAGAGGCTATGAATATAAATCTAGAAATGCTGTCTCCCACCTTACCATTTCACCACCTGGACACCTACACAACATCAGTTGATTTTCCAATGTGCTGAGTGTCACAGAGATTGCCAAAAAATCAGCTATTACAAGTCCTTGCTTGGAAAAAACACCTCGAGAAACTTCTCTACCAGCACAAGGGTGATTTAGTTCTGTTCCTCCCCGTGGGGAGCTTGTGGCACAGAGAAGGGTTGGTGCTGAGGATCCTCATACATCCCCTTTTCCACTTTTGGTGCCACAGCCATCAGTCTGAATCCCAATCAGCTGCCCCATTTAGGGAGAAACAAGAGGCTGAACTCTCATCACTTCTTTTAGTCTCCAGTTGCAGCCAGATCTGCCTGTAGCAGGTCTTCAGGGTGGTTGGTTAGTCATGGAAAGGTGCTTTCAGCACGTGAAATCCAGGATGTAAGACTTGGGAGATGGGTTTGTCTCCTGGGAAGAACAAGTTGGCAGCTCTGTCAGAGAGCTGCGAGCAGTGACACAGCAATGAGAGCACCACACAAATCTACCTCAGAGGGGAAAAAAGCATGGAAATATAGATAGACACCATGTCTTCCCACAGCCTGGGAAGTAAAAAATAAAACAAAAACTCCACAAAAAGGAGCAGCACATGGAAATGCTCATCTGAGTGAAGCCAGGATGAATTTCACTGCACAAGGGGATTGCTTTCATCTCCACACACACTTTTAAATAACACACCAGAGGAAGACAAGCTGAGAATATCCCAGCAAGGTAAGCACAGCAGGAATTACGTGGAAAGGCTTATGTTCTCCTGGCCTGAAGCCTGGGAGGCTGAAAAGAGCTGAGCTGGGCAGGCTGGGAATCTTCCCCTTGGAATTACACAGGAGCTTGGGCAACACGCACGAAGCAAAGGGGGTGCAAACTGCAGCCAGTTCTAGGAGGTTTCATGTCAAAAACTCTCCACACAAAAATATACGAGACCAGGGAGAGGATTCACAACAATCCCCACACTTCTAAAAAGCTGGAACATTAAGTAGCTTATTTTTCTGCTTCTCTGTACCATACGTGTGGTTCTTTGCCACTCAGACACCGGGAGATGGAAGTGAAATAAATCAGGTTTGTTTCTACAAAAACCCCTTGCCCTGCTCATTCAAACACCCAGCAAGAGCAATTTCAGCAGCAGCAGCAGCCAACACACCTCTCCTGCAATACAGCTTACAAAAAAGTGAGTTTTTTCCCTGTTAATGGGATTAAGTTTGATCCCAACTTGTCTTTTTACATGGTTCTCCTGTCACGCTGAGAAACTGCAAGGAAAAGACTATCAGTGCCTTTATTTTTCAAATGAAGTCTATGACACAAATGACTTAGAGAAAATTGTTTAAATATCTCTTTTTCGGGGAGATTGGGGCAGATCCCTGGCTGGAAAGGAGGGAGTGACACCCTGATGGCCTCATTCAATCTCCTAGAAACTAAAATCATCTTAAACAGGGACCACACCCTTGTTATCCACTGCTTGTTTGTCACCAATGATGCAACTCCATTAAACACAACAACAATCACTGGAACACCATGCAAAGAATTTATTTATTAATATTTTGGTCAGTTCTCTTAAGTGGAACAGAATTTCAAAGGAGAGCCTGCCCAGTTTGCCTCTTGGGTTTAAAAAGTTGCATTAATTGCTGCTGGTGGAGAAAGAATCTGTCAGCAAACCCAATTAGTCCCATCAGCAACTTTTTCATTATTTATTTCTTCATTCCAAACAACGATAAAGTCACAGAGGCATTCCTGAAACAGATTTTTCAATGGATGTCAGAGCTCTGTACCCTCCATAAAACAACACATCACCTGTGAGTTCTAAGAAAATATGGCAAATCTCACAACAAACCCATTCCTCCAACGGTAGCAGAGGGTTTGTGTGAAGATACAGGAAAACATAACAGAAATTAATAATAATTTTAAGCCAAATATGAATGAAAATTGTAATTAACAGGGAAACTGTTCGTCGAGGGAGAGTGTTTGGAAACCAAGAGAGATGCAACCATGTAAATATCCCTGTTGGTTTTAAGCTCTAGGCTGCGTTTTAAAACCTGTTTCAACTCTCAGAGCTAATAAAACAGTCCCTATTCTTAGAGCAGTCGCACGTCTTGGGCACGTCCATGAAGTGACACAACAGCGATTAAATTTCCCTGCGGACTTGGGACACTCCAAAATAGCACTGTGCATTTTCCTTGCCGTGAGCAGGTGCCTCTCCTCAAACAATCCCAGCAACACAGACCTCCAGAGAACCATGGCCACAGGACAACAGCAAAGCTCTGGCAAAACAGGGGTTTTCCTTCCACTCAAGACAAAAGACCAAGTCTCCAAAGCTTCCAAAATTCTACAGAGCCCATGAGTTCCCCAAATGCTCTGTTTCAATTATTAAATGTTTCTACTTTTAAACCTAGAGAATTCTCTGGTCCAGGTGTTAGTTTAGAGCAGTTCCACTGACACAGGCGACCAGGAATTACAGGTAACTCACTTTAAGCACGTTTTTGACTCTTCATAAAACTTCAGGAGCGAATTTATAAGAAAATCACAAAACAGGGAATTCACACCCAGGTTGGGCAATAGAATCTCATCGGTTCTCTCCACAAAGATATTCCATCCGCACCTCCAGCTCACTTGACAGAACTACACAAGCCCATCCTTTCAGGAAAGGGCAATGCCATTCCCATAACAAAATTCCCAGGACACAGCTCCCCTCATCCACAACCAGCTGGCGAGGGTGGCTTAGTGGGATTGCACAAAGCCTGGCTATCCCAGCTCCCTGGCCCTGGCAGGGCATTCCCACAGGCTGGAAGAGCATGGCTGGATGACCCAGGACTCTGGAGCAATATTCCTCTGCTCCAGATAAGCAACGTGCTCCAGTGTGGTGAATCCCGAGTGGGCAGCTTGGCACACATGGAATCCCAACACAGCCTGTTTAGAGCATGGAAAAATTCACACCGTGTTCAGTTCCCAGCAAGCTCAAGGAATGCTGCCTTGGAAGTGCCACAGCCTCAGGAGAGGGCACAGAAAGCAGTCCCTGCCAGCCTGAGGAACTTCTATCTCCCTAATCTCTCTTCCAGATAAATCCCCAACCACTTCCTCCAGATCTGCCCCTAGCAAATCCTGTGAGGTATTTCAGAGATAAGTACAATCTCCGTAAGGAATGGTTTGGTTTGAACACCAATCCTATCTTTCCAAAATGGTGGTTTGCCCACACATCCTCATTTCCAAGGCCATCTGGGAAGACACAACACTAAACAAACTGAGAAGAACACGCTGGTGGAGGCGGCAAATTCCATGCTTTTTGCACCAAACAGGCTGAAATAATTCCTACAAATGCTGCATTAGCCCATAGAATCACTGCCATTCCCTTTTTTCCTTCTTTTCCTATTTAACTCCCTGAGCTCCACAGATCTCTGCTGCCCCATCATGACCTTAGGTACCAACATCACACCCATGTTACAGCAGTACGGAATTATTAGTGTGAGAGATAAAAACTCATTAATAATCAACAGGTGGTATTAGACTAATCAAATCCAAATTAAAGTAAGGCTTAGGAAAAGCAATTCATCCACAGAGTCACAACGTGGTGACAAAGGTGCACCTGGCACCTCCCAACATCCTCAAATCAAGATGGATGGATGTTCTCCTGGAAAATTTGCTTTGGTTAAAGACGAGCTATGAAACATGTACAGAAATCAGGATAACACAGAAATTTTAGGAGAAAATCATATACAGCATCCAACTAGATGATCCCTTTGTCTAAATGATTCCTTCCTTTGGCATTTCCTAGTGGTGAAAGGAGCTGCCAGGCTATGCTGATCAAGCAAGTTCCCACAATTGAGTATTTAGCAGCTCCAAGTCATTTATATGGAGTAACAACAGAAATATTAGCATAAAACTGGTTTTCCAAAGTTTCAAACAGATTTAAAGAGCAGGAAGCCAGCTAGGAAGCTCCACCTTTCCCAATTATCACTTTTACAGCAGGAAAATCACCTCTGCAAATTCAACTGCTCCAGGAATGGCTTCTGACTGTGTTTACAAATCCTTTAATTTTCCCAAACGGAGCAGGCCATGGGGGTAACCTTATCCCTAACTTCTAGACTTCAAAGAGAAGGTACATTACATACTTTTCCCAAGTCAGAGGGCAGCCACTCTCACAAATTCCCCTTTCCTGTGGCCACCTCCACAGCATAAGAAGAGTCTCAAGGGTCACAGGAAAAAAAACCTCATTCCTCTGGATAATCTTTATTCTTAGACACCACAAGAACTGAATCATTGCCAAAGGATTCGCTGCCATGCACAGGGCAAAAGGAACACCAGGAGAAACCTTGGGACTTTTCCAGGTGTTTAAACTCCTGGCTGCCAGCATCAGTTACTAGGCAAAAGCAAATTACATAAACAGGGAAGTTAAGGAACAACTCAACACACTTGCCCCTGCTGCCCTCCTGAAAAGGACCACCCAACACAGGGAAGGTCCTGAGAGAACAAGGCACATCCAGATTTCCAAACAAACAGTCCACGTGGACACACTGACTGCATTACAGCATTAATTTTGGGATGACAGACACACTCTGTCACCATCACAGAGAGGTGTAACAAGGTGAGATTCTTAAAATTGGCATTTTAAAGCCTGACAAAACACCTGGCAAGAACCACCTGAAGTAGAGAGTAAGGAAAGGACACTTTTACCCATTTTCCATTTACAGGATGGCGCCAGGATCCAGCGATTCACTCAGTCTATGCGTGGTGTGGTCTCCAGGGAAGGGGCTCTTGTCCCCAAGACCACGATGTCCCTCGGCTACACCAGCCTGTCAGGGTTCTGCCGAGATCCTGCCGGGATCCAACAGCATCCCAGTGTTCCTCTGCAGCTTGCACTGGCAGGAACATCACCTACTTTATCGGGATCAACACCCTCAGCCCTGCTGCTGCCCAGATTGGCAGGGTGAGAGCCAAGTGCCCTCCCCTCCCACTCCTTCACTCCAGACTCCAGCCAAACCCCATTGCCCTCAGCTCGTATTCCAAAGGAGCCTCTCCAGTGTCAGCTTGGCTCCCTTCACCAAGGACGTGTGCTTAACACAGGCAGAGAAACCATAGACCTGCACACGACTGTGCTGAGAGGATTCATGGAACAACTCCAGCAAGGATGGCTTTTAGGAGCATTTTTCCAGGTACAAACACACCACTTCCAGCAAGGACTGATTTAACAAAAAGCTGTTTTTCTCTGCTGGCCCAACACCATTAGCTGGGGGTTTCTGAACCTGCTTTAGGGACTGAGACAGACAAAAATACAAAATATCTGCCAAGCAAGACTGTGGCACAACAACTTCGGCTTTCTGCCAGGATTACTGGAAACAACGTGGATGGAAAAAGCCTCTTCGAAGACTGAGGGAGGGGGAAGAAAGAGGTGGAGTTCATATAAACAATGCTGATAGCTGGAATCAAGCAGGAATGCTTGCCTGCAGACAGTGGGCTCCCAGGATGCTGGAAAACACCTCCAGAGCACTCACTGGGTGGGTCAAGGGGCAGCTCTAAGGGTCCTGGTCCTGGAGGGGTTGGGACCAGGATTGGGAAAGGAGGTGTCACCACCAAAAGCCAGGCCTGAATCACCATTAAAAAGCTAGGGAGCAATTAACAGTACTCTAACACCAGGAAAACACCTTTAGCCTATTCCAGCACCAGTACCAGCTAAGAAAGAACAATAAATAGCAGATAACAGGAAGCAATTCCTTTAATTTTCCATCCCAGACTCCCCACCCATATCCCATTCCTCAGACCCATATCCCATTGCTCAGACCCCTCTCTATCCCATTCCTCAGCCTCCCCTCTACTCCATTCCTGTGTCCCTCCTTATCCCATTGCTCAGCACCCCCTATGTTATTTCTTAGTGTCTCCCCCATATCCCCTCCCTGAAACTCCCACATCCCATTCCTCCGTCCATCCCCTATATCCTATTCCTCATTCTCCCTCAGTTTTATTCCTCAGTGTGCCCCCTCCCGTATCCTACTCCCCATTCCCTCCTCTATGATATTCCTCACTGCCGTTTCCATACCCTAGTCCCTCTTCTATGCTATTCCTCATTGTACCCCCCATATCCCACTGCCCAGCCCTTCCTCTATGCTATTCCTCAGTGTTCCCCTCCCGTATCCCACTCCCCAGCCCCTCCTCTATGATATTCCTCAATGTCCCCTCTCCATATTCCATTCCTCAGCTCCTCCTCTATGATATTCCTTAATGTCCCCTCCATACCCCACTCCCCATTCCCTCCTCTATGCTATTCCCCAGTGTCCCCCCTCCATATCCCATATCCCATTCCCTCCTCTATCCCATTCCTCAACGTTCTCTCCATATCCCATTCCCTCCTCTATCCCATTCCTCAATGTCCCCCCTCCACACCCCATTCCCAACCCCTCCTCTATGCTATTCCTCAATGTCCCCCTCCATACCCCATTCCCTCCTCTATGCTATTCCTCAATGTCCCTCCTCCATACCCCATTTCCTCCTCTATCCCATTCCTCAATGTCCCCTCCATACCCCATTCCCTCCTCTATCCCATTCCTCAATATCCCCTCCATACCCCATTCCCTCCTCTATCCCATTCCTCAATGTCCCCTCCATACCCCATTCCCTCCTCTAGGCTATTCTTCAGTGCCCTTTCCATACCCCATTCCCTCCTATATCCCATTCCTCAATGTCCCCTCCATACCCCAT
>JAWWEE010000158.1:8863206-8887907 GCA_035221455.1 Xenops minutus
CCCCTCAGCCACCCCTCTCAGGGGTCCCAGTGCCCCTCAGGACGGGGGTCCCAGTGCCCCTCAGCCACCCCTCACAGGGGTCCCAGAGCCCCTCAGGATGGGGGTCCCAGAGCCCCTCAGGATGGGGACCCCCAGTGTCTTCACGCTCTTTCCAAGAAAATACAAATTAATGTGAAAATAAATGAATAAAGAGAACAGTCCTTTGAGCTGTGACAGCATTGTGCCATGAGCACATACACTTGGCATTTGCAAATTATGTCAGTATTGTTATTTAATGCTAAAACTCTGCATCTCTTGGCTAAAGTAACCCAAGAGTGCTAATTCAAGAAAATGGCTTCATTCTACACACACTCACTTGAACTATTCAGGGAAAAGTGCTCTTTGACAGACTGTGCTTTCCCATTAGTGCCATCCCTGCTGCCGTGTCTGTCCCAATTCCTGTGTCTCTGTGCAATGAAACATTAAATAAGTGACCAGATTTGTGTTTGCAAAAACGTGCTTTGCTGGTAAAGGTCTTTGTTCCCACCTGGAGGGTTCAAACGCTGGGCGATGGGTGCTCCTGTGCCCGCAGACCTGATGTATTCTTAGAATTCCTCAACTATTTCCAGATTTTACCTTGGCCAGGCTCCTCAAACAGAATGTGACATGCTGATCCCAGATGGCAGGCAGGGAGCTCCGGCTTTCTGGAAAGATCCTGACATGGCACTAAGCACCGGGGAGAGAAGAGAAAGTCCTGCTGGAGCAGAGAAACAAAATCAGGGAAGAAAGGAGTGGAGACATTTACAGGGCTGCGAATTGCCAAGATGACCTTTAAAGGTCCCTTCTGACCCAAGCTATTCCAGAGTTCTATGACATACTGAAAGACAACAGAGTCAGATGGGATAGTGAGAAGAAATTCTTCCCTGTTAGGGGACAGGGTGCCCAGAGAAGCTGTGGCTGCCCCATCCCTGGAAGTGTCCAAGGCCAGGTTGGATGGGGCTTGGAACAACCTGGGCTAGTGGAAGGTGTCCCTGGTTAGGACTGGATGGTCCTTAAGCTCCCTTCCAACCCTAGCCATTCCAACACTCAAGGATTCTCTGCAAGAACCGCGGGAGGGCAGCAGCCGGCTGGGTTCATTATCCTGAACCATCAGCTCACAACCATCATCCAACTTGCCTGGCAGGGGCTTTTCTGGGCTGGCAAAGCCACACTTCTGCCTGGTTGCCCTCTCGGATACAGCATAAACTGTGTAGCTGTCGCATCTGAGCGAGGAGGATTTAGCCAAAGATTCCCTGAGAAGGTGGAAAACTCCTGCCTTTGGAGATAAAACCAGCAAAACACAGCTCTGGGATATGTAAAGGATATTCATGGCTGGTGCACAATCCCCTCCCAGCCTGAAACACTGGCCACCCCACGATGCTTTACGAGAGCTGGAGGCACTCACCATGTTCAAAGAGATCACTGGATATCCCAAATTGCAAAGGACAGCCACAAACTGCATCTGGAAAGGACAGTTTGGAATTAGGAGGGGCTTTCTCCTGAGATTCTCCAAAGAGAACCATCTCCTTCTAAGTCAGGTACACAGGAAAGCAATTCTCTTTTTAGCCTTCTCCTGGGGGTTGGGGAGAAATAAATCCAAGATTCAGGGAACTTAAAAGAGCAAATAAGTATTTTAGCACCATCCTGAATTAGGGATGTGCTCCTCTGCACACTCAGAAAGCATCACTGCCAGGTAGGGTGGCCAGGCAGCCTGTATCTGGCTGAAATGGTTTCACACACAAAAGCCTCAGTGGCCTGTTACTTCTCCTCAGGTGGGAATTACCATCTCCACATCCAGCCAAGACTAACAGGTCAGGGAGTGCTGCTGGAGCTGCGATGCCAACACTCACTGTGGGTCAAATTACTGCCCAGGGTTACCAGAGTCCACCAGTGGGTTTGGGTGTGTGACCAGCCCCAGCAGCCACAGAGCTGATCAGAGCTGGAATAATTCTCTCTGCTCACACAGGGTTTGTGTGGTTGCAATACCTCAGCACAGGTAGGAGCCAGAGCAGCTCCACAACACCTCATGTCTCAAGTGGATTTTTCCCAACAGCCTGGTGGGTGCATCATGTCCCTCCCTGATTCCAGCTTTTCGTGCTGCCATGCTCAGGACCAGTCACCCCAGAGCAGTAAATGCAGAGATGGTGCATGGCAGGAGAGGAGGAGAAGCACTGAAGGAGGGACAGCATCAACCTGGTCACCTGCCTTGCTGCAAAATCAGCTACATCTTACCCAGGCAAAGCCAAATTCCTCCTAAACAGGAGCAGCAGCAGAGTGTCTTCTGAGTGCTGTGAGATGCTGCAGGGCTTGGATACCTTGTCCAAAGCCAACCTGCAGGCACAGACCCACCTTCCCCACTAGCTGGTAATGCCCACGGGCTTTCAGGATGGCTGCTGGATGTCCACACTCCGGAGAGCAAAGTCCTCCCATCCCTACTCAGGAAAAGGTGGAGTATGGGTGGAGGGACATGGTTGTTCCACCCACAGGTAGCCCCGTTTCCCTGGAACCAGCAGTGCTCACACTGCAAGGGCCTTTGCTCTGCTGGCAGGTGGAAAGCACCACCTGACAGGGCTTCACGCTCTCCAGGTAAACACACACACGCTCCCACACCCAGGGAGAGCTGCTGCCCATAAAGACAATTCACCACTCCTGGCCATCCCTGTGGATCACCCCCAGAAGGGTAAAGGTCTGTGTCTATCTTCCCTCTGCGCTTGGTTTCACACACAGCAGGACATTTAGAAGACAACTCTTTTTTTCCCCCCTCTTTAATAACCCACGGGTCTGGTTTGGAGCCTGTTCAAGGCAGTTGGCAAAGCCAGAAGGTGATGGTGACTTGACTGGGAACACCACTCTGGACATGCTGCCTTTCCTGCCAGGACACAGCCGGATTACCCTCCCAGAACTTAATTTCTTTCAGAGTAACCTACAGCAATGCTGTGGGAGAGCATAAGGGAATCCAGAGCAGTTATTGATCTTCCTGCTATTCCCAGGAAAGGCAGCTCTTCTTATTTGGGAACAAAAGCAACAAACCCCCCAGAAAGAAGGTATAAGGTGAACTGCTAGACCTGACTTACACATAACCACCTTTTCACTCACTTTTTTGCAAAAAGAGTTATTCCCTGCTCCAGGTGGGAGGTGATTCTGCCTCTGCTCCACTCTGGTGAGATCCCAACTGGACCCCAGCTATGGAGGCACCAGCACAGGAAGGACATGGACCTGTTAGAGCAAGTCCAGAGGAAGGACACCAAGGTGATCAGAGGGATGGAGCACCTCTGTCATGAGGAAAGACTGAGAGAATTGAGATAGTTCAACCCAGAAAAGAGAAGGCTTTGGGGTAACCTAATTATGGCTTTCCAATACCTGATGGAAGCCTACAAGGAGGCTGGAAAAGGACTTTGGATAAGGAGTGACAGGACAAGAGGGAATGACAAGTTTACATTAGATATTGGGAAGAAATTCTTCCCTGTGAGGGTGGGCAGGCCCTGGCACAGGCTGCCCAAAGAAACTGTGGCTGCCCCATCCCTGGAAGTGTCCACGGCCAGGTTGACAGAACTTCTAACACACCATGGGGAAAAATAGCACTCAACTTCCAGCACTGTTTTACCAGCCAGTGAGGCACGAAGAGATTTCCAGAGCTTTCTAGAGCTTCTGCTCATGCCTCCTTCCTCCTTTTGGCCCTTTCGTGGCACCTCTATGAGGATGTCGCAGGATGTAGCACACAGCACTGGCACTGAGAGGAGCAGAGCAGGATGGCAGAGCCCTGGGGCTGCAGGAGGATCTCAGCACCTTTACCTGCTGCGGTGCTGGGCGGTTCTGGGTTTGCCACTCCTCTGAGCAAGGGTGAAGGGCAGCTTTCTCACCTCCTCCTGATATCAGCTCCCTCCCAAGGCAGGCAGGAGTCCCACACGGAAGTCAAGGCACTGCTCACTTCACATGAGACCTCAGGCAAAGGAGCTGGGGAAGGAAACCACACAACAAGGAAGCCCAGGAGCCTCCAAGCCCATCCTGCCTGTGGTCTCAACCCAGTCCTTAGGGATCTAACCCAAGGAGCACCAGGACAGAGGAAGGCTCTCTGCTTCACCATGCAGGTAGGAACAGAAACTGCTCTGATACTTCCAGGATGCTACTTTCTGTGCTCACATCTGAGCACCTGTGGCTTGGAAACACAGGATACACTACGCTCCAGTCCCAACCACTCATATGCTTTTGGCCTTTAAGGTATTCTAAAAGTAGCACAAAATTCCCTTTCTTCTTTCCAATGAGCAATCTCATTCCTACTGTGAGCGTGTGACAAGGAAAGCAGGATGTGCTACTGGTCCCACACACCACCCCAGGGTGCAGTGGGATCACCCTGGCCCCAGGTGTTGGTACCAGGGTGCAGAGATGCTGGAGCATGGACGAGAGAAGGATGGTTTGAATGGATCTTATATAAACCTCAGAATGAGCACTGCAGAGGTGACAGCTCCAGGTGTTTCAGGAGCACCTGGAACACAGCCAGGGGAAAGGAGCAGCTGCAATGTTTTTTCTTCTCCAGCTTGGAAATAAAAACCAGGCAAGAGGCCTTTTCAAGGTCAGGGCAGGTAGTAAAGGTCCAGATGTGCTCTCTGCCTCTCCAGCTAAAGGCTGTCCCGCTTCTCAGAAAGCCATTAGGTGAGGTGGAAGTGCTCCCAGGGCAGCTGGGTAAGAAACATCCTGGAGATAAGAGCAATTTGATCATCTCAGTGTGGGTGATGGGAACCATTCAAACCCTCTCCAATCCATGACTGGAAAGGAACACAAGGATGCCATACCCTATCCACGTCCTTTGCATGAGTAGCTCATATAGGTGACTCCTCATCCAGTCTGAGGGTTCCTGTGGGTATTTCCCTGAAGGGAATGCTCAGAGTAGTGTGTTACCTGGCCTGTAACAATGGGACAAGGACCACTGATATACCTGGAGGCACCTCAGGGCACGGAAACCCTTTTTAACATCGAAATTCCTGCTTCTCATTGCACCGTTCCCTTCTCCACCTTTGCACAGCAGCACCTCCAAATCCTGCTCTGACCACACGGCAGGAAGGAGTGAAACCAAAACTGTCTTCCCTGAAAGCAGCCATAGAGTCCAGGGTTCATACAACCACTGCAGAGTCCAGGTGCCCTCACCTGCTCATTAGCTAGCTCCCTAATCCCTGGGACAAAAAGATTAGGTGTGGGAATAACAGTCATCCAAAATCCCTGCCCCCTGCAGCTGTCCTTGCTACACATCCTTGCCTTCCCAAGAGAAACTGGAGTGACAGGACAAGGGTGAATGGCTTCGAATGGACAGAGAGTAGGGTTAGATGAGATAGGAGGAAAAAATTCCCACTGGGGTCAGCAGCAGCAGCAGGACAACAGGAGGTGGTATTAGGAACACCCCAACTCCCCTGTGTCCAAAGGGTGGCATCCCCTCCCACATCCCTGTGCTCGCAGGTGGTGCTGGCAGGGAATTTCTGCAGGATGAGGCTGGAGGCACATGGTGCACATGGAAACCAGTCAGGCAGGAATGAGCCAACACGACAGGGAAGAGCTGTGCCAGGCCAGATCCATGCCAGCATCAGAGCACTGGCAGTGGGGGCAGAGCCCAGCGAGGCTTGCACCCCCAACCCTGTGCCCAGAGAGGGGCTCAGCCAGGGACAGGGAGAACAGCCACATGCAACTCTGCCCCCCAAAACCTGGTTAGAGCTCTGGCAGAGCAAGTGACAGCATCATAACCCCCACTCTGCCTCTTGCCCTAAACTGGGTACCTTTCATCCAAGAGAACTTCTGGCTCTTGCTACAACAGCACCTCTCGGGGAGATCATCCCTCTTCTCAAGCATTCCCACTTCAGCTTCCTGGTTGTCGGGCTGCTCACAGCTCCCGTGCTCCTGCTGATCCACGTGAGGGAGGATCTGGCAGAACATCTCAGCCCTTTCCTCATCCCAGCCTCTCCTACTCCCACGGCCTCATTCTCCAGTGAAAGCTCGGGATCCAGGCTCGAGATCATACACGAGGGCTTGGTTGCACCACCACAGCTCTGCTCCTGAGATTGCAGCTGGAGGAACCCGTCGGGCTGGGCTCTCTAGTGGGTCACAGTGTCTCTGGTGACCCCAAGTGATGATATCCCCATCACATGCCCTTGGGAACAGCAGCGTGGCTGTTTGTGGGGGCACACCACGACTTGCAGCAAAGCACAGAGAAGAAATCCATCAAATCTAAGAGCTGGATTCAATGATCCCTGTGGGTCCCTTCCAGCTGGGGATATTCCACGATTCTTTGATCAGCAGCTTATCCTTCCCTCTCCATCCTTTGGCTGCAGACTGAGGGTTCCAAAATGTTTTCCAAGGACATTTTTTTACCTGCTTTGCTGCAGGGTTTTGCCAGCCTCTGAGTGTCCATGCCCCATTCTCCCTTCACCAGAATTTAAAAGTACCTTCCCCACCCTCCCCAAAAAGCCAACAGTGCCCTATCTGATGGGGAAAAACTGATGAATGGAAAAGGCTGATTAAAGCCTGTAAAATCCACTGTAGCACGGAGAGAGAGGGTGAAGTGTTGACACTTCCAGTGCAAATGTCAGGCCATCAGGTGAAACAAGCAGGAGCAAAGTCCAGAGCAGAGGGAGGTTTTTTCTCCTGGCCACATCCTTCACAGGGCACCACTGGGCATCACGAGTTCTAGAGGAGGCTGCACACCCTCACAGGGCATGGTTTTCTTCTCAGCAGGATGAAATTCTGTTGACTCCCTGGAGGGATTGTCCTGTGGAGGACACAGACGTCCTCACCCCCGTGGTAAGCTTTTCTCCCCCTGCACCCACAGCAAGTTCAGCCCAGCTCAGAGAGCAGAGCGAGGCAATGCCAGGGCAGCAGCTGCCTCACTTTCCCCATCCCCTTTCCCCTGCTCATTCCCACTTCCCCTCTACACGGCCACAATGAAGCTCCAAACCCCCAGTAGGCTGGAGCTGAGGGAGAGCTCTCAGCATTCCATCCCTAATAATTCCTTAGTGCTTTTGTGGACAGAACGGAGAGAAGTGGGATTTTGTCCTGGTGAGCAACATCCACGAAATGGGCAGTGAGAAGGAGATCAAGAGGAAGAAGTTCCTGGATGAGCTGAGCAAGAAGGGATTCACCATCAAGGTGAGGGGCTGCAGGAGGAAAAGGCAGCAGACCCTTGGCCTGGCTTAGGCTCCTGCATCCTGGGAAATGAACCACTGAGCTGATCACTGTATCAGAGTTGGAAAATAAACCTCTCACTCAACCAGTGGAGAGAAACTCCAGCCCCTGGCCCTTCCAGCTGTGCCCCTTCTAACAGCTCTTCTCTTCCCCCCATTAGAAAATTGAGGACACAAAGCTATTCTATGGAGTCCGTGCCCCACAGCACATCTTCAAGAAATACCAGTGTCTGCTGGGGAACCCTGACAGGTGGCTCCAAAACCAGAGTTCCCCCCAGGGCATCCCAGTGACCACCAGGTGAGTGCTGAGCTGACTTCCAGCATCCTGCACTCCCTGTTCTCCAGGTCAGCATCCATTATCCATCTCTGCTCCCCCCCTCTTCCTTCCCTGGGTTTTGGGGCACACCTTCCTGCCCTGTCCTGTCTTCCTGGGCCACACAACACAAGGCTGGACCCCCAAAGCAGCCTTTAACTGCAGCTTCTCCTTGTTCAGGATACGGATCGTGCACTTCATCCTGCATAACACAGTGACGCCCGACTTTGGTAAGGGAATGGGGATAACAGGGGTGATGCTCAGCCTGGATATTCAGGAAGACTGGTGCCCTGTGGTGGGCACAGATGTCCCAGCTGCTCTGCCATCCTGGGGAGGATGGAAAAGGGAGGAGAAAGCCAGGGTGCAGCTCAGACAAGTCAATCTGCTGCTGCATCCAGAGGCTGGGAGATTTGGACTGCAGGAAGCAGCAGCTCCCTCTCCCCAGATCCCTAACCCTCTCCCTTCTGCTCTGCTTCCAGAGAAGCTACAGGATCTGATGAAGAAGAAGGTGTTTGAGGCAGCATTTCCTCTGCATGAGGTGAGGCCAGGCACACGGGTGCCTGGGAGGAAAATCCAAGAGAGGTGGAGGAGCAAGACAGGGTGGGAGAGACCTGTGGGTGACTGGGGCTGCCCCAGGAGCTTCCTGGGTGAAGGGCACAGCAAAGCTCCTGGCAGCAGCCTTAGAGCTGGGAAGAGGATTGAGGGTGCCCCAGTATTCCTGTATCCAACCAACTTCTCTGCTCTCCAGAAAGAAGAGCTAACAGAATACCTCAACCAGAAGTGGGCCTGCTGGAGAGGTGTATTTAGCCAACAGCCAATTGAGAAGATCAGGTAACACAGGCAGAAGAGGCAGCTCTTTGTAACCAATAGGTCCCACCTGAAACCCAGAGAGCCTGATGGCCTTTGCCAGGCTCCTGCCTCATCTTTAAAATCATTACTTTGAACCTTCTCACAAGCACTGGGCTGCCCTTGAAGCTTCCAAAGCTCTTAGCCTGAGGGTTATCCCCATGGCTTCCAGCTCTATCTGCTAATCCTGCAGCATGAAACAACCCCCATGTCTGCACAGGTTTTAATTAATACAGTTGGTTTTCAACCACATTCAGAAGGCAGGAGAGGTGGGAATAGAGCATCAGTGCAACAACCCAGCCCGAGGCTGAACTCAGGGCAGTAAAGGCAACAAGGGGCTCCCACAACCACATTAAACCCCAGTGAAGAACACAGCTCTTAGTTTTGAAAACTAACTCCATGGGCAGGAAGGAAAAGAGAACTTCATCAAGAATGTGTTGCTGCCAGAAGGCTCTAGTAGGGAGTGGACATCTCAAAATGCAGGTGCTCTCACCTTCCTTAAACATTTTACATGTCTAGAAGAGGCACTGGGGATGGCACACAAGCTTATTTCTAAGATCAATGTGTTGTGACTTGTTGCTATCACATAAGGATTAAAGGGCTGAGTATTAAATTAGGGGTGGTGGTACGGGGAGTTGTTGGGATTTTTGTTTAAAGAAAGGCCAGGGAGCACATCACCACCTCTGACCACTGGTACAAAGTTAATTCCCCTGGAATACAGCAGGGGAGGCTGGTCCCTCCATCAGTAGGTACCATCACTCCTCACCCATGCCTCCACACCATAAAAACTGTGATGCTGCCACATGGAAACACTGCAGGGAGGTGGCTGAGCCCAGGAGGAAGAGTTGCTCTCGTTTGAGGAGCCTTGCACCCCACAGCCCTCCCATCCTCTTCAAGTCCAGCGTTTCTAAAATTGAAACCTGGCCTTTCAGCCGTTCCCACCCCGCTCAGCATGAGGCTGATCTGACCCCATAGAGGCACCAAACAATAGCTGCTCTGCCCACCTGGGCTGGCCCTCCCAATCCCAAAGTCCCCAGACACTCAAACCCCCTGCCCCTCCTGGATCCAAAGTCCCTCAGGGCTCTGAAGAGCATTTTCAGGTGATCCCCAACAGCCTGATCTCCCCTCTGGCTGCAAACCCCATCTCACCTTTCCTCCCAGGTGCTATTTTGGTGAGAAGGTGGCCTTGTACTTTGCCTGGCTGGGCTGGTACACCTGCCTGCTGGGTTTTGCTGCACTGTTCGGGGTGGTGACCTTTGTGGCTGGGATTACTATCTTCAGTTCCAGCCAGGTGAGGTAAGGCACTTGGGAATGCCAAACGTGCATCCCCATCCACGAGCCTTGGCTCTGCAGGAGGCTCTGAGCCACTGTTATCCCCTCTTGCTTCCCTCCTGCTTTCTCTCCAGCAGGGAGATCTGTGAAGCCAACACCACCATCATGTGCCCACTCTGTGACAAGTGCCCCTTCTGGGTCCTCTCTGATGCCTGCACCTATGCCAAGGTAGGGAACCCCCTTCCAA
Organism: Xenops minutus; assembly: GCA_035221455.1. Lineage (NCBI taxonomy): Eukaryota > Metazoa > Chordata > Aves > Passeriformes > Furnariidae > Xenops > Xenops minutus. The sequence continues at coordinate 8,873,066 of JAWWEE010000158.1, forward strand.
GGCAGCCTCAAGGTAAAGGATGGGGAAACACTCCCAGCTCATGCTGCTCCCACACCACTAGAGGAAAACCCACCCCAAATCAGTATCCATCAAAGATGATTTTACCAGTTAACAAGCCTCAGTATCCATCACTTTCCTGCATTTTGCCCTGCTGCAGCACTCTTTACCTGTCTCAGGGAGACCAGGGTGACAAGAGGATGGCTGAGCACACCTCGAGGTGCCACAACCCCTGCACCTCCCTGCCCCATCACACTCTTCCCTTCATCTCTTCCAGGTCACTCACATGATTGACAACGAGGCCACTGTTGTTTTTGCCATGTTCATGGCCATCTGGGGTAGGTGTCAGTGTCTGGATGTCCAGCACACACAGGTTGGGAGTGAGACAGGTGGTGGAAAATGGGACACCACCACAGCTTCACCATTCAGGGGATGGGTTTGGCTCTTATCTCCTCCCCTTCCAGACACAGCAAGAGAGAAAATCATCCTGGTGATATCCTCCAGCCCCCCAAATGCTCCTTGCCTCTTCTCCCTCAATCTTCCACTCATCACTGCCTTCTCCAAAGCACCCAGCAGCCCCTTGCCCAGTTTTTTTATCAGCTCCCTGTAAGTGGCCACAGCTGCAGGAAGGAGGGACCTCCAGACCTCTCCCCAACCTTCCCAAACCACTGCACAGCCTCTTATTTGCTGTGGGATGATGGGACTCCATCACCACCTTAGCTACACTTAGGGTTTGGCTTTAGCACAGCCCCTTCAGTTACCAGCACTTCAGGCATGGCATGGTCCTGGTCCTGTGTGTGGCCAAGGTGTGGGTTGCACAAGCTCAGTCAGGAGGAGCAGTCCAGATTAACAGGAGGGGTGACTGGAATCGGATTTGCAGAGGTGTAGCTGTGCCAGGGTGCTGTGCAGGACACCCATTCCACCTGAAAGGTGCATTTTTCATTAATCTCAAATAACGTGTCTGGCTGGCACCACGTGAACATGCCCAGTGCAGCAGAACAGCCCTGGGGCTCACTCTGTCCTATCCCAAATTCCCTATGGACACTGACTGGCAGTGAAAGCTCACCTGCAGCAACCCCATCCCCTCTCTGCTGTGTATCCAGGGTCCTGCCAGGTCCTGCACCGAGGTGCAGAGGTGCCCTGTCCTTCGTGGGCCAAGGGCAATCCAGGCTGGTTTGCCACCAGGTTGGATGTGACACGACCCTCCATCCCACTCTGTGCAACAGGGGAGTGGCTTTCAGAGCCATCCCTGAGTGTCACTTCACTCTCTCCTTCCCAATCCAGCCACTGTGTTCCTGGAGCTTTGGAAGAGGCAGAGAGCCACTGTGGTCACCGACTGGGACCTGTATGGGTGGGATGAGGAAGAGGTGAGAACATCATCTTTCCTGTTCAGGAGTCACCTGGACCTAGAAAAGACACATCGGAGGAGAGTCCCTTGCCCAGCATTAGCTCAGTCAGATTTGGGCACGCTGTTATGGGTTGGGTGCTCATCCCTGTCCTTCTCCAGCATTGCTCATCCCATATGTCCATTGACACAAGAACCTCTGGGCAGAGCACTGCTGGATCCTTTCTTTCCCATTCTGTTCATTTTAGTTTTTCATTTGTGTTGCAGGAGGAGCTGGCTATGCAGCTGATCAATAACTTGCAGCACGAACCCCGGCTGTACCAGCACTCCTACTTCCGCAGCACCATCGTCCTCCTCTTGGTTCTGTTGATGGTACGTGCCAAGTGACCATGGGAAGGTCTGGCTTAAGGGCACGTGGGCTTCCTCCTTCCCTCCCTACTCTGGAGCACCTCAGACCATCCTATTGCTGGAGCAAAGGCAGAGACCAGGTTTTTAGGACAGGTCCCTGCCCATCACAAGGATCCAGGAGTTTCCTCATGCTCACCCCTTGCTGTGCTGATGGCAGGGGCCAGCCACCCTTTGGGGACCAGGGCTAAAGGCTCTTCTCTGGCAGTGAAGATCTCAGTGTCCTTGTCCCCCACTGTGGACCAGTGGAGAGTCCAAGCTAGTTCAGGTGGAGACATCGAACCATGGAATCATGGAATGTTAAGGGTTGGAAGGGACCTTAAAGATCATCTAGTCCCAACCCCCCTGCCCTGGACACAGACACCTCCCACTAGACCAGGTTACTCAAGTCCCTACCCGACCTAGTCTTGAGCACTGCCAGGGTTGGAGCATCTACAACCTCCCTTGGCAACCTGTTCCAGTGTCTCCCTACCCTCACAGCAAAGGATTCCTTCCTGATATGCAGCCTGAATTTCCCCTCTTTCAGTCTGTACCCATTACTCCCTGTCCTACCCCTTCACCCAACTCAAGAACCTCCTGGCCTTGACCATAGAGCGCGGGTTCGCCTTTGAGGCCACACCCAGAGCCCTGGTTGGGGGGGACACTGGTGGCCCCATGGCCTTGTCACCTTCCCCCCTACAGATCGTGGTGTTCATCGGCATCGCCCACGCGCTCGTCATCTACCGGGTGATCGCCATGGCGTTCTTCAGCCAGAGCAGCCTGAAGCTGCTGCGCGAGCGCGCCGACGTCCTGGCCGTGATGTCGGGGGCCGTGCTGCACTACGTCACCATCGTCATCATGACCAAGGTGACACTGGGGTGCCCGGCGGGTCATCCTCCTGGCTTCCCCACCACCCTCCTCCCCGCTCACGTGTCCCTCTCTCCCGCAGATCAACAGGCGCGTGGCCCTGTTCCTCTGCGACCTGGGTAAGGGAAACTGGGAAACTGGGGGTGTCCACCTGCCTAGTGACACCTGCACCCCAACAACGCCCAAATGCACCCAGGCTGCCGTCCCCTTCCCTTCCTCCACCATCACAAGTCATCTTCTGGGAAGCTCTAGCCCCGCAGGTCCCCAAGGGAGGCCAGCAGCCCCCCAAACACACACTCATCTGTGCCCCATCTGCTGCCAGCTTTGCTGTCCCACAGCCACTTTATGCTTTGGAGGGACATTCACCCTATAGGGCTGAGACCAAGCACAAGCAGGAACCCACCAGAGATCCAGGAGAGATCACAACATGGATTTCCTCGCAGCTGAAAGTCCCTTCCTCCCCAGGCTCGTGGTTCTGAGGGACCTCCTTGCTCTGCTGGGCTCACTTCCAGCAGAGGTGTCCCTGCCCTCATATGGAGGGCAGGAACACCTTTCCAACCTTCAGAGAGCTGCTGTGGCACCCGAGGGGGATCAGGGCAAGGTCCCACCACTCTTTGACCAAGCCCCTAAGCCTTGTTCCCTTCCCCAGAGAAACCACGGACCTTCTCCCAGCGGGAGAACAACTTTACCATGAAGATCTTCACCTTCCAGTTCTTCACCAACTTCTCCTCGCTCATCTACATTGCCTTCTTCCTGGGACGGTGAGTGGTGGCTGGAGGGGAGCAAAGGGCACGCAGGGCTTGGGGTCCCCAACTCTCCCCAGGGTCCAGGGACAGCCCAACCCCTCCGCCCTCCCTGCCAGGCATAGGGACCCCATTTGGGGTTCACAGGGGGGCCATGACTCAGTGGGTATTGCTGTTGTTGCTTCCTCAGGATCAATGGCCACCCAGGTCACTACGTGCGCATCGCAGGCAGGTGGAGGCTGGAGGAGGTGAGACACTCACCCTGAAGCTCTCTGACACCAGCAACAACTCCCCTTCTTCCCTTCCTACTGCCTAGATAGGCTCTGGGAATCTCAGCTTCCTCCTCTAGGAGAGGGCCCCTCAGTCCCACCCTGCTTGCAGGGCATAACCCCTCTCCTCTCGTCCCTTCCAGTGCCACCCCAGTGGATGCATCACTGACCTCTTCATCCAGATGGCCATCATCATGGTGCTCAAGCAAAGCATCAGCAATGCAATGGAGTATTTCAGCCCGTAAGCTTCCCTTGCTGAAGCCCCTACGCTGCCAGGACACCATCCCAGCTCTCACAGGGAGGAACCCTGGTCTTCAGGTCCTCCATGCCCTTCCTCCAGGGATGTCCAAGCAGCAGTCCAGCCCTGCTGTCCTCTGCAGCAGCCACACAAATCCCTCTCTCTTGCAGCTGGATAAGGCACAAGCTACGCCAGAAGCATAAGCGCCCCAAGAAGAGGAGCATGATGTTGGGAGAGGAGGAGGAGGCTGAGGACCCCTGCAAAGCACAGTGGCTGAGCAACTATGAACTCAACGAGGTCAACATCTTCAGCTTGTTCAACGAGTTCTTGGAGATGAGTACGTAGGGCAGGGGTTGGTGAGGGGGGTGATGGGGGCAGAGCCACATGTGCTTCTTGGCTGGGGAGTGCTGGATGCTGTGGAGTCTTCCCTGTAGGAAGGAAAGAGAGAGCTTCCCAAAACAGAAGGAGCAGGCAACTGTGTTGGCCTTGGACGCTGCCTCAGACCTTCCTCTCCTCCCAGAGTGTTGGCTGTAACCCCAGGGTGGCCCCTCAACCCGTGCCCTGTGGGCCCCCATAGATCCCCCCCTTCAACAGCCCTGTGAGAGCTGGGGTGCCCCATGGGGGCATGAGGTCCCCAAGACAGGTCTATTTCTCCCTTCCACCCCTTCAAAGCCCCCCTGACACAAACCACAAAGCAGGACAAACCCAGACAGTGTTCAGGACCTTTGGAGACATCCCCCCTGCGGTGGCTCCATACCAGCACCCAGTGTCTCCCCTTCTGCAGCAATCCAGTACAGCTTCACCACCATCTTCGTCGCCGCCTTCCCCCTCGCCCCGCTCCTGGCATTCCTCAACAACCTCTTGGAGATCCACCTGGACGCCAAGAAGATGATGCAGCTGTACCGGCGCATGGTGCCCAGGAAGGCCAATGACATTGGTGAGAGGGGGTCCATGGGCACCCTCCTGCCAGCACTGCTGCTTGGGCCAGCGGTGCCAGGGCTTAGCCCCTTCCCCAGTAGACCCTGAGCATCCCATGGAAGAGGGAGAGAACAAGGGCAGCTGCAGGATGTGGAAGGAGAAGCCACTTCAGACCCTGCAGAGGCTGAGGGCCAGCATGGACTGGCCAAGCCAAGCCTGTTCCTGGGATGGAGCTGGGGCTGAATGAAGGCAGGGAGCTGGCAGAGGGGGCCTAACCGGCTGCTCTTCCCCTGCAGGGATCTGGCTGCAGGTCCTGGAGGCCATCGGCATCCTGGCTGTCATCGGGAATGGACTGGTGATCGCCATCACCTCCGACTTCATTCCCGTGCAGGTCTACAAGTACATGTACAGCCACTGTGCGAGGGAGAACCGCACCGACATCGAGTGAGTTCAGCCCCTGAGCACACCCTGCCTGCAGCGTCCCCACCTGCCTGTCCTCACCTGCCTCACTTCCACCACTGCAGGGGCACGAGGAAGCTGAGCTGTCCCCCAAAGTGGGGTTGGGGGGGAAAGGGGACCAGGGAAGGGTTTGCAAATGGCACCATCCTCAGCATCCCAGCTGGCCTCCCACTCACATCATTCCAGTGGTGGCTAAAACTGGTGTCCTTACTGGAAAGGGCACATGTAACATTGGAGAGCCTCAGGATTGCCAAGGTGCCAGCTCATGCTCTCTTCTGCCCTTCCCCTGTTCCTTCAAGCCTTGGCTGACTGACCCACTTCAGGCAAATTGGACAGAAGTCTCAGAGACCTCCATTACTCCCAGGCTTTGGGAAAATGGGTAGTGAGGGAGATGAGGGAGAGCCCCTGGCTCCCTCAAAATGGGAAGTTACAGTGCTTAACCACACTATGAGTCACCTGAGAACCCACACACCAGAGAAACCTTAGAAATGAAAGCCACAGACAGAAGGGTTTTGTAGCCAACTAGGGACCCCTGAGTTCCCCAGAAAAGACAAAAGCTGCTTGGTGTGGAGCATCCCACAACCCCTCAAAATGGCCACAAACCCAGTCCTTCCTCACAGCTGCTCCACTGGGTACATCAACCACAGCCTCTCCGTCTTCCACATCCAGAACTTTGAGCCCAACACGCTGCCCAACATCACCGGGCGTGAGACCAAGGAGTGCAGGTAGGAGCATCCCCCACACACTCCCTGCCCATCACCAGGACATCCAGCCTGCAGCCAGGGAGCGCCTGGTAGCGGAGCTGTAGGCAGCTGGGGGAAGCTGCTGGGTGTCCTCTCGGATCCCCATGGAGGGTGCCAAGGCAGGGTGTGATACCTGGCACGGGGGAGCCTGGGCTGGCACCGATGGGGCTGTGCTGCAGGTACCGGGATTACCGGAACGCCGATGACTACACCTACACCGTCCAGTTCTGGCACATCTTCGCAGCTCGGCTTGCCTTCCTCATCCTCTTCGAGGTGAGCACCCAGGAGGGCAGGAGAGGGCTGGGGCAGGGGGCAGTGGCTGAGTCCAGGCCCCTTGCCCAGGCTGGGAGCCTTTGACTGCCTTTGCTTCCTGCAGCACGTGGCTCTGTGCGTCAAGCTGATCGCAGCCTGGTACATTCCTGATGTCCCCCAGAAGGTCAAGAATCATCTTCTGCACAGAAAACACACTGACCTTCGTAGAGAACTGAGGTGGGTGATGCCCCAGTAGGTGTCAGAGGTTTGGAGATGGTCCAGCCTGGAGCAGGAGGACTGGAGGGCTGCAGGATCTGTCCACTCCAAAGCCCCATTTCCTTTGGAAAAAGCTCCAAGTTAATATAAGGAGTGATTTTGCCCAAGTTTTCTGTCCAAACATTGTTTAAAGTAAAAGGACTAAGTATTTCAGCAGGAAAGCCAAGAGCCCCAGGCTGAGGTGCCCTGGTGCTGCTGTCCCAGACAGACTGAGCCCCACTCTCAGGAGGGCTCAGCCTGCCCCCTTCCAGGGCCACCGTGTCCCAGCTGCCACCCATAACCCCAGTGGGAACAGAGAGTGGGGTTCAAGAAGCACCACACTCCCACAGTTCAGCTTTCCAGCTCTGCCTTCCCACTGATGGTGGGATTTCCCACCAACAGGTGTTTCCCACACACAGCCTGTCGTTCTTCCTCTAGTTATTCTTGGCAAAAGGCCCCATTCCCACTGAGACTGTTTTTCCCACACCTCCCAGTTCAGACAGTTCCCTTCCCCAACACCCCTCTCCTCTCTCCCCAGCATGATGGAGTACTCCACCGAGGTGTAGCCACTGCTCACCAAGAAGAAGCAGAATACAGACTTGAGCCCCCTCCTCAGCCTGGCAGTGCTGTGGGTGCTGGATGAACCCCCCTGGCATTGGTGCCACGTGTCCCACCTGGGACCAAGCTGGACATGAGCTGGGAAGTGACACCAAGACAGTGGCTTTGCAGGAGCAGGATGCTTTCTGACTTGGAAAGGAAGGATGCTGTGGCAGAGCCGGGATGTGCCTCCCCTGCACATGGAGTGGCTGGGACAGAGCTGTGGCACTGGGGACAAACCCAGGGGCAGAGCTGAGCTGCAGGAGGTGACCTGGGTCCTCCTCACACACTGCCTTAGGCACAGGAAACGCCAGTGACCTCATTCCAGGTTCCCTCTCCAGCCCTGTTTTTGCACTTTGGCCTCTTTTTCCACTGCTTTTCGTGACCTCCCCATTCTTGCACCGCTGGGGAATTTGTGTCCCTCTTTCACCACAGTTCTCAGCATGACTCCCACGTGGCTGCAGCTCGGACCTGCTGTTTCCATGGAAAAAATGCCGTTGTTATCCTGACTGTGTTTAGCTCCAGGCTCAGCCGGGTCCTGACAGCTGTGCCTGGCTCAACCTCCAGCAGCAAACAGTCAATAAACACAACAACTGCATCGACACACAGACCTTCACTTGCTGCCTGGTGTTGGTCCTGCCTTCCTCCTCTGCCATCCCCAGCATCCAAAGAAATCTTCCCCCAAAACCTTTCCTTGTCTTATTGGGTATAATCCAGATGGTGAGGGCTGTGTGGGTGCTGGCTGTTTAGGCACCAGAATTTGGCCCTTCAACCATGCACAGTGGGAAAACAGCCTGCTAAACATGCCAGGATAATGGAAATACCTGGGGAAATGGGAAAAACACAGCAAATCCCAAGTGGCAGGGCTAGCAGTGGTTATGCCACCTCTTCCCTTAGTGCTGGCTGGGCTCCTGCTTCTCCAGCTGCTGTGGACAGGAGGGGTTTGTCTGCAGCAGGAGCAGGGTCACACCCCAGGGCTGGACAGTGCCACAGCTCTGGGGTCTGACAGAGCATCCAGAGGCAGAGCTGTGGGGCTCTTACCTACCACAGGGATACCCACGATGGACAAGAAAGGACTTATCAGTTCCCTATTTGCTCCCAAACCTCCCTGCATCCTTGCCATCCCCAGGATCTGGGATTGTTCATTGTGACCCTTTACTATCCCACAAATCCAGCAGGTTTATGCTTGATTTCACAGTGCATCACAGTGTCCCATAACGTGTTCACCAATGCAGCACCCCCAGAAAGGGCTGCTCCATCAGCTGCTGCCCCAAACACACACAGCCAACACCTGTAGGGGCACAGGAGCAAGGGATTCTTTCCAGACTTCCAACCGGGTTCCCTCTGTTCCTTTTCCCCCCACAAGAAGCCAACTGCACTGGTATTTTACATCATACCCAAAGAGGAGTCAGAGCCAGGGTGTTTCTCCATAAAAACAGACCTACCTGTGGCCTGTACATATTTATTTCTATGTGTATAGAAACACACTGCACCCAGGGCCCTTTCCTGCCCTTTTTGGCCCCAAAGCACATGCCAGTCGATGCTTTTGCTGCTCAGCACCTGCAGTTCAGGTCAGTGTTTCTCCAGAGGCTGGTGGTGGTGCTGCTGCTGTGATCGAGCCCGTGCCCAGGGCGTGCTGAGGCTCTAATCACCTCCTTGGTAATTAGCTCAGGTGATACCTGCTGTCCACAAGTGGCCACAGCCAGATCCAGCTCCCCACCACCAGTGCCAGCTGGAGCAGCCACCTCCAGCACCAGCTCCAACCAGCAAAGAGGCTTTAAAGTCACGGAGAGAAGAAAACAGAGGAGAAGGAAACAAATGGGAGACCCCACGATGCCCACGGGCACAGTCCAGCTCCCCACGCCAGTAACTCACCTCCACGGCACCAGAGAGGGTTGAGTTTGCCCATGATCATCACAGCCCCAAGGTGCAGCCCTCCCACCCCCCAGAACAGCCCCCCAACATCCCCCCTGCCCAGTGGTGGTGGAAAACAGATTTCATCTTATCCTGACACCTCAGTGGGCTTTTCCAGCCATGGGAAAACGAGGGGTTTCACCCTGACCCCCAAGACTTATGCCACCTGCATCAGCTGGGTGAGTTGTTGTCCCTCTCCTCTTTTCTCCTTTATTCTCTCTTGTCCCCTCCCCTGAAGCTGGAGTTGTTGGATTTTCTCCCTGCAGGTACAGGTGGAGGTGGAGCAGTGGGAGGGAGGGACAGCCAACCCTTCCCACAGGTCTGGAGCCCAGGGATTGGGGCGGTGGCAGCGCCCAGCCAGGAGCAGGGGCTGAACTGGGAGGGGAAAAGAGATAAATTATTAAAACAAAAAGAGAAACCCCAAGCACTGATTTGGCCAGCCCCATCGGCTCGAGCAGAAGGTGACGGGCAGGAAGGCTGAGGCTGAGGAAGATCCAAAGGTAAACACAGCTCTGTTCCGCTTCCCTTTCCGTGCTGGTGGCACCTCAGACAGGGGCAGCGGGGTTTCAACCTCACCTCAGCCCTGTGGCTCTCCTCTGGCTCTCCTTCACCCTCCCCTGGCTTTCCTCGGGCTCTCCACCTCGATATCTCCCACCCTACACCTCCCTGGCCATTACACCTCCCAACCTGCCTCGCCTTCCCCATGGCCATGCTCCAGGGAATGCTGCCACCCAGCCATCACCCACCACCCCATGGCATCTACACGGTCCCCTGCCTCGAATCTGGGGTGTTCCCAAGCCCAAGGTGCTTGGAACTGCTGCCACCCATTAGCCGGTCCTCCTCCCTCCTTGTGCTCAGCAGCCCTGGTACCCTCTCCCCTATGGGCATCCAGCACCATGTCATGCCCAGGGTGGGGATTTGGGGCCTCCCTACACTCCCTGGCCAGGCTGGAGCTTGTTGGGGCTTCCTTATTCCAGAGGGAATTGATTTAGGAGTGGCCCACCCAGGCAGAAGTGAGCAGAGCTGGAGCATCCCACCAGGCAGAGACAGCTCCACGCTGCCCTGGTGAGCATCTCCCATCTTTTCTCCATGCAAAAGCCAGGTGGGCTGGCTCACCTCCATCCCTTGCTCTTCCTCCCCTGGCCATGGAGAGACCTAGTTAATCCTTTAGGTATAAATCACTTCCCAGCTGCTCGAGCTGAACAGGTACCGCCCGTCCTCCCTGTACCTTGACCCCCAGTTTCACCCCTGCCCAGCACTGCCCTGTCCCAGAGAGGAGCCCTGTTCCTCCACCCCTGCTCTGAGCTGAGCAGCTCCACACACCTCTCCCTTCCCCTTCCACACCAGCAGACACGGCTCCTCCAGGCTGAGCCCATCCCTTCTCCCACCCAAAATCAGGGTGCAGCCGAGAGCGCCGAAGCTCCGGGGAGAAGAAGCAGCCAGGAGATGCTTTCCCCTCTCCTGAACCCCAGAGTTAGGCTGGGTGGAAATGATAAAAACACCAGCACTGGGATGTCCTTGAGACTCCCAGCTCAGCCCTGGCACCCCCATCACCCACACTGGGGCTCTGCGGGTGTTTGGGGATGGCAGAGCCCAACCTTGCTGGGCTCTGCTCCACCAGCTGCTCCTGCTGTCCTCTCCTTCCCACGGGGCCATCGCAGTGACACCACTGCCTGTTGTGTGATGGGGGGGTCCCCGTGTGCCATCCCTGTGCCCTTCACGTCGTGCAGCTGTGCCAACCCCTGGGCACAGCCATGGGGTAGCAACTGGGATATGCTGGGAGCACAGCACCCACTGGAGGAGCTCTCCAGGTGGGAGCCTGTGTTTCCATAAACAAACCATCCCACTATTAATTAGCGAGTTCAAGGGCATCTCAGGCTGGGGGCAGCTCTGCAGCCCAGGGGGAGGCAAGGGAGGGTCGGCAGAGGAATGGGGTCCCACTGAGCCCCCCTTAAAGCCATGGTTTCCCATGAAGGTGCTGCACACCCTGTGGCTGAGCTCCTTTCTCCTCCCTGCTCTCAGGTTTGGAGCTGCAGCCGCGTTCTCACCATCCCACAGCCCCTGCTTGGTCATTAATCACCTCCCACCCGTAAATTCACGGTTGAGAAAGCCAGGCTGGGAGCCAGCTCAGGCAGGGCAGGTGACACGGTGGCCACCACACCATGGGTGGGACTCTGGCTTTACCGCAGAGCAGCGCCCACCACCCCCAGACCGAGCTGCAGGGGACAGGTGGGGACAGGTGGGGACAGGTGGGGACAGGTGGGCGCTCCCTGTGCCAGCCTGGAGCAGCCAGCACTCAGGGAGCCATTCCTGGTCTCTCCCAGGCCCAGCCCGCCCTGGGGCAGACGCAGGTGGACTTTGTCCCCCCCGGGACACGCCGCATGCAGGGGCCTCTGGTGATGCCGGCAGCGCCCGCCACCTGAGCACGCCATGGCAGGTAGGTGAAATCCAAACCCTCACCTGGCCTCAGCTGAGAAGGGTCCCTGTGCAGGGGGGGTCCTGCTCTGGCTTCACCTCCCAGGGCGGGCGAGGGTCCATGCCAGCCCCCCAAACCGGCTCAGCCTGTTGCAGAACAGCCCCGAGCGCCGCTCACTGCCAGACCCCCATGGCAGAGCCTGTTTTTCCGGCACGGCTACGGCAGTCGCCTGCCCAGCAGGGAGCTGGATCAGCTGTGCCATGCAGACCCCATCCCTGCTGTGCCCCCAGAGCCGTGTAGCGTGCCCCCCGAGATCCTGGTGCCTCCTGCTAATGAGACACTGGAGCTGGCACTGGGGAGCTGGGTCGTGCTGAACTGCACCGTGCGCTGGGTGGGCACCAAGCAGTGCCAGCCCGTCCCTGCCTGGAGCAAGGATGGACAGTGGCTGGGCAATGGGAGCAGCCAGGACACCACCTGGTAAGGAGCCTGTCCTGGGGACAGCCATCATCTGCAGGGGGGTGTCACCACGCGACCCAACCCACGGTGGCCCCATGTGCCCTCAGGTCTGCCCAAAATGCCTCAGAGCAGCTCCTGGCCAGCGTCCTGCAGCTCAACCTCACCCACGATGCCGACTTTGGGGTGTTCGCCTGCTGGTTCGGCAACACCACAGCCACCTTCACCCTGCGGCGAGCAGGTAGGGACGGGCTGGTGGCAGGGAGGGGACACCCCCATGGAGAGCCCATGTGCCCAGAGGCACTGAGGAGGGTGATAGGGACACTGCTGCCTCTCCCAGGGTGGCACATCGGGGTGCGGATCTACACCAAACCCAGGAAAGCCAGCCCAGGGACACCAGCCACACTCACAGCATCCTTCCCTGTCCTCGCAGAGACGGCGGGGCACGTGCCAGCGGTGCTGGCAGCCCTCCTGGTCCTGGCACTCCTGGTGCTCCTGGCTGTGCTCTACGTGCGGTGCCACCTGAACGTGCTCCTCTGGTACCGGAACCGCTACGGCGAGCTGGAGATCAACGGTGAGCCAAGGGGCACGGAGATGGTGCCTCCCTGGGAACAGCCTCCCCTGGCTCAGGGGACCCCCAGACCCCTCCCCGTGTTACCCCCTGCTCCGTGGCTCTCCCCAGATGGGAAGCTGTATGATGCCTACGTCTCCCACGCCACGGCCCCCGATGACCGAAAGTTCGTCCACTTCATCGTGAAGCCACAGCTGGAGAACCGCTACGGCTACAAGCTCTTCCTGGACGAGCAGAACATGCTGCCCAACTCAGGTAGGCACCAGCCCCACGTGGGGACAGACAGGGGGGTCACACAGGTGCCCAAGGGCTTGAGACCCCTTTGCCTGCAGAGCCATCAGCTGACCTGATCATGAACATCAGCCGGTGCCGGCGCCTCATCGTGGTCCTCTCTGTTGCATACCTGGAGCAGGATTGGTGCAACAGCAGCTTCAGGTAGGAGCAGAGCAGCTCCCATGGGACAGGGGAGGGGCTCATGGGTCCTTCACCCCTCTGCCATGTACCTGTCTCGCAGGGAAGGGCTCTGGAGGCTGCTGGAGCTTTCCAGGAAACCCATCTTCATCATCTTTGAGAGCCAGTACCGGGAGATCACCCACCCAGCCATCACCCTGCTGAAGCAGCACCAGAACACAGTGACCCTGCTGGTGTGGCGATCCGGCTCCATGGTGAGACCCGAGCCCGATCCTGACCCACCAGCACCCTCCTTCCATCCCCAGCACCCCATTTTGTGCCAGCCTCCCTGCTGCCCTCTGGGGCTGCTCCGTGCTGAGGTCTGAGCAGGACCCCCCATCCCACTGGCACCCTCCTTCCATCCCCAGCACCCCATTTTGTGCCAGCCTTCCCCTGCTGCCCTCTGGAGCTTCTCCCCGGGCTCCAGCACTAAAGAGTAGTTTAGGGCATTCATCTTTTAGAGAAAATTTAAAACCCAACCAGAACAGCCCTGGATCCAGGTGCTCCCCCCCAAATCCATGTGGCTGGAGCCCTGCGACGCTCCGGGGTCTCCCCAGTCTCAACCCTGGGAGCAGCAGAACTTTGGCCCATGGCTGCTCCGGCCATTTCGGGGCTAGGCTGGGAGCTGGAGCCTTGAGGAGTGTCCCAGCAGGTCGGGCCGGTTTCTCCGGTGGCGTGTTGGGCACGATGCCATGCTGGAGCACAGCCCTCACCTTGGCCGAGCTCCCGAGCCGAGCCTGTGAAACCCTCCCCAGCACCTTGTGGGGCCAGGCTTGGCTTCTCCACGGTCCCAGCACGGCTCATCTCCCTCCTGCCCCTCTGCAGACCCCGTCATCAGACTTCTGGAAGGAGCTGTGCCTGGCCCTGCCGCGCAAGGTGTCCTTCCAGGGGAGCGTGGGGGACCCGCAGACCCAGCTGCAGGAGGACAAGGACCCCATGCTGATCCTGCACAGCAGCTATCTGGACAGCACAGGAGACCTCGACCCGGACGGGGACCTCGGTGCAGGTCCATATCCCTGATGCTCCTCCTGGGGGGGACAGATGTGCACCAGAGGTCACATCTGGGGCTTTGCCACCCCTTCTGGGTCCAGCCCATTCCCCCCGCCACCTAAACCCATCTCCCTGCTCCTGCCAGGTCTCCGAGGGCGCGCCTTTGGAAGCCCTGTGCCCCCTCGCCTTGGTGGCCGTGGGGCTCCCAGGACTCCGGCTGTCAATGGGATGGAGGACATGCAGCTCCGGGATGGCCAGAGACCCGAGCTCGACGTCTCGGATCTGGGATCGCGCAACTACGGCGCCCGCACGGACTTCTACTGCCTGGTGACAGAGGATGACATCTGAGCAGGGCCACAGGACAGGGGCACGGTGTCCCCCACGCAGGGACACACGGACCAGGTCACGGTGGAGGAGCCCCAGGCATTATGATGGGACCAGAGCCACAGTGGTCATGGTGGGAAAGCAGGAGCTGGCTCTGCAGTGGGAAACCATCACCAGGGACACCCTGCTTGTAGAGCCACCCCTGGGTGCTGGGTCCTGTCCCTCGCCGTGGGCGGCAGGGACATTCTTCCTGCATGATGGACAAGCGCTGGGATGGGTGATGCTCTCCAAGGAGCAATGTGCCCCAGCCCCAGGGAGTGCCCGCTGGGAGTGGCAGCGGCACCTCTGTCCCACGGGAACCCCCGTGGCAATAAAAGGCTGCTGCACCCACTGGGTTTGTCCATGGCAGGGGTGACACCAGCAGGGACATGGGTGACACGGGGGGTCTCCCTACTGCAGACAGCAGGGTGGGCAGCTCCGTGATGTGCCTCTCCCCACACCAGTGTCCCTGCCACGCTGACTCAGAGCCACACCGGGCACGGCGAGTGGGGTGGCACCGTGGGGTGAGCTCACCCCATGCCGGTGTCCCTGAGGTTCTGGTGCCCCTGGGGTGCTGTCCCCCTTCCCACATGCCAGCCCAGCCCAGGGCAGGTGGGC
>JAWWEE010000158.1:8888007-8901297 GCA_035221455.1 Xenops minutus
CCCACATGCCAGCCAAGCACAGGGGCAGGTGGCCATCGTTCAAGGCCTTTATTTCAGGGGTACACAGGGCTCGGGGGGTTTGTACATGGAGAGCTGGGCAGGCAAACACCCCGTGACCCCCAGCCAGGACCGGGCTGGGTGCTGCTCACCAAGGGGGCTGCACCAGCGCCGAATGTGGCCCCTCCAGCAGCACCACCCGCTTCTCCCACCCTCCCACCCCTCTTCCTACTCTACCCCATTCCCCTTGGGGTGCACAGTGCCCCCCAAGCACAGGGGCTCCCTCCCCCAGCCCCAACCCTGCTGGCAGCCCAAAGCCACCCTGCATCCCACCCACGTGCCCTGGCCTGGCCACCACCATGGCAGGGAGAGCTTTGGACCCGCTGCCCTGCCTGTGCCCAGCACCAAGGGCACTGGGGACACCTCCCCACCCACGGGGCGATGCTGCTCAGCAAACATGACCCTTCCAGGATCCTGCTCCTGCCGTGCCAGCCGGGCCCAGCCCTGGCAGCAGGTGCTGAGGAGTGGCAGCGGTGGTGGCTCTGCCACGCTGGGACAGTCCCAACAGGGTGACAGATGGGGCTCCAGAGACTCCCCTGCCTTCCTGCAGTGAGGGCATGGGCAGCCCCAGTCACACACACCCCCCTTCCCGCCAGCCCCAGCAAAGAGGGCACACAGCACCACGCCACTGATGTTGCTTCCCAGCTCCCTGCAGTCCCTGTGCCACCCCATAAACTGTGGGAAGCCACCACAGAGCCCTCCAAGCCTCCCAAGCCATGCAAAGCCCTGTCCCCACCCAGCTGGGACACAGCACGTGTATCCCACAGCATATCCCACACTGGCAGGGGGCACTGACACCCACCCAGCCCTGCAGCTCACTCAGAGAGCTGGGATGAAGCACCCCCAGAAGCCCCCCTGCCCCAGCACTGCTCTACAGGAGCCTTCCCAAATCCCTGTGGCTCCTACCCCTCTGTCAAGCCATGGGACAAGCTGAGTTTTGCAGCCAGCTGGCTCAGGGTGGGGAGGGTCCCCAAGGGGTGCTATGGGGCAGTCCCCCATTAAGTGGGGTCCCCATGGGGGCCCCACAGAAGAGCCAAAAGCAGCCTCTGCGTTTAAGGCTGGGCAGGAGGGAGGACAAGTGTCCCCCAGCAGGGGAAGGGGGGAGGCACACAGGATGTGGCAGGGACTAGGCTATGGAGCAGGGATCCGATGGTGAGCAGCCTCCCCAGGGCATGGCCAGCAGCACGGAGCATCCCGGTGGGGCACTCCGGCTCCTGGGGTGTCCTCAGAGGCTGAGGAAGTCCTCCTTCCGGTACCCCTTCTGCAAGGAGACAGACCCCCATCACATGGGGCAGTGGGAATGTTCACACAGACCCCTCTGCTCCAGCATCTATGGGCCACACTGTCCCCACCCCACCTGCACAGGACAATGCTCTGGGATGTCCCCACCCCTCAGGAGGGGCAGGCACAGAGTGGGGACCCACTCTGTGCTGGGACGCATTTGGGGGGTGTGGCTCTCCAGGGTGAATTCCCTGGCCTCGATTCCCTTGGGATCCCTGCCTCAGGACCTGCCCAGGTTGCAAGAGGCTTGAGAAGGGGTACGTACCATCTTGAAGTCCCGGTGGAGCTTGGTGTACTGCCACATGTTTCCCAGGAGGCTGGCTGCGGCTCGAGAGGACTTCTCATTGTCCGAGCTGGGACACAGATAGGGTGCAGTGAGTTTTGGGGACTGCTGAGCACCAGAGAGTGCCCACCAGCCCAAGAAGACCAACCCAGAAGACAACGGGCAGGAGGGAGCAGAAGCATCCTGATAGGGAAAGATGGCTGCAGCAATGGTGGGATGTCCTGCGAGGGTGGCTGAGGGCTGGCAGGTGGCCACAAGGTCATGCTGAGCCAGTCTGGGGACTCCCAACACCAAGGGAAGGGAAGGGAGACTTGAGACCCTTTTCCACCACGCTGGACCAGCGGAGGAAGGGGAGAGCAGGACAGAGGAGCCCAGGTGGGAGCTGGGACAGCCAAGCAGACAGGGAGCCCCCACCTGTCTCGCCGCTTCTTGATGAAGAAGAGCTTCCTGAGGCCATCAAAGTAGACGATGTCTCGGGCAGCCATGGGGCTCTCCACCACCAGGTTGTTGAGCACTGCGATGATGTTCACGATGACATCGGCGGGCGGTGCCTTGTCCCCCACGCTCCCCGGCAGCTTCTCGATCAGGTGACTGACCACCTTGGTGGCTGTGGGCAAAGGGCACGTCAGGGCTGGTGGCCAGACCCAGGGGACACGTGGGGGCAAGTTGGGGACAGAGGGTTCAGCCATGTCTGGAAAGTGGGGACGGACCAGTCGCTCAGCTGTGAGCAGGGACGGAGCAGGCAGGATGGGGCTGGGACATGGCTGGGGTTCACTGGAGACCAGTTTGAGGAGGGAAAGGTTGGAAGGCACGCCTTGGGCAGCCTCCCAGCACTCACACATCTCGTCCTTGTTGCGGGCGTGGCGGGACAGGTTGCGGATGAGCCCGGTCAAGGAGCGCAGCTGGTGGTGGTCGGCGGTGCGGACACGGTCCAGCACGGGGTTCAGGATGCGCTCCTGCTCCAGTGCCAGCCGGCTCAGCACCCCTGCCCACTGCAAGGCACACACACCCACTTGGAGACTCACCGGGCACTCACCAGCTCCATCCTCCCCTCCTTCTTCCTCCCTCCCCCCTTCCTTCTCCTCTTTCTCCTCTCCTTTCCTCCTCCTCCCGCTCACCGGGGCCAGGTCAAGGTGACCCCCCCACCTGCCCAGGTGCTGACCCAGGAAAGGAGGTGCCTCCTCTGCTGGAGTGTCCCCCTTCCCCGGGCATGGCAGTGATGGCCAAGCAGTGGGGACCCCCTGGCCCCCCCCAGGGACCCCCACTCCTCACCCTGCGGTCCCCAGCCGTGATGTTCTGCAGGGCACCCGAGGCTGCCTCCGTCGTGTGCTTGTTGAGCTCGCAGCGCTGCAGCAGCCGGTTGTAGATGCCCACGATCTGCGGGTTCCAGAGCCACTCCATGCCCTTGGGGTCCTTGGAGACCTCCGTGAAGGTGACGATGTCCGCGTTCAGGTAGTGCTGTGGGATGGGACCACTGTTAAACTCCAGGGCTGGACCCTCTACAGCATCCCTCACTGCCCGTGTCGCCTCTTCCCTGCCTGGGCAGCGACCTGGCGGGTCACCCTGGCTGTGTCATGCCCCATGGCATGGAAAAGCGGGGATTCAGCACCCTGATTCACCCCAAACACCTGATTCACCCTCCGCTGAGCTCATCCCTCGTGTCCCACCCACCAGCCGAGGCCGGCGTCCACCTCCGCCCCAGCATCACCTCTGCTGCCAGCGCTTCCCAGCGCCAACCCCACCCTGGTGGCACTGACCTCACGGGCTTTCTTGCTCTGGGGGCTGAAGCAGCCCACCAGCTCGCCCGTCATGGTGCCACCGGCACTCCTCCTGTGGCCCTCGAGGCGCTGGAGCGAGGACGGGGGCATCTCGTCGTACAGGCGGTAGGAGAGGTTGCGCAGGACACAGACGGCGTTCTCCACGCTCTGTCACGGGGAGATGGGGTGTGATGGGGCCATCCTGTGCCACCTGCCGGGTTGTCCCCAGCTGGCAAAGCCCCTGGGGAGTGATCCCCTGGGGCTCCGTGGGCAGCTGTGGCACCGGCTGTGCCTTGCTGTGCCCAGCGAGCCCAGACGGAGCCAGGCTGGTTCTCCCACCATCACATCAGGATGTGGTTTTGCACCACGACAGCCCTGTGGCCGCTGAGAGGGGGAAGTAGCACCTCAGCCCCCGCCAGCACCCAGGGCTCACCTTGTCCTCCGACTTCCCCACCTCCAGGGAGCTGTTCACGTAGTGGATCATGGAGTCCACCAGCCCATGGCACTCACGCATCTTCTGCCGGGTCTGTTGGCTGGCCGAGCTCAGGTTCCTGCATGGGGATGGGGGTCTGTCACAGAGAGGAAGGGATGCCCCACAGCCACCCTCTCCTCCTGCTCTGGGCACCCCCATTAAGGGGGCAGCCTAGACTTTGCCTGGGTGCACAAGTCGGGGGGACCTCCGAAACACGCCCTCCTCTTATGTCTCTTCCTAGCCCCAAAACTTTGCCCCCAGTGCGAGGACCTGGAGCAGGTACCTGAGGAAGCCTGTGGAGTTATAAAAGATCTCTGCCTCCGAGGGGTTCTGCTGGATGACACCTGAGCCTCCCAGCCCAGAGAGAGGGACCAGGACCAGGTCTGTGAGCTGCTCCAGCGTGTCCCGCGCCAGGCGATCCTTCAGGTTGTCACTGGAGGAGAGATTCCACAGGATCCCTGCACAGAGCGGGATCCTCAGTACCAGAACAGCTGAAAAGCACACCCACCCCAGCTCACCTCCCTGGGGGGCTCATGCTGACCACCCACAGCCAGGAGCAGCCGTGGGACAGGGCAGGTGACAAAGGACACAGAGGGATCACCCCTGTGCAGCATCACCCCAGCTTTACTCAGAGGGTGGCGGGGGGAGTAAAGTGCCACCCCCAGGGGAGGTGCCCACCCTAGGGTTGTCCCCAACCTGTGACATTCTTGCGGAGCTCGTCGTCGGGCTCCCTCAGCGTGCGCATGAGCTCGTAGATGCCGTTCTCCTCCACCAGCGCCAGCTTGTTCTCGGCGTTGTCGTAGATGAGGTTGCGCATGGCGCCGGTGGCGTGGCGCTGCACCTCCTGGTTGGGGCTGTTGAACAGCTTCACCAGCTTGGGCATGGCCTGCAGGCTGCGGGCCTGGGGGATAGCCCAGGGGGTCAGACATGCCGTGCTCCCGGGGCTGCTTCCAGCCCCTCCGCCCTCCCAGGGATGGGGTGCCCCCTTGTCCCACGGCGCGGGGGGCTCACCTGCTTCTTGGCGCTGCTGTCGCTGTAGCACTTGTGCTGCAGGTAGGCAGCGCCCAGGACCTGCAGGTTGGGGTCGCTGGCTATCAGGTACTTCACTGCCGAGGGCAGGTCGATGTCGTCAAACCTGGAACCACGGCCAGGTGAGGGGGGGTCCCAGCAGAGCTTCCCACAGGGCTCCTCCACCTCTGCACTCACTGCATCCCGCTTCCCTGAGGAACCCCACCAACCTATTTCCCTCTCTACCGTGTCCCACATCTCCAAGGAGCCTCCCAGCCCATCTCCTTCCCGCGGTGCTCCAGGGCACAGGACTCCAGCCCCAGCAGGATGAGCACCCTTCCTTCCCCTGTGTCTCAGGACGTGTCCATGGAGGAGCCAAAGCCACAGGCAGGACACTCTCCGGGGTCAGCCCATGCTGCGGTCCATCACCACGGGACCACCCTGTGCCCACCGCCCCCTCCTGCACCCCTTGTTCCCAGTGGGAACCGGAGGGCTCCACCCTCACGGGACGAGGACCAAACACCACCAGAGCATCCCCATGGCACTCACCCCGCGGCGTGGTGCCCGAGCAGCGCCCCGTGCCCATTGTACATCTCCACGGCGCGCGGCTCCGCGAGGTGGTGTCCGGACTCGGCCAGGCTGCGCACGGAGGGGGCGCGGGAGCCGTGCTCCCCCATTCCCAGGAAGGCCCCCGAGGACACCCCTGCGAAGGAGCCGGCGCTCAGCCGCGAGCGGTTGTTGCTCTGGAAGCGCTGGAGGGTCCGCATGGCGGGGGCGCGGATGGTGCGGCTCGGCGGCCCCTCGACGCCCTCCAGCCACTCGCAGCCCGTTTTGGCGGCCGTGCCCGCGCTCAGCTGCCGCTCCAGGGCGAAGGAGCGGGCGAAGCCAGCGCCGCCAGCCTGGCTCTTGTAGAAGGGCCGGTGCCCCGGCACGTCCAGCTGCTCGGAGAGGACGCTGTAGCGGTCGTCGGCGATGCCGGGCGGCGGCAGGGGCCCGTCGGCCAGGCGCAGGGAGCGCAGCGAGAGCGTGTCGAGGTTGTGCCGGTGGCGGTAGCTGCGCTCGTGGAAGGAGCTGGGCCGTGGGGAGGTGTTGGCCGCCTGCGAGGCCGCGTAGCCGGCGCCGTAGCCCCAACCCTTGGCCAGGCTCCCGTTGCCGATGGTGGCCATGCGCTTGTGCGGGGTGAGGTCCACGGCAGAGCGAGAGGACCAGCCGCTGCCCCGCAGGGTGCCGAAATCCTTCTTGGCCAGCGGCTGGTACAGCTGGCGGGGAGAGCAAGGGGTTAGGGGGGGCAAGAGCCCGCCCCTCTGTCCCCACCGCGGGAGAGGAAAGGATGGAGCCCCGAGCGCTCCTCGGCACAGCCGAGGTCCCTATGAGCATCCCCAGCCAGCACAGGGGTGGTGGGGGACGAACTGCCCGGTACGTACCGAGGCTTTGGGGTCCACGCCATTGCTCTGGGAGCGGGAGCTGAAGGAGGAGCGCAGGGTCGTGCCGTACTGACCACCTGAGGGACAGCGACAGAGGGGTCAGCGCGGGCGTGGAGGGGCAAAAGGGAGCCCTAGGGATCAGAGATCCCCCCAGCTCGTCCCAGGGGGACCCGCTACGGGAGCCGTGGTAGTGCCAGCGGTGCTGGGGGGGTGAAGGGGTGGGAGGAGGCTGCCTTCACCTGCCCGCTGGCCACGGGGAGCAGAAGTGGCCTCCCCGCCCTGCACCGTGCCCCGACGGCGAGGGCACTAATTGCCACCTTGGCGGGGACGCGGCAGCTCAGCCCAGTCCCTTCCACCGCAGCCAGATCGGCAGCCCAGGCATCCCCCAAAGCCACTCCTGGCTCCCCCACCCTGACAAGGACCTGGACACCCCACTGCACCCACTGGCACCTCACGCTGCCCATCCGGGGCTGTGCCACCACCCCAGGGCTGCCGGCCGGGTGGGATGGGGATGCCACCAGCCCCGGCGGTGCTGGGAGTGTGACTCATTCCTGCACCTGGGGCAGCCCCCAGGGTGCCGAAGGGGGTCTGCCCCCACCGCCAGGGTCCCCCAGCATGGGGGTCAGGGGCTCAGGGATCCCATGGCGTGCCAGGTGAGGCAGCAGGGCGGAGGCTGCCGGCGCAGACGTTAAATGGAGGAGCTGGAGCCCGGCCAGCAGCACCACTCGGGGCCAGGGGGGCTCTGCCAGGGCAGGAAAATCCTCCCCCCTCCCAGCCCAGCACGGGGCATGGGACCCCAACCCCAACCCCAGCGCAAATCCCTCCTGGCACAGTTCAGGGAGCTGAGGCAGGACCCCAAGAGGGACAACACGAGCCCACGCTGGGGCTGTGCCGCCCCTGCCCCAGTGCCGGGGGTGCTCAGGGCTGTTCGGGGGGCTCAGCCAGGGTGGAGGGCACCCCCAAACCCCCAGCCGGGGTGCTTCTGGATCCCACCACCAAGGAGGGGCTCCCACCGCCCATCCCACCACACATGCCGGGGGGGTCCCAGGTGTGCCTCCCACCTCTGCTCCCACCGTCCACGACGTCCTCGGCGCGGGTGGGCGCGTGGCCCCGGAGCATCATGCGGATGCGGACCTGCTCCTGGACACGGGCGCTTCGCAGACGCTGAGCCTCGGCCGCCTCCCGGCCACGCTCGTCCAGCTGCCGGTCCGAGGGCAAGGCCAGCGAGCACACTCCGGCCTCGGGCTGCAGGGCCGACAGCAGGAAGGTGTTAGTCTCCTGCATGGCGGCGTTGGGGGCCCTGGCCAGCCCGGCCGCCCTGCACAGGTGAGCGGTGCTGGCGGTGCTGGTGGCGGTGTTCTCCAGCCGTGGGGAGGCTGCGTCCCGTCCCGCCCCACTGCCACGCCTCGCCGCCACCGCCGGTGGGAAGGAAGGGGCCCCACCGGGGCCACCGGCACCGTCGTCACCGTCATCATCATCACCATCACCATCGTCACCAGGGGTGACCTCGTGGGGACGAGGGCGCGAGGGGTCCAAGGGTCTGGGGGGTCCAGGGGTCTTGGGAAAAGCCAGGGTCCCCTTGGGCAGCTGCCTCTTTTATCTCCTACGAGAGCCCCGGACCCCCCCAGCAGCCTCCCTGCTGATCCTCAGAGATTCAGGTGGCTCTGCCACTGAGTCCCAGACCCCCACATTGCCCCTCCAGTGAGCCCTGGAGTCTCCTAGAAGAGCCCCAGGCCCCTGGACAACATTCCCATTGACTCCCAGAGACACACATGGCCCTGCCACTGAGCCCCAGACCCTTACATTGTCCTTCCACTGTGCCTGAGACCCCCAGAGAGCCTCCTGGGAGAGCCCCGGACCCCCCTAGGACCTCTCTGTAGAGCTCTGCGTCACTGCATTCTCCCTCCAGTGAGCCCTACATGGCCTTCTAGGAGACCCCCGCGCTCCAAGGAAGCTCCTCAGCCTGCCCCAACCCCTTCACATCACCCACTGCTAATTCCCAGGTAGCTTCCCTAGGGACCCCCAGACCCCTGAGCCACTTTCCAGGGGCACCCTGGACACCCTGGCAGCCCCACAAAGACCCCAAGGCCTCGAGTGCCCCTTGGGTGCTGGGGGGCCAGCCCGGAGCGGGGTCTCCCTGCAGTAACTCCAGGCTGGGCCCTCCCTGCTTTGCTTTTCAAATCAGCCGGGGGAATTAAAAAACAACAATAATAATAATAATAAAAAAAAAAGGGGCGGCTGAGCGCCGCGGGCGCGGCGGTGACGAACGCGGTGACTCAGGCGCTGCTGCCACCACAGGTACTAATTAGCCTCACCCCACCTGCCGAGCCCGGCACGGCCAGACTGGGGGACACCACGATCCCCCAGCCCGGGATCAGCTCCCCAAAAATCCCCCCCTTCCAGCGCCAGGTCACGCTGCTCTCCCGCAGCCCCCGCTCGCTGAGCGAGCCGCGCGTCCCCGTCCAGAGCTGTGGCGCTTCTCACCCTTCCCCTCTGCCCTGCTTGGGGACAGGGTGGGCTGTCCCGGGGCCAGGGTGGGCTGTCCCCCCGCCAGGCTGGGCGGTTCGGGCTGTACATCCAGCCCCGGTTCCGCGCTTGGCGTCACCGCGGTCCGGGCTGGGCCGGCTTTACAACACCCGTCGATGACACCAGGTTTGCGCTTCGGTCGGGGGTGAAAAGGGCGGCTGTCCCCGAGGAATGTGCCGCCGTCAGCAGGAGCCAGGCACTGGGGCGGGGTGGCAGGAGCTGCGGGCCAGCATTTTGGGGTGTCGCTCTCCCCAAACCCATCTCCGTGCCACCGCCGTCGTGCCAGCGACCCCGGCTCCTGGAGGGGACTCCAACTTCGGGGGTTTTTGAGGGTCCCCCTCTTTGCTGCGGGGTCACTGCTGACCCTTTCGGGATGCAGCACGCAGGAAAACCCCCGAGGCCCCCCCCATTCTCCTCCCAGCTCGGCACCGCCCCACGGGCGCTCCGGCTTTGGCAGCGCTCCGCGGGCGCTCCCAGCGCTCCGAGCCGGGATGAATCACGGGCTCCCCCCGCAGCGGGCGGCACCGGGGGCGGATCGCTCCCAAAGCAAGACAGCGCTTGCCCCTGGTCCCCGTGCCAGCATCCCGGGGGATCGCGGCCATCCCGGAGCCCCTCCAAACCCAGGGGCTTCGCGGACACCCCCAAATCCGCTGGCAGCCCCCAACCCAATAAAGATCTGCCCCCCTTTCGAGCCCCTGTTCTGTCCCCGGTGATGACACTGCCGCGGCAGCTTCCAGGTGGAAATTCGGGGGTCCCGCGGGGTTTTGGGGCAGGTTTGGAGTCGGAATGGTCGGTGCTCGCCTAGGCAAGCGGCTCCTTAATTGGGGAAGGGTCGGACGGGAAGGGGATGCGCCAGGGGGTTTAAAAACGGCAAAACGGCAGACACACAAAAAAAGAAAAAAACCAAAACACAAACACATTCGGAGCAAAACCGAGGGAGTCCCGAGAGGATCCGACCACAGCCAGAGTGACACAGGGATAAACAACCTCAACCTGGCAGGGGGGGTCCCTAAAGCTGTTGTTGACCCCCGTTCTCAGCCTGGAGGCACCTCTGTCCCTCCCTCGTGGGGTGACAGAGCCACACGGGCAGGGAGACCCCGGTCCCGGGAGCACCCCGTGCTCTCCCACCCCGAGCACCACGGAGCACCCATCCCCATGCCCGGGTGCCCAGGGCCAGCATTTGAGAGCAGGGAGTGGCCGGCGTGGCTCCATGTGGCCCGGACACCGGGCACACGTGCCAGGAGCCACACTGGGGACACTTCGGCATGGGAGGAAGGAGGGAAAAGCCTCCTGGCCAAAGCTGGCCCAGATATTGGAGCCCTAGACCCCTGGCACACCAATGGGTGGCGAGGGTGGCACCGACTGTCCCCAGTGGGGACGGCCACTCCGATGGCCATGGGACCGATGGACACGTACCTGGCTGGGTGGCCCCGAGGGGCCATTGCCCTGCAGCATCCTCCGGGCAGGCAGGTGCACCCCTGGGTGCTGCAGGGGTGCGGGTGGGCGCCGGCGTCCTGCGGCGGGCGTGGGGCGCACGGGGCCCGCCCCACACCTCGCCCAACCAGTCTCCTCGCCGAGGTTTTGCATGGAACCCGCTCGCCTCCCCGCCGAGGCTGGGCTTTTTTTGGGGCTCACGGTGGCTCCTCAGAATCGTCAGCACAGGGGCAGTGCGGGTGGAGGGGCTGGGGGTCCTCACCCCCACAGCGGGGCCGCATCTCAGCTGCTTTCATGATGCTCCAAAGAGTCCCCAAGGGTCCCCACCGCCACCATGGCCATGATCCAACAGGGTCCTTCCCACCGCATCCCCCTGAATCCCCAGCACTGGGTTTTGGGGTGCCAGAAGGAGAAGAGGGAGGGGAGGTAGAGCTTGGGGGCGCACACATTTTTTTGGGATGCAAGGGGGCTCCCCCAGGTTCACAGGGAGCGTGTTTGTGTGCGTGGGATGCAGCACGAGCCCTTTGAAGCCAGATAAGCTGAGAGGGAGCGTTTGAAACGGGCCAAACCAGTTTGGGGGCCACCACTTAGCCCAGCACCGTGGCCCAGGTCCCCCCGTCACACCCCACACTCGCCGGGGGCCACTGAGAGGGGACCCCCTGGCAATGCCTAATGCAGGGCTGGAAGCTGCCAGGACCCTCCCCATGGCCACTGCTGTCACATGTGGCCCGTTCTCAGACAGGGGCTATTGGGAGACTCCTGTACTCCCTCCACCCTCCAAGACCCCCTGGTTGGGGCACAGCCCCTCAGCGAGGCTGCTCCAGGCTGGCATTTGCCTCTACATCCCAGACAAGCCCCAACGCCTTCGCAGTGTCCCCGCAGGGCAGGGAGAGCCAGGGCTGATTCTCCAGGAGTGGGGACCTGCCCGTGCCCCGCTGTCACCTGGGGCTCCAACAGCCGGCCTGGGAGAGGCTCCCTGTGGCTCCTGCAATCCCCATGATCCCTGTGTCATCCTGTAGCCACAGCTCAGCCACTACCTGAGAAACAAACCCTCCGGCGTTGTGCTGCTGGCCCTGCCCCAAGCAGACACCATCAGCCGGCCCCAAACTGTCCCCAGCACCTGTGGGGACGGCACTGATGCCACCAGCTCCTGCCAGCACCAGCAGCAGCTCTGCATTTGGCTGGGCCTGGTGCCCGCTCTGACAACAGTGGCTTTTGGAGCTCTTCTGCCTGGAAAGCTGCTGGAAAAGCTGTGCCTAAGGCCAGGCAAGTTTTGGGATGCAACTGGTGGCCCGGGGGCCACGGGGCCACCCGTTCTTGCCCAGCCACAGACCAGCTCCCGGCGTAGCGGGCACAGCCCTCGCCCACAACAAAGCGCTTCCAAAGTGCTGAAAAAAACAGGGAGCAGGGCAAGGAGGGGAGAAACCACCACTGCCTGCCGGGACAGTCCCTTCCTGGCAGATCCTGGGGCCACAAGGACCAAATTTGGGATGAAAAGCTCCCACTCAGACTGTGGCTATTTGCAGATGGCACACGGGTGGCTGACCCCCCCCGTCCATCCTCACCCCAAACCCTGGGGATGCTCCAAGCGAGCCTGGGGGATGTGGATGTGGAACAAAACACTCGGGGAAACTCCAAGGCTGTTTCAGTTCTCCCAGGGGAGCAGCCCAGGGGATCTGGGGGTGCAGGAGCCCGTGGCAGGTGGGACAAGACCAAACCCCTGAGATGCTACCTCAGCTGGGCACAGCCACAGGGAAGCACCAGCACAGAGCACAGCACAGGAGGGCATGGACAAGTGTGCCAGGCCACACAGAGCCACTTGTGGCTCCCCCTTGGCTCCCCTGCCCAGGGCAGCCCCCCATGGAGCCTGTGGGGTGCCAGAGGCTACCTGGGTGGAGCCCAGGTGTGGGGTGGAGGCTCGGCAAGCCCGGGCATGTGGCCGGGCATCAAACAGGGTGCTGCCTCCTCCTCCTCCTCCTCCCTCCTGCACGGAACGCTGCTGCCCGCTCCCACCACAGGGAGGGGACCCTCGGGGACCAAGGGACAGAGGCCAGCCTGCAACCCTGCCCAGGAGTGGGGGTGATGGAGCAGAGGGAAATCCCAGCCAAGACATTGATTTTATTTAAGAATAAAAAAAACCAAACCCAAACAGACAAAACTTCCTGAAAACAGCTTCCTACCTTATAATTTCACAGAAATTAGCTTGGAAATGTCGTCTGCCCGTACCTGCTCCAGGCTCTGCCCTATCCCCCCACCAGCCCAGCCCCCTCTGGGGCTCTGCCCCCCACCCACAGCGTGTCCCCGAGCACAGGGCACAGCCAGACCCTCCTTCCCTCCATGGGGTCTCCACAGGTCCTGGAAGGGGAGCAGGAGTGTCTGGGCAGCCCCAGTGGGTTCAGAGCCCCCCTCACTTCTGTGGGTACCAGCAGCCCCCCCAAAGCTCAGCTCCCCGGCCTGACATGGGGACAAGGTACTTGGTATTTTGGGGGGGGTGACAACAACAGGAAAGGGGCTGCAAAGTGAGCTCCAGTGGGGATCCTGGGTGCCACTATTCCACCTCCATCATCCCCAGCCTGGCCCAGCCCCCCACAACCCTTTGGGACCTGGCCCAGCCCCCCGGGACCCACCATCCTGGCACAAAGGAGTTAATAAATTCATTGCTGACTAAGAAATTAGACCCTTAAGGAAAAAAAAAGCCCACCACCCACCTTGGCCCTCCCCACACCCCTTTCCCCAGGATAACCGTGGTGGGTGTCGGGGTGCCCCCCGTGCCGGCACCGGGGCGTGGTGGTTGGGGACAGGTGGGCACTGGGGTTTTTTGGCTATGGGCCAGGCTTGGGCACTACTCCTTGGAGGGCTTCTTGCTGCGGGTGTTCCACATGCCACGCTTGGAGTGGTAGTAGTGGTAAAAGTTCCTGAGGCGCAAGCGCTCCACTTCCAGCCCGCTCTGGAGCACCCTGTGGATGGAGGGATGGGGCTCACGGGGGGATGGACAGGGCTTAGGGCATGGATGGACAGAAGGATGGGGCTCACGGGCGGATGGCCTGG
>JAWWEE010000158.1:8901488-8920691 GCA_035221455.1 Xenops minutus
GTGGATGGAGGGTTGGGGCTCACGGGGGGATGGACAGGGCTCAGGGCATGGATGGACTGAAGGATGGGGCTCACGGGGGGATGGACAGGGCTCAGGGCATGGATGGACAGAAGGATGGGGCTCACGGGGGGATGGACAGGGCTCAGGGCATGGATGGACAGAAGGATGGGGCTCAAGGGATGGATGGATGGATGGAGGGACAGGGCTCAGGGATGGTTGACCCTGCTGCTGGGGGTTTAGGGGCTGCAGGACCCCCATGCTCATGCTCACCTGTCCAGCAGCTCCCAGTCCTCCCCACCCCAGCGGTCCCGGAACTCCTCCGTGTTCATCCCTCCCACGCGGTCAAAGTCCGACTTGTAGATGCCAAAGAGGCCAAAGCCATTCACCTCCCAGTAGCCTGGAGGAGGAGGAGCAATGAGGTGAGGGGTGAAGAGCACCCCTACATGCCCATACCATCCGCTGTGTTCTCCCCACCACCTGCAAGCCATGGGGATTCCCTCTTCCCACTGCGAGTTCATCCCCATCACTGCCACTTCCCATGGGGGTGCACTAGGTGACAGCCCTGTTTTGGGGCACAGCACACCCAGTGCACCCCAAGCACCCTTGGATTTGAATCCCACCCTGCCCAAGCAAAGCAATCCCATCCTCCCCTGCATCCGAGCCTGGCTGTATCCAAACCCTGCGCCGCAGTGCTCTTGTGCAAACAGGGCATATTTCCCAGCTGGAAAGGGGTCTCCCCTCACCATTGGGCTCCCGGGGGGAGCTGCCACAGCTCAGCCTCATGACGATGGGTGCATAGGCCAGTTTGCCTTCCACGCAGTGCTTCCGGATGCTGTCCAGGATGTTGGGTGGGAAATGGATGTGCAAATCGCAGAGGAACACGATGCTGTGCTCATCCTACAGGAGGGGCAGACACAGGTCAGGGGGATCAGGGCAGAACAGCCCCGGGAGAGAAGCCACGGACAGAGCTGGTCCTTGTCCCTGCTCACCTCCACTGTGTCCACACCAGCCTGGAGCCCGGCTGAGCGCTCAAAGTTCCCGGTGCGGCGCAGGTACTGGAACCTGGGGAGAGAGGACAGGACAGGTAGTGCTGGGGACAGACAGGGACACAGGCAGGGCAGGGACAGGGACCACCAGCACAGGGAGGGGAACTTCTCAGGAAGGGCCAGGTGCTACAGCTCACACCAAGGGTTCCCCTGCAGAGTCAAGAGTTTCTGAATCCCCAACTCCATGTGAAAAACTAGTTTGAACCCCCAAAAAACGAGGAGGAGGTTAGGGTTAGGGTTAGGGGGAGGAGGGAAGGGGAGCTGTGCGGGTGAGGAAGAAGCAGCAGGTTGTGTGAGCACTTATCCCACCCTGGGGAGGCACACAGACCACCCAAGGCTGCAGGCTGGGACCCATGTGGGGGGTTACCGGGGCAGCCGGGCATCCTGCAGGGCTTTCTCCACATCCATGTCCTCGCTGTCAAAGTCCACCAGGATGACGTTGAAGTTGGCATCCCTCGTAGCCCTGTAGAGGCCGGCCATGTCCGAGATGAACTGCTGAACCCAGCGGGCTTGGTTCTTCACTGCCAGAGACATGGCCCTCAGGCTCACACAGGGGGTTTCAGAGCAACCCCATCCCCAGCCAAACCCAACCCCTTCTGATGAGAAGCAACACCCTCATCCTGAGCCAGCCGTAGGATGTTGATGGAGCAGCAGAGACCCTGGAGAGCCGTGTCCTGCTCTCACCTACCTGGCACCACAAAGTGCACCATGACGTCCTGCCTCCAGCTGAGCCGCAGGGGCCGGCACAGGATGGGTTTTCCATAGAGGATGCTCCAGGCACTGGGCTGGGGCTCGGTGGCCCCCAGGGCCAGCCCCTCGGGGTTGGCCTCGGCACTGTCATCCTGCTTGCCCTGGTGCAGCAGGACGTAGACGTACTCGGAGAGCCGCACCGTGCGCCGGCCCCGCTCTGCCAGCTCCAGCTCCAGCAGGTACCGGTTCCCCCGGGCCGTATCCCGGCGCTTCTCCACGTTGATGATCCTCAGCAGAGTATAGATGCTACAGGCAAAGGAGAAACCTTGAAATCCCCGTCACCGTGACCCAGGACCCACCATCCAGCCTGGCGGGGTGCAGGCTCAGCCCCCAAACTCCTGCTGGCATCCCATGCCCTCCTTACCCTCCGTTCTTCTCGTTGAGCCTCTCCATGTACTGTGCCACCACATCCACCACCTCGCCCTCGCTCAGCTGCAGGTTGCCCGACACGTTGCAGCGCAGGTCGTTCCAGTCGGAGCGCAGCAGCTCGAAATCCACGGAGCTGACGCTGAACGTCCTCTGCCAGTTGATGGAGTCCTCCAGCCAGCCCTGCTGCAGCTCCCCTGCCTCGTAGGAGTAGTCCGACACTTCTTCCTCCTCCTCCTCCTCCTCCTGGCCCTTTCCCTCCTCCTGCCGTGATGCTGTTGTTTCTGACATCTTCAGAAAGGATGTCACCCGTGTCCCCTCCGAGCGGGCAGCCTCGGAGGAGTTGTAATCAGCGGTGGCTGCTGTCCTGCCTGGGGCAGGGGTGGTGTCCTCGTGGGTCTCCTGGCTGAAGAGCCCCTCAGTCCCCAGGGCAAGGAGGCTGGGCAGTGCCCGCTGCTTGGGCGGCCGATCCCACCTCCTGCCACCTTTCCGCCTGGCATGGTCCCTCTCCTTGGAGATGTTGCTCAGGAGCCAGGGGCTCCGGCGGCCGGGGATGACTCGGAGCTTACTGAGGGGGATGGGATGCTTCTGAGGGGTCCTGGAGCGGAGGTGGACCCTCTTCACAGGCTTTGGGTGCAGGAAGATGCTGGGGAAGGCTGACTCCTTGGCTGGGGCTTTGCGCTTCCCAGGCTGCAGCCGGGTCACGTAGACCTTCTCCTGGGTTTTCCGGGGCTTCTTGTCCTCGCTGGGAGCTGCCAGCCTGCTGGGACCCGGCGTTTTGGCTTTGCCACCAAAGATGGGCACGGAGAGGTGGGGCTGGAGGCCCGGGGCCCCACCGTGCTTTGGGGACACCGGCAGCCCCAGCTCATCCTCCTCGCCCTCGCCGGGCTCCTGGGGCAGCCAATGGAGCACCCGCCCCAGGCCTCGCTCCAGCACGGGATCCTCCTGGCCCTGGGGCTCCTGGAGGGAGGGTGGTGGGCTGGATGTGCTCCATGCCCCCAGCTGCCCAGGGGTGCCCACCTCAGCCCGTGCCCGGCCCCGCTTCCGTCGGAAGCTGTAATAGTCCAGGTCGTCTCCGTAATCCCCAGTGACTGGCAGGGGCTCCTTCCCTTTGGCTCCGGGTGCCAGCCCAAAGCCCTGCTCCTTGGCCTTGGGAGGGGGGTCTGTGGGTTCAGGGCTGTCCACTCCTTCCTCCTCCTCCTCATCCTCGAGGAAATCTAGGGAGAGAAGGCAGAGATAAACACCCTGTGGCCAGGACAAGGAGGCAGAGCTTGTTTTCAGCAGGAATGGAACCTGCAAGCGGCTGAGGTGAGGGAGCAGAGCTGGGGGCACCGAGGGATGCCCACTGGAGCCACCAGAGGATACCTGTTACCCTTGGCACACCACCTTGGCACCAATCCTACTTCATCCAGGAGCAAACCCAGCCTGCCAGGGCTTTGCCAAGCTGCAAACCAACCAAGGCAGGCTCTGAACAGCCTCTGGCTTCCCCAGTCTCCACACATATCCCCAGACTGCACATTGCTCCTGCTTCCCACTGCCCAGGCCAACCCAGGAGATGTGAGTACATGGCTTTGAGAAGCAGGGAGAGCAAATCCCAACCCAGCATCCCACATCCCACAGCTAGGGCTGGGGGGTGACTCACTGTCAGGGCTGAGGAAGAGAAACGCTCGGTGCCGTGGATCCTCCTCCTCCTCATCCATCTTCATGTACTTATAGAAGCCAAACCTGGGGACACAGAGGGAAGGTGAGGGCCTGGCGGGAAAGGAGGAGGGTGCAGGTGAGGGGACATGCAGGGAGGAGCACCCCAGCTGCCAAGGGAGCCGGGATTCCCAAATCCAGGAGCACTGCCAGCGCTCGAGCTGCAACGTGCCTGGAAGGTGGGGAAGGAGCCAGCCTGGGGTGGCCCTTCCATGAGGGCCAGGGCTTGGGGACACACAGCTGAGGACACACCATCTCAGTGCTGTTCCTCCAGCTCTGAGCAGCCTGTTGACATCAGCCCCCACCACGTACCATCCCAAAATTCCGGTCCAGAGCACCTACTTTTCCAGGTAGAGGGGGGACTCCCTGTAGAAGCACTTGTTCTCTGTCTCCATGTGAGTGAGGCGTGTGTAGTCGTTGGGGTACACGAACGAGAGGTAGACCTGGGGAGGTGACCATGCTGTGTCACCCCAAGTCGGGGACCCGAGGCCACCACTGTGGCCCCCCAACACCCTCCACAGCACCTCAAACACCCCACAGGGCTTTAACTCCAACCCTCTCAAGCTGAGCTGGGGAAGCTCAGCCCGACCCTCCAGTGAGGGACACTTTGTCCTGGATGTTAACCAGATGGAAACATCCCTAAACCAAGGTTCCACCATGTCCCCTGGGAGTGTGATCCTGACCACCATGAGGAGACACTTACAAACTGCAGGCCCTGATAGCGGGCGATGGGGAAATCCTTCACCACGTAGGTGGGGCTGTAGGCACAGGGCACCAGCACGTTCTCCACACGGGAGGCCTCGATGGCAGGGGCTGGGGAGAAGTGGATGCAGCTCATTCCCAAGCCATGCCCAAATCATCCCAACATACCCCCCCATAGGCCCCAGAAGAGATGCCTCCACCCAAGGGATGAGCAGAAGAACGATCCAGGTGCACATGGCACCCAGATCTTGCCTTTTTCCTCCTCCAAACCACCCGCCAGGAATGGGCAAGGATCCATTCCCAGGCACTTACTGAGGAAAAAGGTGTCCCTGGGGTCAGCCTTGAGCATGTCAGCCCCATGCTCATCCTGCTGGGCCTCCCAGAGGTGGCTCCCACTGTGGCTGGCCAAGGTCTGAGGGATGTGCTCCACATGGTTCATCTTCAGGGACGACTCATCTGCAGGAGAGGGCAGGGGCTGAACCCCGTGGGCACACCGGGAACGTCCTTCCAAGTGGCCCTTCCCAATCATCTCCATCGCTCCCACCAAAAGGGCTGGGAGCACTGTGGATTCCTCCTGATCCCCTCCCAGCCATCTCACAGATTCCCTGACTAATCAGCTTAATGATTATTGCATCAGCTAATGAGGATGAGGGCACAGCTGATTCCAGCCAGGCTACTCCACTCCAATTACAGCAGCCTCAAATACAAGGGAACACTCCAGGTTTTAACCCCCAAGGAATTACACCATGGATGTCCTTCCCTGCACAGGTGCAAGTAACTGCAACACAAGCTGGTTTGCCTCTTATCCAGGGATGAGGGTGCCATGTCACCCTTGGCCATCACCCAGCCCTGAGGCTCTCACAGGAGGTCACCCTGCACCGGTCACCTCAGCCATGCTTTGAGCTGTCTCCCATGGGTGCTCCCTTTCCAGGAAGCCCTGCCTGGTGCAGAGCCACAGGGAATGAGGCAGGTCCTGAGGGAAGCAGGAGCCCCTTTCCTGAGCCCAAATTTCTACTGCCTGGGGCAGGGAAAGGCTTCCCAAATGAGTCCCTGCAGCTGGTTGAGGTTGAGTGGAAGCCTCTGGAAAAGTCAGAGAGGGAAGGGAGGGAGGAAGGCTTGCTACTGGCAGCCCCCACCCCACAGGGATGGGCTCCCCAGGAGTGACATGGCTTCATCCCAGGGTGCTGCAGGGTCCAAAGGAACTGGCAAGCAGGAAAGAGAAGCGGAAAGAGCCGGCACTGACGGACAGCGGTTGGAGAGAAGGATTTATCTGCACATAATCCATCTCATGGGCACTCACATCAGCACCACCAGCACCCCTCATCCCTCTTCTCCCCATGGACCCTGCCTGCCCCCTCCTCCTTACTGACACCTTCCAGAGCAGGAATGATGACCACTCCTCCAGTGCACGGAGCGCTGGGGCAGGACCCATCCATCAAGCCCTTTCCTGCTGCCAGGGCAGGGGCAGGAAGCAGAAGATCTATAGATTTAATTAAACCTTGCCCCATCCATCCCTGATTACACGACAGCTCCTCATAACTCAGGGCCAGGCCCAGGAGACAGCGGGGTCTTGGCAGCTGGGATGAGGCTGGAGCACCAGCAGAGCTGTGCTTCCCTGGTGTCTTGCCTCCACAGCCCATTTTTAGGAGAGTCTCAGCTTGTTCCCAGCATCAACCCTACCCACCACAGCCTTTGCATCCCTCCTTACACCCAGCAAAATCTCAGGGAACAGGGGCACTTCAGAAGCTGAGATCTTCCCCCAGAATCCAATTTTTCAGGCTCTGCTTTCTTTTCTAGGCTCTGGTGTCACCTCTCCCAGCTCCCAGCACATCCAGTCCCAGGAAAGCTTGCTGGTTCTGGCTGCAGGAGGCACCTGGCCCTTACCTGTGTACAGAGAGATGTAGGAGGAGTCGATCACCTCAAATTTCAAGCTGGGGAGGAAAACTCGCCACTGGGGAAAAAAATAAAAGGAGATGGGGAATGAGCAGGAGGGTGGCAGGGGGTTGGGATGCAGCTGCCCAACTCCAGCACCCGAGCACAGATCCTCTCTGTGCACTGCTCCCAGAAACTTCCCTGCAGGAGAGGAACAGGGGAGAGAGCTGATCCTGCCCCATTTCCTGCTGTTACCCAAAAGGGTTTGGGATTAGCAAGAGTCCCTGTGTGGGGAAGGCTCCTGGGAGTGGGATACAGGCTCATGCTGCTTCCCTCTGGCACAGCCACATGGCCACCAGTGGTCCTGTGGCCTAAGGACACCTCTCCTCACTCCAGTGCTTCATAAAGACTTGACTGAAGAGGGTCTTCAGAGCTGCCTGCCCTGATTTAACTCCAGCATTTTAAAAACCAGTCTCCAGCCTTTGTCGGGACAAGCCCTTCAATACCCTCAGGGAGAGATACATCAGGGTCCTGCTTTTGTTGTGGATGTTGTTTGTTGTCTCTTTCTGCACAGCTGAGAGGTTTTTCTGCACGGCTGAAAGGTTTTGCTCCCTCCCTCCAGCAAAAACATCCCATCTCAAAAACGTCTCCCCCATCCATTTGTTTTCCCCATTATTTTTCTCCCCCCCGAAGAAATGCAGATCTTATCGGGATGGAGGAGATGGGGAGGAGGGAGGCAGCCAGCAAGGAAGGGGTGTTGTCGGCCTCCCTGATGCTTTGCTGGCACCAGTTTGACTCCAGTGATTAATGAGTTCTTGGGAGAAAGAAAACCTTTGCTAACGAGCCAACATCTTCCCCTCCCACCAGCCTGAGCCCCTGACACAAGCTCCAGGCTTTGCCAGGGCTGTGCTGCCAAGGCAGGCAAGCTCAGATTTGAAACTCATGGTATTCCTAAGGAGAAAAGGAAAACAGGGACATGCTCCATCATCTCAGCCACCTCTCCCACCGCTGACCCTGGGATGCAGCCAGCAAGATGGGACCTGTCTGCTCTGGGCTCTCCTTGCCCACAGGAATGGGCTCAGCCCATAGGGACCTTTCCCCTCTTCCAGCCCTCCGGCAGAGACCAAGGAGGAGGGCAAAGGGATGGGAATGGTCTCTCGACACTGGGAGTCCCCTCACTGCTGGAGCCTGCAGCAAAGGGACCACTCCATTGGCATCCATAGTGGGAGCACAAGGGAGAGACGGCAGGATCTTCACTCCCATAGGATCACCAGCAGGAAAGAACAGCAGTCTGCATGTTCCAGCACAGCTTGGAACAGCCAGGGAAACACAGTGCTGACTCGTCCCCCTCTGACAGCCAGGGGAGAGGGACATCCTGGCTTTAATCCAGGACTGAGCACTTTAACACACATTGGGAAACGTCCTGGCCCCAGCTCTCAACAGGACCAGCCCTGTAAGAAGCCTGGCATTCACTGGGGGGGCATTCACTCACCCCAACTTCCACGTGGTCCGAGCCCCGGTCGTCCTGCTTGTGGAGCAGCTCGAAGTAGTAACGTCGGGAGGACATGAGGCTGCGTGGGAAGGGACACAGAGCTCAGAGCCCATCACCGAGCCCTGCCACACAGACTATCCCAGGAAACCCTCCCTGTCCTGCTCACAGCTGGGTAAACCTTCCTGGGGCGAAGGAGACAGGGGGCTGAGGTGGGTGTCTGCTCCCCCATCCCACTGCTGAGGAGCCTCAGGAGATCAGCAGGGACATCAGGGGATCCCTGTCCCCACCTTGTCACTTGCAGAGGTGGCTGCAGCCCCCCTGCACCTCCAAACCATGAGTTTTGGGGTCCAGCCCAGCCCTCACGTGCCTTTTGGGAAGGGACCATGGGGAGGGGCTTTTCCCAGGGAAGAGGAAGTGCTCAGAGCCAGCAATTCCAGCTCCCTGATTCCATCCCCACAGGACAGGCAGCAAGAGCAAGGACACACTCACCGTAGGGGCTTGGAGACTTGGGAGCTGAATTTGGTGAACTCTCCTGGCGCTGTCCACTCGGTGCCAAGCTGGGAAGGAAGGAAGGAAGGAGGAGTGTGAGAGCACCAGGACACACCAAAGCCCACCAGCTTCCCATTGTAGGGGTTAACACCAAGAAAATCCAGGAGCAAATATTAAATCTCTTATTCTGAAATGCAAGCTGATCTTTGGCAGCGCCAGCCAGGATGGGACCAAGGGGTAGATGGCCCCTTGGAAGCCAAACCAGGCCTGGAAGGGGCAGGCTGAAATAGACTGGCATTCCCAATGGAGCAGAGAAGCAGGAGAGCTGCCCCTAGCACAGCCACACATGGAGCCTGCTCCAGATCCTTTCCCCTGGAGCAGGGAAAGGCAGAGAGAGCACATACCTTACCCACGAATGCAGCCAGCCGGGAGTTGGATGGACTGTCATCAGAGCTGAGCCAGAACTCAGAGTTGTCATCTGATGCCACAGAAAACTGGAAATCCCCTGTAGAGAGCCAAGGAAAGGGGTCACCACAGAGGGACACATGGGCCCTGGTGGCACAGGCTCAGTCCCAGTGCCTCGTGGGGAGATGGGGAAAGAGGGATGAATGGACAGAAGGGACAGGGCCATCCCAGAACCCACAGGATGGCTCTGTCCTGGATGGGATCAAGGCTCTCGCCTCCCTTCAAAGGAACCAGGAAAAAAGTGTCTTTGCTCCAGAAAAACTCTCCTGCCAGGGCTTGGGGACTGTCTCCAACAGCCTTTCTGTCCTCGTGTGGTTATGCAGGGGGAGGGAGGCAGCTTCTCCATGTTGCTGCATGGGAGGAAAAGCCAAGCTCCATCACTCACCATCCTTGAAGGGGTGGATGTAGCCAAAAATCCTTAGCCCGTAGTTCTTCCACTTGGGTGACACCGCCAGCTTCTTCACCGTGGTGCGGGTCTGTGGAGGAGACAGGCAGGGGAGCACTGACACTCCAGGCTCCCACATCACCCACCCCACCTTCCCCGTGCTATCCTGGGCTTCTGTGACAGGAGGTCCCACCACCACTCTCCATCCCTGCTCTGTTGGGAATCACCTGCCCCAAGCCAAACCCTGCAAGCAAAGGTCTTGAGGACCAGTGGAGATGCAGCAGGGAGGGATGGGTGAGCCCTCCCTCTGACCCATCAGCACCAGGCCAGGGACTCACGTGGGGAAAGAGTGGGAAATGGAGGTTCTTCCTCAGGTGCCTCACGGCCCCACCACACCAGTCCTCGAACACGTGCAAGTTTGCCTTCCCTTTGTACTGTGGGAAAAGAGAGGGAAGTGAGCAGGGGGTCCTCCCTGCCCCTCCATCACCCCCTTGGCTTCTCCCTGCCCACCTACCTGCTCATTCCAGGGCAAAGCCTGCTTGGTCAGGTTGAGTTTGGGGTGGGTGGTGCCTCGGTTGGAATGCTGGCCTCTGGAAAACCAGCCATCCACGTCCTGCCCGTCGTTCTGTCGAGGAAGCAGAGGGAGAGATGAGATGGGGGATCAGGGCCAGCCCAGCTGTGCTTGCAGGATGTCTCCTTACAACAGTGGAGCCCTGGTACAGGCTGTCCAGGGAATTTGTGGCTGCCCCATCCCTGGAAGTGTTCAAAGCCAGGTTGGATGAAGCAACCTGGTTTAGTGGAAGGTGTCCCTGCCCATGATAAGGGGGTGGAACTGGATAGGCTTTAAGGTCCTTTCCAACCCAAACCATTCTGGGATTTTATGATCTGAACATCTCGCTTCGGATGTTGAGCATTGCCAAACCAAGGTGAAAGATTTCACAGCTCACAGCAAAGGAAAGCAGGAGGAGGCACAGAAATATTGGCAAGGTGTCCCAGGCAGCAGCTTCAAAACGTTCCAGCTCAGCTTGTTTCCCTTCCTCTGCCGAAACTTCTCTAAAACAGCGAGTTTTCTGTTCATCTGAAAGGTTTGGCTGGTCTGAGGGGCTGCTGGAAATGGAGCATTTGGGGCTCCATCTCCAAAAGAGCAGAGGTAGTCTCTGCATCCTGAGCAGAAGCAGCAGGATGTCTCTCCATTCCCTCTCTTCCTTTAAAGGGGATTAGGTTAATCCCATTGCTTGTGCCTTGTAATTTAGAGAGATTAAAGTGAGCATTCACTTGCCCCCAGATTGCTGAGAGGGCAACGGGTGGCAAGGAAGAGCCAGGCACTTCTGGAGCCCCTCCAGAGCATCCTCCTCTTCCTCAGCCCCCTCAGAGCATCCTCTTCTTCCTCAGCCAGGGAAATAATTAGCCAGCTACCCAAACAAACTAATTAACATCCTGGAGGAGGGAGCAGTGCCCTTGGAAAATGTTATGAGGGAGGTTTTTGTGTCACACTCACTGGAAGGATTCGCCCTCCTTCCAGGAAAAGCTGAGATGCAATTCCTGCTGTGCCCTCCATCCTCACCCAGCATCAGCCTGTGCCTCCTCCAGGTACCTCGGACTCCTCCTTTGTCCATGTGTCCCTCATTTCTGAGGAGCAGCAGCTCAGCAGTGTTGGGATGGGGCAGGGGACACCCCATGGCTTTCCTCTCCCACCATCCCACATGGCTCCTCTGCTTGGAGGCCTTTTGGTGGCAGCAGGTTGGACAGGGGTCTGGTGACATGTTAGACAGGGACAGCAGGGTGTCCTCGTGGCTACAATTCCAAGCATTCCTGGGCTGTAGACAAGGACAGATCCCCCCTCCAGCCTCCACTTGGAAGCTCCACCTGGCATATACTGGGCCCAGTCTAGGGCTCCCCAGTCCAGGATGGAGATGGGCAGGATGGAGCAGAGGACACAGGAGAAGATGAAGAGAGCAGATGAAGCCAGACCCTTCTCAGGTGAGCCCAGTGACAGGGCAGGTGCACGTGGAGCAGCACGTGGGATATTTGGTGGGCTATCCCACCCAGCTCCAGTGGGATATTTGGAGGGTTTTATCCACCGTGGCAGCTGCTGAGCAGAACCAGAGGTGGTACCCTCCCAATCCTTGGACACCCTCGGTTGGGCAAGGCTTGGAGCTCTCTGCTCTCACACCAGTGACCTCTGTATTCCCATTCCCAGCCCCACGCTCCGCTCCCCGTTACCATCGGATCCTCCTCGCGGCTCTCACTGGACTCTTCTGCTTTCCTGCGCCGTGCCGAGGCTGCCACCGGCCTCCTGCCAGGATCTGTCACCTCCCCTGGCCTCTCCCCATCTGGAGGAGAGCAGAGAAGGGGTCAGAGCACGGTCCCCCATCCCAGCACTGCCCCTCTTTTGGGGACACCCCTCTCCCTGGCAAGGGGAAGGGCAGGCGCTGGCATTGCGGGACCAGGACAGGGAAAGGGGGGTGGGCACCGGGGGGCTCTGGCTGTGATTCCCCTCATTACATTTGCACTAATCAGCTCAGTAGCAGCCAGTTTAATTACACCCCCTGCAGCTCCTGCTCCTTTACAGAAGAGATGCAGGATAAGCTGCCGGGGGGTCTCGCTCCCCAGTCCATCCTCAGGGATGCATCCCTGCCCCTCCAGCCCCCCCAGAGCATCCCACTGCTCTGCCCAGAGCACACTTGGCCCCAGCTCCCCCAGCCACCATCCTCCCAAACCATCTTCCCCCACAACACTGAGCAAACATCGAGCCCTCCCTCCTGGCCCCGGTGCCTTCGTTACCACGTGCTGTGCTAATTATCCCCAACCTTTGCCTGCCACCCCTTTTCCTTGGGCAGGGAATTTTAAACCACCCCCCTGCTCCCCCCAAAACAATGCTGCAGACTTGGAAAATACATTTGTTATTGGGGGAGAGGGGGAGGCACATCCCCTTTGTCTGTCACCCCAACACCCGGTGGGACGGGGAGGGCAGTTTGAGGTTCAACCATCACTGCCATGTGAGCCACCAACAAACATCTGTGAGTCCCCCCAAAAACCAGCCACCCCCACGTGGCAATGAGGGGGAGCCCCAGATGTGCAGAGCAGTGACCCCCAGCCTTGAGCATCGCCAAAAAGGGGGTCACTGACCCCCTCCCAAAAGTACTGCAAGATGTGCCCATCCCTCCACACCCTCCTTCCCCCCATGAGCAAGTCGTGGGGCCTCCCAGCCCTCAAAGGGAAGCAGCCCCAGCAGCTGCCAGAGCCGAGGAGGGGCTCGGAATGCCGGGAGCCCCCCACCCCACGCCTCCCACGCCATTAGTATTCCAGTGGCTGCACAGCCAGCGTCTCCTTGGAGATGGCAGCACAAATCCCATCCCCACGGCAGGGACAGGAAATTAAGCTCTAAAGCCCCTTCTTGTGCTCCCGGCCATTCTTCAGCCTCTGGCAGCCCCTGACTGGCTCCTGGCAGCTCCCCCAGCCACCCCCTCCCCTCGCCCAGCTCCATCCCTGCATCCTTCCTCCCTCGGCGAGGAGGGTGATGGGGAGCAGCAGGACTGGAGCCAGCGCTCATCTCCTCCTCTCTCAGACTCCCCATCACTCCTGGGACGCTCCTGCCAGCACA
The DNA here is from genome assembly GCA_035221455.1 of Xenops minutus. Classification (NCBI taxonomy): domain Eukaryota; kingdom Metazoa; phylum Chordata; class Aves; order Passeriformes; family Furnariidae; genus Xenops; species Xenops minutus. The sequence continues at coordinate 8,914,358 of JAWWEE010000158.1, forward strand.
GGCTGTGGAATGAAAGGCAATCCTCACCATGCCAAGGCTGCAGACACTGCTGCTCCATGGACATCATTCCCCCCATGCTGCTCTGTGGATTAATCAGGGACACAAGGAGCTCAGAGCTCCTGCTCAGGGTTGGGATGCACCACTGGCTCTGTGGTGCTCACACAAGGGGTCTCTCCCAGCCTTGGAGGAGATAAACCTGTCTCCCATGGGATTTGCCAGCTTGGCATCAGTTTGGTGCCACAGACAAACCCCCTGTGCTGCAGCCTTGGCTGCCCAGCCCGAGGGCCAGGTGAGCCAACCTGAGCCAGCAGCATCCCTGGCTGCATCCAGGCACCACACCAGGACTGGGCTCAGCTGCAAGACACTGGGTGAACTCATGGGAGGTCATCTGGTATAAACTGGCGCTCTCAGGACCCAAAGGCACAAGTCCCCTGCTCACTCCTCATCCCTTCCAAGGGGCTCACATACCCCGGGAGCAGCAAAAGCACCAGCAAAAGCCCCAGAAAAGGCTTCCAGGCTGACCTTTATTCCTTAGCAATGTAAATATCAGAGAAGAAAGTGAAGGGCAGCCTGAACCAAACCCCCAGCTGCTGGTCAGGCTGTGGGGAACTGGGAACCAGTGCCATGGGGATAAGGTGTGGGGAAGGGCCACACCTTGTGCCAACAAGCATCACTGCTCCCAAAAACCCGAGTCCCTTTGGTCCAAACCACAGCCCTGCAGCACGACCAGGTCAGGGGCAGAAGAAGAGGAGGGAGAAGGCAGGGCTGGGAGGAAGGAGGCTTCCAGTTCCTCCCAGTATCCTCCCAGCCCATGAGCCATGCCCAGCACCCCGGCAGGATGGCACAGCAGCACTGCTGCACCCATTCCCTCGGCCAGGCTCCCCCAAGGACCAGAAAGGGTGGCTGAGGGATGGGGGAAGGTCTGAGGACAAGCAGGGACCCACTGGCTGCAGGATGGAGATGCTCAGGGAGGGAATGGAAGTACTAAAAGCTCTTCCCTGGAGCGATGATGATGCTTTCAGAGGAGCAAGAAAGGGGCAGGAGGCACAAAGCATGGCATGAACCATCTCTGAGTCACAACAGCCTCCAGACAGGGAGCCAGGGCCAGGATCCCCATCCTCGGGTGTGAGGGGCTCACAGGCAGAGAAGCATCTCCCCATTCTCACAGCCCCATATCCCCATCCCAGACTGCCTGTGCTCTGCTGGCAAGCACAGAGAGCCTTTCACATCCCCCCTCCTGCCCAGCCCCAAACACAGCCCCTTTCTTCCCTCGCCTTTTGGAGCTGGGGTTTCTCCTGGCCCCTTTCCAGAGCCTGCGACGTGCAGAGAGGTGACATTTAAACCCAGCCACAGCTGCAGCAGTGGTGGCACAGCAGCCTTTGGGGAACCCAGAGCTTTCATCCCCAAACGTTTCCAGGCACAGACACAGCCTCGGAGCACGAGCATCCCTGCACAAACCTCCTAACGAGATGTTAAGTGATTATAATGAGCCAGTAAGGAATCAGTATCACAACCCCCCTCCCCTTTCCAGTGCCACAAAAACACAGCATTGCCCACTGAGAAAAATCCCTGGAGCTGCCAGCAGTGCTGCCCGTTCCATGACAGCCCTCTCAGCTGGAGCAATGGAAATTGGTGTGGAATTGCTCTGGCTGCAATGGAGCTGCTGCAAGACCCCTCAGGCTGACAAATACCCACCAGGAGAGGTGGCCCCAACACTTCTGTGCTTGATTCAGGGTCCCAAATCCCTGCTGGGCACCGACAGCCCTCAGATCTCTCCTATTTCCCTCACTGTGCATCCAGTGCCCTCCAGTTCCAAAGTGAACTGGAGCTGGAGCAGCTCCCACAGGACCCTGCTCCATTCCAAGAGGGATGATGCTCACTCAGCCCTCAGCACAAAGATATTCCTTCCTGGGATGCAGCCTCTGGAGAAGGTTATTGTGAAATGCTGGGAATTTCAGGGTGCATTTCACCCCAAAAACATTCCAGCCTCCCAGCTCTGCACTGCCTGTGTGTGGACTCACCATCCCACTTCCAGCTTTCCAGCCTGTTCCAGCCAGCACCTGGTTTAGCTCCAACAGTCCCAGGTGCTTCTAACCTTTCCCCCCCAAATCCTGTGCTGGAGAGCAACTCCCACCTGTCTCCTCATCCAGCCAAAATCCCTCAGTCCAGCAGTGCCAAGGCCACTGATATCTCAGGGGGGCTGCTCACCCCTTCCCAAGGATGGAGGGGAGATGCAGGGCAGTGCTGGGAAAGATAAAGCTTCCTAAAATCAGTGCAAAGAGCTCCTGGTGCTTGGGAAAAGCCCTGCCATCCCCCACCTCCCCTGGCTTCAACCATTTTGGGGACCCCTCAGGTGCCAAAGGGGGCCAAGTCACAGGCAGACTGGGGTGAGATGCCACTTTGGGGTAGCTCAAAGTTACTTTTGCCTCTGAACAACCCCAAATAGGCATATGCCAAATAATTCCCATCAGCTCTATCCCAGAGGAGCAGGGCAGCCTGGCAAGGAAGACGAGGGCTGTGGGACTTTCCAGATGGAGAAATGGTCCCAGTGACACCCAAACCAGCCTGTTTGCTCCAAACTTCCCTTTTGGCAGCAGGGATGGGACAGCTTTCCCTGACACTGAGACCCCACACCAAGGTGAGTCCATCCAGGGAAAACACTTTCCCAGCAAGGATAGGAGAGTGGGGCAATACCAGGAAAAGCAGTTCTCCCACAAACCCCACTGCCCTTCTTCTTCAAAGGGTTCTTCTCATCCTCTTTCTTCCCTACCTGCTCTCAGCATCCCTGAGGAAAGGAATAAACCCCACGGCAGGTTGCAGCATTCCAGCCTCCCAATTAAAATCAAAGGATCTGCCAGGACAGATCCCAAAGGGACACGTTTTCCCCTGCAGTTTGGGGGGGACATGGCCCAGTGTCACACAAACCTTCTCCCTCTTGCTCTCTCTGTGTGTGGGACCACCAAGAATGGGTCCCTTGATGGGGGCACAGCCAAGGACAGGGCACGGAGCATCCATCCCATTGCTGCCTGGGGAGCAGGAGTTTTGGGGGCCCTCTGGACCACAGCAGATGGGTATTCCTGTTCCCACTTGCCTGGGCCCAGACCATTCCATGTCTGGTGGGCAAAGCAAGGCCTGGCTGGGTTTTCCTCCCAAGACAGCCCCATTTCTTCCATGAACTGCTTTTAGCACCCCCATCACCCACCCCATGCTCCCTCAATCTCAAAGTCCTTCCAAAACCCAAGTGCAACACCACCAACACCTCTCATGCTAAATCCCAGTGAATCCCCAGCCCCACACCCCACTTTAGGGTTTTACCATCATTTTCCCTCTCTTATTCTGTTTTGGGGTTTTTTTCACATCCTTTTTTTATTCCCCTTTCCACCTGGTACATCAGCGTTTCCACCCCATTGACTCGGAGCTCTTTCCAGCCGGGAGAGCACCGTAATGGCCTCATTACTTCCGATGAGGAATCTGTGTGTTCAATTAAGCAGAGAAGGGTAATTATCTACTTGGAGAAGATCAGGGAAGGAGGGGGGTGTTTTATCAGGGACCAGCACAGCTTCCAGCCAAGCCCCTGGCTGCTCCAGATCCACATGTCACCACCAGCTGGGCTGAGGGGACATGGGGACCCCTGGGATAATCCCCCAACATCCTCACTGTGCTCCCAACCCCACTTGGCTGGGTCTTCCCTACTTCACACCCCCCAAAGCCACCTAAAGCCTCATGCCCTGCACCTGCAGCCTCCAAAGTGTCCAGCTGCTCGTTGGCACTCAGTTTAATGAGTAATTAACCTTTTTCCTTAGTAATTAACCAGGCAGCACCCCTGGCACAGACCGATCCTGGCTCACCACGACCAAATCCAAAAGTCATCTCCAAACTCCTTTTGGTGCACACAGCCTTGGGGTGATGCTCTTCCCCAAAACTCTGCACCAAGCTCTCTCTTTTGTATTTTTTTTTCCTCAGTTATATTTGTTATTCCTCCTTTTTTTAAACTCCATTTGACATTTTTCCAACTAAACCACTTCCCTGGCTCTCCCACCTCAGCAGCAGCCAGATAAGGGTCCCTGTGAATGGCCAAACCCTTCCCCAGCCTCCATCCAACCCCTTTCCATCACTTCATGTCCAAAAAGGCTCAGAGTGATCTGAATTCTGGATTTGCCACACTTCCACTCAAGTTTTAGGCTCCCACTGGAAAATCCCAGCGTAAGGAGCAGCATCTTCCTGGATTCTGGTCCTGGACAGACAGATCCAGCTTCCCCTGGGGAATCACTCACCTTTCCACATCCCAGCCAGGAAAGGTGCCCGTGCTCCCCATGGCACAGGGCAGCCCAAACCCATCACTGGGCAAACGGGTGGCAAATGCTGCTGGAGTGCATCCCTCAGACAGCACTTCCCAAGCCATGATTCCCCCATGCCACCCCCATGCCATGGGCACCTTCCCAGCTCTCTCCCCACCTCCCACAGACCTTGTTCGCCCTGTGAGCCAGAGCAGGGCTGGGAATCTCCTTGCTTCCACAGCAAACCCCATGGCTTCCCCTTGGAGCATCCCCAGGGGCCAGCTGGGATGCAGGGCACATAGGGAGAAGGTTGAGAGAGCAAGCATAGGCACCTGCCAGGCTCAGCACCTGAAAACACCCCAGCATCCAGCACTGCTGTGCGCCCTCCCTGCAGGAAAAGCCCAGCTCATCCCTCGTGCTGCTGCACCCTGACACCCAGAGGGACCCTGAGCCATGGTTTTCCCAGCCAGCCATCCACAGGGATGACAATCCCACACCATTTCCCCCCTTGCCCAAGGCTGCTGATCCCGACAGAGGCCAAACACAGCCTCTGGAACGAGGGCAGGCATAGGGGGCAGCCCCATGGGATAACCATAGGGATACAAGGGCAGGCATAGGGGGCAGCCCCATGGGATAACCATAGGGATACAAGGGCAGGCATAGGGGGCAGCCCCACGGGATAACCATAGGGATACAAGGGCAGGCATAGGGGGCAGCCCCACGGGATAACCATAGGGATACAAGGGCAGGCACGGGGGGCAGCCCCATGGGATAACAGTGGGAACATGGACCAGTGGCTCAGGGATAACAACAGGGCAGTCCCTGGGCACAACCCCTCAGGAGAGCAGTGGGATGGGGATAACGGGATAACCCCTCGGGGACACGGGTCAGACTGTGTCCCTTTCCCACCAACACCCCCCGGCGCCCCCTCCTCCCTGGGAGACGACATTCAGCCTCCTCCTTTCCTGCCTCATCCCGATTTTACCACAAAGGCCCAAATTTTTGCAGGATCATGCTGCTGCTCCAGTGGGAAACTTTGGGTTTTCCAGCCGAGGGGCTCCTCCAGCCCCCCGGAGGCCGCCCCTACCCACTGGGAAAACCCTTTTCCCTCCCTCAATAGCCACTAAATCCCCTTTCCTTCCCCTTTTTGGGGGGGCAAAACGTGCGGGGGGAGGTCATCCCACCAAGGCTCGAGTTTCTCCCGGCAAATATTCCGTGCTCCCCGAGCAGCCCCCGGGGGTCTGCCAAGGGAAAACCGGGAATAGCCGGGCATGGAGCCCACCCATGGGGCACCTGCCCCTCCGGCTCATCCCTGCAGAGCATCCCGGGATCCATCCAGCGGCGGGAGAGAGGAGGAAGGAATGGCATATGTCATTATTTGTTTATTACAGTGAAGAAGCATAGGCTGAGCAAGTGATGGGATGGGATGGGCTGGGATGGGGAGGGTTGGGATGGGATGGAGGGGAAGGGATGGAGGGGAAGGGATGGAGGGGAAGGGATAGCCCCTTCCAGCAGCGGCGAGAGGCTGTAAATGGTCCCTTTGTCATCGCAGCCAAGGCAGCGGGTGGAAAAATGAGGACGGAGCCGCTGGAAGGGGGGACAGTGAACCCTCTCGGCTCTTTTTGGGGGTCCTCCCCCGTCTCCCCTTCTCCCACAGGTGCAATGCCAGGGCGTGGAGCCCATGGAGGGGGGTCCCACTCGCCCTAAACCCCCCTGGGGGGTGCGGGCGCTGGGAACCGGGGGTCCCACCCTTGGGGGGTGCTCTGTGAACCCGCTGTGGGGCAAGACCCCACCAGCCTTTTGGGTGGGGGACCCCCAAACCCCAAGTGCTCTGAGAGGACAGAGTGATGGGGTCCCCCATCACCTTTTTTGGGGGGGGTTGGACCCTCAAACCCCAAGTGCTCTGAGAGGACAGAGTGATGGGGGTCCCCCATCAGCTTTTTGGGTGGAGGGACCCCCAAACCCCAAGTGCTCTGAGAGGACAGAGTGATGGGGGTCCCCCAGCAGCTTTTTTTGGGGGGGAACCCCCAAACCCCAGGACAGTGTGATGGGGGTCC
>JAWWEE010000158.1:8923687-8977652 GCA_035221455.1 Xenops minutus
CCCCCGGGGACCCCACACCGCCCCCTTGGACCCCACAGAGCCTCCTCACCAGGGAACCATGGCCCCACAGAGCCCCTTCTCCATGGACCACATAGAGCCCCCTCTCCATGGACCCATGACCCCACAGAGTCCCCAGGGACCCCACAGAGCCCCCTCTCCATGGACCCCACAGAGCACCTTCTCCATAGACCCATGGCCCCACAGAGCCCCCATGGACCCCACAGAGCCTTCTCTCTATAACCTCCTGGCTCCACAGAACCCTCATGGGCACCGCAGAGCCCCCATGGACCCCACAGAGCCCTCTCCATGGATTTGTGGCCCCACAGAGCCCCCACGGACCCCACAGAGCACCCTCTCTGTGACCTCCTGGCTCCACAGAGTACCAGGGTACCCCTTGTGTTTTGGGGGAATTCAATCTAGTGTGGCACCTCCAGCACCTCTCACCCCCCCCTGCATCCCTGAGCCCCCCTCCAAGCCCACTGACTCTCCCCTCTGCCTCCCCACAGTCCAGGGACCGCAAAGTGCTGCGTGATCACAGCGGGGCGCTGAGCTACGGCTCCACGGCCAAGTGTCTGAACATCACGGCCCTGGTGATCAACATCGTCCTCGCCATCGCCATCCTCATCATCGTCCTGGTCGCCATCGGCTAACACTACCCCCCTTAGCCCCCTCCTTTTGCTCCACGGGCACTGCCTTTCCCTCAGTGCCTTCCAGGAGCTCCCCATACCCCTTGGGGCCAGGGGGTGCCCTCCACGTGCCCCCCTGGGACCCACTGGGATGCTGTCCCACTTTCATCACTGCTCAAAACTATTGTTGGAGATCTCGCTGATGCTGGAAGTGCCTGGGGATGGACACCCCTCAAGCGAGAGCTGAGCACCCCCAAAACGGCTGTAGCCTGCTTGCTGCTTTGATCTGGGTTTGGAGCCCCAGCTGCCTCTAAACGATCCCCAGGAGGAGCACCTTGTTCCTATAAAACCAGGTTCAAATAAAGGTTTCTTTTACTTTTGCCCCGGCTCGGGTTTGTGTTGGCAGGACGTGGTTCAGAGTCCCTCCCCTGCTGCTTGGCTGGATGAGAAACAACATCAGCCCATGGGATGTGCTCGGAGGGGAAGGGAAATTGTCTCTCATCACAGAAACAATGCTCAAGGACACGCCATGCTCTATGAGCCCGGCTAGTGCACTCGTAGAGGGTGTGAAGTGCTTATAAGGTGACCTCCTCTGTGCTGGCATGTCACCGGGAGCACCCCAGTCCTCCCCAGCAATCAGGGAGGGCTGGGAGCAAGCCGAGCTCGGGGCAAGCTGGATTTCATGGGGGGTGGGTGGGGGGCAGGATGTGCAAAGGGCTTGAGCCAGATAAACTGGAATGTGACTGTGCGGGGCAGGTCTGGAGAGGCTTCCAGCGGGAAGGGTGTGTGAGTGCTGCAGCTCCATCACCCGGGGCTGGATTCCACGGCTCTTCCCTTGCAGTGAGGCAATTTGGAACACCGGTGTGGCTCGCAGACAGAAGCCAGGCTGTGCTGGGAACGACTGCCTGCCCGCCTGCCTGCCATGGGAAGTGGGGAATGAACTTCTCTCGCTTCACTGGCTTTTCGTTTCGCTATTGAGCACTCCTCACCTCAGCACACCAGTTTCCTCGCGATTACGCCCCCCCCCCCGATTGCCTCCACATCCTGCTGGAGGTGGAGCTGTGGCCAGTGGAAGCCTCATCCAGAGCCAGCCACCCCTGTGCCCAGGCTGGCAGAGCTGGCAGGGACGAGGGCAGCGATCCTCACGCCTCCAGCACGCTGCACATGCCACTCCCTGCCCGGCTTCGGCACTGTCCAGAGCCATGACCCAGGCAGTGACCATGGGAAATCCTGGCCACAGCCCATCTGGCAGAGCTTTAGCTTTAGCTATGCAGTTGTCCTGGCTTCCCCCTTCCCTTGAGTGCCCTTTGCCCTCGGCAAGCCACGGTCATCAGGGCTGGGGCCCCGCGAGGATGGGGACAAACCCCTGTTTTGCCCTCTCCCCAAGAACATTGGGCTCCTGCCAAGACACGGCATTGGTAAGATGTCAGAAATCCCACTCACAAACACAGCGGGTATTTGTTACAGGATCCCTGGCGCTGAGCCCCCAGTGAGTCACTTTTTGCTCTGCTTTTTCCCAGAAAACATGGGCTCCTTGCAGCAAACAGGGATCTGCTGCCCGCCCAGCTCCAGCCTTGGCCTGCCCGACTCCCAGCGCATCCAATGAGGACTTACAACAGCAAAGGCCATTGCTCTGAGATCTCCTCTACCTCCTTCTTCCTGTTTTTATCAACCGTTTCCAGCACAAAAGTGCAGCCTCATACAAGCCAACATGGAAAAACCTGACCCTTTCCCAGCCCAAACCAACCACCAAGCAAAACCTTGTTCCCAACTGTGACCACCCCATGCTGCCATGAAGAGCTCCCTCCAGTTCATCTGCTCCAACCCCAAAGTCACCTCAAATCCCCTTGGAGTCCCTGAAGTCTCCTTAAGTCCCCCTAGTTTTCCTAAGGTTCCCCAGAGTCCCTTTGAAGTCCTCAAAGTATCTTTAAATTCTCTCAAACTCCCCAAGCTCCCCTGCATTCCCCCAAGTCCCCTCAAGTCCCCTTTGAGTCCCCAAAGTCCTCTCCAACCCCCTTGGAGTCCCCAAAGTCCTCTCCAACCCCTTGGAGTCCCCAAAGTCCTCTCCAATCCCATTGGAGTCCCCAAAGTCCTCTCCAACCCCCTTGGAGTCCCCAAAGTCCCCTTAAATCCCCTTGGAGTCCCCAAAGTCCCCTTGAGTCCCCTTGGAGTCCTCAAAGTCTCTTTAAATCCCCCCGACTCCCCAGGCTCCCCCTCATTGCCCCAAGTCCCCCGGGTCCCGTAGGGATGCCCAGCTCCCCTCGGAGTCGCCAAAATCTGCTCAAAGTCCCTCCGGAGCCTCCCGGCCCCTTTAAGCTCCCCCGAATGCCCGGAGCCGCCCTGCTCCCGCAGCCCACGCGGGGTGGGGGTCCTGCGTGGCCGTGTGTCCCCCCCATCCCGCCCCCGACGCGGGGCGGTGCGGGGCCGGTCCCCCGCCCCGGGAGCGCTCCGTTCCCGTGCCGGGCATTCACTCCCGGTCATGGAGCCCCGGCAGGCGGACGTGTCCATCCCACTGCAGCCCCCCGGGTGGGGGTCGGCTCCCCCCGGCCCCCGGCCCGACCCGCCGCCCCAGGACTATGTGCTCTGGTCGGTGTTCAACGTGCTGCTGTGCTGCGTGCTGGCCGGGCTGGGCTGCCTCGCCTTCCCCCCGCTCGTCTTCTCCATCAAGGTGAGGGGGGCGACTGGGGACCCCCACCCCATAGCCCGCACCTAGCCCTGATGGGCCCCGGGACCCCCAAGCCGATCCCGCAACTGAGCCTGGCACGGGACCCCCCGGCTCATCCCGACCTCCTTCCCCCCCGACCCAAGCCATGCAGGGATCCCCGACACGTCCCGACCCTCTCCCCGAGTGGGGAGCCCCCGACCCAATCCATGCCGGGATCCCCGACACGTCCCGACCCTCTCCCCGAGTGGGGAGCCCCCGACCCAACCCAGTTCGGACCCTTCCTTACCTTGGGACTCCCCAGTCCGGTCCCCCCCCATCCGGCCCTCCCTGGACACCACCCTGGTCCCCCCTGCCCTGCCCTGCCCTACCCGCTCCAAACTCCTTTCCCATGTCGGGACCCGCAGATTCAATTTCCCATCCTGGATCCCCAGACTCAATTTCCCATCCTGGACCCCCAGACTCAATTTCCCATCCTGGACCCCCAGACTCAATTTCCCATCCTGGGCCCCCAGATCTGCTCTCCCATCCCCAGCCCCCCAATTCCACTCCACCCTGGGACCCCCAATGCCCTGTGCCCCCCCTTGAGCCTGTCCTCCCCCGAGTGCCACCACTGGTGGGGGGGTACAGGCAGTGCCCGGTGGCTTCACCCCCTGCCCCGGGTGACATTTCCCTGGGGTCGCAGCCCAACCTTGCAGCCATCCCTGGGCCAGATTGGTCCCTCAACCAGTTCCCCCCCCTCTCAGCCCCACATTTGCCCCCCAGGCCCGTGACTGCAACCTGCTGGGGGACCTGGAGGGTGCCCGGCGCCACAGCGCTCGTGCCAAGGTGGCCAACATCATCTGCTCTGTGTTGGTATCCCTCGCCTTGGTGATCTTCATCATCATCACCATCGTCGTCATGAGCAGATTCAGGAGCCCCTGACAGAGCCACCTGGCCCCCACCTGCGGGGGGGGCTTCTCCCCCTCCTCCTGCCCCCTAAATGTGCCCGCTTGAGGCACGGGGGCGAAGGGGGTGAACCCCATCCCCTCGCTGCTGCCCCCCCGGTGTCCCTGCACAGCATCAGGAGGGGATGGGGCAGGCCGGCTGGGGCTTGGGGGGCAGCCCCTCCTTTTTATCCTGCTCCTCTGCTTCCTGGGACCTGCTACACACCTGTAAGTCCCTGCGGTCACCAATAAAGCTCATCCTGCCAAACCCCCTCGTTGTCACCTCATTCATCACGGGGCAGAGAAAAAGGTCCCTGCACATCTTCATGGCACTCTCCTTCTCTTCCTCTTCTTTCTCCTTCTCCTCCTCCTCTTTCTCCTCCTCCTCTTCCTTGCCCTGCCTCCATCCTGCCTCAGGGAAGAATGCTTCCAGCCCAGACCCCAAGGAAGTTCCTTCCCAAAATCTCGGGCAAGGCAGAAGGAAATTAAAGACCCTCCGTGTTTTTTGGCTGCCCACACACCCTGCAGCCCCATCTCCCCCCACTGCTAAAGAGTCTCATGGAGGCGGCTCTTCCACCTTTCCATATTCCCATTTCATCCATCCAGTAGCCCGAATGTGCTGCCCAGGAGGAATCTGCCCTGCCCAGCTCACCTGGAGGGATGGGGTGGGAGATACCGGTGCCAGCTTATGCTGTTGGGGGTCCTGGCACAGGGGGATCTGTCTTGGGGTGACCCTCACGTGGTGCTGGAGTCACCCCATGGCTCCATCACCACGCACTCACCACGCTGGAGCCATCCATGCTCCTCATCACAGGGGGAAGGCCGGCTATAAAAAGCCTTCCCAGGCTCGCCATCCCAGCGTTTCTCCCAGCCTGGCCTGTTGGACAACCACATCCCACAGGGCTGTAATTTCCCGGGTTTATATTTAGCAGAGCAGGGCTATATAAGGGGTGCCCAGCCGTGCTCCCCTCAGGCTGCCGGAGCAGTGGGTGCCCCTTTCCCTGGCCATGGACACCTCGTACCCGAGGGAGGACGAGTGGCCCCCCAAGAGGAGGGCACCCCCCACTGCCCCCCCACCCCGAGACCACCTAATCTGGGCCATCTTCAATACCCTCTACATGAACTTCTGCTGCCTGGGCTTCGTGGCGCTCGCCTTCGCTGTCAAGGTACCAGCACCCGGCGGTCCCTGGGAATCCCTCCCCACCTGGATGCCAAGGGAGGGATGGACAAGGGGGCACAGAGTGCCTGGGATAACTCCTGGGTGGGCTGGGGTGGGGACAGAGCCCAACACCCTCCAGAGCCAGGTGACAGCGGTGCCTGGTGAATCCTCCCTGCTGGTCCTGCCATCTATTACGGAGGTTGTGGGATCCCCTCGGATAGCCCCAGCCGCCTGCCCACCCTCCAAGGACCACTGCTTCATCCTAGAAAGTGCTGTGGGGGCCATGATGTCCTCAGCACCCTCTGACAGGAGCAGCTCCGGCTGGATTAGACCACGGCAGAGAGATGGGGGCAAGCAGAGGCTGGAGCCAGTGAGGCTCTGGAGGAAGCAGGAGGGAAAATCCCAGAGGCAAAGGAAGCGGGGCCAGAGGGGAGCAGGAGCATGTGGAGCAGGGGCAGCCTGGGAGGGATGGATGGAGGGATGGAGGAAGGGAGGGATGAATGGATGGATGGATGGATGGATGGAGGGATGGAGGGATGGATGGATGGATGGATGGATGGATGGATGGATGGAGGGATGGATGGATAAATTGTGGGCTGCAAGGGGGTCAGAGCCCTGAAGTGAGTCTGGGAGAGGCACCAGACGGGAGCTGCAGGAAGGGGCTGAGGGAAAGGGGCTGCAGGAGGGGTCTGTCCTCCTGTTGCAGGCACGGGATCGGAAGGTGTCTGGGGACGTGGAAGCTGCTCGGCACTTCAGCTCCAAGGCTCGGTGCTACAATGCCCTGGCCACGGCGGGCAGCGTGGTGCTGCCACTCCTGCTCGTCGCCCTCGTCGTCACCGGCGTCATCCACCTCTCCAAGCTCGCCCAGGAGTCCGTCGGCTTCTTCACTTACCAGCTCAGTGGCACCGACGATGAGGACCAGTGAGCAGGGGGTGAAGGGCTTGTGGAACCTCCTTCGCATCCCTGGTGGCCCCCCTAAAAAGGCCACCCCCCTTCTCTGCCACCCCAGGCCACGGGCACCATCTCTGATGCCCACCGGGCACCTCGTGGCCAGGTTGGGGGGCATCCCCAGGGGCTTCTCCTCCACCACTGCAACCCCTCCCTGCCTGGCCAGACCCTGCTCCCTGCCACGCTCTGGGGGCAGATCAGTTGTTTTCGTTTATCCTGTGTTGTTCGTTTTATTTTTTAACTCCCGTTATCCCACGTGGACCTTCCGTGGTCACTATTTAAATCATTAAACCTTTTACACAGCGTGAGTTTCTGCCTGTGGCATGGCGTGGGGCGGGGGGCGTGCAGGGAGATGCCAAAGGGAGAACATAAATACGGGGTTTTGGCTCTGAGCAGGCTCCCTGTAGCCAGGAGATGCTGCAATCCCCGTGGCCACTGGGACCCCCGTGGCTGAGGAGGGGAGGAAGCAGAGAAGCTCCTTGGCCCCACGGGGGACACACTGAAGCAAATGGGGAGCTAAGACTTGCAAACACATTGCAGCAACACACCCAGCCCCAGCGGGTCCCTGCCCAGGACAGGGGGGTGAGCGTGGGATGCAGCCCCACCGCTCCCCGCTGTCCCTCCCGGGGTTGGGGCTGGCTCGTTTTGGCTAAACGGGACGAAAGGATCCCCTTTTTTGAGGAAAACCCCCCTTTAGTGCCAACTAAACCCGGCTAAATGTGGGGCTTCATCCCAGCCCCATCCAAATCCCAATCTGCGCAGCGCTTGGGACCGGAGCAAGAGGACAGCCCGTCCCTTTGTCCTGCCAAGAGCCGCAGCTAATTAGGGGCTGGCTGCTCTGATGAGCCGGAGTAATTACACGGCGGGAGAGTCTCTGCTCCTGCCCTAAGCATTCCCATATGCCGCGGGGCAGGGAGCGGCCGCGGGGCTTTATATAAACCCGGCCGAGATTCCTGGGGTTGATTTGGCGAGTTCAGACCCCACGGGGCAGGGAACGCCTTCGGCATTCCCGGCTTTAACCCAGGGCTGCTCCGCACCCAGCCCCGGGAACAGGGAGGATGCGGGAGGGAGGATGCGGGAGGGAGGATGCTCTGGGTACCAGCGCTGGGAGCTGGCGGGGACCGATCCCACCCTGTGCAGGCACAGCCCTTCCTTGGGGTTTCTGCGACACCAAAAATGCCCTGGGCAAACCCACAGCAGCGTTTTGTTCTCCCTGAGGCTGCTCGTGCCTGGAAAAAACACTGCCCGTGTCGCCATCTGACGTGATAATATACTGGATCACTGATTTCCAGGCTTCCTGTAGGCCTTCAGATGCCAATTTAGAAAGAATTTAACTCCAAAACTGCTTGCAAAGAGAGGGAATAATGTAGATGAGGGGTTTAAAAGCACAGTAGAGATGTTACACACCAAATAACTCACAGGAAAGGAGCTCTGTGGTGCCCATAGGGGTCTAAAAGGTTTTTGGCTGCATATTTTGGACTAATATTAGTACTAAAACACACTCATCTGGTGAAGCAGCAGTGGCTGAGCCTCCACAGCCCTCCAAGCCCACAGAGCAACTTGAGGGGAAGGCAAGGACCAGGGAAGGACATGCTGGAGGAGCTGGAGTCAGGGTCACAGATCCATTCAGGAAGGGGATTCCTTACAAACACAGATGTCAAGAGCATAAACAGCTCCTGGGTGTTTGGAAAGCTCATTTGAAATGGCCATTTTCTAGCTTGACTTTGCCTCCTGTGCTGAGTGAGAGACACTGGAGGTGTGTGGAGGGGAGTTGGGGGCTCAGTGCCCCCAGAACAGACACGTTGACCCCCGGCCATGGTCACATCCGTGGCCACCATCCCTCCATGGGGACACAAGGACAGGTGGCACACTCAGTTTTGGGGGGCAGAGGTCTCATGGCACAGCCTGGGACCCCTCCTCTGCCCACCATTCCATCCCCCCTCTGCTGACATGCTGGATCTGCTGCTCCAATGGGTGAAACCCAGATCAGCCAAGGCTTAGGTGGTCCTGGTGAGTGACCTCTGGATCCATCCGGGCTCCACGGGGAAGGAAACACTTTGCCCTGCAACAAAAAAAAAACCCAACCAACCCTTGTGTGTGAGCTATGGGAATGGTTTCTCCCCAAATTCCTTCTTCCAGGGAGCAGAGCCAGGTGCTGCTGCCATACCCTCCTGCAGGGGAAAGCACTGCCCCGACTCCAGCACTGCTTCCAGGGGAGACGCCGGAGGGTCCTGGGAGGTCTCAGTCACTTCCATCCTGATCTCCTCCGTGGTGATAGTGAAATCCAGTTTGTTGCCCAAGTAGGAGACACTGGAGATTTTCAGCTTGGTGATGTCGTGGGGAAAGGCAGGATTGAAGTGGAAGCTGGACCTCTTGATCCTGTAAAAGGCAGGAGCATGTCAGGGTGGGAACAGTGGGAGCCACAGGGGAAGCAGCTCTGGGGTGTGGACACCTCTCCAGGCATTGCCACCTTGGGCACACCAGAGGAGTCTGCAGGAGTCCTTGGTGCATCCAAAGATCTCTGGGCAAATCCTGAACACACTGGTGGAGCATCAGGTGAGGAGCTACCTGGGCTGTGATTTCACAACCCAGCACCCAAAGACATTTCCATCCCCCTCCAGCTGCACCACTGGGGCCTGGGGTTTCCATAAAGTTGGATTTCCATTTTTTTTTAATGAAAAAAAGAACAAGAAAGAGAAAAATATGTGATTTATTTTTTTTTTCCCCTGGGGCAGCTCAATTCCAGACGCCCACCTCAGCTCCCACTCCTGCGGTTTGGAGGGCTGGAAGCACAGCTGTGCGTGCTCCTTCTCCAGAGATAACGGAGCAAACAGCCTGAATCTCTGTCCAGCCCTGATCCAAAGCCAAACAGCCTGTGTGGGTGTTGGCTCTGGGTGAGGAAAAACAACGGTCACTGTTGTCTCTGACCCAAATCTTGGCACGCAAGAGCACTTGACCATCAACTCCACAATGCTGAGAGGGCTCGAGGGAGGCTTGAGAGCCTGGAGAGCCCCAGCACCAAGGCAGGATCCGTGCCCTACCACGGGAAAGGCAGGAGCATGGCCCCAAAGGCTGCACAGTGTCATCCCAACCTCTGGAAATTTGGCCAGAGCCCCAAAGCCCATGGCTTGAGCCTGTCCCACGAGGAGCCCAACCTGACACACCCCTGGTGCCTGGAGACCTCCCAGCTCGGCCAAAACTGAGGCTGAGGTTTCCAGCTGGGAATACAGCAGCTCACACCCAGCTCCACCAAGGAACTGGTGGGTGCCCCAGCACCTCTGGCCACACACACAGAGTGAAAACCTGTAGTTAGTGCTGGAAGTTTTCACTGGGAATCAAAAGGCTTGATCCAGCCTCAATTAAACCAAGAATAGGCTCAAGGGGCAATGGCTCCAGGCTGGAAACCACCAGATACAAGACACAGCTCTGAAATTATATGAACAGCTCCCATGTTTTCCCAATATATTTTAAAACTGAGGCGATGCCTGCCCAGAACTTCCCTCCACAGAGGCTCCCAGAGCCATGTGTGTGCAGGGGGGCCACAGAGGGGCTGCAGAAGGTGTTTCCTCACCATATCCAAAGGAGACAGGATGATGCTGCAGCTGAGCCAGAGAACAGGCTCAGAGAATGGCATTTTGTTTCCCAAACATGACCCGGAATGAGTCCCCTACCTGGTCCCAATCTTGCTTAGACCAAACAGAACATTTTAAGGGACAAGCAGGAATTAAGTGTGACACAACAGGTCTCACCTGAACCCTGTGTAGCCAAAAAGGATGGCTTGCAGGAATCCACCCATCCCTGTCAGGAAGTTCACAGCTCCTGATCCATCGGAGTTCTCCACCCAGACCTGCTCCAGCACAAGAAAGAGACAACTCAGGAGTTGACTGGGGACTTCAGGCAGTTTTGTGGGTCTGAATCCCTTTATCACTATCCCTGATGCACACCTGGGGTGTCTCTCAGTGAGGTGTCTCCTGCTTGGAAGCAGATGGGACACAAACCAGGGGGATTTGCAGCCCTGCTGCTCACCTTGAAGGGCTCTGTGATGTTGCTGAAGCACTTGTGCAGTTGGCTCTGGGCTCGCTGCACCTCCTTCAGCTCCAGCCAGCCCACTGCAAACATGCTCTGCAGGAGAGGGAAAGGGTCTGTCGCTGCTGCTGGTGACAGCCCAGCAGAGCAGCACCACCACTGCCATCATTCCGATCCACAGTAGCATTCCCAGCACAACCCTGCACTGCCCACCCTCCCTTGGACTGATGAATCCTGCCTGAGGGGGCTGCAAGCGACTGTCCTGGATGGAAACATCCCCCCTAGGTGGGAACAAGCCTCCCTGGCTGAAGCCCACCCCGGGCTCTGCCCTCTGCTCACCCAGGTCATGGCTGGCCCAGCCGGGTCAGTGACAGGTTCATACATCTCCAGGTCGTTCCTCCGGACCTCGGCACTCATGGGATGCATCAGTGGGAACCCGAGCAGGACCACGTCGGCTTGTTTCACTGGCTCACCTGGGGAGAGGGGCTGCTTGGGCTGTGGGCACCAGCCAGGACCCACAGACCCATGGATACACCTGCCTGTCACCGAGGGGTGCTTAAATCTCTTCCTACTCGGTGCTCCCAAGTCACCTAATTTTTTCAGCCCCCTAGTGAGAAAGGATCCAGACAGGAGGAAAACCATCTCTCTGCACTGCTGTGAACACTGCACTGGGAAGCAGCAGGGGCTCTTCCTTTGCCATTGCCAGTGTGAGTCCTGCTCCTTCCAGGATTAAAAGTGTGATCCATGGCCACCTCCAAGAGCTGCTGCTGCCTCCCCACTCACCTGGGCTGTAGCCGTCATACTCGGGGTGGTATTTTCTCTCTGCATCAAAGGGCACTTTGAGTTTGCTGGCACAGTCCTCCCACTCCTCTGGCACCGGGAGCAGCAGGTCCCGAGCAAGTTCAGCTGCAAAGTTTAAACTGGGAAAAAAAAGGGGGAACAATGCTTTATGTCAGGGATGGGTGACAATGAGAGGAGAAAGGGGACAGAAGGAGATGACTGAGCTGCAGAAGAAGCTGCTGTGGAAGAACAGGGGTCAGAGATTGAGCCAGGGGTGATAGCTTCCGTCAGAGAGTCAGGAGACCATTCCTCCAGCTGTGGGTGTCTCCCACTGACTAATTTCACAGGCATCTCATGGAATGCAGAGGGAGAAGGCCAGCTGTGAAGGGAGATGCCTCTCAGCCTCACACTGGCACCTGAACAGTCAGAGGAGTGGCCGTGGCACCATCTCCTCCTTCCTCTGACTTCAGAGGGGTGACAGAGAGAGGGCTGTGAGGAGAGGGAAGAAGCATCCCCTCAGGAGCCCCACTGCTCCCTGCCCCTGCAGATTGGAAGAGAAGAGAGCCAGGCATTGATTCCAGGAGGCAGAGAGCCAGGCACTGAATTCCAGGAGACATCCCACACATTACCTGCGCCGGGCCACGGCGTTGGTGTAAGCAGAGTTATCCACCTGGCAGTGATACTCGTCTGGGGGCATGACACCTGGGGGGACAGGAGGGGACACTTCACACCTGAGCACGCCCAGGGGTCCTGGGCCCCTCCTCAGGGACACGGGTGGAGGATGACTGCCCATCCAGAGGCAGGATGCCACACGGTGTCAGAGGGATGCTCACTAGAGAACACCCATGGTGCTGGTGGTGAAGGGTGAACAACCCGGTTCACAGCTCTGGCTGATGGGTGTAGGTTCATCATCCCGAGGCACCTCCACTTCACAAGCAAGGGGATCTTCAACTCATGGAATACCAGGATGGTTTGGGTTGGGAGGGGCCCTAAAGCTCATCTAGTTCCATGCCCTTTCCACAAGATCAGGTGACTCCAAATCTCTGCTTTTCACTGCCTTCCCATGGCACAGGTACCTCTGATGTGGTAGAGCTGCTCCTCCTCACTCCACACCATCCTGCTGCACCAGTACTGAGCCACGGCTTCCACCAGCTCCCAGCCACCATCCTCCTGGAACAGCTGCTGGTCCTGGGGGAGCCAAAGCCAGACAAAAGTGGGCATGAGGGGGACTCTGCCAGACCCAAAGTTAGCAGGAGGACGGAGAAGAGCTCTGGGGAGATGGAGGGAGCAGGAGGGAAAGTCACAAAACTGGCCTGGATTGAGCCAACAGGATACTGAGATGCCCACTAGAGCAAGGAGAGAGGAGGCAGGGCTGAAGGAGGGAACCTGCAGAGCAGACAGAGCAGAATTCCTCTGGGAAGGGACAGTGACAGTCACCAGGTGTCCTGTGGGCTCTGCCACTGGGCCATCAGGTGGTACAAAGTCCCTTTACCTGCGTGGTGCAGTAATACTGCTCAAAGGCCATCAGCACGTCCCCAGTGACGTGGATTTCCTGTGCTCCATAGATCTCCTCAGGACAGACTTCCCGGCCAGTGGCTGCACTCTCCCATGGGAATTTTGCACCCTGCCAAAAGACAACTGTGACCACATCGCCTTGAGGTGCTCCTCCCATCCCCACCACTGAAACAGCCCTCGGGCAAAATCCGGGATAAAACCCAGTGTCCTCGTGGGGGCAGGGGCTGGTGCCACCCCCTCAGCCCAGTGTCCCTGTCCCACCTTGTAGCCTTGTTCCTGTGCGTTGTGCATGGCTCCTTCCAGCGTGCGGATCCGGTACTCCAGGATGGCTCGGGCAGCTTTAGGATGAAACAACAGGATATTCGGGAACATCCAGGTGTCCTGCGAGGCAAGGTGGTGGGATTGGCTGCTGGGGCACCCGAGGGCTTCTGCCAGCTTCACCCTTCAATGGAAGGATGGAGTCTTCTCCATCCCAATGGAAGGATGGAGTCTTCTTCATCCCTATTAAAACACAGTCTTCTCCATCCCAGGGGAAGGATGGAGTCTTCTCCATCCCTATTAAAACATAGTCTTCTCCATCCCAGTGGAAGGATGGAGTCTTCTCCATCCCTATTAAAGGAGAGTCTTCTCCACCCCAACAGAAGGATGGAGTCTTCTCCACCCCAACAGAAGGATGGAGTCTTCTCCACCCCAACAGAAGGATGGAGTCTTCTCCATCCCTATTAAAGGATGGAGTCTTCTCCATCCCAACAGAAGGATGGAGTCTTCTCCACCCCAATGGAAGGATGGAGTCTTCTCCATCCCAATGGAAGCATGGCGTCTTCTCCATCCCAGTTGCTGTGCCAAGCCCCCACGTCACCAGCCAGCCTGGCCCCCACTCACCTGGTCCCAGAAGATGTGTCCCCAGTAGTCCTCCCCCCGGGTGCCGTTGGACAAGCCGCCGGGGCTGATGCCATGGAAGAGGAATCCTGGGCTTTCCCGGGGTGGGATGGCACTCATCAGGTAGTAAAGGCAGCCGTGGAGTGCCTGCTGCAGGGCCAGGGGTCCGTCCAGCTCCACGGAGCAGCCCTGGCACAGCGCAGCCCAGGCACGGGTGTGGGAGCAGTGCAGGGACCCCGTGGCCATCAGGGACAGCCCCTCGCTGTAGCTCTGCTTGGCCTCCTCCTCGCTGTCAGCCACGGCCGTCAGGAACTCCCAGGATCGCTCCTGCTCCTCCCCACTCAGGGTCAGGGAGGGTGGGACGGGGGTCCACAGCATGTGAACAGTGGGACGGGGTCCCCCCTCCACCTCGGGAACCAGTGTCTGCCCGTAGATGTAGCTGTGGGAGATGGTTGGAAAGGACCTTAAAGCCTTTCCAACCATCTAGTCCCACTCCCTGCCCTGGGCAGGGACACCTTCCACCAATCCAGGTTGTTCCAAGCCCCATCTGACATTGGCCTTGGACACTTCCAGGGATGGGGCAGCCACAGCTTCCCTGGGCAACCTGTGCCAGGGCTTCACCAGCCTCACAGAGAGAAATTTCTTCCCCAAATCCCATCTAATTTTGCCATCTGTCAGTGTGAAGCCACAACAAAAGGTCTCCAGTCCCAGGAGTCCAGTTGTAAAGGTCATCTCCTCCAAACTCCCCATCTTCCCCATTCTCACTTCTTTGGAATCACATCTAACACCTTGGGCTTTTGTCGCTCTTACACGTCAGCATAAGGGATAATTCTGGACTTGCAGCTAATAAAACTGTTTCTATGCTTCATTTCAGGGGGTGCAGCAGCCTTCACACCACTCTCCATTCCAGCCCCACACCACACACCATTCCAGCCCCACACCACACACCATTCCAGCCCCACACCACTCACCATTCCAGCCCCACACCACACACCATTCCAGCCCAGCTTCAGCCTTACCTCTCGATTTTAGTCCCCGAGGGAGAGTGGACAATGTGCCACAGCCCGTGGGGGGTGGGCTCAGGGCAGGGACCCCCATCCCACACACTCACTGTGCTCCCTGGAATTCTGGCCCCGGGGTCAGGTCCAGGTCCTGGCTCTGTGGCACAAAGGGGGTCTGGAGCTGGATGGTGACAGGCTGTGTGGAGTGGTCCAAGCGCCGGATGGTGATGCTGAAGGCCATCAGGTGGACCAGGGAGTGGTGGGCATAGAGCTGTTGGGTGGCCACGTAACCAGGGGACTGGATTGTGTGGCTGAAGGTCCCTGCAAGCACAGTGAGAGCCCTTGGCACCCCCAGGTCCTGCTCTTCTGCCCCAGATTCCCACCTCTTCCCTATCTACTGCTCCTGCTGGTCTTTCCCACGTTCAGATCCAGCTGCTGACCACACAGTGACACCACACTGCTGACACTGCCCCTGGCCAAGCTGCTGAGGGATGGTTTGTGCCATTAAACATTTTATCAGGCCTTTTGATTTGCCCCTGGCAGGGATCGAGCTATAGCTTGGAAATCACTTATTTTATTGTTACCTGGAAATCACTTATTTTATTGTTACTTTTGTACGAACGGGGCTTATGAATGAATCATACTACATGAAAGGGGACTTTTCCAGTTGTTCCAGAAGAACAACACCCTGAGGCAAACAGCGAAGGAGAAGACATGACTGCATGGGAGAGGCAATGGAAGCAGAGAGAATGAATGGAAGGAGCCCGAGGGGAAGCTCTCCGTGGCACAAGCGGGATGGGGAGATCCTCCCTCTCCCCCAGCTCACCTGTGCGGGTGTTCAGAGCGAAGGTCTCCGTTGGGTTGTCCATCCCAGGCACCACCATGGTCACGTCGAGGGGGCTGGGGACATCAGCACGGTGCGTGTCCCCCACGGCCCCGCTGTACACGCCGCCGGCGTGGAGGATGGCACGGAACAGGCGTGTGCCCAGGTAGGCATTGGTCAGCGTGGGCAGCAGCCGGGGGTCCGTGGGCAGCGCCGTGGCCGTGAACACCGCGGGGTCCCCCTGGGCCATCGCTGCCAACCCCACCTGCAGGGACAGGGGCGAGGGGACAAAGTGCTGCGGGACATACCACCCGTCACAAAGGTGCTGCTCACCTGCCACCAGCCGTCCCCATCCCTTTTAGGGTCCCCTGTGAGCACAGCATCCTCTCCACATCTCCACCCCCTCCCAGTGCCTCCCGCAGCTCCCCAAACCCCACAGTCTTCATCACTCCTCAGCCTCCCCCTTCTTCCTCTATTGATGCCTCCTCTGTGATGGGATTACACCCGTTCTCCCTGGCACACAGAACCACCTTCCTGCCCTGGCCTCCTCTTCTTCCCCAGCGTTGTTCTGTGACACTCTGGAACACCTTGTGGCTCCTGAGCTTCCCCCTTTCCCACATCCTTGTTCCCCCTCGCTCCTGCATCTCCAGCTCAGCTTCCTGGGCCAGGAGCTTTCTATTTCACTGATATGTATACAAATACATTATGTGCCATGTATAAATATATATATAATTATAGACTAAAGATATGTAGAGATACAGACACGTGTAAACAGCACCTGACAAAAGCGAGCTGCAGCTGGCTCCTGGCAATGCCGGTCACTGGAATAACTCAGGAATGCTGAAATGAGGCTCTGACAGACTCAGGGCAGAGCTGGGAATCCAGCCCGGGTGACACGGAGTCAGAGAGGGCCCCCAAATCCCTCCCTGCTCAGCTCGGTTTCCTCACTGGGACTGAGCTGGGAGGAACATCCTGCCTTCAGGAAAGTTAAAAACCCCAACACAAGCCCAGGGTTATGGAATTGGGCAGTGCAGGCAGAGAGAGGCTGTTCCAGGGAAGGACGGAAGTTGCCCAACCGAGGGAGAAGGAAGGAAATTGCTTTTTTTCCCCTTAAAAAAAAAAGAAAAAAAAAAGAAAAAAAAAAAGGTTATAAAAACAAACCTTGCCATGCAGGTTTGGGAGAGCAGAGTTCCTGTGTCTGCCCTGCTCCCTGGGAAGGAGGGACTGAAAGGGGGACACGGACTCAGATGATTTATCATCCAAAAGCCTCTGGAGAAGTGCAGTGGAGAGCTGGGGGAGCAGCAGCACCCCCAGCCACACACCATGACCGTGGCATGGCCGTGTCTCCAGCCACGCTCTGACCTTTCTCGCCTGTTTTCAGGGAGAACAGACCTGGATTTTGGCTTTGGCACGCTATTCCCAGCTTCCTTCCTGCCATCCCATCGCAGCTTTTCCAGGCACAGCCCTGTGCCAGCGAGCCCCCAGCCAAGCTCCCCACACCCAGGGGTGCTGCTGGCACCCTGCCCCATTCCCCAGTCTCCCTGACATCCCCATCCACCGAGTTATTCCCAAAGAGGGGACAAGAGAACGTCTGTGATTCCCCAGCTGAGCTGCCCCACGCTATGCAGCCATGGCAGAAAGACCCACAGCCACAGAATCCCAGAATGGTTTGGCTTGGAAGGGACCTTAAAGGCCACCTCATTCCATGGGAAGGAGCACCTTCCACTAGTTCAGGTGGCTCCAAGTTCCACCCAGCTGGTCCCATCCTGGTGGGTCAGGGATCCAGCAATGGCAGCACCAGCCCCTCTGTCCCAATGCTCACAGGGATTATTTTATTAACCAATCCAGCATTTACCAGATTGGCATTACACATGTGTCCTGCTCTGTAAATCCATGGAAAAGCCCCCATGGAGCCTGGCTGGGTCAATCCTATGGCTGCCAATCCCCAGGGGTGCCTTGAGAGACCCCAATGAGCAGAAAAGGGCAGAGCCTGAGCAGTAACACCTGCTCCCAGCTCTACCCCTTTTGTATTCCAGGATCTAATAATCCTGACCGTGCTCCAGCAGGATTCATTTGGCTTTTTATTTGTTCCTCATGACCAGCAGCTGGTCCTGGCACAGGCTGAGTCAGTGGCAGGGGCAGGAATACCCATCCCCTGGAAAACTGCTGGGCATCCATGGGAGCTTTGGGGTGCTGGATCCCCCTCCAGCAGGTGCTGGCACACAGGGATGAGGGATTCCCTGATCCCACTGGCACACCCCCCACATCCTCCCCATGATTAGAGGAATATGGAAACAGTCTTTTCCAGAAAGCCCTTTCTCATAGAAGTCAAAAAAGCCCATGGAAGAGGAGTTCTGCTCCAAGGGAAGAGGAGGTCTCTGCTCTCCAGCAGAGCATCGCAGTGTCCCCCTGAGCTGGCTGGGGACAGCTTTTGGCCTTAGAGCCTTGGGCAGTTAGGTGCTGCTGAGGGGGGAAAAAAAACCACCCAAAAACAATTAAAGGAAGACAAATTAAGCAGAGAAGAAAGTGGGGAAACCTTTCCATCTAAGGGTGTTCCGCCCTGTGCCCTCGGACAGGATCCCGTGCCAAGAGGTGGCGGGGGGGTGGTGGTGGTGGCAGAAGTGACAGTGACAAGCTGGACAGCTGCAGAGCCAGGAGCAGCAGGATCACCCTGGCAGCACCATGAGGGTCCTCCAGAGGGGCTCCCAGCTCCTGGCAGCAGCACTGCGGACCCCCCGTGCCCCCCACGCCCAGCTCAGGTCCCACCCTGCTGAGCACCCCCTCTCTGCTGGTGTGAGTACTCTGGGAGGGGGCTGGAAAGGTGGGCACACCCCGGTTGGAGGGGCACAAACCCTCTGCATCAGGGGCAGATTATTTTTGGTGGGGGTGGAAGCAAAAGGGGAGGGGGAGGCAAAGGAGGAAGGTGCCCCTGGGCTCCAGCCCACCCCCCTGCAGGGGTCCCTGCCCTGCTCCCCCAACCCCTCAGGGTCCTGCTCCTGTTGGATTTTATCCCTTCAGCCCACTTTTTAAACTTTGGGGTTTGTGGTGCATGCTGAGGGTCTCCTGCAGCCCAGGGAGGTGAAGCCAAGGGGCAGCAGGACAGGGGTGGTCCCCCAGGGACAGACCTGGCCCCTTGTCCTGGGACACTCACCCCAAAGCCAGTGTGTCCCCCATGGACAAGGAGAGGGGCTGCTGTCACCACAGAGCCTGTAGGTCCCCCCACCAAACCAGACCCTCCCGGGCTGGGTGAAATGAGCTTGAAAAAAGGGGCTTTTCACAAAAAAATCCTGGCTGGTTCCCCCTCCACCCCGTGTTTGGGAGGTTTTCCCCCATCCTGCATTTCCAAGGTCTCCAACAAAGCACTGCATGAGCCTGGAGATGCTTTTTGCAGCCTAATAAATCAGAGAAAGGTGCCAGTGCAGGGGGTTAATGCTGTCCCAGGGCACCAGAGAAAGAAGGGGCTGCTGCTGGCTGCAATTTCCACCCCAAAGTCATCTGAAAGTCAGGCACAGATGCCTCTGGAAATGCTGCAGGCCCTGGCCAGAGCCCTCAAGGTCATGCACTGCCCCAGTTTCCCAGTGAGTATCATGGCAGAGAAATAGGGAGTGATGAGAACAAGAAGCCTGGAGAGCACCAGCTCCATCCACTGCCAGTGGGAACAGCTGCGCTTCCCAAACCTCCCTTGGCAGCCCCACAGTGGGTCCATCCCACAGCCACGGGGCTGGGAAGAGCATGGAGAATGGGGCTGGGTCCTTGGGGTTGGATGGCACCAGCAGAGCCATCTGGGAGCCTCCCACACCATGGAACATCCATCCCAGGAGCCCCCCACACCATGGAACATCCATCCTAAAAGCCCCCCACACCATGGAACATCCATCCTAAAAGCCCCACACACTATGGAACATCCATCCTAAAAGCCCCCCACACCATGGAACATCCATCCCAGGAGCTCCATACACACACCATGGAACATCCATCCTAAAAGCCCCCCAGCCCCCATATCCCATGGCCCAGCCATCCCACTGATTCCCGTTCCTTCTCCCCCTCAGGAGCAGGGCATTGCCTTAGCCATGATGTTCACCTCGTTCCTGCTGCCCACAGCCTGGGTCCTGGCCAACCTCCATCACTACAAGAGCAGACCAGAATGAGGAGTGGCAGGAGCAGCCTGTTCCCTGCTGAGAGAGTCCTGAGGGAAGAGCCCCTGGGATGGACCTTTCCCGGGATGGAACTCCCCAAGCCTGTTCATTAAAATTAAAATTCACACTTGCATTCAGCACAGTGGCTCTTCGGGTTTGCTTCATCCACGTGTGTGTCTGTAGGGAATGACCTGGAACCCTGTCCTGAAGGCAGCATTCCCCCACAAGCTTGCAGCAGGCTCCAACAGGGATATTCCCTCTGGAGCCTTTACCTGCTGTAGCTGCAGTGCAGCACAGGGCAGGCACCCAGTCACCTCTCCCAGCACGAGCAAGGAAGCAAACCTAAGGTGAATCCCTGGTAGGAAAACACCCAAAGGCTGGAAGTGACAATAAAAGGGTCCCACAGGCACCTGACCGCTCTGCATAAAGGACCTTTCCACCCACCACATCCCAAATTACCTCTGTCAGGGAAGCAGCCACCACATGGGAAGGTTTGGGTAGCAAGTGGTACTTCCAGATATCTTGGAAAAATCTCCAAAGCTGTCACAGTTCCACAGATCTCACCCCTGTTCCCATGAGCTGCTCAGAGCTTCACAGCCAGGCAAGTGCTCCCACAGCATAAGGGCTCTCGGAATCCTCCTGGGAGAAGCTGTTAGTGCTTCCCACAGTGACATTCCGGGTTTTTGATGCTGATCTCAAGCAGCAGCAGCCCCACAACTCACTGGCTCAGGTGGAGTTTCCTCTACCCCAGTGTAGGGACACAGCCCCAGGAATGAGGGTGAGACCTGTCAGAGCACTGGAAAGGAGACTGTGTTCCTTAAAGCCTTTTCCTGTCCTTAACTATGACATAAAGGGAACATTTGCCATAACACTTGTCTCGTCCACACACTCTCCTGAAGTCAGTAGAAGTGACAGGAATGAACTTTGGAAGACAAGATGCAGCAGGAACTGGGAAAGTCAAATCCCAATGGCTGAACTGACAGGGAAGAGGCAGGCACTGGGCACTGAACACCACCCATCTGGGAAGGAATTCCAGCCAGAAGGGCCTGGAGAGCAGCAGGAGAGTGAGCAGGTACAGACTCCAGCAATTCCACTTTCTGCTGTTTTCCAAAGCTCAGCCTCCCTTGTGTGAGACACCTGCACTAGTCTGGCATCAGCCATGTGCTTCCTTCTTTCCCTTGCTGCATTTACACCCTTGGACAAGAAAGGAAAAGCAGGAAAAGTACAAAAAAATTCCAGTAGTGCTGTTTGTTAGTGACACCGGGGAACCAAAGCAATGACATGAGCTCCTGAATCCCAGCAGTGACAAGGACTGACCATGGATACAATGGCAGCAGCATTTAAAAATCCACCAACACCCCAGGGAATTCCACATCCATGGTCACAACTCCACTCAGTCCAAAGTCACTGCCATAATCCCCTGTGCCATGTGCTGTCCTGCCTCATAACAAGGGAGTTGATGCATCCATAGGGACATTGGGAAGGATTCCAGCTCAGATCCCCACTTGTTCCACATTCCTGACCTGCACAAAAAAATTCCACCCTACAAAGCCACAGCAGCAAAGGGACAAACAATTCCCAACATTTTCCTCACGGAAAGCTTTTAAAGTCATCGTTAAGAAACAAAAGCAGAGCAAAAACATGTCCCTGGCCTGGTTTCAGTTCTCACTCCATGATACTTGCCTTGGGAACAGAGATCCCAAGGGGGATCTGTGGGGGCTGGATCTCCCCACAAAGGAACCTGACCAGCTTCACACTCAGGTACCATGAGCTCAACAGGTTCACACTGATCCCACTGGGGAGTGGCAGGTTTAAAGTTGGATTATTCCAGGTAAGGGCTTCGCAATGTGAAACTGGGGAGGAAAAGGGGATGGAGACGACACAGAATTCCAGAAAAGGGAAGGCAGAAACGTTTATTCTGGCAATGCTGCCACACCTCACCTGAGCACAAAGCCTTGGTGAAAGACAACCACTGCCCCAGGTGTGTGAATACACCCACTAACTGGGAATTCTGGGAAAACCCTTGATGGAGCAAAAACTCCCTCTACTGTGGATGAGGAGGGGTGAAGGGAGGATTTAGGGAAGAGGATTTGGGGAATGCTGCCTTGGGGCTGCTGCAGGGGCATGGGGAGAGGGCAGCAGGACAGGCTGTGCCCCCTAAGGCCAAGACCCCTCAGTACCTGCAGCAGGATCCCACCCTCCCGCAGCAGCTGGAGGCAGGAGGGATTGGGAGTGATACACCCCCCAGGACGGAGCTCTGGGATCAGAGCCACTCATGTCAGCAGAGGGAAAGCTTGACTCAAGCACCAAAGGGTCACACAGCAAAAGGCCACATCTGAAACACATCCCATGCTGCTCCCCCCTCTGCCCACCCACCCCCTCCATGGATTCAGTGCAGTCAGTGGTCTGAGTGCTGCCAGCCTCAGGAGCAGAAGGAATCACTCTCCTGGGGCAGTGCCAAGCCCTCTATGTCAGGATGTCATGGGCTTGGTGCTCCACCAGCATCTCCATGCTCCGCACGTCCGTGCACCAGAACTCCAGGCGGTCCTTCATCCCTTTGATCTGCAAGGCAAGGACACAGTGACCCTAACCCTCAGCTCCTGGGAATGCCTCCAGGGACCCTCAGGGACACACACGCCTCAGATCCCAAACCACTCCTCAAAACCCCACACACTGAGAAGTGTGGGGATGCCCCAGCCCTGGGAGCATTCCAGGCCAGGCTGGACAGGGCTTGGAGCAACCTGGGCTAGTGGAAGGTGTCCCTGCCCATGACAGGTGGGTGGAACTGGATGGTCTTTAAAGTCCCTTCCATCCCAAACTATCCTGGGATTCTGGGATGAACGGCTTCTACCAGCGTATCAGCAACAGTTAAAGCTAAACTGAGATGCACCAAAGGAATTGTCTGCAGCTGGAATTCCATACACTCATTTTTGGGTTTAAAGGTGAAGGCACCCTGTGCAGTCTCCTAAAATATTACATGAATGAACATGAGAAGCTCAGCACCTTCTTTACCACGCTGGGCTTCCCTCTTCCTGAGAGGAATGTGCCTCCTACATCCCTGAAAGTCCCACAGGTTGTTTCATGCATTTAGGAATGAGGCAGCTACATGGCTATCTGCATCCCTCTGGAAAACACAGCAATGACTTGTGTTCCATGGTGTTTGTATGGCTTCCACAAGGGATGTGCCACCCCTATCAGGTTTCTGACCCCAAAACCCCTACACGGGTGTGAAAGGCACCCCATGTACCCCAGGGTGAAACTACAGGTACCATGTAAAAGGAATGAGGAAAAGCTGATTCATCTTCAGGAATCTCCAAGGAGGCTCATTCCCAAGCTGTGACCCTTCCCAGTTCCAATTTCATTCCCATTACCTGCTGTAAGTCCAGCACACGTGGCTGCACCCACGTCATGTGCACCCTCTTGTCCACCTCGTCGATGCTGCCCTTCACCAGGCCCACTGAGAGCGCCTTCATCACCAGCAGCTCCACCTGGGAACAAAAACAATCCAAGGAAAATGACCAAGATCACCCAGTTTCCCCCCTGAGATGAATAAAACCTTCACTTGGCACCTTCACAGGAGACCATTCACACACACCTGCAGGAGACCAGGGCAGTTCTCTGTCCCCTGTCAGGTGACAGAACTGCCTTGACACTCAACATCTCAACATAGAGGAGGGAGCTCTTTTCCCTAAAAGATTGGTTTTCTTTTCTCTGAAACCCCAGGAAGAACAAGGCAATGGGAAAAAGCCAACAGATCCCAAACACCCCCAGGCAGCAGGAACAGGGGTCTGGACGGATGGTGAGAAGACAAGACAAGGGGAAGCTGCCTCAAGCTGTGCCAGGAGAGGCTCAGGTTGGACATCAGGAGGAATTTCTTCATGGAAGGGGTGGTCAGGCATTGGAAGGGACTGTCCAGGGAGGTGGGGGAGTCCCCATCCCTAGAAGTGTCCAAGGAGTGACTGGATGTGGCACTCAGTGTTCTGGGCTCAGCATCAGGCACAGGTTCTCAGTAATCCTGGAGGTCTTTTCCAACCTCAGTGATTCTGGGACTGTGTGTGATTCAGGTCTATCCAGACACTCTTAGAGCTCCAAAACCAGGACATTACCAAGTTTGCCTAAAGCCAAACTCACCTCATTGACGGTGACTTTGGCACTCTTGGCAATCTCCTCAAAGGTGAGCTGTCGGTGATTGGCCGGGCGGGTGAAAGTCATCTGAATCCAGGGAACAGACCAAAAAAAACAAACCCCCTCAGGGTTTTAGTGGTTCCCACAGCACACAGAGCCTCCCTCACTCTGCCCTGCCCACTCTCACTCTGCACTGGCAACTGAATTTCTCATATTTAACCAAAATAAAAGTCTAGCTTTTAGAGTTATTACTCCAGACACCATCGCTAAGATACAAGGCTTGTTCTCCCCATCACAAAAATCAGACTGGTTTAGGTTGAAGGGACCTTAAAGGCCATCCCATTTCATCCCCTGCCATGGGCAGGGACACCTTCTACTAGCCCAGATTGCTCCAAGCCCTGTCCAGTGTGACCTTGAACATTTTCAGAAATGGGGAAGCCACAGCTTCTCTGGTCAACCTGTGCCAGGGTCTCCCCACCCTCAGAGGGAAGAATTCCTTCCCAATCCCCCATCTAACCCTGCCCTCTGTCAGTGGGAAGCCACTCCCTCTTGTCCTGGCACTCCAGGAAAGAACACCCCTGGAACTAGGGACAAGCACAAAGTATTTTCCCTTATAGCACCTTCCTGTGGCACCATCTCCAAGCAATATCCTGAACTACCTGTATCTAGGAGCTTCTGCAGGTGATTCACCAAATACAGCCCCCCTCACCAGCAGATCACAGGACATTTGTCAGTGCCATCCCCTCCAAAGGGCAGCTGCAGCAGCCCCTTCCCACATCCCACACTGAACACAACCCAGCTCACCTCCATGAGACACAACAGCTGGATCTTCTGCAGCAAGAGCGCTTCGTTCGCAGCCAGGTCAGGCTGTGAGGGGAGAAAATGCACCACATCAGGTCATTATTGCACTTCCTCCCCATCCTGGGGGAGAACAGCTTGTAACACACAGGAATAAATCCCTCAGGAAGCTTCATTTAGGAGGGATGGGGCCATCACAGCCCAGCCACCACCTGGGAATGGTTCCAGAAAATAAATCCCAGGAGCTGCACATAAAACACAGACATCCCCAGGCAGACAGCCTGTCAAGGGCCACAGTCCCATGCCAGTGGACTCACAAATCCATCTGTAAACTACTGCTGTGTCAGTAATTCCTGGTGTAGCCAGTGCAGGTAACATCCACCACCACTGTTTTCCTTACACTTCCCAGAAGAGGAGGGAAACCCACTCTTTTCCACTGGAAGCACTTCTGTTATAGAGATTAAATCTGGGATTATCTGCCTGTGCAGGACATTTGTGTGTGCTTTGCCCTCGGATCACTGCAGATTTCTCTTTATTTCTTTCCATCAACCAGAGGAAGGCCAAAAGAAAACTAATGATGTGTATCAAGATGAAACAATTCCTATGCCCTGATTCAAATTGTATCAGTGCACCAGAGCCAGGAATTAGGTGAAGGTAACAAAGTAGAGGTCCACAGACTCCAAGTGGGCTCTGTAAAGCCTGAGCCTGGACCTTCAGCAGCACAACACTCCTCACCTGCTGCCCCCAGGCAGACTTGAGGGCTTGGAAGGTCTCCACGTTGCCACTGTTGAAGGCGAAGAGGGTGTCAATGAGCCACTGCCGGTCTGTGCTCCTCAGGGACTCCAGCACAGGGTGCATGAGCTGCAGGAACCAGGCAGGAGGGCATTAGCAGGGTAAAATCAGCTCGTGGTGCTCTGTGGAGCAATGTGGCAGGACTTACCAGCTCCCCGAAGTTGTAAACACCTTCTCCCAGCAGCCCAGCCAGCCCCAGGGTGAAGGCTCTCTCCTGCTGCTCAGATACTGGGGGGAAAAAAACACAAACCAAAACAAAAGTAATTTGGATGGGAAAAAAATTCAAGCCAAAAATAACACATATAATAAAGTACATTTGGGTAATAAAGTAGCAGTTTAAGCCCCATCAACCCCTCCCTCATCATCATCCGTGCCTGCATTAAACCATTCCCAGCCCTCACTGTCTCCCAAGCCTGAAATTCAGGACCCTGCAGGAACCACAGCACAAAAGGGCTACTTTTGAAATCCAGAGGGAATATTTTTGGGAATTGGAACTCTCCTTTCTGGCAGAGGCATTCCCCCTCTCCCATCACCCTGGGGCAGGATCCTGGGTGGGGGGCGGGGGGGGGGTCACTCCTCAATCCAGCCAGACCTCGGATCCACCACAGCACAGCCAAAACAACACAGAGAAAAACCTCTGCCAGGGCATTTATTTGATAAAGCAGAGCGTGGAAAGTGGGATTTTCCAAGGAAAGGAGTTACCTGGCAGGTCCTTGACCTCGATGCAGCCCAGGAAGCGCAGAGCATCCTTGTAGTAGGCAGCGTGGTTCCCCACTGTCTGGTAGTACTTGCTGGAGAGGTCATAGAAGCGGCTGTGCACAGAGGTCACCCCGGGCAGGGTGTTCAGCAGCTCCTCCACCTCCTCGATGGTCTCCTGGACAGGGGGAGACCTGCCTTTGGACAGGGGAAGGAGCACCTGGTGCACCCTTGTGATCCCGGCTGGATGGGCCACAGCGTTCCCAGTGACACCCAGGGCAGGTGTGACGTCCCACGAGTGTGACCACAGCCACAGTCACCACCACATTATTCACATATTTATTTATGTATTTACTTCAAAATAAAGCAGCATTTTCCCTTCACATGGTGGTTAGGGGAAAAAAAAAACACCCCCAAAACAGCCTGGCAGCTAAAATTATATGTAATAATGGCTTTAAACTGAAGGAAAAATATTTAGGTGGGATTTTGGGATAAATCCTTCACTGTGAGGGTGGGCAGGCCTTGGCACAGGTTGCCCAAAGACACTGTGGCTGTCCCATCCCTGGAAGTGTCCAAGGCCAGGCTAGATGGGACTTGGAGCAACCTGGGCTAGTGGAAGGTGTCCCTGGGTGGAACTGGGTGGTCTTCAAGATCCCTTCCAACCCAAACCATTCCAGCATTCCATGACACACGCACCCAAAGCCATCACTCTGCACTTGCTATAGGAGACCTAAAGCTGCCCTGACAAGAGAAACCTCATTTTAGGTTTAAAAGATGGGTCTAAACCCAACCAAAATGACAAAGCCCATGTTTGCTCAGGCCACCACGAGCAGCTCCCACATCCTGAGGAGCTCACAAGACCCTCTGAGCTGCAAGCTGGGATAGTCAAGGAATGTCACAGCAGCCCAAAATCCCCCATCCTGGGCCACCCCTCACCTTGGTGACCTGCAGGTCCCCGATGTTGAGCTTGAGAGCTCCGATGGCTGTTTTGCACAGGATCACGGCCTCGTCGCTGCTCTTCACCTGCAGGGACACAGGGACCTGCTTGGAGTGTCACCTGCAGCCAGGTGTGCTCCAGAGGCTGGGACAGGGCTGGATGTACATCACTGATCACATTTCTGCATTAAAATCCCTGAGGAAAGGGGGTTCTCCAGCACAGGTGGATCACACACGCACCGGTGCTGCCACAGGGAGCAACCTGAGACGTACCTTTTCCCGAGTCTTTTCCAGAAAAGTCAGGGCCACATTGGGATCTGGAGTAGAGGAGACAGTATTTTAAAAAGCAGCAATGCCAGGAGTTCCTATGGAGCTAAACTTCACCTAGAAATATGTCATTTACTGGACTCCTGAAGGCTGGAATGTGTGTTTTCCACAGTGTACCCTCAACCTGCAGCAGGTGCTGCCAGGTAGGCTGGGCTTTTCCTCACCAACCACCTCTCTGTGGAAGGTGTGGACTTCCTACTCCAGGCAGCAGCAGCAATTTAAGCTTTTCAAGCCTGTGCTTTCCCTTTTCAAAGCACCAGAAGAACAATAACGTCCCATCCAAGATTTATCTGTGTCTGGTCACAATCCAAAGGGATGAGGGGGGCTAAAAACACCACGGGGAGGAGGTGAAGACACACACCTGTCATCTGCCGGACCACATGCAGGATGATCTCCACCAGGGACAGGGGGTTCACCCTGCAACGAGCAGCTCAGGGTCAGCACAGGATCCCCAACACCCCAGGTGACCCCCAGCACCCCCCAAGTGACCCCCAGCCCACCCCAGGTGACCCCCATCACCCCCCAAGTGACCCCCATCACCCCCCAAGTGACCCCCTACCCACGCCAGGTGACCCCCAGCCCACCCCGAGTGACCCCCAGCCCACCCCGGGTGACCCCCAGCACCCAACACCCCCCAGTGACCCCCAACACCCCCCAGGTGACTCACCTGTGCTCAAACTCGCTGATGAAGTTCTCGTAGAGCTGTGGGGACAAGGACAGGGCCACTCATGGCAAAGGGCACCCCATTTCAGGGTGTCCTTTCACTGTTTCCTCTCTATTGCAGCTCATTTCAACATCCCTGGAGGTGTTCCAGGCCAAGCTGGATGGGGCTTGGAGTAACCTGGGCTAGTGCAAGGTGTCCCTTCCAGGGAGGAGGGAGCATGATGACCCTTAAGGTCCCTCCCCAAGCCAGACCATTCCAGGATTCTGTGATTTTCCCAACAAACTGGGCATCCCATACAGAAACTCCTACAGTGTGCAGAACTGCTCTTTTGAGCTTCTCCCAGACACCAGGAGGGAACCCAAGGGGAGCATCTGTGAGCACCCAGCACTCGGCAAAGCCCTTGTTACAACGGGGAATGGGGGCAAAAAAAACCCCCCACCTGCGCCTCCCAAAAGCAGAAACCGTCAGTGAATTAAGTAAAGAACCACCGTGAAGGTTAAAAAACCGCCACGCGTTTAATTTTAGACGAATTTTCCCGCGGGCTCTGCAGGCTGGCAGATGAGCGCCCCCGGGTTAGGAACTCCCCAAGGGGGTTATCACGGACAGAGCCGCGGGGTGAGCTCCCCCCGGTACAAACCCCCGTCCCTGAGCCCCGGGGAGAGCCCAGAGCCCGGGCCGGGCCCCTCACCTTGATGAGCCCATCGCCCTGGGCGAAGCAGGGGTCCTGCACGAAATCCAGCACCTGCAGCGTCAGCTGGTGCCACAGCCTGGAGGGGGGACACAACACAGCGCCGTGAGCCCGGGGACGAACACCGGGGATAAACAATCACCGGGGATAAACAAACAAACACCGGGGATAAACAAACACCGGGCATTCCCCCCCCCCCCGCCCCGCTCACTTCTTGTTGTAGAGCTCCTCCAGGCGGTGCCACACGGCGGCCTGGCCCGGGCCCGCGCTCTGGCTCTGCTGCAGGAAGCCCGGCACGTCCTTCATGGCGGCGGCGGGGCCGGGAGGGACCGGGAAGGGCCGGGAAGGGCCGGAGGGACCGGCGGGACCGGAGCGAGGAGGCCGCGCCGCGGCCGGGGCTGCGCACTCACTTCCGGCCGCGCGGGGCACGCCGGGTACCGTAACGCCCCGAGCCCGCCGCTGCCGCGCACTCACTCCGCGCCGGGTACCGTAACGCCCCGAGCCCGCCGCTCCCGCGCACCCACTCCGCGCCGGGTCGGTACCGTAACTCTCCGAGCCCGCCACTACCGCGCACTCACTTCGCGGAGGACCGGTACCGTAACGCCCCGCGACGCGCACTCACTCCCCGCCGCTACCGTAACGCCCCGCGCCGCGCACTCACTTCGCGGCGGGCCGGTACCGTAAAGCCCCGCGCCCGCCGCTATCGCGCACCCCCTTCCCGACGGGTCGCTACCGTAAATCCCCGCGGCCGCCGGCGCCGCGCACTCCCTCCCCGCCGCCACCGTGCCGCCGCCGCCTCCCCCCGGCCCTTCCCTCCCCTCCCCTGTCCCCGCACCGACACCGCACAGCGCCGGTCCCCCCGCACTGGGGGCGTGCCCCCGGTGCCCCCGGTGCCGGCGATGCGGTGGGCGGCCCCGCCGTGCTCGCTGCTGGCCTGCTGCGGCCTGTGGCGGCGAGGGCCCCGGCAGCGCCCAGGCCAGGGCAGGTACGCGGGTGGGTGGGCCCTGCACCGGGGAGGGGGCACATCGACCCCCGGGCCGGCCTGGGAGCTCGGGGAGAGGGGATTGACAGGGGGAATGTCAGTGTTTTACTGCCAGGTGGGGAGTTCGGCTGGCCCGGAACCCCGTGGGACAGGGCAGGGCCTGGCCCTGTGGCAGTGGGAAGGGCAGTGCCACAGCCCAGGGAAGGCACTGTCACATCTCTGAGAGCAGGGAAAGGCAGTGCCACATCCCTGGGAAGGCACTGTCACCTCTCTGACAGCAGGGAAAGGCAGTGTCACATCCGTGGGAAGGCACTGTCACATCCCTATGGCAGTGGGAAAAGGCAGTGCCACATCCCTGGGAAGGCAGTGTCACATCCCAGGGAAGGCACTGTCACATCCCTGAGAGCAGGGAAAGGCAGTGCCACATCCCTGGGAAGGCACTGTCACATCCCAGGGAAGGCACTGTCACATCTCTGACAGCAGGGAAAGGCAGTGCCACATCCCTGGGAAGGCACTGTCACATCTCTTACAGCAGGGAAAGGCAGTGCCACATCCCTGGGAAGACACTGTAACATCCCTGTGGCAGCAGGGAATGGCAGTGCCACATCCCTGGGAAGGCACTGTCACATCCCTGTGGCAGTGGGAAAGGCAGTGCAGTGTCACATCTCTGAGAGCAGGGAAAGGCAGTGCCACATCCCTGGGAAGGCACTGTCACATCCCTATGGCAGTGGGAAAAGGCAGTGTCACATTCCAGGGAAGGCACTGTCACATCTCTGACAGCAGGGAAAGGCAGTGCAGTGTCACATCCCTGTGGCAGTGGGAAAGGCAGTGTCACATCCCTGGGAAGGCACTGTCACATCTCTGACAGCAGGGAAAGGCAGTGTCACATCCCAGGGAAGGCACTGTCACATCCCTGTGGCAGCAGGGAAAGGCAGTGCAGTGTCACATCCCAGAGAAGGTAGAGCCACATCCTTGTGACAGCAAGGTAAGGCAGTGCCACATCCCTGGGAAGGTAGTGTCACATCCCATGTAAGCCATTGTCACGGCCCTGGGAAGGCAGAGTTGACCACACTGAGGCCAGGAGACAGTTCCAGTGTTGTTGTTTCCAGTCTCCACTTCCAACTCTGTCACTGTTCTTTGGGCTTGCCAAGCCCTCCCAGCTCTCCTGGCTCTCCCCATGCCTGCTTTGGACTGTGCACAATGCCCTGCTGCAGCATCACTAATTTTCTGGGAAGAAGCTGTTCCCAGATGATAATGCCTGTTCCCGAACTGCTAATGACTGTTCCCAAGCTGATAATGACTGTTCCCAGCCCAGCTGGGCGCAGGGCTGTGATTCCTTTGGGCATGGACACAGGGAGCTCTCCCAGGGCAGAGCCCAAGGTGGGCAACAGGGAAATGACAGTGTCTGCTCACCTGGGCAGAGTGACACATCACCCTGATAGAAACTTGTTGAACTCAGGACACAGAAGAGTCTCCTGGGTCCCAGAGCAGTGAGACTGGTGATTCCCAGTGCTGCTGCTCCCACAGCCTTGTGTCCACCCCTGTCCATAAAAAACCCTCTCACAGGGATACAGTGATGTATTTTAGATCCACATAAGGGAGCACAGGGGGACGTGTCTGCTCCTGGGTTTGGGTCAGACTAGCACCAGGCTTTCTCCTAGAGAAACCCTAGCACAATCCTGCCCATGAAAGAGCTTTCTGTGGAATTTTTGGGTGTTTTCCTCCCCCAGAGCCAAAGTCGCTGTCGGTTGTCCCAGTACACACCTGCTGTGCTTCCCCCCCGTGCTGAGCAGGATCCAAAGCTCCAGGCCCTTCTCTCTGAGTGCAGCTGCCAGAGCCATTTTGGGCCGGGGCAGGTGGGGAGGTGATGAGGGGAAGGAGAAACTCACCTTGAAGGACGTGGCCGAGCTCCTCCGGAAGAAGGAATGTCGCCGTGTGGTGGTGATGGCTGGAGCCGGGATCAGCACGCCCAGTGGCATCCCGGACTTCAGGTGATGCCTCCATCCTCTTTGTCTTTTGTCAGTGCTGGGAGGGCTGAGTCTTCCTCATGGAAAGGGTGGTTAAACATTGGAAGGGGCTGGAGGTGGTGGAGTGCTCATCCCTGGAAGTGTTCAAGGAACGACTGGAGGTAGCACTCAGTGCTCTGATCTGGTTGACAAGGTGGGGATTGGTCACAAGTTGAGCGTGATGACCTTGGAGGTCTTTTCCAACCTAAACGATCCTGGGATTGTGTCTCCAGCCCAGGTAACGCTGGTGCTGCAGCCCCTCCCAGCTCCCCCCTGTCCCTGCAGGTCCCCTGGGAGTGGTCTGTACAGCAACCTGGAGCAGTATGACATCCCGTACCCAGAGGCCATCTTTGAGCTGGGCTATTTCTTTGTCAACCCCAAGCCTTTCTTCACGCTGGCCAAGGAGCTCTACCCCGGCAACTACCGCCCCAATTCCGCCCACTATTTCCTCCGGCTGCTGCACGACAAGGGGCTGCTCCTGCGCCTCTACACCCAGAACATCGACGGGCTGGAGAGAAGTGAGTTCCCTCTGCCCCTCTCTAGCAGCACCACAGAGTTGAGGGGAGAAGCAGGACTGGGGAGATGCACACAGGGAGTGTCTGGCTCAGTTCTCTCCCATGTGCTGTATTCCAGTGGCTGGGATCCCTCCTGACAGGCTGGTGGAAGCCCACGGCACCTTTGCCACTGCCACCTGTACAGTGTGTAAGAGGAACTTCCCTGGAGAGGATTTCAGGGTGAGTGGGCCTAGCCAGGCATCAACACAGCAATCAACACTAGGAGGCATTAATTATTATAATAATGACAGGTCCCAGGCCTGTTCTTTTGCCCTAGGAACAAGAAGTTTATTGAAAGGGTGAGACTCAGGGCTGGGCATTGCGGAGTGGTGGTTGTGACCCCTGTGATAAGCAGTTTTGGGGGCTCTCCTTTCAGGGGGATGTCCTGGGGGACAGGGTCCCTGTGATGAGTGGTTTTGGAATCTCTCCTTTCAGAGAGATGTCATGGGGGAGAGAGTTCTTGTGATGAGCAGTTTTGGGGACTCTAAAGGGGATGTCATGGGGGACAGTGTCCTTGTGATGAGCAGTTTTGGGGGCTCTCCTTTCAGGGGGATGTCATGGGGGACAGGGTCCCTCGCTGCCCTGTCTGCACTGGAGTTGTCAAGCCTGACATTGTGTTCTTTGGCGAGGAGCTCCCGCAGCGCTTCCTCCTGCACCTGGCAGACTTCCCCCTGGCAGACCTGCTCTTCGTCATCGGGACATCCCTGGAGGTCTGGGAATATGGGAAACCACAGGGGAAAAAAGCACATGGAAAACAGGGACTCTGGAGGGGAGAGGCCTTAGAGAAGAAGAGCAGAATGTGGGTTAGGGAGATGAAGTTTGGGGTGGAGGGTAAGAAATAGGGTGCAGGTTCTCTGAGAGACCCTCTGGAAATCAGGAGGGCAACTGGAGAGTTTTGGGGCCACCTAAAGAAAGGTCACCAGGTGACTGGTGATGCTGTGACCTGTCCAGAGCTGGGGTGGCTGAGCCCATGGTGGAGGAACTGTCACACACAGCGGTTCCAAGCCAGGAACTGGTGCCTGTGGCATGGTGACAGTCCCTCTGCCCCCTTGGTTCCCCTCTCAGGTGGAGCCCTTTGCCAGCCTGGCTGGAGCCGTGCGCAGTTCCGTGCCCCGGGTCCTCATCAACCGGGAGCTCGTGGGGCCCTTTGCATGGCAGCAGCGCCACAACGACGTGGCCCAGCTCGGGGACGTGGTTGGAGGCGTTGAGAAACTGGTGGAGCTCCTGGGCTGGGACAACGAGATGCAAACGCTGATCCAGAAGGAGAAAGAGAAGGTGGGAAGGGGCTCTGAGCCCCATCTTCCCCGCTCCAGCCTCTGCATTCCCTGCCAGGGAGCGGGTTTGTGCTCGCTGGGGTCACACTGCCACACCTGCTGTCTGCCTTCACAGGGAGGGATCATGGGAAAGTGCAAAAGAGCTGAAAATCCCCAAACCAACCCAAGCCTGAGTGCTGCTTTACAGCCAAGGTGCCAGAACAGAGCGCTGTGGGCTGAATGTAGATGGGAAGATGAGAATCTGCCAGTTGCAGAGAGAATAGGAATGTGGAAAAGGGCAGGATTTTGGGATGAATGTGAGGGCTTTGATCGTTTCTTTCTCTGTGCCATTCTCACATCTGTAACCTTCTGGGATCTTTAGGAGTGAGAAACTGCAGGGGAACAAGTCCTTAATTACTTAGAGCTCAGTACTGCTGTTAATTACTACATTCCTTCAGACCACTGGGAAGATTTTTCCACATTTGACATGAAGCAGTTGTATTTTTTTAGGGATACGCTGCCCATACAGGACTTTTTCACAAAATCTGGCTTCAAGATTCCAATTTTAACATCCAGGTTGTTCTTATTTACATCAGATCACGAGGCAGGAATTGAGTAGGAATTCTTAGTCTTTTGGCCAGGTTTTTGATTTTTCAGTACAAACAGTTTGGGGACCAGCCAGCCTCTGGCTTGATGCTTGTGCTGCTCTGAATCCCTGACAGAGAACACTGATAAAGCAGGAAAACTGAGGCCACGTTGGACAGGGCTTGGAGCAACCTGGTCGAGTGGAAGGTGTCCCTGCCCATGACAAGGGGTGGAACAACATGAGCTTTAAGGTCCTTTCCAACCCAAGCCATTCTGGGATTCTGTGAAAGCTGTGGGGATGGTGCTGGGGCTGGAATGTTTGATGCTGCCTGGCAAACACTGTGGTCTCCCTCTTTTCAGCTGGATGCAAAGGACAAGTAGAATGGTGCTCCTGACATCCCTCAGCACATCATTTGATGATGTCTAGCCATAAATGTCACCAGCAAGTGGCAGGGGGCTTGTGCCAGCACATCCAACAAGCTCTGTGTCTGCAGTTGGCTGTTTGGATCTCCCTCCTGCCCAGCTGTCCATCCCAGAAGCCCTGGGAGGGGCTGGTTCTACAAGCAGCAGCTGGAATGCCATGAGTCTGGAGCAAGGTTTCCAGCTCTCACTGGACTGAGCATCTCTCACAGCTCCTCTCCAGCCACTGTTCCCTTGGCCACGATCCT
Source organism: Xenops minutus (assembly GCA_035221455.1). NCBI lineage: Eukaryota > Metazoa > Chordata > Aves > Passeriformes > Furnariidae > Xenops > Xenops minutus. The sequence goes on from JAWWEE010000158.1 coordinate 8,958,243, forward strand.
CAGCTGCTGCAGACTGTGTTTATTCTTCCATGAAATCTCTGCTAATCAGGGGATAAGCTGGGGCCAGGGGGCTGCCCCCTATTCCCATTCCAGCTCAAGCTGCTGGAGAATTTCTGAATCACGAGAGTGTTAATTATTTAATAATAAAGAGATATAATTCATTTCTGGATGTCACCTGAGGGGTTTTCTGTAAAGTCACACCTTCCCTGGGGTTTGAGCACATTCTATCCCCACCACTGTTCCTTTCAACTTCTCTTTAGCACATTTTTTTTCTCCTTTTTCCCCTCACACAAGTGCATTTCCCTGCTGTAGATGCCATCCTGGGGGCTGGCATTATCATAGCCCTGCAGCCATGTCCTGCTATGTCCCAAACCTGCCACAACACAATGCAGAGCCTCCTGGCACATGGATCCACACTGAAAATGGTGGGGACTTGTTTTTAACCATACTCTGCTTCCCAAAGAAACAATTCTATGATTCTATGAATGCCTCATCCCGACGTGCCTGGAGCCAAGGTCAGCCCCTGCTCCAGGGCATTCCAGGCCAGGCCTGGCAGCTGCTCTCAGGGATTTAAAGCACTCTGGAAAATTAAAAGAACAATATCAGAGGTAATTGCACTAAAAATACCAATCCCCCCTTTCTCTTTTGCATGGAAAGCTTGGGAGAGTTTCAACAGCTCAGAAGGGATCAGAGGTCGGTCAGGGCATTCTAAAGAGTGAGAAGGTGCCCCCTGAGCCTCCTTTTCTTCAGGCTGAGCCCCCCCCACCTCCTTCAGATGCTCCTGCTGCTCCAGACCCTTCCCCAGGTCTGATCCCTTCTCTGGACTCACTCCAGCACCTCCTTCTTGCCATGAGGGGCCCAGAGCAGGACACAGCACTGGAGGTGCCTCAGCAGTGCCCAGCACGGAGGGAAAACCAAGCAAAGCACCTCTCCAGCTCTTCCCCTCTGAGTCCACGTTCAGAAACACCCCTGGCTCTTGAGACACCCAGTCAGGAACACCTGGGACCCTCTGCCATGGGCTAGTCAGAGGCAGCCTCAGGGACTTCCCTGTGGTCAAGGACTCATGGCCATGTACCCACATGTCAGGTTGGCTTTATTCAAGCGTCACTTGTGCATTCCTACTCGTGACGGGACATTTGGGAACATGGATACATAAGACAAACAGGAGGATTTTCTTTCAAAAGAAAATAATAAAAACAAATCTACACCAGGCCCGAGAGCAGCCCCTGGGGGACACAGTGACCTGGGGACAGCAAGGAGGAGTGAAGGACAGAGCACAGGTATTGGCCTTTCCTTTGGAAAGCGGGAGGTGGGGAGAGGCAAATGCCCAAACCCCACTGGGTGATGACAGGGACAGTGCCCAGTGCCAGGAAAGGGACATCAGAGAATTCCCAGCAGCCACCCACACACTCTCTCCATGGCCAATGGGATGCTGGAAGCTTCCTCAAAGGCCTCAGTCGGCTCCTCTCTGCTCACCCACCCACTCCAGGTGCCCACAGATACCGGTGCGCTCGGAGCCACACATGGCACAGGGACACAGCCACCTGCACCGCACCCTGCAGACCCTGCTCCCCAGGAGCTGCTGTGATTCACAGCCCACACCTCTCTCCAGCATCCCTGCCTTCCCACAGCATCCCCAGGGAGCAGCCCCCCACAGTGGGGCTGGGCACACACAGCCACACACAGCCCTGTGCATGCAGGAGGCTCCATGGATCGATGGACCCTGATGGAGTGGCAGGAAGAGCCTCCCCCCGACACTTCTTCCCAAACAGCATGTATTTAAATAAAAAAAATCCTACTGGAAAGTCCTGGAAGCAATTTGGAGTGTGAAATCCTCAAGGCTGCTAACAGGAGAGACCAAGGTGGAGCCAGGCCACGGAGACCTCTGGAAGGAGAGGTGGCTATAGAGCTGGGAAGGAGGCAGGTGTTCCGTGTGGTGGGCTGTGAGGGGTCCAGGCTGGATATGGATCCCACAGGGAGAGGCCTGGCCCAGTGCCAGCCTCTGGGTGCAGCACCAGTTCCAGAGGGAGAGTGGCTGGAGCCCAGCTCTCCGTGGCTGGGGCGGGAGCCGGGTCAGTCCAGCCCCAGGTCCGAGTCGGATGATGAGCGCTCATCAGCCATGTTGCGGATGGCGTTTTCCATGGGCGCCAGGTTTCCACTCGGGGTGATGCCCATGGGCTGGATCACCTTCTCCCTGCAGCCAGGAAAGGTAAGGCAGAGCTACAGCAGAGCACAGGAACAGCCTGGGAATATAGCAGGAAGGTGGGGCTCGTGGAAACGGCCCGAACACCCCTGGTCCCACTGAGGATCCCTTCTGAGAAATGGGAAGAGTCCCAGCCCTAAAACCTCCAGCATGGTGAGACAATGGCTGGAAGCACAACCCACAAACAATACGATTCCCATTCTCAGGTTCCCTGGAACAGGGTCATTTCTAGGGTCCTGTTCTGTCTGGTTCAGGGTTCCCACAGGAAAACTAGCAGTGCTGCCCATGTTCCTCTCACTCCAACACATGACGGAAGTACATGTTACTTCCCTCCCTTCCTGAATTTGCTGGGCTCTTCTGGAGCACCAGTTAACGATGGATGAGAGATGACTGGAGAAAGCTTTCCAGCAGGGAAAGGGGTTGGTGGCACTGGCTGCTGTCTGCCCCCAAAATACTCCTTCCTTCTAAGAAGCCTTGTAAGTACAGAAGTTGCTGTCCTTCCCAAATTCCTGGACAAATCTGACGAGCAGCAGGTGCTTGGGAACAGCACAGACACAGCAAAGAATTTCATGGCATCCCATCAAGCCAAAGCTGAGGGAAGAGTTTCTTCAGGTATCCCCCCCAGCTCCCTCTCCTTAGTCCCTTCAGGCCTTGGGAATGCAGCCAAAGGAAGGTCTGTGATAGATGTACCCCTGACACACAGGTGTGGACACAGACACACACCCATGTCCCAGTACCTGGACAACTTGTCAAACATGTTGACCAACTTCATGGCTTCATGCTCCTTCTGCTCTTCCGTCATCCCTTCCATGGGGTTGGGAAGCTTCTCCTCCACACGGCCCGTCACAGGGTTGATGCTGTGTGAAGAACAGTGAGGTCAGGGCATGGGAGAGGGGGACAAAGGGCTGCTTGGAATCCTCCTGTTCCTCATGGAGCAGAGGAATGGCATGGCAGGACTGGCTGTTACCACTGCTTGTGTCCTTAGCCCCAGGTGCCATCACAGTTCTATGGGGACTTCCAACCTACATCCTTAAAAATCCTTCCCATTTCTCCAGTGGGAGCAAGACTCCCTTCTGCCAATGCCACAATGCCACTGGAAACCAGGTTCATGAGGGCAGGTTACACTTCCTCCCTCTTCTCAAGGCAGGAGGCAAAAGCTAATGGAGAAAATCCCAACAAATCCAATCTGCAGGAACACTGAACAGGAAGTTGGTGAGTGTGGGATACAGAGGTGGGCCCAGACCTGGGGCTGTGCCCACACACCCCCCCACCCTCAAGATACCACCTACTGAAGAGGAAAGGAGAGGGAAAGAACAAAAAAAAAAAAAAAAGAGAGGGAAGGGCAGAATAAAGTGAGGGAAGGGGAAAACAGAAACCAAAATCCAGCTGGGTGCAGCAGCACTGGGCTCTGGAGAGGGAGAGAACCAACAGGCACGTGAAAGACTGGGACGAGGTGTTGGGAGGCAGATGGAGAGGGATAGGGCAGGAATGGGAAGAAGGTGTGGGAAGAGGGCTGCTCTAGAGGGGGAGCCACTTCTTTACTTGGCCTTTGCCTCTTTGTACTCCTCTGTGTCCGTGTCTTCATCCTCCGAGTACTCCCCCTCTTCCCGGCCGCCGGCCATGAGGCCCCGCGCCGCCAGCAGCCCCGCGGCGTTCCCGTATCCCGTGTACTTCACAAACCGGGACACTGCCGGGAGAAGGGACAGAGACCACCCTGTGCTCCCCTCCTGCCTCCAGCCCCACGGCCCTGCCAGGCCATGGAGACACAGAGACACTGACAGGGAGCAAGATGGCCACGCTGTGCACCAGGGACGGCAGGACAGCACCCGCAGGTGGGGGGCTGAACATGGGCCAGGCTGCCTGCAGGGTGCTGGGGTGTCCTCCAGCACACCTTGTCACTTATTGCTGGCCTGAGAGACAGCACCTCCTTCTCACAGAGCTCCTGGAACCCTCTCTTTTTCCCTGCTCAGCGTGGCTGCCCCCAGGGAAGGCAGAAGCTCTGCGGAGGGTCCCCATCCCACACGCTCTGGCTCTCCCAGAGCTGAGGGGCTCCCTGCCAAAGCCCCCCGAGGCCCTGGAGCTCACCACTCTCCTTGCAGAGCACGAAGAGGAACTCGGCGGCGCAGTGCTTGACGTCAGTGTCGATGTGGGTCATGAGCCGCACCAGCTTGTTCCGCAGGGAATTCCCCACCTCCGGGCGGTTCCGCACGTCCCGCAGTGGTGGCAGCACCTGGAGGGCCACAGCGAGGATGAGCAGTGCAGCTCCAACAGGTCACACGGAGGGGAAAATGTGTTACAAATCAGCTCAAACAATAAATCCACAGATGTGGAAAAAACACTGTGGGTGCCAAAGGCCTCAACCACCCACGTGAGAACCCAGAGGTGTGTGGAGGCGTGGCCATAATCAGGGGTTTGCTCGTCTCCTCTCCCCTCAGTGCAGCATCCCTGAACTTTGGGTTGAGCACAGCATACCCTGGCCTTCAGGAACTTCCTGGTCTGGCGGTGGACCCGGGCACTCTCTGTCAGCAGGTTCAGCACAGGGGTCAGGCTCTCCTTCAGCTTGTGGCCCTGCAGAAACAACCCCAAAAGGAGCACGTCAGTCATGCCGAGCTCAGCTTGTGGGGCTCACGCTGGAAAAACACAAACACAGACCATCAGGGAGCTTGATGGACATGAAGCCTCCCAGCCTCTGCCACAGGCATTCAGTGCCTCCTGCCTCCCCACACCACATAGCTTGCCATGGCACAGGCAGTGCCAGAAATCCTTGGGCAGGGCATCCAGGGCAGAAAAGTGCAGTGGTAAAACTTGGAGGCCCTTTGGGATAACTCCCGAGGCTGAAAACCACAATTAGCTGGAAAATAATGCAAGTTCAGCTTCCAGAGGCTTTCATTGCTGAGTGAAACAGGGCTGATGTATCAATCATCCAGCTAATTATCAGCTAATCATCCACATTCCACTGATCTCACTGCCAGCAGCCCTCAAAGCAATGACAGTCACCTTCCCAGTCCATGAATGCTGGTTTAGTCCCACCAACCACAGCTGAGCCAAGGGCTGCCCCTTCTACAAAAGGCTAACTCCAAGCCAAGCATGGTGCTGGCACTGGGCTCTTCCAGGCTGAGGGGAAAGTGCCTCTGAACCTGTGGGGATGAGCAGTGAGGACTCCCTCACCACTCACCCTGTCCAGGCGGTGCTCCAGGAAGTCCAGGAGAATGTTGACTGCATCCATGTTGACACCCATGTACTCCAGTGAGCCTGGCCGCACTTTGGGGGTCAGGAGCACATCCAGACACTTCAGGGGGAGGTTTCCCAGCAGGTTGACTGTGTGGCTACACGTGTGAAAGAGAAGTGAACACACAGTGATGGAGCTTTGTTCACACAAGTCCTTCAGCTCTGCAGAAATGAAGGTCTGCCATTAACTTTCAGGAGTGTGAGGACCCCACGATCACAAATTGTCTTGAACACCCCAAGCTCCTCACACCACTGGAAGGGAATAACTGAAACTGCTTTTTGGGCAACTGAACTATGTGCTGGGACTCTAAAGAGACTTCAGTGACAACTGAGAACCCAGGGATCTTGACACAGAGCCAGCCTGGGTGATAAAAGGTCTGCCTCTGGGGTGTTCTGCTGTGTCACTCCTCCTCAACATGATGGTCCATGCCAGCACTGCTTGGTTTTTCTTTGTGTGTTCTTGGAACAGAACAGTGTGACCTGCTCCAAGATGACACCCCTGCACCAGTAATGCAACATGTCACAGCCAATTTCTCAGCATGGCTTAAGGCTAATTAAGGCCACCTCACGAACTCTTTTGTTAAAGCATCACGTCTGCTCTGGCCAGTTGCCCACTGAGATGGGTGTCACTGTAGGGACAGCCTGACATGGAACAAGGACCTTGGGGGTCAGGAGGCCATGGCATTCCCACATGTCATTCCAAGGACAGGAAAGGCTATTTCTGAGTTCCAGCAGCGTGAGGGACCAGCAGGCCAAACCCAAAAGCTGCTAGTCAGCAGTGACGCTCACGATCACCTGAGGTGAGGCAGGATGTGCCTTGTGGAGCCCTGCTCCAGGTGAAACTCATGGCCCACGTTCCCAGCACAGACCTGTGGAACTCCTCGGTCCGGTCCTCGCCGTCAGCTGAGATCACGAGGCAGTGGCGCAGGAGGGCTCCCAAGTGCCGGTACAAAGCAGCATCTTCCTGTCCCCAAAATGGAAAATGGAAACCTCGATCAGCAAAGGGGATCCCACACATCCCAGAGCCTGCTGCCCCTGCAGTCACAGCCCGATCACAGACAGCGGGGTGTTCCAGCCTCCTGATTCTACTTTTGGGGTCAACGCATGGTCTTCCTGCTGCCCAACACCCCTACCCTCACTCTGTGACACTGAGTTAAGGGATGGAGGAGGATCCAAGGCACTTCAAGGATTAGCCAGAGAGATGGTGTTCCCCATCACACCTTCCTCTGACCTTGGCCTGAAGGTGAAGCAGTACCTGGCTTTGCTCAGAAGTGAATTATCTGGGGGCTCTGCTCTCCCTCCCGCTCAACAAATCATGTCATTAAGGAAAAATCTCCAACTCTTAAATGGGAATGCTCTAAAAGTTGTAAGGGTTAATACTGGACTAGATAGAGGCAGTGCCCAGGGGACACCCGAGTCCCTCAGCACCCTGACATGTACCTGGGGCTGCAGGAGGACCAGTCTGGGATACGAGGAAATGCAAGGGAAGAGAAAACCAGCAAATCAGAGCCTGGGGACACATGAGTGCCACAGATCCAAGGAGCTTACCTCATCCACCTCCCTCTTGCTGGAGTCAAAGGTGATGTTGAAGAGCACTTTGAGGATCTCCATGGCTCGCTCCGTCTCCTGCCGAGGCAAAGGTGGGAGAAGTCCCTCCTCTGTGGCAACTTCATAGGGGTCCAGCCACTTCACGCCGAGGGTCAGCTCCAGCGTGTCTGTCATGAGGCTGATGCCCCGGAGCTCCTGGGCGAGCTGCTGCCGGATGTCCACCCTCAGGGCTGTCAGCAGGAACAGCAGGCGCAGGTCAAAGAACTTGACATCGTGAGGGAGACTCCGCTCATTGTAGAGCTTGATGCGCCGGGCCAGCCCCACCACCAGCTGTGCCCCGGCCGTCAGCTCCTGTGCCCGGGGGCTGCTGAACACGATGTTGCAGAGGCATTTGAGGGATTCCAGGATTACATCCAAGTCTGGAACCTCCCGGATGAGCTCCTCCGAGTAATCGATGCCAGCGTGCCTGGAGAGGGTCTTCAGGCCTTCCTGAGTGGTGAAAGGGTCGAGGCAGTGCTTGTCCCGGGACAGGATGCGGATGCTCTCCAGGCAGGTGACCTGGCAGGATGGCTGCAGCTCCCTTTCTAGGAACTTGATCAGCAGCTGGGCCATTTTCTGTGCAGTTGGAATTAAGCAATGCCTTGGATACTGACACTTCCCAGTGCTTTCTCTGACCCTGTCATGCTCTGCCCTGGACAATGGGAGTGTCACCTGGAGGTGGGTCTGCTCAAGTGTGCACTTGGCAGCACTCAGGAAGTGCTTGCCTCTAGCACTGGATCCTGGACCAGTTTGGGGAAGAACAACCAGCAAGAAATGGCGGGGAAAGGGTGTTGGATGTAAAGGGAGAGCACAAACAGGTCACTGTTGTAGCTTTGCCCTGCTGAGGATGGGTCAGGCTGAGAGGGTTTGCCTGACCCCTGCATTGAGGGCATAAACCTCCCTCAGCCCTTCAGCTCAGGGCTTCCCTCAGGAGCTGCCACCCACTCAGCAGCAGCTCTCTGCTCCTGTGTAAGATCAGGGAGCCACCTGCTCCAGGTGCTCCAGAAACAGACTGGAGAGGTGGAGAGATGCATCAGAGAACCACCAAGGGAGGGCCACAGGACACAAGGGAGGTGAGAAGAGCACGTGATGCCCTGAGAAAGGAGGTGAAGAGACCTCAGGAGATGCAAATAAGCAGCATCTCCTGAACCTCAGTGCTGTCTGGAGACCTACTGGCCCAGATCCTCCATGGCTACAGAGTGGCAGAGCCCCACTAACACAGTTCATGGGAGCTGCAAAGCTCATCCTCGTGGGGAACAGTAAGTCACAGAGGAGCACAAATAAGGCCTCACAGCCATGGGCAGCTGTGGCTGAACCACACGTGGCAACACTTCATGCCACAGCAGTAACCCACACACATGTCTGGGTGAGGTGAGAGCTTACCAGACCTCTAACACAACACGTCTGAAACCACTGATCTTTCCATGGCATTACAAGAGCAAAATAACCCAAAAATGAGTTTTGCAACTGGCTTAATGCAGCCCCATCAGTTACACTTCGGAATAATCATGGAATCATTAAGGCTGCAATCATTAATCACAATCATTTAGGTTGGAAAAGACTTCCAATACCACTGAGTCCAACTGTGACACTCCCTTGTCAACCACACCAGAGCACTGAGTGCTGTGTCCTTGAACACCTCCAGGGTTGGGGACTCTGCCACCTCCCTGGGCAGCCCCTTCCAATCCCTGACAACTGTTTCCATGAGGAAATTCCTCCTGATGTCCAACCTGAACCTACCCTGCTGAAATGAAACTACTGAAGGAAGGGAGGAAGAAAAAAGGAACTTCAGTCCTTAATGTGAGGCTCATGGAGTGCCCACAATCACACCCTGGGGAAATGAGGAAATACAGCTGTTCCTCTTCCCCTTCCAATAGGGAGGCAAAGTTTCAGACCCAGACACAGCAACCCAAGGCTCGGGAGAAAGAGATCTTGGGGCTGAACCATCAGAACACCTGAGCACCAGGAACTGGTGGTGATGCTCCACTCGTATTTCACAGCATACAGTCCAAAAGTGGGACAATGTGCCTGGATCCATGTCCAGCAGCAAAGAGCTCAGATCTTGCCAGACCCAATCCCACGTTTCAGGCTGTGCTTGAGAGCAATCCATGTGGGCACAGCTGGCACTGGCTCAGCCAAAGGAGGTCCCGTTCTCCACTCTGGATTGCCTGGTCTGCACTTGCTGTGCTAACACAGGCACTGGCACCATCCACCAGTGAACTGACCACAAAACTGAGCCAGCTGGAAAATAATCCTGGAAACCCAGAGCCATTCTTACAGCAGAGCAGCCAGGACAAGGCCTGCCCGGCACGAAGAGCTGCAACAGCAGGAACGAGCAGTTCCTTCCCTCCAAGTGCCAGATGACACCAGCTTAAAGGATCTGCTAATACACAGCTGCAGGCAAATCCTGCAACTGGCTCCCAGTGGAACCCCTCACCCTCCCTGGGAGCCTTGCACTGCTATGATCCCTGCCACGGGCACAAGGGATCACACCTATTACACCCGTGGCTAGGATTTCAAGGCTCATGGGATCAATTCTAGTGCCAGGTGGATGCTGACTTTTATCCAAAACACCAACTATTGCTGGAAAAACCAGAGTCAAAGGCTCTGAGCACACCATTCCCTACCCAAGTTGATGGAAAACTCTCATTTCTTTCCCTGTAGGAGCTGCTTGGCAAGCCCAGCTGGACACCAGTATGGAGTAGTAGGTTTACACACTGACTAAAGGAGGAAAAGCAAGAAGTATGTGCCTACCTTCCTCTCCTCCCGCTCCTCATCCTCAAAGATGAAGCACTGAGACTTCTGTGGAAAAAACAAAATGAATCAGAATGAGGAACAGGTCAAAACTCCACGGAACCAGGGCAGAGCACTTCAGCTGGAAAGCAGCAGGTCCAAAACATGCTGCAACAGCAAACACACCTTCTCCCAACAGTCCCCTCTGTGATGGGCATCATGCCTGGATCCACGGCACTGGCAGAATGCCACGGGCCAGCTGTCGAATGGATTTAGTTTAAGTACTGCAGCAGCACAGTGGGTATTCATCCCAATCCCAATATCCCATAAGAGCCAGTAATTCCTCAGCTCAGTGACACCACCAAGCTGATGCTGTACACATCTTCCCTTGATATTATTTGTTTCTTTTCCCGGCCAAAAGAAGTCCTGTCTCCTTGGTACATGGGAATGGATGCTTGGTTATCCAGGTCACGTTATTTAAACCCAAGGGATCTGATCTCCACACCCCCATCCCGTCGCTTTCCTAACAAACACTCCTGCTCTCTATTCACGGGAAACATTTCTGTTTCTCTCTCTTTAGGTTGTTTTTCGCTGACAGTATCCTTCCTGGCTGCATGGCTCCATGGAACCAGAGAACATGGGAGTCCAGAGGTGCCTGGGGAGAAGTGGCACTTCCCAGTGAATGAGGCAATCCTTGTTTACACCAGGAGAACAAAAATGTTTAAAGTCCACAAAATGCTGATGATGTGTGTGCAGTCACCAAGAGCCCAGGGATGGTGTTGGTCCATCCAGCCTGGAAGCAGCGATGGACACAGCTGTGCTGTCCACCCCCAGGTGTGGGGGCAGGACAGGTGTATTCCCAGCAGGCTGAGTCTGAGCTCCATGAGTTGATCCATCCACAGGCTGTTGGACCACATCACCAGTCCCAGCACTGCTGTGCTCTGCAGACAGCCAGGCTTGTTCTTCCCCCAGCACATCCTCTCTGCAGGCTGTAATCCCATTTTGGGGGTATTTTGGCCATACCTGGTTGTACCTGCTGTAGCAATCAAAAACTGTGTATGCAACAGTGAATTAAAATAAATCCCCAGGAAAAGAGTACAGAACCATCAGTTTTGCAGCAAAGCGATGCCAGCCCATGCCAGGTTTATCTGCAGTTTCATAATCCTCTTTGACTGCTCCATTTCCTCCAGACAGGCCAGAAAACCCTCTGGCTCAAATTCCATATGCCTGATACACCATGAAGGACTCAGCTGGGGGGATCCACGGGAAATATCATGGTTTGAGGGCTTGAGTTGGTCACACAGATGTTGTTTGCACCCCGATGACTCTGGTGTTACACCTGCTGCAGGTGCCGTTAATCCTCAGCGCTGTCCTTAAGAGGGACCTGCTCCTTCTTGGCCAAGATCTCCCCGTTCCAAATCCGACTGCTAGGAATAGTTCCATACTCTCTCTCTCTCACACACACTCCTGCAAAATATTCCTCAGGTTTTCCCCGCTGGCTTCCCACCTACTCCAGCCTGGTGCAGAGTGAGTCACAGCGATCTGCAGGGCCAGCCCCTCCCAGGGGAACCCTCCGAAGGAAATTTCCCTGACAACCAGAAGCTGTTTCAAACAGGATTTCACGGAATCACAGAGTCTCCTGAGTTGGAAGGGACCCACAAGAATCACTCAGTCCCACTCCTGGCTCTGCACAGCCCCAACAATCCCACCATGAGTGTGAGAGCGTTGTCCAAACACTCCTTGAGCTCTGGCAGCCTTAGGGACATGACCACTGCCCCGGGGAGCCTGTTCCAGTGCCCAACCACCCTTTGGGGGAAGAACCTTTTCCTAATATCCAGCCTAACCCTTCCGACACAGCTCCAGCCATTCCCTTGGTTCCTGTCACTGGTCACAGAGAGCAGAGATCAGTGCTGCCCTTCGGGAGGAAGCTGTAAACAGCTGAGGTCTCTCCTCAGCCTCTTCTTCCCCATGCAGAGATTTACCCCCACGGATAATCTTTTCCCACTTTAAGGCTAGAAAAACTCCCATCTCTGCTTCCAAATTATTGGGTTTTGATATTCAGAACCGTGCCCATATGAGATACCAGCAGTCACCTCTAATCATCTTTGACTTGCAAATCCTGACATTATTTCACCTGCAGCTCCTCCCTGACCTGTTTTATCACCTCCAAACCTGCCTTAATTTAAAGACTCCTCCTACTCGGTCCTTACACACTTATTTCCCTGCCAGGTTTTTACTTGGGAACCAGATAATAATTTTTTTAAGAGTCCCTGATGCCAAGGAGGGGTTGATGCTCACTCACCTGCTGGTTGTAGACCTGGAGCACCTTGAGAACCGTGTCCTGCTCCCCGCTTTCCAGTGTGGTGACCACAGCCCTGAGCTCCATTATCCCAACAGCTCAGCTACAGCAGAACCGGGAGCAAGGGCAGTGAGGGGACTTCCAGGGTGATGCAAAAGCACTTCGACACACAGATATCTGAGAGGGAAGAGGGAAAGGGGTGGGGAGAGGAAGGAGGGAAAAAACACAACACAAAAAAACCCCCCTGAGTGATATTGCTCACGCTGCTGCATCCATAAAAGCAGAGCAGATGGAGAACACGAGCAAAGCCAGCACCAGCTTCCCCTCTCTCCTGTTAATCCTCTTCTTCCTCGCTTTGCTTTTCAATGTTTAATACATGCCCTCCCATGAAAGCACTCAGGGAAAACCTTCCCCCCACCAGCCGGGGATTAGCGCGGAGCTGATAACAGCAGCTCCCTGAAATAGCTCCCTGCCTCTGCCTCCTCCTCCTCCTCCTCCCCGGCTGCCCTGATTCCTGCTGCCGCACAGGGGAGGGGGGAAATAACAAATAAACCCCGAAACACCGCCGTGGAGTGCCAAGGGATGGAGCGGCGAGGCAGCCAGGCGGGAGAGCATCCTCCGGCTGCAGGTACCTTTCCAGGTGGTGGGGAGGCAGAAGAGAAGGGTTTCCGTGGAGGGTCGGATTATGGCCGATCCCTGCACATGCAAAAAAACCCCAAAATGCGCGTCCGGAGATGCTGTCCCTGCCGTCAGTGCCAAGAGAGCAGATGCGCAGGGACACGGGAGATGGGATTATTTTAGCCACGGGTTTAGCGGCTCAGGATGGGGGCAAATCCGGCAGATTTGGGTGCACAGGTGGGGCTTGGACACACGTTCGAGCCTTCTGTGTCGCCACGGGCCGTGTTCTGCGATGAGACCCGGGCTGGTCACACCGACAACCGGGACCCCACACCTCCTGGGTTTGGGGGGTCGCATAGTTATCCCCTCCTGCCCGAGCATCCAAAGAGGGGCTTCGGGGGGACACCAAGGGCAAACCCTGCCCTGCGGGCGGTGTGAAGTGCGGGGGCAGGTGTTGGGCTGTCCCGGGGCAGGGTCACAGCATCCCCACCCCGAGGGGCTGGGCAGGAGGGACCCGCTCCGCTGTTTTGGGGGGGAACACACGCTCCCCTGGATCCCTGGACATCCCCCCTTCTCCCACCCCTCCGCTGGCTCCTCCCACTGCCACCTCCTCCCGCCCCCCCTTTTGGGCGCCTTCCAATAGCCAGTTTTGGGGGTTTTTGTCCCCAAACCCCTGTGCTGGTCCCAACCCCGTGTCCCCCCGAGCCCCCCATCCCCCGGGCGGGGCTCTGGCCGTACCTGCGGGGCCGGGATCCCTCGGGCCGGGGCAGCGCCGGCCCTTCCTCCCCTCCCACCCCGGGACGGGCCCGAGGGTCCCGCTGCCGGGGGAAGAAGGAGGAGGAGGAGGAGGAGGAAGGGCTGGCGGACATTTCGTGGCGGCTCCGCCTCGACGGGGCGGGACGGAGCGGGGCGGCCATGGCGGAGCGGGGCCGAGGTGAGGGTTCAGGGATGGGGACACAGGGGATGGGGACAGGGACAAGGACAAGGGGAGCCCAGCTGCACAGCTGCCCCCCACCCCGATCCCACTGCACCCCCCGATTTACCCCCTGGAGCCCCCGAATTGCCCATGCCCCGAACCCCTAAATGCCCCCCACTGAACCCCTAACTGCCCCCCATAGCCCCTCATTGGCCCCTACAACCCTTAAATGGCCCCCTTGAGTCCCTAATTGCCCCACCATAACCCCTAAGTGCCCCCTCCGAACCCCTAACTGCCCCCGTAGCCCCTAATTGGCCCCCTTCAATCCCTAATTGCCCCCTGAACCCTTAATTGTCCTCCCTTGAACCCCTAACTGCCCTCCTTTGAGCCCCTAAGTTCCCCCCCCACCCGCCAGAACCCCTAATTGCTTCCCCATAACCCCTAAGTGCACCCTTGAACCCCTGATTTCCTCCCTCTTGAAACCCTAACTGCCCCCATAGCCCCAATGGGCCCCCTACAACCCCTAATTGCTCCTTGAACCATTAACTGCCCTCCCTTGAGCCTCTAATTGTCCCACCTAACCCCTAAGAGCACCCTTGGACCCCTAATTTCCCCCCTTTAAGCCTCTAAGTGCCCCCCAAAGCCCTACCTGCCCCCTTGAAACCCCTAATTCCATCCCCTAAACCCATAATTCCCTCCCCCTGAACCCCCAACTGCCCCACAACGGGGGGCAATGCCGGGAAACCCCAACACAGCCGAGGGGTAAAGAGCCCTGGATTTGCCCCATTTCACCCAAATCTCATCCCTTGATGTTGCATGAAGACCCTGAACTGCTGCTGCTGCTGCTGGGCCATGGTGGCAATTCAGGGGGCAAGTGGAGGATCCTGCCCCAATTTGGGAGGGTTCCATGGGTGTGAAGAGAGCCTGTGATGGCCAGAGACCCCTCGGGCATCTACACACCCGTGCTGTTAGGGCAGGTATGACGCGTGCTCCTCGTTCTTATCCCCAGGGCAGAGTCCAAGTGCCATGGAGGACCTGCTGGATGTGGAGAACAAGCGGATGGCCGACAGCCTGGCCAGCAAGGTCACCAGGCTGAAATCTGTGAGTGCCGAGGGCACATCGGGTGTTTGGGTTGGAAGGGACCTTAAAGCCCATCCAGTTCCACCCCCTGCTGTGGGCAAGGACACCTTCCACTAGTCCAGGTTGCTCCAGCCTGGCATTGGACACTTCCAGGGATGGTGCAGGCACAGCTTCTCTGGACTACCTGTGCCAGTGCCCCAGCACCTTCACCTGTGGTCTGCAGAGGCTTCCCGTGCATTAGCAACTCTTACCTGGTCATACAGTGGCTTAATTTTCACTTGTGTAATGCCAGGGACACTTTTACAAGTTCCCACTTCCCTTTGGAGGTTTACAACATCATCTAACGGGAATGGTGTGGTTGTGCCACTCAGGAGTTTTAGGCACAGAGAAAAACATAATAAACATAAACATAAAAAACATCGAAACACCCCTGCACAGAGGGGTGTTGCTGAGCATATCTCCTTGGGAAAAAAAATTCACAATAAAAAGGCAGGTAGATTAATTTTTACAAATACTTGTGTCTCTGTGCAAATGATCTTAAAACTGCTTTGCTCCTACTGATATCAAATACTTTTGAGTTTTAAGCTCTATTTTATTATTATTATTATATTATTGCAATAATTATAAAATTATTATAATTATTCCCAAAGTTATTGTTACTATATTATTGTAATGTTATGGTAATTATAATATGATTATAAATTATTATAAAAAATTAGTATAAACGATGAAAGAAGTCAGTGACTCACTGTGTAGAAGGGCAGACTGAATTCCTGCCCTTGTGTCCCAGGGTTTAAACTTCCTTGTCCTACACCTGGCAGATTTAGACAGTCAGGCTTTATCTTCAGCACTGCAGAGCTGGAAAAGTTCAACAACCAGTCAGGGAAGTGAGAATCATTTTCCTTGTTCCTGTACCAAACAAGCCCCTGTGTGTCTGTTGGAGCCAGGAAAGCAGCAGGTTGTTTTGATAAGGTGCATTTCAGATTTTAGAGGCTCTCTGTACATTTAAGAGCTCGTTAATGCCCATTCCCTCCCTTGTCCTGCAGCTGGCTCTGGATATTGACAAGGATGCTGAGGAGCAGAACCGATACCTGGATGGCATGGTAAAGACCTGGGGAGTGGGACATGGGGCTTTCTGTGCTGCTGGGAAAGTGGGATGGCAGCTCAAGCTGGCACACAGAGGTAGATCCCTGCAGTCCCTGATGCCAAGGAATGTAACTAAACCCGTTCCCAGTGGACTTATTGCTCTGTAAACATTGGACAGCTGGCAGGTGCAGGATCACCTTGTCCAGGGTTTGTATCTGGCACCTGAAAGGTTGATGTGGGAAATGCCAAGGGAGATTCCTCTTTGCTGGGATTAAAGCTGCCTCTGGGCTGTTTCTCAGCTCTCCCCTGGTGCTTGGTGCTGCTGTATGAACCAAGGACTTATTCAGGGCTGCAGCACCTCAAACAGGTTCCATGTGGAGCCTTGTGGTTCAGTGGTGTCTTCAGAGGGAGCACAGATGATGCTCTGGGTCCCACAGGCTTTTGGGTGCCCTGCTCTGTCACACAACTCCCAACAAATCAGGGAATTGGGATAAAAGATAGGATGGCAAAAGCCCTTAAGGGAGAAGCCCTAAATTGTCACCAAACTGTGCTGGTCTTACAGGAGGTTGAGGCATTTCAGGAGCAACATGAGCACAAGCTCCAGAAAGGAGCACAGTACCTGCTGATCCTGGAGCACTGGAAGGGAAGGGCCTTGAGGGAGACAGGAAGATCCTGTGCAACTGTTTTTAGCCAGGACGTGGAAGATTCCTCAAGGATTCCTTTGTATGTGGCACAGTAGGATGGGCTTGGTTATAAGGCCCGAGGGAATGGCTGGAGCTGTGTCAGGACAGGTTTAGGTTGGATCTCAGGAAAAGGTTCTTCCCTTAGAGAGTGGCTGGGCACTGAACAGACTGCCCAGGGCAGTGGTCACAGCCCCAAGGCTGCCACAGCTCAAGGAGCATTTCAACAACACTCTGAGGGACAGGGTGGGGTTGTTGGGGTGTCTGCGCGGGGCCAGGACTTGGACTGGATGATCCTTGTGGACTTCCTGCAATTTGGGATGTTCCATGATTCCACAATGGAATCAACCTTGGTTGTCTCTTCCCTCCAGGACTCGGATTTCCTGAGTGTGACGGGGCTGCTGACGGGCAGCGTGAAGCGCTTCTCCACCATGGCACGCTCCGGCCGGGACAACCGCCGGCTGCTCTGCGCCGTGTCCACAGCCCTCATCCTCATCTTCTTCATCCTCTACTACCTGGTGTCCAGGGCGGGCACCTGAGTCGGGCTGGGAGGGCGTCACAGAGCCCCGAGCTGGGCAGGTGTCACAGGCCAGGCCCGAGTCACCCACAGACCTGTCCATGCCTTCTTGGAGGAGCCTCCAGCCAGGCCTCCTCCTTCCAAGTGACTTTGCCTCCCACCAGCTCGTCGTCGTCGCTCCGGCTGGGCCCAGACAGCTCCTCCAAAACACAAGCACGTTTGCTCCAAAGGAATCTCTGTGTTCAACAGGATTTTGGGGCCGTGACCTCCTGCCTTGTCCATGTGCTGTTCTCAAGGGCCACTTCCCTGTCACTTCCCTCAGTGAGACTGGGAACTGCTGAGATGGGGCCAACAAATCCAGGGACTTCTTCATACTCTGAGATTTAATAACCCAGCTGAACCTTGGGAGCTGTAGGGTTTAGGATGCTGATTTATGGGATTTGGGGGTACCAAAGCCTGACTTACATTCTGTGTGGCCACTCCCTGTTTCCCCGGGACTTGCAGAACTTATCCTTGGTGTCCCTGGGCTGAAGGGAAACCTGTGCTGCTTTGGGATGGAATTAGCAATGGATCTGGGCCTGGATACGCTCACATTGCTGCAGGGAAGAGCTGCAGAGGAGAAGGACTTTCAGTAAATCCTGGCTTGGTTATCTTTACCTTCCTTGTGGGCAAACTGGGCTGGACCCTGCAGGAAAGGGGGGCCACAGTCCATAACCACAAGGATTTGCACACGTGTGACACCTTCCAGAACCTTCCCACACACGTGAAAATTGAGTTGTTAAATCAGGGCAAAGAAATCCACCAGCAGAAGGTCCAATTAATCTTGGTTACTGTGGCACCCTGGTTTTGGAGCACTTTGGGGAGACACTGTGCCAGCAAAGCAGAGGTTGGTGTGAGATGGAATTCCCCCATGGCAGGAGTCCACGAGGGATTTGCTGGTTTGTTCTATGAGTTTAGAAGGTACCAAAGGAACATCTCTGGGGGTGTCTTTGCTGATTTGCTTCTCTCTCCCTCTAACAACCATGGCCCAGCCATTCCTCCTACTCTGAAGCCCTCATCACAGGTGGCTGGGTGTTCCCTTTGCCTTCTCCCTCTTCCCACATGGAATTCCTTTGTCCTGGGGCTGGCACGGGTCCACACTTGTGAAGGGAATGTTGTCCCTTGTACCAAACTGCTCACAAAACACACCCTGCCTGGATTAGGCATGTTCTTTTCCACATCTGGGAAAGCAAGGAGAGTGGAGGCAGCAGGCACTCCCTGTGTTGTTGCTGCTTCCCTGGTGCCGTGTGGCAGCTCCGGGCTCTTTCCCTTGCCTTGGGATTCCTGGAGCAGGTGACTCCCGACGAGTAGGGTTTGCTTTGCCTTCCCTGCTGTAAATAAATCTGGTTTTGGACCTTCTAGTCCAAATGTCTGTTCCTTGTGCGAGGCCCGAGGGTGTCACGGGGAAATGAGGATGGGGACGCACAGGGACACCGGGGAGGCCCGGGGACAGACGGGCAGCGGCGGGCACGGGCCAGGGGTGGGGGCGGCACTGTTGTGCCCGCCCCCGCGGAGGTCCTCGGGCCCTTGTCAGCACAGGGCCCCGGTAACCGGATGTCCCGCCATGGCCTCCCCGTCGCCATGGCAACCGCCCGCCGCGCCGGAAGTGACGCGCGGAGAGCCGGAAGCGGCGGCCGGGGCGGAAGCGATGGCGGCGGTGGCGGCGGGGCCGGGGAGCGGCGCCGGGAGCGGGGCCGGGAACGGGGCCGGGGGCAGCCCCGAGGCCGCCGCCGCCGCTGGGGGCACCGGGGGCGGCGGGTGGCGGCGTCCACACGGGCCGCTCCAGCGCTACTACGGCCCGTCCGCGGCCGAGGCGGCCGAGGCGGCCCCGGACCCCACGGACATCAACGGGCCCCACTTCGACCCGGAGGTGTTCATGACCAAGGTGACCTTTGAGCCCCTTCGCGGGGGCTCCGGTGACCACCCCTCAGACCCCCCCAGCGCCCCGAGAGGACCCCAGAAAGATCCGCTATGGGGACCCCATGGATCTCCTTCCATAGGGACCCTGTGCAATAGGGTGTGATTCCTTATAGGAGTGGGACTGGGGTGCTCCGGAGCAGCAAAGGGGGTGGCCTGGGGGCAATTAACGCGGCAGGGGGAGCGCCTGGAGGGCAGCTGGGGACCTCGGGGGCTCCAGGGGGTAAATCTGTGGGGTGCAAGGGGGGCAGTGGGGTTGGGGGACAGTTGTGCAGCTGTTGCCCCTCCCCAGGTGCGCAATGAGTGTCCCCTGGGGCAGCTCCTGGCCCGGGAGGCGGCGCTGGGGCGGGAGATCCGCGCCCTGGACAGCGACATGCAGACCCTGCTCTACGAGAACTACAACAAGTTCATCTCTGCCACTGGTGAGGGGTGCTCACTCTTCAACCTGCTGGTGGTGGGGCTGGGAAATGGGGGTTCGGGGGTGCTGGCGCTGCCGCCTGCGGATGG
>JAWWEE010000158.1:8977752-9014552 GCA_035221455.1 Xenops minutus
GAAAGGGGGTTTGGGGGTGTTCCCTCTGCAGCCTGCTGATGGCAGGGCTGGGAAAGGGGGTTTGGGGGTGTTCCCTCTGCAGCCTGCTGATGGCAGGGCTGAGAAACGGGGGTTTGGGGGTGTTCCCTCTGGAGCCTGTGATCACAGCCAGTGCAGTAATCAGCCTTCTCCTGGGGGTGAGGGTTGGGGTACGTTAATCCCGGAGGGTTTGGGGGGGTTTTGGGCAGCCGAAGGACCGGTGCCTGGCTCCTGCCCCCCCAGACACCATCCGGAAGATGAAGGTGGATTTCCGGCACATGGAGGCAGAGATGGACGACCTGGCAGCCAACATGGCAGCCATCAGCGCCTCGAGCGCCCGCGTCAGCGCCGCGCTGCAGGACCGGCACCGCCGTGGTGCCCAGCTGGCTGGTACGGCACTGCGGGGGCAGCTCGGCGGGGCTCAGGGGCAAACCAGGGTGGTGGATGGCCCCGGGTTGGCTGGGGCAGATCCAGCAGATCCCTGAGCCCTCCGTCTCCGCAGGGGTGCAGGCGCTGCTGCGGAAGCTGCAGGCGCTGCTGGAGGTGCCGGGGCGGCTGCGGCGCTGGGCGGGCACGGAGCCGGCACGAGCCCTGCGCTGCTACGCCCGCGCCCGCACCGTGCTCCGGCACTACCGCCACCTGCCCTCCTTCCGCGCCATCGAGGACGAGAGCCACGCCATCATGGCAGACCTGGCACGGCGCCTCCGCACGCGCCTCCGGTACCTCCGCTGTGGAGCGCGGCGCTGGGAAAGAGGGACCTGGGGGTGGTCACTCTGGAGCCTGCTTGATGGTGGTGCTGGGAAAGGGGGCCTGGGGGTGGTCACTCTGGAGCCTGCTTGATGGTGGTGCTGGGAAAGGGGGCCTGGGGGGGGATCACTCTGGAACCTGCAGATGGCACCACTGGGAAATGGGGGATTTGGGGATGTTTGCACTGGAGCCTACTGATGATTTTCAGGGAGGTCCTTACTAACCTCTTACTGTTGGAACTTTCTGGTGCTATTCAGTGGTTTTCCCCCTGTATATTTTGATCAAATACTGTTTGCTTTGTAGCCTACTGGCGACTTTTATCACTTATTCCCTGTTTCCTGCTGTGTCCACCCTCCCGCCCCCAGGGAGGAGATGCTGGACCCCAAGGAACTCACCGAGTGCGTGGAGATGCTGCTGCAGCTGGAGGAGCCGCCCGAGGAGCTGAGCGAGGAGTTCCTGAGCCAGGCAGGCGCGCGCCTCGAGGCCGAGCTGGCCGCGCTGGAGGCCGAGCTGCCCACCTCCGACCCCTCTGGTGTGGCCACCACACCACCTCCCGCCTCCGACATCCTGGACTTCGTGGACCGTGGCAGCTCGGCCTTCGTGGGCACGCTCTGCCAGCTGGCTGGCTCGTACCGCACGCTCTTTGGGGAGGACACAGGGCGCCTGGAGCCCTTCGCCGCCGCACTGGCCACGCGCTACTTTGCACTGCTGGAGCGGCGCCTGGCGCTGGAGCGCGGCCTGGGCGACACGTCGCTGCTGGTGCGGGCACTGGACCGGTTCCACCGCCGTCTGCGGGCGCTGCTCGAGCTGCTGCCCGCGGGCACCGACGCTGCTGCAGAGCTGGTGGCCCGGGCCGCCCGTGAGCGCGTCGACCGCTACCTGCGTGCCCTGCAGACCTTCTTCCTGGGCTGCCTGGGTGATGTGCGCCAGGCACTGGCAGCACCCCGGCCCCCCGGCAAGGAGGGGCCCGGCCTGCCTGACCTGCTGGCCACGCTGGCTGCATCCGTGCTGGGCCAGCTGAAGGCCGTGCTGGCCTACGTGCAGCTCTTCACCGCCAGGGACGTTGCCTTTGCCAGCCTGCCATACTTCAAGGTGGGGCACTGGGGCAACCTGGGGCTGGCAGGGAGCAGCATGGGGGGAGCCAAGGGTAGTCTGGGGGTCTCGAACTGTGTGAGGCTGGTAGGGGGCATTTTTGGGGTGGCACAGGGCAGGGGTCTGAGGGCCGTTTGGGCATAATGTCTGCAATCTGGGGATGGCAAGGGGCAGTTCTGGAGTCCCTGGAGCAACCTGGGGCTGGCACAGGGTACTTTAGGGGTGGCCCAGGGCAGGCTGGTGTGTCTGGGAGCAGTCTGGGGGTCACTCAGGGTGGTTTGGAGACTGTACAGGGCAGTTTGGAGGGTTTTGTTGGGGTGTGACTCCCTGTTTGTGGGCGCAGGGGGAGTTCTGTGTGACAGCAGTGCGCGAGGGGCTGGTGGTGGCCTTTGTGCGCTGGCTGTGCCGCACCGCCCGTGGCTTTGCTGATGGCCCAGCTGAGAAGGGGGCCCCCGCTGCCCCCCCAGCCCTGCTGCTGCTCCTTGCCCGCCTCTGCCTGGACTACGAGAGCTCCACCATCAGCTACATCCTCACCCTCACTGACGAGCAGTTTCCGCCCCTGGTGAGCTGTAAAACTGCCCCAAAATAACCCTAAGACGTCCTTGAATGACCCCAAGATGTCACAGATTGCCTCTGCACCCTTCTGTGTCCCTGGGCACCACAGTGTGGCACGCTTCTTTGTTTGTGTCCCCTAAAGCAGCCCCAGGTAGACCCAAAATGCTCTGATTGGTCCCTATAAGACCTCAAGTCCTGTGCCCACCCAGGGGATGGTGGTGGGGAGTGGCCAATGTGGGAGTTTGGAAATTTTCTGTCTTTCTGTGCCCCTGTATTTCTCTGAGGGACCCCAGGACATCCCCAGGCCCTTCCTTCTGCCCTGCTGTCACCCATGTCCCTTCAGGATGTGACCCTGAGGATAGCAGTACACATGGAGACAGGAGGGTCCTGACCTGTGCAGTGTCTCCCAGATGTCCCTAAGAGCATCTCAGGATGTCCTCAGGGGGGTTCTGCATGTCACCAAGTGCCCCTGATGCCCCAAGGATGCTGCAGTGATGGGGGGGGCCCAGAACATCCCACAGGTTCCCAATGTCCCTGTGCCCCGAGATGTGGAGTCACAGGGGGCATCCCCACATGCTCCTATCGTGCCTTTTATCCCTAATAGTGACGCTGGGAACAGTGCTGCAGGTGGAGGTGTGAGGGGTGTCCCCTCCCTGTCCCTGTGCCCCCAGAACACCTGGGGAGGTGTGAGGGGTGTCCTGTCCCTGTCCCTGTGCCCCCAGAACACCTGGGGAGGTGTGAGGGCTGTTCCTACCTGTCCCTGTGCCCCCAGGACTCGGGCCCGCCGGTGACACCGGGGCCGGTGCTGTGTGCGGAGGCGCGGGCGGCGGCGCAGCGGCTGCTGGACCACTACGTGCAGGTTCAGGGTGCAGCCGTGGCACAGATGCTGCGCAAGAGCGTCGAGACACGCGACTGGCTGGGCACTGTCGAGCCCCGCAACGTCCGCGCAGTCATGAAGCGCGTGGTGGAGGACATCACTGCCATCGATGTCCAGGTCAGGCTGGCACTGGGGGCTGGAGGCTCCTGGAAGGGCCCTCAAGGTTCCCATAAGGTCCTTGAGGGCTCTACAGGGTCCCTGAAGACCCCAGCAGTTTCTAGATGTTCAGGGGGCGCCTGGATGGGGACGTTGAAGTCCATGAACAGTTTAGTGTTTGCCCAAGGTCTCAGTGTGGTCTTTAAGGACCTTTGAGGAAGGGCTTGGGAGAGTTGCAGAGGCTTTGAGGGATGCTGGGTGGTTTTGGGGGGAGTCTCAGCAGGAGATCTTGTGTGGGTTTGGGTGCTGAGGTTGTGGTACCACACACAGGTGGGGCAGCTCTTCGAGGAGGGGGTGCGGCGGGCACAGAGCAGCGATTCCAGCCGACGCGCCTTCTCTGTCTACAGCAGCTCGCGGGCACCTGGCCGCTATGCCCCTAGCTACACACCCAGGTCAGCCCCAGCACCCCCAGGCTCCCTGGGTCACTCCTGCAGCACCCATTGCATTTTCCCTGTCCCCTTCTTCATGTCCGCAGACTCCTAATATCCATCTGACAGCCTTTGCCTGTCCCTGTTTCCACAAACTGTCCTGATTATAATCCCTGTTTGTCCCATCTATTCCCATGTTCCCTCCAACTATCCCACTGTTCCCTAGTGATCCCCATATCCCTCTTGTCCCATAGTTGTCTTATCCCCCCCATATCCTGTGATCATCCTCACATTCCAGTTTTTCTGTCCCCAAACCATCCCTGCATTTTCCAACCATTCCCATGACCCCTGACTGTCCCTATGCCCACATCCCTGGCTCTCTGAAGTCCCTGACTGTCCCTGTGTCCCTGTCCCCAGCGCCCCCATGGACACGCACCTGCTCAGCAACATCCAGAAGCTTTTCTCCGAGCGCATTGACATCTTCAGCCCTGTGGAGTTCAACAAGGTGAGGCCACAGGGACACCCCCATGTCCCTAAACTGGGGCCCCAAACTCCCCACCTTCCCATGGCCACATGTCCCTGGTGTCCCAACACAGTGCCTGGGGGATCCCCAGGAGCTGACCATGACCAGGGTGCCCTCACTGTCCCCTCTTACGTGTCATGACTTAGGTTGCCCTGTGTGTGGCAACCAGGCCGAGGGTGTCCGTGCACCACTTGTCCCCAGACTCAGGAGTCCCTGGGAAGTGGCAGCCAGGCCAAAGGTCCCCACATCCCCCTGTAGATGCCACCCCATTCCGTGCTGTCCCCACACAGGTGTCGGTGCTGACAGGGATCATCAAGATCAGCCTGAAGACACTGCTGGAGTGCGTGCGGCTGCGCACCCTGGGGCGCTTCGGGCTGCAGCAGGTGCAGGTGGATGGGCACTACCTGCAGCTCTACCTGTGGCGCTTCGCCTCCGACGAGCGCGTGGTGCAGGGGCTGCTGGACGAGGTGGCTGCCAGCGCTGCCCACCGCTGTCTCGACCCCGTGCCCATGGAGCACAGCGTCGTGGAGCTCATCTGTGAGCGTGGGTAGTGCCCGGGGACAAGGGACAGGGACTGCCATACCTGTGTCACTGTGCGGCAGAGCCCAGTGGGGACACGTCTTGCATCCTGTTACATCTCTGGGGACTGATCTGTACCCTGCGAGTCCCCACATGTACTGTCTGCTTCCCAGTATGGCAGCACACAAGGATATCCCATGATCCCCCTCACCCAGAGTGTGAAGGGACACTCCCTGCCCTCACACCAGGTTACTCCATGTTGCCAAACCACTCCCTTATTGTCCCCACACCCCAGTGACACCCTCAGCATGTGCTGACACCCATAGCCCCTGTGACGCATCCTCTGGTTCCCTTTGTCACTAAATAAATGTGTGAGCTTAGGGTTGTGTCCCTGTCTGTGCTGGGGGGTGGGAGCTGACCCTGCACACAAGGGGGTCCCACCTGCAGCCGGGATGACAGCACAGGGACAGGGGCTGGGCACTGAGTGATGTCCCCAAGGGACCTACAGCCCTGAGGGCTCCAAACCTTAAAAGTCAGGGATCAAAATTCTCTGTGGTTGCTAAAAAGTGCTAGGCAATACCAAGGGACATGGATTTTCCACTGGAGTTGGAAAGTTCTCCCCTAACAGGACATTTCCTACCTCAAGGAACCAGCAGAAAGAGCAACTCAAAGGGACAGATCTCAAACCTTCTGTTTTTCACAAAAAGCTGCAAGGAGCCCAGAGCAGATTGAATTCACTTTATCCAACAGCATTTGGCCAGGTCAGAAGCTTTTGGACTAGAGGTTGTGGTCGCACGGATACAGACCTGGATCTACAGAGCAGCCATGGAAGCACAAACACCTCATGGATACAATCATTGATATCCAGCCCTGGATCTACAGAGCAGCCCCAGAAGCACAGACACCCCACGGATACAAACACCAATGTATTTACATATAAAACCCCACGTCACTTTGAGGACATTTGCTGGCAAACAGTGCATTGGTTACAGACACGCAGATGGGTACACAGACAGGCTGAGGTCCCCTCACACAGGGCACAGTCTTCATGGGTTTTACAGGAAATGGGAATGCTGAGCTGGAATTTTGTTTTGATGAAATTGGGTTGGCCAGAGTCCATTTGACAGTGACTGACTGAACAGGAAGTGCTAAACAGGTTGAGAGACACAACCAGCTGATGCTGAACCACAGGCAAGGGATTAAGGTTAAACACATCTTCTCAATCCCTTCCGGCCACAGAGGTGGAATTTCAACAAGAGAAACAGAACTCTGCCAGAACCTTGCAGTTCTCCTAGTGAGGTCCAGAGCACTTGGGGATCCCTGTGGACACGGTCACACCTGGAGCCACATCTCTTGACAGCTGAAGGAAAGTCAGTGAGACCCCCAGAGGGTTCCAGCCCAAGCTATGGCAACAGCAGCCCTGGCCTGGCTGATGGACACAATGACACAGGTCAGAAAGGGAGTGAAATTCCTTGGGGATTGCAGAAGATGAAAAGCAGACCTGGAACACCTTCCTGAGAAGAGCAATGGAGCAGGCCAGACTGTGCCCAGGTGTGTGCAATGGTCCCTGACTGTCACTGGCCTCAAGGCCAGCACAGAAGTACAACTGGTGGCAGGTACTGCCAGGCCTGCTCATTGGGGAGCAAGGAATCCCATGGCTCCAGGTGAAGTCCTTCACCCCCTAATGGTCCAAGTCCATGCCAGCTCCAAGCTGAGGATAAGAGAGAGGCAATTTCTATGGCAGTACCTCGTGGCTTGGGCTGACAGAAACTAGCCCTGCAAACCGAGGGGCAGGAACCCAGGAAGAACTGCCATTTATTACACACTAAAACCTAAATATTTCAAGTGAACGGTGACTCCTTCCTCACCTGGAGACAGGAAATCACATCTGCTGTACTTCTGTGCTCACCTTAGGGCTTCTTGAGGCCGCAGGGCAGCCCCACCCCGAGCCTGGCCTCCATGGCGGGTGGCGAGTGCCACACAGCCGAGCTCGTGCGCTTGAAGTAGCGGGGTTTGCTCTTGTAGAAGATGTCCTCCAGCTTGGGGCTGGGGATGGCCCCAAACAGCGCATCCACATCTGGAGGGTTGTAGTACTGCCGGATCACAGCCTGGCTGAGCTGATTCCCTGTGGGAACACAAAGGGTTTGTGTTAATGGGAATTAGAACTGCTGTGTGGGTTTGTAGTACACGGCGTGTCCCTGCTCGGCTCGTCTCTCACCACTCCAAGACAGCTTAGCAGAGTACTTGTTACCTAACACATTATGACAAGATTCCCAAGAGCTGGAGCAGCCCCTGACTCCACATTTCACATAAACTCATGCAATGTTTTGGGCTGCAATGGACTTTAAAGCTCCTTCAGTTTCAATCCCCTGCCACAGGCAGGGACACCTTCCAGTAGCTCAGGTTGCTCCAAGCCCTGCCCAACTTGGCCTTGGACACAGAAGTATTCACTCAGTGCTAGAGTACTTGTAACTGCTCCAGATAGGAAGAGCTGGGCAAAACCCCACACCAGGTTCCACAACCTGCTGGGGCAAATCTGCCACAGGGGTGTTGGGGGTCCCAAACAGATGTCTGTCCCAACACGTACCAGTGGCCCAGGCAGGGACAGGCTTGCGAGGTTGGCTCTCATCGTCTGTTGAGTCATCGCTGTTCAGGTCCATCCCATAATCGTTTGGGCTTGTCACGGGGGGCTTGAGATCTTTCCTGCTCTGCGGAGTCATCTGGTACGAATTGCAGGCAGGGGAATTCTAGAAGGCAAACACATTCCAAAGGTGGTGGATGCAGCAGCACTGCCACACTCCGAGCTATGGCAGGACCAGCTTGTCCCCCACCTCCTGCTCTGTCACCTCACAGCAAACCCTGAGTCTGGCAGCTCTTGAGTTTGGACCTGAGAGCTTGACCCAGATTCCAAAGGTGTGACCCAATTATGGCTGTGCATGGCCTTCTCCTGTTTAATTAGGCTGATTAACTGGCCACGTCTGGCAAGAGCATGCAGCAATAGATGGACCTAACAGATCTAATAGAAAGGCAGCTCCACTCAGGTTAAGCAAAGGTTAAGTAGAGGTTTTATGTCACTGGAGCAAAGTCATGTAGCCTAAATACTCTGCAACCCAACTTCTGGGCTTGATTAATAATAAAAAACTGGTAATTGCCATGCAGAGAACCTGCTCACCAGCTTAGCCAAATCGACCTCATGCTGATGGGAGCAGCACTGTCAGGAAGTGCAAGCATGGGAGAAAACCTACAAATGCAAATTTCAGTTTTTTCAAGTGAAAATTTTCAGCTGAAGTTCAGTTTTCAACCACAAAACTCTGCAGAGTTGGACACAGTTGTTCTTCCCCGCCAGACTCCCTTCATGGCTTTGTGTCCAGTGACATTTAACGCCTATCCACTCATTCTGAACTCTTAAGATAAAGAGCTTTGCAAGGAGTCAGAGAGCAATGTGTTTGTTGTCAATGCTGAGGACGTGAAGGTGCACCCGCAGGTTTCTCCCACTCAAAACACTGTTCTACAGACTCTGCTGCCACCTTGTGGCCCTTCCCAAAATTGACCCTAAATAAAACAGCATCTTTTCTGCGCCTGGGGTCTTTTCAGTATTTAAGAGCAGGCACATAGAGTCCAAACAACTGCAACAGCTGCTGCCTTACCTACAGCCAGAAACCCTGGCCAAAACTTCCTGCTTCCCTTCCCTCTGTCATTGAATTATTCAGAGTCAATCCCAGATAACCAGGATTTTCAGAATTCCTGTGTTTTCTTGAAAAGCAGATAAAAGCACAGGGTGGAAATGCCCAAGGTAGGAGCGGGGCAGTGCTGGGACCGAAGTTCTCTACTGTCACCCCTGAAGACACATCCCCAGTTACCTCCTTATTCTCCACGAGTGGTGCCCGGGCATTGTCTTTGGCTTTTTGTTCCTCTGACAGTTTCTTCTGCTCTTCCTCCTTCCTCTTCCACTCTGCCAGCATCTGCTGCTCCCGCTGCAAGTGACACTCACAGGATTACCCTTAGGGACTACATGGCCAGCCCAGGCATCCACCTTCCTCATGCAGCTGAAGAGCATTTGGGACATGGCACAGTTCCCTCAGAGGGTCACAAACCCACCAATCCTTGTGTGAGAGCCAGAGCACCAGCTGCCTTTTCCTGACAAAGCCAGGGCCTCCTGCCTTGAAAACCTTGCTGCTGACTAGATCTTCAGGCTATAAAAGCCAGAAAACAGCTGACCATCTTCAGAAGTCTGTGCTATTGCTCTTGGTCTCTTTCTAAACTAATAATATTTTTAGAGGTCTTCACCCCATAGCCATCCCAACCAGGTCAAACTTCCAGCTCAGAACTGCCACAAGTGGCTCCACAGGGCTCCCCACAGCATCCTAGCTGAGCTGCTGTGACAGCCATAGCTGCTGAGGTCAGACCCTGTGGCTCTACCCCTCCCCAAAATCGAGCACTTACCTCTTTCTTCTCCATCTCCTTGTGGAGCCGCTCCTTAGCGGCCTGCACTTCCTTCTGCATGCGGGCAGCCTTCTCCTGCTGCTCACGGAGCCTGAGAACCACAGCACAGGCCTTCAACTCCCAGAAACAACACCGGGGCCCCCCCTCGCTGCCTGCAGCAACCCCCACTTCCTCACAGCTTTTCAGACAGCTCCCACCACACTCCTGACATCCCTGAACCCAGAATTCCTCCTTGGCAGCTCAGTGCCAACCACGGTCTGGAGTTGTGCTGCCACCTCACAGTGGCTCCTTGCTGCTCCTGCCCTCTGTTCCGGCTGCGTTTCAATCCCAGCACAGAATTTGGTAAATAAATGGGATTTTGCCTTACTTTTCTGCCTGGATCCGCTCCTGCTCCCTCTTTCTCTCCAGCTCTCGCTCTGCAGCCAGCTGTCTCTCCCGCTCCTCTGCCTGCCTCTGCTCAGCAATTTTCCGGGCACGCTCCTGCTCCTCTTCCCTCCTTTTTTGCATCAGCTCCCTGTGCCGTCGTTCCTCCTCCTCCTCCTGTAAGCCCAGGCAGGCAGTTACTCACCTGACAGGAGCAGGCTCCAGGAGAAAGCACCAGGAACCCCTCATCTGACTCAAATCCCCATCACTAGACAGTGGGGAAACATCTCAGGGGTAAATTCCCAGTGCCCAGGGCAGGTGGACCCCCCGTCTCCAGTTCTGCCCGTGGGACAGGGCAGGCCTCACACACCTGCTGCAGAGCTCTTTGTCTCCTGGCCTCCTCCTCTTGTTTGCGCCGCGCCTCTGCTTCCTCCATCTTCCTGGCAGCTGCTCTCTTCTTGATCTTCTCCTCTGCCAGCCTTTCTTCCTTCACCTGGAGCACAGACAGAGCCGGATCTCAGGTGGGACAGCATAGCAGGACCTCCCACGGACTCAGAGCTCTAACCCTCTCACAGGGTAAACCCTCCCCTCCTTTGCTGTAGGGAGCCAAGGGGGCCTGTGCTCTGTTTCAAAAAGGTCACATTTAGGGCAACGACCTTGTTTTACATGCCCTCCGGGAAGAGCTGACCCCACCCTGTATGTTTACACATCCAGCCCCACAAAGCCATTGGAATATATCCTCAGAGTCATGCAATCAGGCAGACGGCTGGGGATAATTAAAGCAGACAAATGATAACTACAGCCACTGCACAAATTGCCTGGAAGTCTGGGAGGAAGGATGTTTACTTTCCCCTCTCCAGCTATTACTCAGTTGGGAGAAGCAGGAGACAAAGCCTCGGGGCCATTAGGCTGCCTTTATCTACTGCAAGTCCTTCCTTCTCCCATCTACCAGAGCATTAATAAAGCCCATTTAGATTCATGATTCTGGAAAAACAGGGGTTCAGCAGCCATTTGCTGTAGCCAGAGAAGGGCAGTTCCTAAGGATCACCAATGCTCTGTAAAGTTCTTTATCCAACTGTTCTCTGGCTCAACATCTAGAATCCAAGCAGCCTCCCTTCCCCTCTTTCCAGAAAGCACACTTGTGTGGCATCAACTACCTCAAGGAGCATCAATTCTCCCGACTGAGCTCTGTGTGGGCCATACCTTCTCTGTCTTCTCGTCGAACAGCGCTATCTTCTGCTCGATCTTCCTCTTCCTCGCCTTCTCCATTTCCTCCACCCGCTCCCGGGCCTGCAGCACCTTACGCAGGCGCTCCTCGCGCTTCCTAAGGACACAGCCCAGCTCACCGTCATGTTCAGCGGGGTGAGCTCCTCACAACTCAGCACAAGGCCAAAGCTCACAGCAGGAAACCCAGTGGCTCAAATTCCACATTAATTTAAGTATCAGTCGTGTTGAAGCTCAACCAGAGAGGGAAGACTCAAGACAAAAGGCTGCAGCAGTGGCTGACAAGGACAATTAATGTTTTGTATCAGCATTCTAGAGAATTCCAAGAACAAACACTGCCCGTGCCCACAGGAATTTCTGCCGCTTGCATGAACTCTGGAAGGTAAAACATCTGGACACAGGTACCTACAGCAGCATGACTACATCTACTCACAGCTTTGCCTCCTCAAGTCGCCGTTTCTTCTCCTCTTCCAGTTTTTGTCTTCTCAGCCGCTCAGCTTCTTGCTTCTTCCGCAGAGTCTCCAGCTTCTGCCTCTCCTTTTCCTGAGGGGAATTGAAATGTGACTGTACCCACCTGCCAGGGGCTCCTTCCCACCTCACTTGCTCTGCCAAGGGCAGAGAGGTGACAGCAAGGAACTGCAGACAGGAACAAGGGATGGTGACATTTCTGGAGCAGAGCTCAGTCATGAATGGATATATGCAAGCAAAACAAGGCAGAGCTGTTAATGTTGGGGAGCAAGAGGAGAAGCTGGGATGCTGGAACAGGAGCATCATCTCTGGAAGCCCAGGCAGCATCCCCAGGGATTGCAGGCAGCCAGCCACGTGCTTTCTCTTGGTGCAGAGGACCCACAAAGCAGTGCCAATGCCTGGCACTGATCCCGCTTCCTGCAGCAAGCATAGGGACAGATGGTGCTCCAGGAAACACCTTGGGCTCCCACTGGCGCCTTTGCCTCCCACAAAGCTCTATCTGGTGGTGAACCACCACCACTCCAAGAGCTTCCAGCTTGCTCCAGCACGCAGCCAGCCCCGTGTGCCAGCCAGAAACAGGGGCTTTCTCCTTGTTTTCCTGACCCAGCCTAGACACACTGTCAACCAGGGAAGCAAGATTCAGCCACCACTACAGCCACAGCAAATGGATTAACATCAGCTTGCTCCATGCCAAAGCAGGCCTGGTCTCAGCACAAACCCATGGATCAACACTGGGAATATCCAAGGGATTCCCTTACACTGGGCTCTGTGTTGTAAAAGCTTGCTGCTGTCAGCATCCAAACTCGTTAATATAAAACTAACAATTGCATCTGATTGCTCTGCTCCTATTTAGTTAGGTTTAGCTCCCACGCGGAAAATGTCCTGAGGGGAAATTGCCTGCACTGGAATGAAACCTAAAACATAATGTTCCATGAACTGACAGCAGCAGAGGAAGCACTCCCTAGCCACAAGACTCTTTTCTCATTGTATTAACTCCTTTGTAGGACTGACACCAACATCAGCAGAAGCCCAGTGAGACTGAAGTTGGAATCCTTCACTGCTTCCCAAGAGCCATCCCTGACCCACTGGAGCACAGCCAGGCTCTGAGCAGCACAGACTGAGAGCTTTAGAAAGCTCTGCTATTAGATTGCTAAATGCAGGAAAAGCAAATCCTGCCATACTTCCCCCTCCACTCCCTCCCTGCTCTCCTGCAAGGGAAAACCAGCCCCAGAGCACCCTACTTTGCAGGTGAGTTATTGGGTACCAGGAGTATAAGCACTCCCTGCTTCCAGGAGAGCTCTGGGTGTATCCAGGAAGCTACACACTTGTACAGAAGCAGCTGTCAAATCCCACCCTCCCAAACTGCTCCTGGCTGGGGTACACGGGCTGGGGTACACGGGAAACCCTCCCTGGGGCTACTGCAAAAGCACCAGCCAGCCAAGGCATCCTGCTGGTCCATGCTGGTCCCAACAGGATCCATCAACAGTACTGATGCCTCTGGATTTGGACACCAGCACCCTTGTCTGACTGGCCCCATATCCGGGACAGCCACATGTGTCCTCCTGCTTCAAAGGTTTGGAAAACCTCAAAAGTTTGGATTTAAGAGGTATTTGCTCAATCCCACTCATGAGAGAAGACCTAGGAAGGAGACCTGGGATGTGCATGCTTCACACCTCAACATTCACAATTTCTTGGATTTTTGCTTCCCAGTCTTCATCCCTGACTGTTACTTGCCAATACCACAGGGGAATGCTGAAGGAATAAAGCTTTTAATCCAAATTGGAATCCTTTAGGAAGCTGACTAACCCAGACCTGATTTATTTGAATGTCAACAGACAGCTTCAGGTTATTTCTTAGTTCCAACTGGGTTGCAAAGTTTCTTTCATGTCTGTGCTTTAAGTGAGGCACTAATCAAACCATCGTGTACTAGCTTAGAGCAGGGTTTCCTCTTACCTTAGGATCAGCCTGGAGAGGGGTGTTGTGCCTGATGAAGGATTTTATGACTCCGTTTCTCCCCACAGAGCTTGGTGTCATGAGGAGCTGGTTTTTCTGCACGGTGTGAAGGAATGTTTTGAACGGGCGCACGACCTGTGGGAAGAATGCCAAGGGAATGACCGGGAACGAGCCACAAAAGGTCTTGGTGAGGTACTCCAGGGTTACAAGGATCTTACCTTGCTGGCTGGGAAGACTGGGGATAGTGTCTTCTTCCTGGGAGGAGAGAGCCCTCCCTCCTCCTCTGCCTGCTGGTGGTCATAGCGCTCATCCACAGCTCTCTTGTAGCTCGGCTTCCTCCTGTGAGACAGCACAGTCCATCACACCCAGCAAACCTTCCTGATGTCTCAAAACCGGGCTGGAAAGGGCCATAAACTAGCCCGGCTTAAAAGAAATTCCATTGTAGGGAGGCCCTGGCACAATGTGTCCACAGAGGCTGTGGATGCTCCATCCCTGGAAGTGTCCAAGGCCAGGTTGGATGGGGCTTGGAGCAACCTGGGCTGGTGGAAGGTGTCCCTGCCCATAGCAGGGGGTGGGACTAGATGGGTTTTAAGGTTCCTTCTAAGAGTCTGCAAGTGCAGGCTTTTAGCCAATAAAAAATTCCTAATGTGATAGAAGATAGAAATTAAATCACAGAATCACAGAGGCAGGGAAAACTTATTTGCAGAAGTTTCACTGTCACAAATACTGAGGCCATTGAACAACATTCCAGCACGGAACATGCTCTGAACTGCAGTCCCCCAAGGCTCACTTCCACAACCAGTGATCCTATGGACATACCTGGCACTCTGAGGTGGGTCCAGGGTCTCCCCACTCTTATTCAGCTTGCTTTCTGAAAGAGAACAGTTACACACTGAGTTCTAGCAGGAAAAATTCCCCTCCAACACAGATTTGATAGCAGAGAACAGATGTAGCAGCTCACTGAACAGCAAAACCACCAGCCATAAGCTGTGCACAGCAGGACCTGGCTCACACAGCACTGTTCCCACCCAGAAACTCCAGAGAAAGGAGAGCTGCCCAGAGCTGTCCGTGCCCAGCAGCTCACACCAGCACTGCTGTGCTCTGTACAGCTTCAGCAATGAGGCTCCACTGGGCCTCCCACAGCCGTTATTACACCCATCTCCATGTGCTTCCCAGGGTGGAAATAACTCCAGCACAGAGTTTCCTCACTGCTAATTGAAGTAAATCCTCACTCATTAAACATTAATTAATCTTTCAAACTGAGCTCTCAAATTAACCAGCAAACATTTCCAGCTTCCCGAAGTCCTGCCCCAAGCCCCTCTGGAATTACCACTGCTGCTTGGCTCCTGCATCTGCCCATGTTTGGTGACGGTGTGGGAGCGAAGGGACATCCGAAGGCTTTGGGAATCCTGTGGGAAAAGCAAAGGGGTTTCAGGACAATTCCACGTGGAAACAGCACATTCCTGATGCATACTGTGGGGTGGTTCTGACAAGGGCACAGTCAGCAGCATTATGAGGAAACACCAAAGCACCTCTTGGCAAAGTCCTGGATGCTGCATCATCAGGAGAAGCACAGACATTAACAGAGCATCTGCGCTGCTAAACTCAACAAACCCATCAACTATTAAGGCCAAAAGCATTCCAAGCCGTAAATCTATGCTGCTGGAGCTCTGGCCAGAGCCAGTGTGCCCATTTCCCTGAACAGTGATGAATGTAGAGCCCAGAGATGGTAGACAAATGGCTCATTTCCATGATTTATCTGTTTGTTGTGGGATACCCATTGATGCTCTCTGTCTCTGCACTTACACCAGAGCAGGCTCTGCTGGGATAATGGGCTGTGGCTTCTGGAATTGCTCTCTGCTAGCGTTACCTCCCCCAGCCCATGCTGGCCAGCAAGCAGCAGGTTGGGAAGAAAAAAAGATTCATGGAGATTTTATCCTCCCCAGTTGCTTCTGGAGGGCCTTGTCTAAAGGGCAGGCAAAAGAACCATCTTGTAGCCCAAGAGAGGACACAGACCTAATTAACCTGGCCTGGAAAGGACCTGACAAGAGTCAAAGCATGCACTGAAATTTATTCTGGACAAAACACCAACATGATCCTAGAGTTTCTTCCTCAGTGAGGATTGTGGAGGAAAAGGTTTTGACCTGAATAATATTCACAAATTTCTGTGGCTGTCTAAACTAGCAAGTGATGAGTTATCTATAGGACTGACCAAAAGGTCAAAAGGAGCTTTAAAAACACAAAAATAACAACAGTGTGCAAACCATGACACCACCTCAACCAAACTTTCCTAAACTATAAGGTGGGTTTTTATCTCTAGAAATTTGGGATTCAATTTTCACACAATGATCTCTAGCAACAGGTTAAGAAGGAAGAGCCACATTTTCCTCCCAAATCCACCCAGACACAAATGCTTTTAATCCCTGCTTAGACCTTACCTTGGAGGGGGTGGAGGATTCAGGAGGAGGCCTAGAGGAAAAAGAGAATGCTTTACTAACACTGAGGAAACTGGAAAGCCACTTGGATTTTACACCAAGAGTGGCAGGGGAAAAGTCCTGCAAGACAGTAAAGATAAATAAATAACCAAAAGCATTCTCACCCAGCCTTGACAACAGTTTCTTCATCCTCTGGAAAATCTGCAGAGCTGGAGGCTGTGGGAAAGCAAAAAAGCACACCTGAGCCGCAAGGTTTGGGTGCAGGCCAAGGATCTGGTGGGATGAAGGTCGCTCCAGGCACTGCAGAGGGGTTTGTCTTGCCCCAGGCAGGGGAGGGCGCTGGAGCACACCCAGGTAGCACTGCAGGAATGCTGCTGGCAATTTCGGTGCAGGAAAGTAGTGCTTTCAATTATAGATGAGTTCAGAACAATATTCCATGAGTTAGGGGACTGGGTTTGGCCTTGGGCTCATCTGCAGGGCCATGCCTGGGCGTTAACAGCATTAAAGCCAGTGTTATTTACACTGGGAGCGCTGTTTCCCAAGCCAGCACTCCAGCTGGCTCTGCCACAGCGAGCTCAGAAGCTCCAGCACAGCCAGAACCTGCTGTGGATAATCATAGAATCACACAATCCCAGAGTGGTTTGGGTGGGATGGACCTTAAAGATCATCCAGTCCCACTCTCTATCATGGACAGGAACGCCTTCCATTAGACAGGTTGCTCCAAGTTCCATTCTGCCTGGCCTTGAACACCAGCAATGTGGAAACTACACATTCTCTGGGCAACCTGTGCCAGGGAAGAATTTCTTCCACATATCCCACCTCGATTTCCCCTCTTTCACTTTGAACCCATTTCCCCTTGTCCTGTCACTCCATTTCCTGATGAAGAGTCCCTCTCCAGCTTGTTTGTTTAATAATACAGTGTGAGATCTGCTGCACTGGGGCTGTGGCAGAAGAATGATCGTGTAAGAGGGAAAAATACACCCTACCTTAGACCTTCCATTTACTTGGTTCCCTCAGCTTAGGAAAAAAAATAAAGGAGAGGTTATATCCATCCCTTTGCCCTCCTGCATTAACTCCAGTGCTTCCATCCCACGGTGTTGAAGAATGTTTAAATCAGTCAGTCCTACCCCAAACCTGCCTCTATCACCAACTGCAGAAGAGTGAGAGACTTTTAATCTATAAAGTTCAGCTTCAAATTCCCTTTCTCAAAGAAGTTCTGAGAACCAGCAGCCAGATGCTATTAATGACCAGGGCATTTGTGGGAATTTCACTGTCCAGGCAGGGCTTTGGTAGAGCTCATCACCCTCTTTGGATCCCCCCAAACTCTCCTTAGCATTGCCAGCTGCCCTCACAGAAACTGGGAAGGCTGGTTGACAGAGAAGCTGTGGATGCTCCATCCCTGAGAGTGTCCAAGGCCACGTTGGATGGGGCTTGGAGCAACCTGAACGAGTGGAAGGTGTTCCTGCCCCTGGCAGGGGGTGGAGATGTACAGGCTTTAAGGTCCTACCAACTCAAACAACCCTGAGAGATTTCAGGATTAACAGTTTCCCTCAGCAAATCAGCAATGGCTAGAGTTAAATTGAAGTGGAGTCATCGAGGCTGTTCTCCCAAGGTGATTTACAAGTCTGAATTCAGCGTTACCTGGATTTCTGTGCTCACAGAGGGCTCCAGAAAGCCAGGGAGAAGTTCCATGAGGGACTGCAGTTTTGTCTAGCCCAGGAAGCTCAGCTGTTATGCTCACACTGAATAACTAGCCCAGGCACGTTGCTTTCCTCAGCAACAGATCAAGACAAAGAGCAGGAGAGGTGCAAAGCAAATCCCCAGTGACACCCAAACTCACCCTCCACAGAGCTGGAGGACATGGATCTTTTCCGAGCCACGTTCCTCTTGCTTGCTGCCCTGGCGACGGATTTCCGGATCATACTCTCCCTCTTGTTGGCCAGGGAATATTTCTCTGCCAGGGAGGTTCTGTGGCTCAGGGGGGCTTTCCCCATGAGGCTCCTGCGCACGGAGCGGCGGCTCCTCCGTGCGCCTGTCGGAGTCCCCGGGTTGTCCCTCAGGGCCTGGGAAGGCTCCTCAGCCTGCTCGTGTTCCTGAGGGGGGCCATCCCCCTCCTCCAGCCCAACCTCTGTGCTCAGGGTGATGGTGACATTGGCCGCCTTCACTGTCTGCAGCTCAGGCACAGCCTCGCTGGCCTCGGGAGTGCAGGGAACCACCAGCTCAGGGGCCGTGGGCACTGGCAGCAATTCGGGAACCTCACGTGCCTTGGGAGAGCCATCGCCTGAGCTTGCAGGGAGCAGCTCTGTGGGTTTCACTGCACTATTCCGCAGGGGCACCACAGGGCCAACGGGATCAGCTTCCCCCCAGCGATCCTTCCCTACTGCCTGCGAGGCTGGAGGGGTCTCAGGAACCATCTTGGAGTTCCTGGCAGAGGCTGCGGCCTGGAGTCGTGTCACACGCTGAGGGGGAGAGTCTCCTTCGGCCTCGGCTCTGCTGAGCTCCATGTTTTCTTTGCTCCGGAGTCGTTGGAGGCCTCGCACAGGAGGCAATGGTTTGAAGCTGCTCTTCCTTCTCCTGGATAACCTAACCACAGGAACGGCACATTAGATGGGAACAGGAATCGGGAACGGGCAGGAGCCCTTCAGTACACACATGGGAATGGAGCCAAAACACCTGGGATGGGCCCAGGATACACAGAACTGCACAAAGCAGCTAATGCAGGCAATAATTAATGGATGCAATGACTTCAAAGCAGAAAAGATAACGGGAGACAGAGCACAAGTGACATAAAGCAGAGTTAAGTGACAAGTAAGAGCACTTTCTGTGAGAGCCAACGTTTTTCAGTGTTTTTAGGCCCTGCGGCTAAGAGCATCCCAGACATACGATCTGACCAAACTTTTAACATTCGGGGGATCCGCGGGCCGAAGGGAAGGGAGGATCCCCATGGCACAAAGGAGGAGAACCTCCGTGGAGCGAAGGAGATGAGAAACACCAAGACACTCTTCGAGGAAGGGATTGCCTCCATAAGCCCTTGGCAGCGGGTCTGTTCAGCCTGCCGCGGGCTCCCTCTCTTCTCCAGGCCCTTCCCACCGCCTCTGCACTCCCCCTTCCCGCGGCCCATC
The DNA here is from genome assembly GCA_035221455.1 of Xenops minutus. Classification (NCBI taxonomy): domain Eukaryota; kingdom Metazoa; phylum Chordata; class Aves; order Passeriformes; family Furnariidae; genus Xenops; species Xenops minutus. The sequence continues at coordinate 8,996,616 of JAWWEE010000158.1, forward strand.
CCGAGGGGAGGCTCCCGGGCCCGCGCTCCCAGCGCCCCTCACTCACCGCTTCCTGCCCTGGTCCTGCTGCTGCAGCGCCGACCACCGCTTCCTCCGCTGCCGGTTCTTCTGCGATGGCGTCTTGGGCATCAGCTCCAGCTCCTCGTTGTAGTCGCTGGGGGGAAAAGGGGAGAGCGACCCGCGGTCAGCGCGGAGGGCGGCCGGTCCCAGCCGGGGCCTAGCTGAGGCTTTGAGCTTTGAGGGTGGGGGTGGGGGGGTACCGGTACCTGACGAACATCCTGACCGCCTCCTCGCAGATCTCCTCCAGCCACACCATGTCGGTGCTGTCCACCTGCCGCCGGAACTCGGCCAGGCGGCGCCCGCACTCCGCGGGCAGCTGCAGCAGCGAGCGCGCCGCGGCCGCGGCCGCCGCCATGGCCGCCATCGCCTCAGCGCCAACGGCCCCGCGCGCGCGCGCCCCGCCGTTCAAACCCGCCGCGCGCCGCGCCCCGCCCCGCCGCGCCAGCCAATCAGCGCCCGCCGCCCCTCAGGGACACCCCGCCCCCGCCGCCTTCCCATTGGCTGCCGGTCTCGCGCGGCGCGGCGTGGGGGGGGGGGGGGGCGGGGGGGGGGGGAAGCGGCGCCGCTCTGCCCGCCCGTCTCTGGTGCCGTGGAGGACTCGCCTTGGGAGGAGGGGCTTGGGGCGGGGATTTAACGGCTCGGGAGTGATTGACGCGCAAGACCACCAATAGAAGCAGGGATGTGGGGAGGGGCGCGCTGTGATTGGTGAGGGCCGGGGTATAAAATGTTGGCGGAAGCGGGAAAAGCGCAGTGTGAGGGTGTGGTGAGGGGTGAGGCAGGGTTTGTGCAGTGTTTCTTGGGCTGGCGGCGAGCGGTCTTTGAGGGGTCTCTGGCGCTAGGGTAGAGCGCTCTTGGGTTCTGGAGGGACCCCTGAGGCTTCGGGGTGTTCCTTAGAGCCCTAAGCCCTGGCCTTGCCTAGGCCCGCCCTCACGGTCGGCCCAAGCCCAGCAGTGCTGTGGGGTGTCCCAGCTGCCCACCAGGCTCCTTCTGTCCTTCTGTGTGCCAGGCTAGGTGGGGCCATGGCAGAGGGTCCCCGGCAGCTGCTGGAGGTGTGTGGGCAGAGGCTGTGCCGCTTCCTCCAGGATGCCCAGCACAAGCGCCTGGCCTGGCTGCGGGAGGTGCAGGAGCAGGGTGTGAGGATGCTGGAGAGGTAAGGGCTGCCCTCCAGGGGACCCCTCTGTCCTCAGGGAGTGGCTGCTCTTGGGGCACTCCCACCCCCTGCGAGCGCCCATCTGGGTGTGGGTTTGGGTCCCATCGTTGTGTTTTGGGGTGATGGTGTGGGTTTGGGTCCCATCCTTGTGTTTTGGGGTGGTCTTTTGGCAGTGGGGGAGGCAAACCTGTGCTCTGCCTCTTGTGCCCCACAGCAGCTTCAGGGCCGAGCCTGCGCTCATGCCCAAAACGCCATCCCAGAGGAGGCGTCCCAGGAAAAGGCAGTCCTCCTGCCTGAGGGAGGAAAACAAGGAGCCAAACAGGAGGAGGTAGGTGGGTCAGCTCCTTCTAGCTCTGCCTCGGGGTGCTCAAGTGACAAAAAGCAGCACCTGCGTTCCCCGGGTTAGCAAGTAAAAGGAGCATGTTGGGATCGATCACTGTATCCTGGTGAGAGTTTGGGGTAAAGTTGCCTGTTTTCCTTCACTACTTTTAATTAAAGAATAATAAACACTCGATTTCCTTGTCTGTATACGGGTTTTGTCTCATTAGATCTGCCTTCTGGTGTGAGGTTGCTGCTGGTGTTCACTCCCCAAACCTCTCTGTTGGTGCCTGGAGAAGCTGGGAATGGGATGTTCCCCCAGCACTGTGTCTGAGCTGGCAGGCAGGGAGGCTCCAAGGGTTTAGTGAGGGACTGAAGTGGAAATTCCAAGCGGTTTGCTTGGAACCCACCACACCTCAGGTTTTTTAAGCTGCTCTGAAGAGGACAGACTGCCTGTGAGCTGATGCCAAGGCAGGAGGGTGCAGGGCAGGGTGTGATTAATTGCATGGGAAGTCAGGGTGGCTGTGGCACTAACTAACTTTCTTGATGGTGCTGCCTCTCCCATTCCAGGGCCCGCAGCAGCGTGGCCAAGATGGCCTTCCCCCTGTGGGAGCATCCACTGCCACCAGGACAGGCACTGCAACCACAGTGGGGTGGCCCAAACCCGATCTGTTGGTGTGTTATGGCACTAAAATCGTGCTAACGATGCTGAAAAGCCCACAGGAGGAAGAGCTGGAGCTCGGAGACTCAGAAAGCAGACACAGAGGGTGGGGAGAGCAGCAGGAATAGCAGGGGAGCGTGGGAAGCTGGTGTGTGTGAGGGAGGGCAGGAGAAGCAGTGCTGCAGATCGGGGTGGGGAGAGCTGCAAGTGCTCAGGCTGCAGCTGGAGTGCTCCCCTGCAGAAGGCAAGTCCTGTTTGTGGTTCCCCTCGTTTAAACTTAGTTTGGGACGCTCCCCTGATGTGGCAGAGTGGGTGGCTGCCTGTCAGCAGGGAGGTGACATGCAATGTGCCTGTCTGTAGGCACTGTGCTCTGCCCTGCGCTGCTCCTGGTGGGGCTTTAAACCCAGCTCTTGGGATGGGGGTAAATACAGCTTTCCCGGTTCCTTTTCTCTAGCCTTTGCTCTAGATACCCAGCTCGGGATATGTCTGTGGGATACAGCCCCTGCCTGGGCCCATGTGTCCATGAGAGCCAGCCTGGGCTGTCTCCAGGTGCCACTCCTCAGGGATAGGATGGGCTGCAAAGGGGAATGGTAGAGGGAAGGAGCCAGCAGCAGCCTCACCTCCAAAGGTACCACCTGCTTTTCCCCCTAAAACTTAGGTGGGAGCGGGGAAATGCCTTCATCGCTTGCTTTAAAATGGCTTTCCTTTAAGGTTGTCCCGGAGGAGAAGCAGCATCAAGCCGGTGTCTTCCAGGCTGAGTTCCCAACAGTGCCCAAGCCAAGAGCAGCCCCAGGGCCCTGGCTGTGGGGGAGAGGAGGTGCCCACACCTGGCTGTGCTCTGGGATCTCAGGCTGGGGTCACGCCCGGGGAGCAGCCAGCAGAAGCACATATTCCCTTGGGAAAGCAGGATTGCCAGGACTGTGTCCAGGGTGCTGCTGGAGGCGATGCAGCCCCTCTGGCTGTTTTTGGGGGGGACGCAGCAGCCGAGCTGCAGGAGGTCTCTGGTGTGACTGGGATAACAGCTGAAGAGCCAGGAAGAGATGGGGAGCAGGACACCAGGACAGCGAGCACCTCCACTCCCAAGTCTGCTCAGAATTCCCTCCAAGGAGATGGATCCCCTCAAGGCATGGAGAAACTGCTCTTCCAGGACTCTGGCAGCAAAAGAACGACGGAGAAATCCCGGCAGCGCCGCCAGAGTGGGGTGGGTGCACCCCGCAAGAGCCGTAGGGCTTCCTTGGTGGAAAGATACTCCCTGGCCAGCAGGAGGGAGGGCATGATCCGAAGATCCATCAGCAGGGCCATGGTGAGGAAGGCAGCAGCACGAGAGTCCTCCTCAGCCTCCAGCAGAGTGAGCTGTGAGTCCCTGTTTATCCCTGGTGGCTCCAGCTCCCCAGAGTCTCCTTGTCCTGGCCCTTGTGGGTTCCTGGGGTTCCACCTTCAGGCCAGGGTTTGGCTGCAGCAGGTGAAGGCTGGGGACACTGGTGTTGGGAAGGGGCAAAAAGCACGGTGGTGGAAGGGAGAATGTGGCAGAGCTGGTTCCAGCTACGTGTGCTTTTGGACTGGGAGGGAGTACTGTGTTCCCTGGGGAGGGGCTTTAATTTATGGCTTCTGCCAGCTCTCCAAAAAAATCAATAGGGCTGAAAGTCTGCAGCCCTGAAATGGGCAGAGGAGCTGAAATGCTTTTTAGGGTAGGATAGAAGAGACCTAAATTGGCAACATCACTGGAGGAACAGGGTTCAGGAACCGAGGCTGTTCCTGGAAGCACTAAACTCCTTGCATCCCCTTTTCCCACTGCTCCTGGCAGGGTTTGTCTGTTCAGGCTTTCCAAAATCATTGCTGCTGCAGGGAGATGGGCTGTGATGGAGCACGGAGGCCTCTGGAATTCAGCTTTGTCAGCCTTGAGTCATGCTGTATCCAGGCATTTTGTTATAACACTTGGAGCGAAGGGGTGTGATTTGGGGGTGGAATCAGCCTGAAATCGCCCAAACGCCCCAGATCTCCACACTGGAGCATGTGGGGAGGTAGGAGCTGCAGCCAATGGCCTGGGAATGCTGGCTGTGACACAGGCAGCTGGAGCAGGCTACAGGCACTGGAGCTGCTGCCTCAGTGCTCTGCCTTCCCAGCCCATTCCAGTTTCTCAGTGGCACTCGAGGGAGGTGTGGTGCTGGTGTGGAAAGCTAAAGCTGAGCAATCTGTGTTGCTGGGAGGAAGCCTGCACTCCTCCACGCACACCCTGGGGCCACTGGGAGCCTGGCAATGATATTCCCCAACCCCACTTTTGCTTTTCTCTCCAGGTCAGAGCTCCTTGGAGGTTTTTGTGGAAGAAGATGTGACCAGCAGCACAAGGTGAGGCTGCCACGTAAAGCAGGTGGGGAGGGATCCCAGAATTCTCTACAAGGATACTCTTTGGGTCCCAGATTTTGTAAAGGACTGTTCAGGTGTGGCTGGCTGATATTTCAGGTTGGGCTGTTCAGGCACAGTGATGTTAAGCCCTGCACTGGGGTGGGTGGTACTGCCCAGCCTGGTGTTGGCTGGCACTGTGTGTCCAAGGATTCCTGAAATTCCAGGCTGTCACCAGGCCCTGAATACTGGGATGCTGGCAGTCAATCAGCTGTGCTCAGGCTAGAAAGGGGACAGGTAAGGCTCAGCCCAAGGCTGGCAGAGCTTCCTCTATACCTGCTACGTGGGGCCAAACCTGGTTATGGGGCACTCAGTAGCTCAGTGAGATGGTCCCTCAGAGGAACTTACAGCCCCATTTCTGTGTGCCTGGGCTGGAATAGCTTCTGGATGTGCATAGGTTTCCCTGCACTTCCCTTGGGGTCCTATGCACATCTTGTAACTCGCCTCAGAGAGTTGAAATAATGAAAATAGCTTTTCCTTTACAGGCCTGAGCTGGAGCTGAACCCCCCAAGAGAAAAGGTGAGTTGGAAGGAACAACCTACAGACTGTCTGGATACCTTCTTGTTGAGTCAGTACCTTTACTGAGGTAGCCACTGGAAGCAGGGATGTGGCTTGAAATAAGCCAGCTGGGAGGGAAGCAGATTCTGTCTGAGCAGTTGGCTTTTTCCAGGGCAGCAGGTCCAGGATAGCCTTGTTCTTTGGAGCAGCTGTGCTAAGGAAATGTTTGTCTCCTTTCCTCCCAGGCTCCTGAAGATGTCCTCATTCCAAGCAAAAGTCCCCAAGCTGCCAGCCCTCCTGCACAGCCCCAGTCCCATCCTGAGCAGCAGGCAGGGAATGCTGCAGGTAACTCTGAGGTGGCCTTACTTCCCTTGCCATGAAACCCCAAAGACACACAGACCGGGGTCAGCAGGTTCCTGGGAAATCTGGGATTCATGTGGAAACCTTTGACCAGTCAGGGAAGCTTTCCAGGTAAACTTTTGATCTCCTGAAGAGATGAAACATTAGTTAGGTGGGCAAGGACACGCAAAAGTGTCCAGGCCACTGTCCTGTCCAGCTTTAGTCTATGCAACAAGCAGAAACACTTGAAAATGAACACCTGGAGCTGGAATCTTCCACAGAGTGTCATGGCCCTTCCCTCTATGTATGTTATGTGAGGATTTACAAATCCTGTTTATTTTCTGAGCAATAAGAGGGAGATTTGGGGTTTTTCCAGTTCCCTGTGGGAGCTGCAGGATCTGGCAAGCAGCTGGACCAGAGGGGGAAGAGTGCCTAGTGGCCTTTGGGTGGGATGGTGTCTGTGCAGGTATGTCCCACAGCATACCTGTACAACATGATGTTCCAGGTGGCCATCCAGGCTCCAGTTTCCATTCAGCTATGTGCCATGGGGATCTGGGCATGGAGAGCTGGAGATGAGAGCAGGATGCCTCGCACTGACTCCAGGTTTCTCCACAGGAAGCCATGGAAATCCAAACAGTGAACCCCAGAAGAAGAACCAGGAGCAACCCCACTGTGCCAAGACCCAGGAGAATCCCTCCTGCATCTGGTAGGAGACACTGCAAGGAGCAGGGATGAGACAGGGGTCTGGAAGGACTTAAGCCTGGCCTGTTAAGGCATTTGTGTTAAAAAAGCTTTGGGAGTTTGTTTCCCTGCCCTCTCCTACACACTCTGAAGAATCGGCTCTGAAATCCCTTTTGGCCAGATCTGGTCTCCTGGAAGTTCCTCGTGACTTTTGGAGCCTTGTTTGGCTGTGGGACCAGGTCTGGCATGGGGAGCAGCACCTGAGGTCCTGCACAAAGAAGCAGAGGTGACACAGATAACACAGGTAGCTCAGAGCTGGGAGCTGACTCTGGGAGTGGTCTGGGGGTAGGTGACTGACCTGGTTATTTTTGTCTATGTGAGGGTCTGGAATACCTGACTTGTCTCCTCACTGTGTGTTGCTGGGGTCTTATGTGAGGTTTTAGGGGGAGCAGCCAATAAATTCCTCTGGGGAGTGTGACAGTCCCCTAATGTCCCTCTTGCTGATGCCACCAGGACGAGAGGCTACAAGCAAGCTCTGGGTGCCCTGTGGCAGGGGCAGCAGCCAGGGGGCCGGGTCCTTTCCCCTTTGGATGACAAGCACAAGACCTTGACAAACCAGGCTCTGTCGTCACCCTCTCCAGCCAGCAAGGTGAGAAAGGTGAGTGGTGCCATGGCCATGGCCCTGTGCTGCCTGTCCTGGCCAGGCTCTGAGCTCTCTCCCTCTCTCCCCAAGGTTGTGAAGCCACTGAAGAACTTCCTGCAGGCTGTACAGAGGAACCAGCTGCTGCCAAGCCCGGGCCCTGCGGGACGAGGAGGTGGCATCAAGGACTTCATCAAGCGTAACACTCCCACGCGACCCAACCCGAAGGTGAGTTGTGTCCCACCCTCTGGAGGATGGATGTGGGCTGTGGCAGGAGGGATTGGCTGCTTAAGAAAAGGATAAACCTGCTCCTGGCTCAGGAAAAGTGCAGGTCCTGGGAGAAACCTGGCCTCAGGATTCTCCCTCAGCCTCTGTGAAGAAAGAGGGGGTCTTTGGCCCCAATCCCCAAACCTTCCTCACATGCAGAGGAATCCCAGCTGCTCTGCCTGCAGTCAGTGGAAACATCATGTATTCTGGGAGTGCTGATCTGTAGGAAAGTGGGAAGCTTTTCTTTGCCATGGGAGTTGTCTGGCATTTTTGGCCACTGCAGGACTGACAGGCAGTGTGGGTTCAGGCTCTACCAAGTACTGGTATGAGCTGCAGCTGAGAATGGGGTGCATGTGCTCTGTGGCAGGGTTTGAGTGTTGCTTCCAAACCTTTAATTATGTTTATGTCCCTTCTCTACAGGGAGACTTTGTTGTAAGTAATGACACCTTACTTTATTGGAACTAATGACACCCACTTACACCTTTGTAAGTAATGGCACCTGGGGCTGGATGATCTGACCACACCCTCCCCTTATACCTGGTGTCCCTCAGACCTCAGGCCACACCTGTGGTGAGGTGGCAGGATCTCTGTGGGGGCTGGGCACTGCTGGGAGCTTCTGGCCTCTGAGCAATGCTGTGCTGTGCTCCCTCCCCACCATCCTCCTGGCTCCTAGGGCCAGTGATGATGTCTCAGGCAAGAGGGGCAGGTGGTCACCTGCAGCAGAGCTGTGCTGTTCTTTTCCTAACATATTCTCTGCAGCCAAAGGACTGAGGTTTTTCCCTCCTGTACCTCTGACCCCTCTGCTGTCACGGATAATCTGTGTTGTTTCCCCTACTCCACATCCTGGCATGCAGGTGAATGGCTCTGACAGTGACTGTGTGTACCAGGGAGAAACAGCCCCCAGCACCTGGCACAGTCTGAGCTCTTCTCCCTCCAGGAGAAGGAGAGGCAGAGGCTGGAGAACCTCCGTAAGAAGCAGGAGGCTGAGGAACAGAGGAGAAAGAAAGTGGAGGAGGAGAAGAGACGGCGCCAGGCAGAAATGAAGCAGTGAGTTGGTTGCCTTTCTGCCTGCTCAGCACAGGCTTGCCTTGTGCCTCCCCCTTGGAATGAGCATTTTGGGAGCAGTGCTGCCTGGGCACCATGAGCCCTGCTGTTCTGGGCTCCTTGGCAGTGCAGGGCACCTGCTGATGTCCCACCTTACCCAGAAGGGAGCTTGGGACCAAGCTTGGCTAAAGCAAGTCCAGCAGAGCAGCTGTTCCCCCAGTTACCCGTGCCCTGTCCTGCCTCACCCCTGTACTGGAACTGACAGAGCTAACAGGTCCTTCTTGCCCTTTTACTGCCCAGGAAGCGGGAAGAGCGCCTGAGGAAGGCCCTGCAGGCTCGGGAGAGGGTGGAACAGATGGAGGAAGAGAAGAAAAAGCGGATGGAGCAGAAGATCCTGCAGAATGATGAGAAGGTGAGAAGGCTCAGCAGGGTCTGGGCCTCTTGGTGAGCTATAGGACCAGGAGCTGTGAGCAGGGCAGCTGCTGGGGGTGACAGATCAGTGCTGGGTAAGTGCATTGGAGAGGCCAGAATTCTGTCTGACAAGGGGAGCAGCTCTTGTTCTCCATCCCTCTGCACATTGCTGTTGTGACAGGCTGTGTTCACGGTGCTCTGGATTTAGGGAATGTGGCAGCACCTGCCTGCCCGGGGCACAGCCCTGGAGGTGACAGCCTCACCTGGTCCCCACGCTTGCAGCATGAGGGACAGCGAGGCCATGAGGCATGAAAGGGTGCAGAAATCACCTACCAGGCATGCAGGGGGTGTAACTGGGTCAGGTTTGGGTGTGAGAGCCCAGCCTGGCCCTTTTTTGGGGGGCAGTCAGGTGAGGAGCTGGCTGGGCTGAGCTGGTGGCCACGTGCATGGTGCTGCTCTGTGGTATGGCTGTACAGAGCCAAGGGAGCTGTGCCTGACTGCCCAGAGTCTGAGCAGCCTCTGGGGGAGGCTTGGCTTCTCATTTTGGGGTGGATTGAAGCAACCTTTGAAAAGGGTCAGCCTTGGAAAACAAGGGATTTTGCTCACAAGGGATTTTGCTCCTTTCAGCTTTTCCCAAACCCTGAATGGCCAAAAGCATGCCCAGCCTTGGCTAGTGCAGTGCTGGGTCCTCAGGTCCTAAGGAGACTGGAATATCCCAGACTCCAGACCTCCCTCCAAGCTGTGAGGGCTGTCCATGGGTTGGTGGGGCTGAGAGGTGTGGCTTTCCCAGGTGTACATCTCACAGGTGCGGGAAGAGAAGGTGACGGAGGAGCGGAGCAAGAAGAAAGTGTCGAAGAAACATGGGGACATGGATGCACGGAAGCAGAAAACTCTGAAGGGGGTAAGAGCAGCTCAGCTTCCTCCTGCACATGGAAAAGGACAGGCATAGCAGGGACCTCCTGTGCTGTTGTGGCTGGTGGGACAAGCACAGGTCACTGCTCGCTTGCTGTAGGGATTTTGGGATCTGGGGTGCCAGACCTCTATCCAGGCAGCCAAGGTTGGGTTGGGACACAAGGGAGAGGTATCCCAGCTGGTGGACAGGCATGGGAGGGAAGGGTGAGCTCAGACCTGCAAGGGTTGTCTTCAGAGCATTTTCTTCCTCCCACCTTCCCTACCTGAGCTGGAGGCTTACCATACTTTTCCTCTTTCTTCTTCAGGAAGAAAATGAGCAGCAAGAACCGCTGCAGAAAAGGAGAGAGGATGAAGTGAAGGATAAAGGGAAGAAAGTCTTGGAACTGAAGAACCTCCTAGAGCAGCAACAGGTGGAAAAAGTGAAGCAGAGGTACAAGCTAGTGCCTATCCTGGAGCAGGGAATTGGCCACAGGCACAAGGAAGCAATGAATGTAAAATGTGGTGTAGGAACCGGGCTGTGGGGCTGCCTGGATGTTGGGGTGCTGGAGCAGGAAGCTGTAAGAATGTGGGGGACAGGTGGACTTACTTTCCTCTCTAAATTCTTGCTTTCCCCAGGGATCCCAAGCAGCGAGGGAAGGAGAAGCCCCCCCAGGCACAGCAGGAGCCAGTGGTTTTGGCTGACAAGACCACCAAGGTGGGGTTGGGAGTGCTCTGGGAACAGCCTCTCTGCAGCACACAGGGCACACAGGCTGGGTTTAGGATCAGATGTTTCCAAGTGTTGTGTTAGTGGGATGTTATTTAGAGGATTGAATAACAATAAAAATAATGACTGTTCTTGTACAGCGTCTTAATTGCTGCTAAGTTGTTGGGGGTTCCCTGACTGGCAAGTGAGCCCTCAGCTGTGTCATGAGATGGTGACAGCCACAAAATGGCTCTTTGAACACCTCAAAGGACATTCACTGATCCTGAAATTAATAGGGGAATTTGAGATTTATTTATATTTTCCTGTGACATCCCCTCACTGCCCCTGGAGGATGTGACCCCAAACCAAACCATATGCCTCTGTGTCACTTCATTTGCACTCACACAAAGAATGCTGGGGCTTGAAGTCAGGGCTGTTTGTCTTGAAATATCACAGTAACGTTTTCTTTTACTCTCTACTCTGAAAGTTACTCCTTCATTAGTGAAAAATGGATGCCCTAAGTGCTCCCTCCTGCAGGATCAATTCTTCCTACTGTGTCTGTTCCTGCTGCTCTCCTTCACTCAGTGCCTGGCACTTCGATTCCTCTGTGCCATATAAATTTAATATAAGGTCTGAATCCTCCCTGTGGTGCCAGCAGAAGGGTCAGACTGTGAGCCTGGCAAAGCTCCTCCAGGCAGGAGAAAGTGGATCTAACTCCATTTGCTGAGCAGCACAGGAGGAGAAACTCTGGGAAAAGGGGTTTGGGTTGAAAAGGAACTGGAGCAGTCAATTTTTTTCTTCTTTATTAGGCAAAGGAGAATCCCAAAGAGCTGCCTCTGGGGTCTGGGCAGGAGAAGAGAGATGAGCAACCAGAATCCATTTTTCCAGCTCTTAACACCTGGCTCCAAGTGGTGAAGGTGAGTGTGGGCTCCAGAGAGCAGAGATGTGAGTGTTGGATTTGGGGTTATTCTTGCAGAAAAAGGCACAGAGAGACTGAGGGTTGGGTCTTGTCAGAGCTGCTGAGAACAGGGCTCTGTTCTGGAGGCAGCCTGGCTGTTCTGCCCGGGTGAGGAATGACTTAATTCCCGTGTCTTGCAGGAGGCAGATGGTCAGCAGCAGCTGGGAGAAGAAAAAAAGCCCAAGCAACCACCAGCTCCAAGTGCTGCCCCTGGCACGTGGCTGAGCAAAGCCGTGAAGGTGAGCCCTGGCCCCTGGCAGCTGTGGCTCAATAGCCCTTGTGGTTTGGAGCCACTGCAGAGCTTGGCACAGGGCAACCCGAAGGAAAAACAAGTGGTTTGTGTGGTGGGGGTAAAAATGTGGTGGAAAGATGCTGGAAGCGACCACAGGATGGCAGCAGGTCCTGAGGTGACATCCTGCCGGGAGCAGCCCTGGGGCAGTCGGGCTCTAGAGAGCCTTCCATTGGGAAAAGGGTAGGAAAGGCTGCTCAGAGTCGGGCTTGAGTGCTGTCTCTGCCAGGAACCTGCCTTGGAGCTGCAGGCTCCATCCTGGCTCGTGTCAGAGCTCCAGGGAAGGAAAACCGACCTGCCATGGAACACGTGAGGTTTGAGTATAGAGACATACTGAGTGCTGAGACACACACAGTGTGCTCTTTCTAGGCTCTTTCCCAGCAAACAGGAGGGTAAGAGGGTTAAGAGCAGATGTCAAGGCAGGGATCCCAGTGAGTCTTGTGTTGGTACAGGACTTGAGCATTTTGGGGCTCTGGTGTCCATCCCACCCAGCTATGGGGTGTCCATCCTGCCCTGTGGAAGTGCTGCTTCCCTTGCTCATCACTGCTCTCTCCGTAGTTCCAGAAATCTCTCTCCACATCCTGCCTCGGACCCCCGAAGGGCCTGCAGGCATCTGGATCCCCCATGGCTGGTGAGAATGACTATGGGCTGGATCTGAACAGTGATGACTCCACGGATGATGAGAATGACCCTCGGAAGCCTGTCCCTGCCTGGGCTGATGGTAGGTGTCACCTCTGGGCTGGTTGTCCTTTCCAGACTCACTTGGAGCCATCTCAAAGTGCAGTCTGGGACTGTGTGCAGCTCTGGCAGTGCTGGCTGTGTGTGCTGAGGGATGAGATCCTGTGAGGCTTGAGGGGCTGAGGTGAAACCAGAGTCCCCCCCACATGCCTTTGGTCCCAGGGTGAAAGGAATGGGGGGATACCCAAGGGGCAGAACAATGCCTGTCCTGCAGGCTTAAACAGGCCACTGCCACCTCCCTGACCTCATGTCACTGTGTCCAATACCTTATTCCTGCAGGGGCACAGCTCCACCAGGCCATCCTGCACCAGTACTACCACCCTGTGGATGTGGATGAGCTGTTTGGGGCCATTCCCAGCCCCCAGCTGGAGCACATCTTCTACAAGAGCAAGCCCCGCTACTTCAAGCGCACAAGCTCAGCAGTGTGGCACTCACCCCCTGGTCCCAGCCCCTCCTGCACCTTCCAGAGCTGAGCAGAGGCAGAGAAAGGGATTTTAGGGCATCCATGTGTGCTTCACTGGTCCTGTATTTACCGTTTTAACCTCGTGTTTTTATTACAGAAATAAAAATATTTAATAAAATTCACCACTCCCTGTGTGTGTGTGCCTCCTTTCCCCTGCTTGCCTGGTTGATTCCAGACCAACAACTGTATGGGCCACTCACTCGAGAGTTGACTCAGTGATCCTTGTGGGTCCCTTCCAACTTGGAATCTTCTGTGATTCTGACTCAGCTGTGGTTTCTGCAAAGCAAAATGCAGAGACATGTTATGCCATTTCCTATTCCCTCAAGGTCTTCTGTCATGCAAGGAAGCTTGAAAATTGCTGTAAGGAAGATCAGATTTTTTTAATCACCCTGAGGGGAGAATGTTTTCACAACCCTATTTCTATATGTTTACTATATTTATGTATATCTCTGCATTTACTCTTTCAGTCATGTGCTAGTCTTTCAAGAATTCCTGTGCCCCCTTATTCCGTGGAGATAGAATATTTTCCCTGCTGTTGGAAAAATCTCTCTGGACACTTCAAGCAGTGAAAAATCTCTCTGGACACTTCAAGCAGTGAAATAAGAAACCCAGGAACAGATCTGGGCACCTTTTTCCCTTGAGCTTGGGCAGGAGGTGGGTTTGTTTGGGAAGGGGGGCTTGGGAAGTGTGAGGGGTGTGATGGATCCCAGGGGGACTCTTGTCTCTGATCTCAGCTTTATCCCCTCCCTCAGCAGCAGCTCTACAATCTTTCCCTCCTCCTCTCTCAAGCCTGAATGCACAGGGGGTGGTGATGGATAGCAAGAGATAAGGACCTAGCTGTAAGGCAGATTCATGGGGCCAGAATCCTTGGAGCCATCCTGGCTCCTGGTGACCTGCGGGAGCACCTGACTCCACAAAAAGGAGCTGGAAGCACTTGGAGCACTCATCCCAACATCCCCACCCAAGGGGGCAGCTTGGATGAGGCTGGGGGAGGTGGAGAGGGCAACCAGGCTCCTTCCCATGCCAGAGGTGAACATCCCCATTCATTCCCTCCGGGATGCCGTCCTGTCCTCGTGGCCATGTCCACAGAGGATGTGGCAATGGGGGTACACGAGCCCTGCTTGCAGCCAAGCCCCAGTCGGGACAATTTCCCAGTTTATTTGCTGCCAGCAGAGCCCCAGAACACCGGGGGAGTGGAAAAAAACCTCGGTGCCAGCAGCTGCTGGGAGGGAGCTGCTGCCAGGCTCCGGTGGGAGCTCTTAATGAGGTGTCTGTGCTGCTGCTGGTTCCGGAGACTGTGCTCAGCTCCTGCAGCTCCTGGGCTCTGTCAGGAACCTGGGCCTGGAGCTCCTGGAGCTCCCAGGAGCAAACCAGGAGCCTGAGCCTGGAGTGGTGCTGGTGCATGCCGCCCCAGGAGAGGCGGCTGTGCCGTCTGGCTGCCAGCACCGCACCAGGGAGGATGCATCCCGTGGGATGCGGGGAGTAAAAGGCCCCCAAGCACTGGGTGCCAGCTGGGAAAAGGAGCAGCAACGTGAAATCAGCGGGAGATAATTAAATAGGGATCCCCCAGGCATGGGCAGGCTGGATGTGGAAGTGCCTCCGCTGCAGAAATGCCGGAGCCGTGGTGTTGCAGCATTCCCAGAGCAAACCGTGGGCATCCCTGTGATCCCAAAGAGCTGTTCTTGGGTGGGAGGGGGCAGGTGGCTGAACCCGCTGCATCCACACCGACAGAGAAGGGGCAGGGAATGTTTCAGCTTGCACAGAGCAAAACAATCCATGTCAGCTTAAGGCATTTTCCAGGGCTGTGAGCACAGCAGGGAGGACAGGAGGGTGCTGCTGTTTCCCTTGGATTCCAGCGTTCCCCTTGGACCTCGGGGCTCCCTGCGGGTCCCAGAGCTCCCCTGGGATCCCACCTGCCTCTGACACATCATCTGCTTGTGTTCTTGGGACCCCCTGATTCACCCCATCCCACAGGGATGCTCCCCAGGGCCAGAGGCGTGCGGGAGGGCTGGGGACCAGGGTGGGGTGGGTTGGGGGGCCAGGATGCCAGCCCTCCCACCCCACCCCATCCCTGCAGGTGTGGGTCCCAGGGGCTGGGGGGCAGGGGGGTCCCTGGGGTGGGGCCATCCCCTCCTCCTGGCTCGGTGGCTCTGCATCCCTCTTTCTCCTGTTGCTCAGAGATGTGGAGGCAGTTGCTAAGAGACACCGACACGTCAGTATCTGGCCCTAAGGAAAGGGAGGAAAAAAAAAAAAAAAAAAAAACAGGAAAAAAAAAAAAGAGAGACAGAGAAAGAGAGAGAGACAAGGGAGGACGAGGAGGAGGAGGGGAGGAAGGAGGTGGGGAAAGACCTGCTCCCATCACCAGGCTCGCAGCAGCCTTGGCCGCTGCTGCCAGCAGGACTTTGCAGCCTCTGGGGTGTGGGGGGCCACTGGGGAGACCCCAAAACCACCCAGGACCCCCACGCCAGCACAGGGGCGAGGCCCTGCTCCCCCCACCTGGCCAGTGAGTACCCTGGGGGACCCCCGCCCTGCTGGGGGGGCTGTGGGGATGGGGATGGGGGCGGCAAGGTGGGGCGGTGGGAGAGGATGGAGCATGGAGGGAGCGGGCGAGGGGGGATGGAGCGGGGACGGTGGGGTGGTGGGGGGCTCAGGCAGGCCTGGGGGGACCCCGGGTGGGTGCTGGGGATGGGGTTCTGCCCCACACCGGGGAGAGAGAGGCGGGGAGGGTGTTGCTGGCAGCAGGCTGGGCTGGTGGTGGCGTGGGGGGCACAGGGGGCTGGTGGGAGGCCATGGAGTGACCCCTCCACCCTGCCCATGGCCGGCCAGGACGGGCTGGCCAAGGTCGGCGTGGCCGGGGGGCTCTTTGCCGGCTGGGACCCCCAAGGGGGTGTCGGGGCAGTGGGGTGGCCGTGCCACGGGGACACGGGGAGGCCGTGGGTGCCTCGCAGGCCACACCAGCCATGGCCTCCCCACCGGGGCACGTGGCCAGCATGGCTTCCTCCTGCCCCTCTTCCTCGCAGGCCGCGGTGAGGGCCCCGCCGGTGCCCGTGCCCCCCGGATGCCGCCGCCGGGATGGCGGGAGCCGCGCTGTGACCGCCACACGCCGGGCCTCGCAGGCCGGCCGCTGATGGCAGAGCCCTCGGCGTGAGCGGGCGGGCGGCATGGCCCCCGGCGCCGCGTGAGGCTCCAGGCCGCGAGGCCATGCTGCTGGGCCCCTGCCTGCTGGCGGTGGCGGCGGCGGCGGTGGCGGCGGCCGGCGCGGGCTGCCCGGTGCTGTGCAGCTGCCGCGGGCAGGCGGTGGACTGCAGCGGGCAGCGGCTCTTCTCGGTGCCCCCCGAGCTGCCGCTGGACACCGGGAACCTGAGCCTGGCGCACAACCGCATCGCCAGCATCCCGCCGGGCTACCTGGGCTGCTACGGCCAGCTGCGCGCCCTCGACCTGCGCAACAACTCGCTGGCGGCGCTGCCCGCCGGGCTGTTCCGCGGCGCCCGCCGCCTGGCGCACCTGGACCTCAGCTACAACAACTTCAGCCTGGTGCCCGCCGACATGTTCCGCGAGGCCAGCGCGCTCCTGCGCCTCGACCTCAGCCACAACCCGGGGCTGCGGCGCGTCCACCCGCAGGCCTTCCGCGGGCTGGCCCAGCTGCGCGAGCTGGACCTGAGCTACGGCGGGCTGGCCGCCATCAGCCTCGACGCCCTCGAGGGGCTGCCCGGCCTGGTGGGGCTGCGCCTGGGGGGCAACCCCTGGCTCTGCGGCTGCGCCATGGAGCCCCTCCTCAAGTGGCTGCGGGGCCGCATCCAGCGCTGCGCCTCGGGTAGGTGCTGCCAGACCCCCGGCCCGGCCCCCCGTGCCCACCGTGGGGGGCTGGCAGGGGGTCTGATGCCATGCCCCCCTCCCATCCCGCAGATTCGCAGCAGGCCGAGTGCTGGGCCCCCCCTGAGGTGGCGGGGGCCCCCCTGCTCTCGCTGACGGAGGAGAGTTTCCAGGCCTGCCACCTCACGCTGACGCTGGACGACTATCTCTTCATCGCCTTCGTCGGCTTCGTCGTCTCCATCGCCTCGGTGGCCACCAACTTCCTGCTGGGCATCACGGCCAACTGCTGCCACCGCTGGAGCAAGGCCAGTGAGGATGAGGATGTCTAGGTACCACCGCCGCTGCCACCGCCGATGGACCCCCGCCCCGGCCACCCCCCGGCCCGGCCGCCCCCATGGGGACACCAGACTGTGCCTTGTCCTCATCCCCTCCTGTTGCCCCCTGCGCCAGGGTGGCCCTCGAGACGCCAGGGACACCAGGGGACAGACCTGCTTCCTTTTGCCCCAAAATGGGGAGTTTTTGTCCTCCTCTCCATCACCGTGAGCTTGGACCCCTTCCTGTCCCCACTGCCCAGGACTGATGGAGGCAGCAGCTTGGGGTCCCCAAGGAAGCAACCCCTCACCTCCACCTGGGAGAGACGGAGACCCCCAAAGCTGTGTGTGCCTTGGGGACCACAGCCACTCTCCTGGGGGGACAGAGGAATTCCCTGCTTTCAGCCCCAAATCAACACCACTGGAGAACCCCGAATTCTGCCCACCCTCTCCAGCCTCCCTGAAAACCCAGGGGGGCAGGAGGTGGTGCTGGCACCCAGCTTGACACCACCACTCCAGGGGACACCTGCGCCTTGCTGGTGCCACCAGGAGCTGCTGGGACAGCACCGGGACCACCAAGCCTGGTGGTGGGATGAGCTGTGACGTGTCCCAAGTCCGGGACCTTCCAGGGACAGCTTCTCCCTCCTTTTCAGGGCCAAACCAGGCACCCATTGCCCACCCTGGGGGAGGGTCGGGAGGCGGAAGGAGCACCAAAACAGAGCAAAAAAAGGGAAAAAAAAAGGAAAAAAGCAGAAAGCCAACGACCCTCTGTCCGGCTGAGGCAGCCAAGTCCCCAGTGCCTGTGTCACCTGTCCCCGGTGCCTGTGTCCTCCTGTCCCCCCGTGGAGGCTGAGCACCCTGGGGCGGGGATGGAAGGTGCGGGGTGGGCAGTTTAACCCCAACCCACCCCCAAAGCGCTGCGGCTGCACCCCCAGCCCCAGTGCTGCCCCGGCAAGGGGCACTTGGCCTCTGCCTTCTCTATTTTCTCTGGGTTTTTTATTATTTTCCTTCTGGTGAATCCTCCCCGCCCGCTCCGCATCCCCTGCACCCCTTACCACTCCCGCACCCCCGGACCAGCCGCACGGGCACTGCCTCCCGCAGCCACCTGGGGGCCCCCAGGGCACGGGGCATCCACCGCCCACATCCCACCGGCTCTTCCCTCTGCCTCATCCTCATCCTCTTTTTAGATTTATTTTATTTTCTCTTTTATTTATCTGTATCTTTATTCCTTTCCTTTCCTTTCCTTTCCTTTCCTTTCCTTTCCTTTCCTTTCCTTTCCTTTCCTTTCCTTTCCTTTCCTTT
>JAWWEE010000158.1:9015696-9038440 GCA_035221455.1 Xenops minutus
GGATGAGGGGCGGGGGGGGTATCGGTACCGGGGGGGTGCACCGGGATCGGGAGGTGGGCAGCGGGACCGGAGGGGGGCACCGGGATCGGGAGGCGGGCAGCGGGATCGAGGGCGCCACCGGGATGAGGAGGGCACCGGGATGGGGGGGGTCACCGGGATCGGTGGAGGGCACCGGGACCGGAGGGGCACCGCGACCGGAGTGGTAACGGGATGGGGACACGGGCCTGGCATCGGGGACAGGCCTGGCGTTCGAGGGATGCCCGGGGGGTGCCTGTGAGCTCGGGCCGGGTTGGGGGGGATTTGGGGTGGTGGGAGCAGCGCGGGGAGGGGGATTTGGGGTGCGGGAAGGCCGCGCCCGTCTGGGGGGTGCGGTTTGGGGGGCACGGGTTTGGTTTGGGGGTGTGGGGTAAGGAGCAGGAGCTCCACGGCGGCCCGGCTGACCTGCTGTCCCCACCCCACAGCTGCTCTGACCGACCCCCGTGCCGCTGCCCCGGGCATGCCGGGCTGGGGGGGCCGCTGAACCCCGCTCTGTGCTCGTCCCCATCCCCTCCCGTGCCCCGCCGGGCTCGCAGCCGCCATGGCAGACACGCTGGAGTTCAACGAGATCTACCAGGAGGTGAAGGGATCCATGGTAAGTGGCAGGAAACAGGGGTGGGTGACCCTGAGGGTGCTGCCTGGGTGGATGTGTGGTGAGGAGGGTGTGGGGGCTGGAGCTGAGGGGGTTTGGGGGTCCCCTGGTTCCTCTGGGGGTCCGTGCCTGACCTCAGGCCTGGCTGTCCTGCAGAACGACGGGCGGCTGCGGCTGAGTCGGCAGGGTGTCATCTTCAAGAACAGCAAGACGGGGAAGGTGGACAACATCCAGGCCTCGGAGCTGGCCGAGGGCGTGTGGCGGCGCGTGGCGCTGGGGCACGGCCTCAAGCTGCTCACCAAGAATGGCCATGTCTACAAGTACGACGGGTTCCGGGAGTCGGTGAGTCCCTGCTCCCGCTGCCTTGTCCCTGTCCCAGATCCAGCCGTGCTCCCTGCGAGTCCCAGAGCAGCTCTGCCCCCACTGTGTCTGTGTCAGGGGGTTGCGTTCCTGGCTGGGGCTCTGGGCAGCACCTGCTGCCATATGGTGGTTTCTGATGGATGTTCCCTGCCTCTCACTCGGCCCAGGAGTTTGACAAGCTCTCGGATTTCTTCAAGGCCCACTATTGCCTGGAGCTGGCAGAGAAGGATCTGTGCGTGAAGGGCTGGAACTGGGGGACAGTGAGATTTGGAGGTGAGTCCTGGTATTGCTGTATCGGAGGCCGTCAGATGGGTTGTTCCCACTGGTGTGGCTGTTCCTGCTGCACCCACCATCCTCTTGGGAGCAGCTGCTTTTTAGAGGTATCCTTGCGGACAGCAAGGACATTTGCCACCCCAGGACAGCAGGAGATATCTGTGGGCCGCAGATCGCAGGGGAACATTGTGCAGACAGGAGCACTTGGTGTCAAGCTGTGACCACATAGCAGAGCTGCTAGTTCCTGAAGGAGTGGGGGGAACTGGTAGATGTCCCCCATACTCTGAGACCAGAGGACACAGGCAGTTTCTTACCTATTTATGATCAGTGCCAGTTTCCAGGATTGCAGCCAGAAGGGAGAAAGCCTGGAGATTTGGGAGGGTAGGAATGCAGTGAAGAGAGCAGAGGAATTGCTGTGTTTTGGGAGTGCAGCAAGGCTGGAGCTCATGCCTTGTGGGGCACAGCTCTGACCCAGCCACCACGGCCCCCACAGGGCAGCTGCTATCCTTCGACATTGGGGAGCAGCCCGTGTTTGAGATCCCCCTCAGCAACGTGTCCCAGTGCACCACGGGCAAGAACGAGGTGACTCTGGAGTTCCACCAGAACGACGATGCCGAGGTCTCGCTCATGGAGGTCCGGTTCTACGTGCCGCCCACCCAGGAGGATGGCGTGGACCCTGTAGAGGTGCGTGGGGCTGTCAGGGGGAGCAGGGGGTGGTGTTGAGGGCCCCGTTGTGACCCTGTCCCTTGCAGGCCTTTGCCCAGAACGTGCTGTCCAAGGCGGATGTGATCCAGGCCACCGGCGACGCCATCTGCATCTTCCGGGAGCTGCAGTGTTTGACACCGCGCGGGCGCTACGACATCCGCATCTACCCCACCTTCCTGCACCTGCACGGCAAGACCTTTGACTACAAGATCCCCTACACCACCGTGCTGCGCCTCTTCCTGCTCCCACACAAGGACCAGCGCCAGATGTTCTTCGTGGTGAGTGGGAATGGGTCAGCCCTCGCCTGGGGAGCTGGTTCAAGGGGGAATTCACATCCTCACCTCTCCCTCTCCTTCCAGATCAGCCTGGACCCACCAATAAAGCAAGGCCAGACTCGATACCACTTCCTGATCTTACTGTTCTCCAAGGATGAGGATATCTCCTTGACCCTCAATATGAATGAGTGAGCTGCCCTGCTGCCAGGCCGCTTCCCAGGCCCCCTCCCTGGATCCCTGGAGAGAGGTACTGACCTCCCTGGGATCCCATTCTCACCTCTGCCCTCCTGGCTGCGCAGGGAGGAGGTGGAGAAGCGCTTTGAGGGGCGGCTCACCAAGAACATGTCGGGGTCCCTGTACGAGATGGTCAGCCGAGTGATGAAGGCACTGGTGAACCGCAAGATCACTGTGCCTGGAAACTTCCAGGGGTGAGCGACTGCATGGCCAGTCCCTCTCTTTCTCCCTCAATCCCATGGCCAGGGGAAAGGGGCTCTGTGATTCATGGCAGGGAGCAGGGCCAGGCTGCTGGGTCCTCTGGCTGTGGGGCTGGGCACAGGGAGGTTGTTTTCCCCCATGGGTGCAGGATGACCATGTTTTCCCCACAGACACTCTGGAGCCCAGTGCATCACGTGCTCCTACAAGGCCAGCTCAGGGCTGCTGTACCCTCTGGAGAGGGGCTTCATCTACGTGCACAAACCACCTGTGCACATCCGCTTCGATGAGATTTCCTTTGTCAACTTTGCCCGTGGCACCACCACCACCCGCTCCTTTGACTTCGAGATCGAGACCAAGCAGGGCACACAATACACCTTCAGCAGCATTGAGAGGTGGGTGTGAGCTGTGGGGTCGGCCTGGCTGTGCCCACTGGGGCTCCCTGACACCCGTGGCCTGCCTGACCGATGGCTCTCCCACAGGGAGGAGTATGGAAAGCTCTTCGACTTTGTCAACGCCAAGAAGTTGAACATCAAGAACCGGGGGCTGAAGGAGGTACCTGCTGCACAGGGCTGGGCCCGCCAGCACTGCCTTCTCCCGAAATCCAGCTGCTTTTCCCTCCTTTTCTCACCTCTCTTTTCTCTCCTTGCCCTTGTAGAGGAAAAAGGTCCGTGCGATATCCCTTCCTCTTTCTTCCTCCTCCTCCTGGTGCAGGTTTCCTCTGCATGGCCGTGGTGGTCCTTGACTAACCTGGTTAATCCCAGTGTGGTGTGTTAGGGCCCCTCTAACCCCCATAACTGCTCTGACCCTGTCTCCAGGGCCCTGACAGGGGGAAGGAAGGGACATGGCAGTGTCCATCCCGCACCCTGTGCATGCCCAGGGCCATGCCAGGGGCTGTGTTCCAGAGGGGGGCTGTGCAGGGGTTGCACAGGGAGCATCTCTCATCCCGCCTCTCCACAGGGAATGAAGCAGAGCTACGATGAATATGCTGACTCTGATGAGGACCAGCATGACGCCTACTTGGAGAGGATGAAAGAGGAGGGCAAGATCCGGGAGGAGAATGCCAATGACAGCAGCGATGGATCTGGGGAGGAGACAGGTGAGGCTGGGGCTGCTGGGGTTTGTAGGGGGCCAGTGTGATGCTCCAGCTCCTTCCCCCTATGATGATCTGATGTGCTGATCCCTCGCTCTTTCCCTCCAGATGAGTCTTTCAACCCTGGAGAAGAGGATGATGACGTAGCTGAAGAGTGAGTAGAGGCCAGGGAGGGCTCTGTCTAGAAGGGCTTTAGTAAGGTGCTGTTGGGGAATGGTCCCAGCACAGCTGGGATCACCTTGTAGAGCCCTGGATTTGGGAATGTTGAGCAGCAGGGACAGTTCTGGGCTCACTCTGTTCTGATGGGATTAGGTAGCATGAGGGAGTTACAGAAGGGATCAGAGTCTTCTGGGAAGGCCTTTGCTGCTCTGGCCAGGAAAGAGAACGGCAGGAGGAGGGCTAAAATCCTGAGCTGGGGCGATGGTGGTTGTGAGTCATGGTTCCTGCACCAGCGTGGTGGGAATGGGGGATGCTCGGAGCTGAGCCCCGAATGTCCAGGAAGCGGAACGTGGTGAGCCATGTTCGTGGAAGGCAATTCCCCTGAGGGCTGTTTAACACAAGCATGGCAGCTTCAGCTCGGGAAGTCTCCGTGGGCAGGTCTGGCTGCCGGCATGGCGCTGAGGCCTGTCCCCTGCCCCCAGGTTTGACAGCAATGCCTCAGCCAGTTCCTCCAGCGGTGACGGTGACAGTGACCGTGATGACAAGAAACCTGCCAAGAAGGCCAAGATCGTCAAGGATCGCAAGCCCCGCAAGAAGCAGCAGGAGGTGAGGGGCTGCTGGATGGCTGGGCTGGTGCAGAGGCGAGCAGAGTCCCAGGGTTGTTGGGTGGGGCGGGGGATGCACTGGGGGTTCCATGAGTGTTCTCAACCTCCCAGAGCAAGAAGGGGAAGGACCCCAATGCTCCCAAGCGCCCGATGTCAGCATACATGCTCTGGCTGAACGCCAGCCGGGAGAAGATTAAGTCGGACCACCCTGGCATCAGCATCACTGACCTGTCCAAGAAGGCAGGGGAGCTCTGGAAGGCCATGTCCAAGGAGAAGAAGGAGGTGAGGGTTGGAACAGGCTGCTCCCCTGCGAGGCAGAGCTGGGCCCAGCTGGGGAGGGGAGGCTGGATGTGCGGGACCCTTCCTTGCTCCTGGGAGGAGCTGGGAAGGGGAAAGGACATCCTCAGGCTAGCAAGCCTTGGGTGATCAGAGGTGGGAAGGGATGAGGTGGGAGCAGGATGTCGTGTGGGTGGGTGCTGGGGGTGGTGGAGGAGGGAAGGCCTTGCTGATCCTGGGCTCTGGCTGCAGGAGTGGGATCGGAAGGCGGAAGACGCCAGGCGGGACTACGAGAAGGCCATGAAGGAGTACAGTGTGGGCAGCAAGGCCGAGAGCCACAGGGGGTGAGTGTGCTGGGCAACGGGCTGGCAGGGCCTGGCCCCCCAAAAATTGGGCTATTCCCCCATGCCTTGCCAGAGCTGAGGGGCTGTAAGGGGCCAGGGCCAGTGGGCTGCGAGCCAGGTGACACAGCTCCTCTGCCCACACTGTACAGGGAGAGGTCAAAGAAGAAAAAGAAGAAACAGGAAAAGCAGATGAAGGGGAAAGGGGACAAGAAAGGTGCTACCTCCAAGTCCTCATCCTCCAAGTCCCCAGCCAAGAGCATGAGTGACAGCTTCAAGAGCAAGGAGTTCGTGTCCAGTGATGAGAGTTCTTCTGCAGAGAGCAAGAAGGAGGTAGGGGTCCTGGCTGGGGGGATCCCAGCCTTTCTTCCCTGGGGAACAACCTGGTGGTCTCTGCAGGGACTGGAGCCCTCTGGTACCTTGTGCCTGTTGTACGCTGTCACACCCTACACGTGTACCCACTACCACTATCACCCTGTGCCCCCACAGGGGGCACAGGAGAGGTGGGGGAGCAAGGGCTGTTGCCCTTCCCTCCCCGTTCCCCACTGACCTCCTTGTCCCTTGCCCGCAGGACTCGGAGGAGGAGGGGGCTGCCAGCCCACCCCCCAGCTCAGAGGACTCCGCATCCGGCTCCGATTAGCCCCATCCCAGCTGGCTCCAGGCTGGTTCCAGGTCTGCGAGAGGACTGGGCAGGCCGGCCCTGCGGCAGGGACCGGGATCCCAGGCTCCGGATGGCTCCCACCCGGGAGCAGGGCCAGGGGGCCCCTTTCCCCCCCAGCCCCCCGTGCCTGGCTGGGGGTGTGAGACCCTGTGGTGGCGGGAGGTGCCAGGGGCTCCTCGGTGCCCCCTCACCCCTGTTTCCCCTCCATTTATTTTTTTAAAACGCTCGGGTTTCTTTCCTTTTCTTTCCTTCACTCGTTGGTTGGGGTTTTTTTTTTGGTGGTGTTTTTTTTTTGTATTTTGGGTCCGTTCACATGGCAACTCTGATTGAATAAAAAAACCCCACCGAGGGCGTCTGTGTGGGTGCGGGGCCGGCTCCCCCCATCCCTCCTTCCTTCCCGCAGCCACCCGAGAGCTCATTCCCCTCCT
The DNA here is from genome assembly GCA_035221455.1 of Xenops minutus. Lineage (NCBI taxonomy): Eukaryota > Metazoa > Chordata > Aves > Passeriformes > Furnariidae > Xenops > Xenops minutus. Next base: position 9,021,933 of record JAWWEE010000158.1, read on the forward strand.
TGAACCACTTCCAGGGCTGACCTCACTCTCTCCCCACCCTCCATTAGCGGCCCCCAGCCCCTGCTCAGCCATCAGGCCTCCTAATTACAGCCCCTCGCTCGATCCTGATGCCATTTGGGGGTTTTTCTAGCTCCCTCATGATGGGGTTGATCCGATTAAGTCCCGTTTCCCCTCCGGTGTTTGATTGCGGGCGATTCCCGGTCTGGTCCCGGTCCCCATGGGGGGCCCCATGGCTGCCTGTGCCCCCCTTCCCACCTCCTTTCCCGGCACTGCCAGGATGGGGCTGTGGGGAAGCAGGAGCCCCACCCTCCCCCAGCTCCCTTGTGCCCACCGGCGCCGAAGCCGCGGGTTTCCGCTGGCCACAACAGACCCGGGACCCCCGAATGGATTTTGGGGAGGGGGCTCTGTTGTCATGGCGACCCCCACCTCAATACTCATTGCTGCCACTCTGGCAGCAGGCCCCACTGCTGGAGGGCCCCGGGGGCGCAATAATTTACAGCGGGGGTATCCAGGGGGGCCCTGCCCTGCTGTCCCCGCCCGCTTAGGGTCACTGGGGGGGAGGGTCCTGGAGGTCTCGTGGGGCCCCCCAGCCCCATTTTGGAGGACTCTCTGGCCGCCGTCTCTATGGTCCGCTCGCCACGCGGCGCCGCTCCGCCCCGCCCGCTCTGTCGTTGGGGGCGTTGCCCGGGGGTGCGCTCATGAATATGCATTAGCGGCGCCGGCCGAGGGTGAGCGGGGGTCGCTCCGCCGGGATGGGGCTATGGGGAGCCCGGGTCCCCCCACCCCGGCGCCGGGGAGCCCGCCGAGGAGCCCCGCGGCTTCGCCCCCGGCGGGCACCTGGGGCGGGGGACCCCCCGGATTTGGGGCGGGGGGCTCCGTTGTCATGGGGACGGCGCTAGGCCGCGGTCGCGGCCTGCTCGGCGACTCGAGCGGAGGGCTTCGTTGCCCTGGCAACGGGGGTAGGCCGCGCTGGCGGAGGACCCCGGGTGGGGGGCCGGACCCGCGGCCCACGGCCCCGCCGCCATCCCGGGCTGGGAAACGGGCCCGATCGATTCCAGATGTGCGTTGGGGCGGCGGTTCCGCCGTGGAAGGCGAGGGAAAGGGGGGTGTGGGTGTGGGGGGTTGGACCCCGGCGGGGGCAGGAGGGAGCGAGGCGGGGAGGGGAGGGAGGGAGGGAGGGAGGGCAGGGGCGGGAGGAGGCACCGAGCGGGTTTTTCCTGTCCCCGCAGCCCCGGTGAGTCACGGGAGAGGCGGCGGCGGCAGCGTGAGACCCGTGGGGACGGTAACCCCCCCCTTGCGCCCCCCACGTGTGTCCCGGCCCGCCCCGGACATGAGGCTGATGTGGGGAAGGTGAGCTGGGCGCCCACGGCCGCTGCGATGGGGCTGGGGGCGGTTCTCGGGGGGTCGGGCGGTGCCTCCGGGGCTGCCCCCGCGGCGAGCGGGGGTGACCGGGAGGGGGGAGCTGAGGTGGGGACTGGGGCAAACTGGGGGCCGGCCCGCTGCTCGGCGGTTGGCAGAGGTCGGTGGGAGTGACACGTGTGTGTTGGGACAGGTTAGCGCAGGGTCAGACATGTAAAGGAGTGGCCATACGGAGTCGGGAGTGTCCCAGGGGGTCCATGCGGTTACGGTGGGGGGGTCGGGGCGGTGTCCAGGCGGGCTCAGGTGAGCCAGGGCCGGTGTACCAAAGGTGTTCCCGTGGCGTGACCGCGGTTTGGCACAGCTGGACAGGGCTTGGCACAAGGCCGGGAGGCAATTGGGCACCTCCCGCCTGCCGCTGGGTCCCCCAGGGCACGAGGTGCGCCCCGAAACACTTTTTTCTCCCTCTCTCTCTCCCCAGGGGCTGACCCCACGCCGTGCCCCCCACATCGCCATGGCCTCCCAGCCGCAGCCCCTGCACCCCGCTGTGCCCTGCGCCACCCCCACTGGCACCGGGGGGGCTGGGCTGGCTGGCAGCCCCGACAAAGGTCAGTGCTGCAGGCGGAGTGTTTGCTGGGGCAGCCCCCCAGGCTGTCAGAGGGCTGTGCCAGGCCCGGAGGGCTGTGCTGCTCCCCTGACCTGTCCCTCTCCCCTGCTCTCTGCAGGCCCCGCACGTCCCAAGCCACCGGTGCGGCCCAAGCCCCGCGTGCTTCCCAAGCCAGCCGTGCCCACCAAACCCCTGGTGCCGCCCCTCACACCGGCCCCGCGGCACCCCCGGCCCGAGCTGCCCTCGGCTGAGAAGATGAACCGCCTGGCCGGACCCCAGCCCTACAGCGGGGGCGGCACAGGGGGGCCCCTCCGGCGCCCCTCCTTCACTGTCAAGTCACCCGAGACCCTCAACGGGAAGGGGGTGCCATCCCCCCCGGTGGCAGCTGCCGAGGAGGATGTGCCCCCTGCCCCACTAACCCCCTCACGCAAGGGCCCGGTGCCCTTCAAGGTGACACCAGTGCCGGTGGCTGCCAGGCCAGAGCGGTTCCCAGGCACCACTGTGGAGGAGATCCTGGCCAAGATGGACAGCAGGGAAGGCCCGGGCAGCCCAGACCGGGCCCGGCTCTCACCTTTCTGTTCTGACCCCTCCTCCCGCTTCGGCTCCAAGACCTTCACTGCTTTCCGGAGGCGCCCCAGCGGGGAGGTAGATGGAGACCCCCCTGGCGAAGCCCCCCAGATACTCCGACCAACAGCAGGCGAGCTGGGAATGGGGGATGACGGACACCCCAAGGCTGAGACGAGGTGAGGGACCAGTGACCTACCCCAGGGGGAGAGTGGCAGTGGGAAGAGGGGACATTGTCCCGAGCCATCCCGTGTCCAGGAATGTAACGGAGCTGAGATCTGGTTGTGGGCATAGGGCCCGGGTTCCTCCTGAGCCACAGCACCTCAAACTGCCTCCATGGGAAGGCCAGGGCTGCTAGTGCTGACTGCAGGACGGGCTGTCCTGGGCCAGGACCTGCCTGCAGTCCCATGGGTGGGCTCCAAGCGAGCCATTGGGCTGGGAATAATGGGCAGGGGGTCGCTCCCCTGGGAAACACTCCCGTTTTCCCAGCCTTGCTATTTTTTTCCTGCCAGGCCATGCCAAGGCCCAGGGAGCAGGCAGAGCAGCGGGACTCCCGGCTGCAGGATGTTCTGGGCCAGAGCCAGGGCTTGGCCGCACTCCCAAGAGCTGGGCACCTCAGGGAGAGCTGGGCGGGGGCTGCTCTGAACTGGAGTGTGAGAAACTTTCTCCCAAAGGACAGAAAACTTTCCGGAAGAAGGGCTGGGGCTGCTTTGCCTCCCTCCCCTGGTAGCCCAAGCCTGGGGCCCAGCGTGCAGCCATGGCAGAACCCAACCCTGCCCCCCTGCAACTGCGGAGGGTGGTTTGGAGCAGGGGTTCCTCAGTGGGTGCAAGGAGAGGAGCACTGAGGCACGCAGTGGGATTTACCCTCCCTCCCCATTTCTCTCTGCAGTGGCTCCCCCTCAGCCGGGCCGAGCTGTGCCGGGGACCCCCGTGGACGCCGGAGGCCGCCATCCCCTCCTGATGTGAGTGCTGGCCTCGCCCTCCGGCGCCGAGGTGGCTCCGCTCCTGGGCTCTCTCCTTCGGGGCTCTCCTGTCTCCTCCGGGGCTCCCTCTCTGCGGGGTGCGTGTCTCTCCTTTCTCCTTGGGGTGCTGGCTGCCCCTTTTGAGGGTTCCATTTCCTTCTATGCTGGGAGCCCCGTGCAGGGCCCAGGAGTGTGGGGGTGGTGTGTGCCAGCGCTGGTGCCAGGTGTGGGCAGGAAGCAGCCATGAGTCACCAGCTGGGGTTTGGTGACCTGGCAGGTATGTGGCAGGGCAGGCCCCGTGGGCTCCCCGCCAGTCCCTTTGCCCCCACTGCACTCTCTCAGGGCTGTGACCGGGCCATTGGGCCACAGTGACACCACGGGTCGCAGCCCAGGCAGTGGCACTGGGTCACCCTGGCAAAGGGGCAAACCTCGGCAGTGCTGGGCAGGGGGATACCAGCCCCAGGCAGGGCAGGGGGCTGGGCTCAGGGTTCCTGACTTCCTCCTGCTTCATTTCTTCTCTCTATCTGTCTGGGGGCAGCAAGGGAGTGGGGCCGGGGTGCCAGGAGCCGCCCGGGCTGAGTCATGCAGGAGCAGCCTGATGTTGGCACACAATGTGGGTACCTCCTGCCCCGGGTGCAGGGAGGGGAGCGGGGCTGGAGGGTGGGACTGTCCAGAGTTTTGGGGTGGATGACACTAGGGGGTGTCTCTTGAGTAACGTGACCCCCCACTGGCTCTTTCCACAGCTCTCCTCTCTCCAGCTGGGGGCCCTTGGACCCCCGGGCTCCCCAAGGCCCACCACATGCCTGGCCCCAGCCCCAGGAGCTCCCTTCCAGCCCACTGAGCCCTCTGCCCCGGCCCCTGGCTCCCCTGATGCACCCCCTGAGCTCCTGGCCCCTGACTCCCCCACACTGCCCCCTGGTTCCCCTGAATTCCCTGGTCAACCTCCAACCGAGGTCCCTGCTCCCTCCATCCAGGCCCCGGGTGCTCCCTCGGCCATCGAACCCCATCTCAGCACCTCTCGCTCCCCTGGCTCCCCCCAAACTCCCGGGGAGGGATCCCCTGACACTGCCAGCCCCCCTGGCACTCCTGAACTGCCACCCCGAGTCACCTGCCCCCCCGGCTCTCCAGAGGCTGCTGCCGAGTACTTGGGCCCCCTCAGCCCACCCCTTAGCAAAGCCTCTTGTCCCCCAGGCTCCCCAGAGGGACCCGATGACGCTGCAGTGTCCCCACAGCCCTGTGAGGGTCCCCATTTCAACCCCCCTCCCCGCGACGTGGGACTCCGGCGCTCCTCAGAGGGAGTGCTGCAGTCCCCGCCCACGGGGCAGGGCCTGGGGGTGCTGGGGGGTTCACTGAGCGCTCTGCCCCGGCCTGGAGACCCCCTGTCTGAGCCCTCCCTGGGCAGCGAGTCTGGCTGGAGCCTTTCCCAGTCCTTCGAGTGGACGTTCCCATCACGGGGGGCACGCTTGCCGGCTTTCCCACCCAGCTCCCCCATCCGGGAGACGCCTGACTCGGGGCTCTCTGAAGAGGGAGAGTCAGATGGGGAGGCTGCAGTGCCCAGGCCCCTGGAAGACCACGGGTCTGAAGGGCCTGATAGCCACAGGGCAGAGGGGGCTCCGTGCCCAGGGGGGCCCGTGGCCCAGCGAGAGGCTGAGAGCTCGGTGGAGGAAGGGGAGGCAGAGCAGGATGCCCCCGTGTCCCACTCCCCACTTTGCATGATGGAGCCTGGCCAGGACTCAGTGGAGCCTGAGCCCCCCACCCAGCCCAGCATCACCACAGCTGCCCCCCTGGATCCAGCCCCGCCAGACAAAGCCCCTCCAGCTGACTTGGCTTGGGGGGGTGACAGCCCCAAAGGCCTGCAGGGCCCTGGGGGACCGGGCCAGGCCGAAGGACCCCCACAGGGCCTCGACTCCCATGCTGACCCGGGCTGGCTGACAGAGCTGCTGGCATCACCTGGAGCCCACACCACGGGACATGGCTCACCAGAGGTGAGAGGGTGTGGGGGGCTCCGTGGGGTTAGTGTGGGCTGGAATCTCCCAGCACTGGGTGGTAGAATGGAAGGGGACAGGGCAGGATGGAATGGGTGCGTGGGCAGAGGCCAAGTGGCAGCGGCTGGTGAGGGGCATCCTAGGGTGTTTCCCTGCCTTCTCTCCAACTCTACTGCTGCAGGAGCCAGGGCTGCGCCCTCCTCTAACCCCTCTCCCCCTTCCTCCTCCAGAACCTGCTGGGCTGGTCACGGAAGGATCTGTGCAGTGAGTTTGGTATTGGCCGCCCTCGCCAAGCCGGCTCCTTCAACTGGAGCTGCCCAGCTGTGTCCAGGGACAGAGACTGGCCTGCTGAGACCAAGCAGGGCCAGGAATTTGGGGCCAAATCTGGCTGGGACAGCACCCACAGTGAAAGGGTTGGAACAAGACCGGATGGGCACTTTGGCACTGCCCAGGAGGGCTGGAGCAGTGACTACAAAGGGACCAAGCTCATGGGGGACACAAAACTAGGCAGCAGCGACTGGTCCCAGTCCCTCGGTGCTGGTGACAACTGCCTACAGGATACAGACTTTGGTGCCAGCACAGCCAAGTGGGGCTCAGGCTATGGCCTGGGCTGTGCCGGCAGTACAGAGGAGCTCGGCTCTGGGCAGGCCGACTGGGGCAGCAGCCTTGGCACAGGGCACAGCCGGCAGCTGGACAAGGAGTCGTGCTCTGGGCAGCCCACCTGGACAGGCAGGTATGGCACTGGGGACACGGAGATGAAGGACAGGGAGCCCACCCCAGACTGGGCCAGTAAATACAGCAGCCGGGATGCTGGGAGCAAGAGCGAGGATTTTACGCTGGGCTGGGCAGGCAGATCCAGCACTGGGGACACTGGGAGCCCGGACAAGGAGCTCAGTCCCAGCCGGCCAGCCTGGGACAGCAGGTACAGCACCCGAGACATGGAGAGCCAGGACCGTGAGTTCAGCCCCAGCCGGCCAGCCTGGACTGGAGAATACAGGGGCATGGAAAGCCAGGACAAGGAGTTCAGCCCCAGCCGGCTGGCTGAAGGCAGCAAGTGCAGCACTGGGAATATGGAGACCCAGGACCGAGAATTCAGCTGCAGTGGAGCATCCTGGGATAACAGGTACAGCACCCAGGACATGGAGAACCAGGACCGTGAGTTCAGCCCCAGCCGGCCCGCCTGGACTGGTGAAATCAGGGACATGGAAAGCCAGGACAGGGAGTTCAGCCCCAGGAGGCCAGCCTGGACCAGTGAATACAGGGAAATGGAAAGCCAGGAGCAGGAGTTTAGCCCCAGCAGGCTGACCTGGGATGACACATCCAGCACCAGAGACACGGAGAGCCAGGACCAGGAATTCATCCCCAGCCAGCCAACTGAAGCCAGTGAGTGCACCACTGGGGACCTGGAGACCCAGGCTGAGGAATTCAGCCCCAGGAGAGCAGCCTGGGGTGACAGATCCAGCACCAGCGACATGGAGACACAGGACAGTGGATTCACTCCCAGTAGAGCAGCCTGGGATGACGGGTACAGCACTGGGGACATGGAGACCCAGAATGGGGAGTTGTTCAGCCCCAGAGGAGCAGCCTGGGGTGACAGGTCCAGCACCACAAATGTGGACGCCCAGAACAGGGAATTCAGCCCCTGTGGAGCAGCTGGGGATGGGGAGCACAGCTCTGTGATCCCCATGAAGGAAGAGCAGGAGGTGATCCCAGGCTGGCTGAGCTTGTCTGGTGAGGGCCAGACCGGGCTGCTTGGAGTCAATGAGAAGGACATGCCCGGCTTTTGCAACCCCGATCCTCGAGCCCAGGAGCCCGCCTGGGGCAGTGCCCACCAGCAGCAGCATGGCAGCAACAGCAGCATGGACTGGGCCGAGGACCTTGGAGGAGGTGGCGACTGCCACAACCAGTTTGGTGGCATTGGGACAGAGCAGGTGCCAGACCCCAGCAGCACAGGAGCCGCGGGTGGCTCCATATCAGGTGATTTGCAGTCCCTGGGAGGCTGGCACAGGGATCTGAGTCTGGATGCGGGTGATGCCCGCTGGAGCCAGGACCTGGACAGCTGGAGAATGGAGCTGCAGGATGCTGAGGCCAAGCGCCGGGAGTGGGCAAGTGCCTTTGGTGCCCGCTGTGCCGCTCGCAGCCAGGACCTCAGCACTGGGGAGCAGAGCCTGGAAGGGCACAGCAACACACAGGACAGGTAAGAAGGGCACTGGTGGTGGCCAGGAGGGAGCAGTTTCCCCTGAGGTGGACAGAGGGGTTTTGGGGCATGGGCAGGGCTTGTATTATATGGGGCTGGAGCAACTCTGGGGTCTTGTTTCCCAAGCAGGAGCCTCTGTCTCTCGACCCCCAGCCCACCAATGGGTGATGCTCTGGCCAGCCCCCCAGTTGTGGAGCCCCGCCGGGGTGAGCCGCCCAGCCCCACCAAGGAGGAGAGGGACCCCACTGAGCCAGCTGCTGCCACAGAAAGCCCCAGGGCCCCTCTTCTGGAGCTGGAGGCTGCCAGCAGGATCGCAGTGGACACAGAGATTGAGGAACCCGCCTTGGACCACCCAGATGGAGAGAGCCCCCAGGGTTGGGGGGAGCAGCGGCTCTCCCTGGGCACTCCCCAGCCTGAGGGACCTGTGGAGCAGGGGCAGGAATTCCACTTCCTGGAGGTGAGTGGAGAGGGGGCAGCTCCCAATCCACCTCTACAGTTTGGGAGGGCCTTGTCACAGGATGCGTGTTTGGGGATGGGGGCTTTGCCCTCTGATGCTGCTGCCCCAGGATAGCCATAGACTGAGAGTCCCTGGCACTGCTGTGGGAGGGGCTGTAGGGGTGTGCTGTCTGGGACAGGGGCTCCCAGTGCTCCCATGCCAGGCCTGACCTGTGCCATGGGCTTGGCAGGACACACAGCTCCTGGACAGCAGCTTGTTCCGCTGCAAGGCCAGCCTGGGCCGCAAGCGCCGGCACCGGGCACCGGCCATGCGTCCTGCTGCCACTGAGGGGGACAGCTGGATCTTCCGGGACTCCACAGGTGAGCCTGGTGGGGACAGGGGTGGGAGCAGGGTGTCTGTCCTGGCACAGGTGCCATGGTGACACTGCTCCTTGTGTCCCTGCAGAGCCCCGGCCAGCCCCGGCAGCATCCTCTGATGAGGAGGCAGCAGAGGAGCCCCGGAGCCGGCGGATGCGCGGCTCCCCCTCGAGCAAGGGGGTCAAGGTGCCCCTCTTTCCTGGCCTCAGCGCCTCTGCCATCAAGGTGGGACCCCTGGGCTCCTGGTGGGAGGAGTGAGCCAGGGGTGGGGAAGCTGAGTCAGCATGAGGCTGGAGGCTGGCTGAAGGCAGGGAGGAGGCAGTGGGGGAATTTAGGGACAGAGCACTGACCTCACTCTCTACCCCCCAGGCCAAGCTGAGGGGCCGCAACCGCTCAGCAGAGGAGGGGACATCGGGGGACGGCAAGGGGACCCCCTCCAAGGACCCCCATGTGCAGCGCTCCAAGTCCTGCAAGATCCCTGGTGTGAGTGGGAAACCCCCAGCGCTGCCCCCCAAGCCAGAGAAATCCTCAGGGTGAGTGTGGGGACAGGACCCTTGTGGTCCCTCACAGGACCCTGTGACCCTCGAAGGGGTCATGGGGGATTCAGTCTGGGTCCTGGGGCTGGTCCTGGGGGGCTCATGCTGATGCTGTGTCAACACCCCAGATCCGAGGCCTCACCCCCACACTGGCTGCAGGCGCTGAAGCTGAAGAGGAAGAAGCCTTGAGTGGGTGAGTGGGAGATGGAGGGACACTGGGTGTGGACCCCTTGCAGAGGCCTCCCTATGTTTCCTCTGTGTGGGGCTGTGTGTTCTGGGTGGCTGGAGGGGTATATGAGGGGAGGGCAGGGCTGGCTGTGGCACCATGGATGGGGTGGCTCAGTGGGATGCCCCACTCTCTGGAGTCTGCACTGCTAGAGGGCATCACCCTCTCTCCTGCAGACTCTGGTTGGGTCCCCCTGGGCTGGGTCACCCCTGGCGGGCGCCCTGCTAATCCTCAGCCCCTCCCTGCTGTGTCTCTTCCAGGCTCCCTCCCTGATGCCTACAGCCGCTGTCCCCGGAGCAGGGCTGTCCCCTCCCGTGGGGACACACACACACACACCTATGCACTTTGTACGAGCTTGCAGGGTCCCTGTCCCCTCACCCCACCTCCTCCCCCTCCCTGACTCCCTGTTGTAGCCCCTCTCCTCAGTCCCCTTGGGGCTGGGCATGAGCCCCCCTTTCCCCTCACCCCTGCTCGTGTATCGCCCCGGACACAGGGCGATGGGTCCGGCTCGTGGTGCCACTGCCACAGACAATAAAATCTCGCTGGTCAGTCCAGGCGTCCTGACTCTTCTCTCAGGCCCTGGACGGGGGTCACAGGGGTCCCTGTGAGATGGGGGACACTGTACAGGGGTGGCCAGCAGGAGGAGCTCTGTGCCCACAGTGCACCCCGGGACTGGCTATTCCAGTCATAGCCCATGGAAGGGGGAACAGTGGGACAGGAGCTGTGCCTGAGGGGTGTTGCTTTCCTGGTCAGATGTGAGTAACACCCGTGGCTTCAGAGGAATCTGCCAGATCTCTCCTTGTGCAGGGCTGAGCACCGCCCTTCCTGCCCTGGGAGGCCTTGCTCTGCATCCCACCCCCATGGGGGCTCCCACTCCAATTGCCCCAGCCTGGCATGTTCCCAGTGGAGCTGCTGCTGCCGGAGCCTGAGGAATGAGTGTCCCAGAGCACCTCACTAGTGCTCAGGGCAGCCCTTGCATTGCAGGGAGAGCAGCTCCTTGCAGAGCCCCCCCCAGCAGCACCCACCCCTCCCCTTGCTGCAGATAACAGGGTTTGTTATCAACCCCATGGGCTCATTATCAGCCCAGCCCCGGCCACTGACCCACTGTTGGTGGCCACCACAAACCTAGCTGGGGGGGCTCCTTCTCTGGCACTGGGACCACAGGGATCCCCAGGGTGGCACTGAGGGTGACTGGGTCACTGAGGGGGTGACTTGGACCCTCAGCCCCCCAGCTTTTGGAAAGGGATACCTGGGTGGGAGCTGGAAACAGATACACATGTAGTGGCTGGAAGGGTGATAGCAGTGCCCTGTTCCAACAGGACAGAGACAGCCAAGATTGTTATTAATAGACATTAATAACGCTGCTCATTAATGGTGCTGCTCATTAATGGGGCTCTCACCACAGTGGGAGCAGCCTGGGCAGCCTTGCTGTGGTGCAGGGTGGCTCATTAGCGGTGCTGGGGTTTCCCCGTTAATGCTGTTAATTAGTGGAGAGGCTCGAGTCATGTCTGCACTGGGGAGTGGGGGGTTCCAGCCCTTCTTTAATCAAACTTGGCGTATTAACCTTACAGTTCTGCTGCCAGTGTGAGCAGCTTTTAGGTTTAATTCCTCACTCCCCCCAAGCTGGCTGTCCAGACACTGGTATACAGGATCATTCCTTATCTCCAGCCTGATTAAGCCCTGGTTTGCTCTCCCTGCTGACGCTGCAGGCCCTCTTTCAGTGTCTGGTTCAGTGGCCGCCGTGTCCCTGCCTCCAGGACCCCAACCTGCACCCCCGTTTACCAGCCCCTTTCCCCCTGACATCACTCTGTCTTATTTTGGAGACCCTCCTGAGCTCCCCCCTGTTTCAGCCATTGAATCCCACCCCCAGCCCCTTCTTTACACCCCCTTTGCTGGGAGAAGAGCCTCACTGTGCCTGTGAGGGGTTGGGGGGACTCTGTGTCCCCCTCCAGCCTCTGTCCCTGCACTCAGGTGTTAAACCTGCCCCTTCCCACACCTTAATCCCCCCTCAGCCCCTCACCCCAGGTCCCAGCCTAGACCCCCCCAGAATGTCCCAGGGGACTCAGGGCACTTCAGCACTCACTCTGCAAAGTCCTGCTTGGCTTCTCCAGCGCTTTTCCCCAAAGCTGGAATTGTGAGAGTTCAGTCGGTGGGACAGTTGCAGCCCCCGGCCCCACCACCAGAGGGCTTCCCTCCCGACTCCCTCCCGCCAGTATTTATTTGTGGCTTGGAGGGATCTTTGTTCTCTCTTGGCTCAGCTGAAGGGGCTGCTGTGTCTGGCTCCATGACTGATCTGCGGAGCTGGGATGCACTGGGGGTTCTGGTGGCAGCTGGTCCTGTGGCAGCTGCTGCCCTAAAATGGTGGTTTTGCAGCATGGGGGGTCCCAGAGACACCACTCTCCAGCCTCCTGCCCTGGGTTTTTGGTACATGCCTAAAAGCCTCTCTGGCATGTTGTGCTCAAAATGGGGCCCCGGTGCTGGGGGACACTTTGTGCACATTACCTGGAAACCTGGGGGCAAAATGGTGAATCCCCAGTGCCAAATGCAAAGTGCCAAATGCACCAGCCCCCCACCACCGTAGGACTCCACCCAGTGTGACAGCCCACCCCCAGTGTGACCCCCCGCCATCAAGTGCCTGATGTGACACTCCCTGTGCGAAATGCAACCCCAGCCTGTGACACCCCTGTGCCAATCCCGGCGCCCTGAGGTGAAACCCCAAATGCTGGAGGACCCCTGAGGCCCCCCCAGCTGTGAGCCCCCCCAGCACCAAACCCCATCGAGGTGAGCGACCAAACCCCCCAGGTGTGGCAGGGGACGGGGTTATCTCAGGGGTCGGTGTGTTGACACGGGGGTGAGAGCTCGGTAAAACCCCCTGGGAAGGAGCCAGATGGAGGTGGGGGGAGCTGTGAAGTTTCCCACGGGGGCTGCCCCCTCCCTGTCCATCCGTCCCTCCTGCCCTGTCCTGTCCGTCCCATCCAGGAGGAGGGCGGGGAGGAGGAGGAAGGGGAGGTAACGCGGTGGGATTCGCAGGGTGGCTCAGGGGCTGGAGGAGCGGGTGAGCGCGGGATGAGCTGAGCTGAGCCGAGCCCAGCGCTGGGATGGAGGAGACGACGGACGCCTATGCCTATGCCGACAACGAGACCTACTGCGAGTATGAGGAGTGGGGCCCCTCGCTGGCTCTGCTGCCCACCATCTACCTGCTGGTCTTCCTGCTGGGCACTGCCGGCAATGGGCTGGTCCTCTGGACCATCTTCAAGGGCGGCCGCGACCGCCGGCGCTCGGCCGACACCTTCATCGCCAACCTGGCGGCCGCCGACCTCACCTTCGTGGTCACTCTGCCCCTCTGGGCCGCCTACACCTGGCTGGGCTACCACTGGCCCTTTGGCACGGCCGCCTGCAAGGTCAGCAGCTACCTGGTCTTTGTCAACATGTACGCCAGCGTCTTCTGCCTGACAGGGCTGAGCTTCGACCGCTACCTGGCCATCGTCCGGCCCCTGGCCACCGCCAAGCTGCGCTTGCGGGTCAGCGGGCTGGTGGCCACCGTGGCCCTGTGGTCACTGGCGGCCCTGCTGGCCCTGCCAGCCCTGGTGCTGCGGCGGGCGGCTGCCCTCGGCGAGGACACCAAGATCACCTGCTACATGGACTACAGGGACCTGGAGGCCCTGGGGTCAGAGGGTGCCTGGGAGGTGGGGCTGGGGCTCTCCTCCACTGCCGTGGGCTTTGTGGCTCCCTTTGCTGTCATGCTCACCTGCTACTTCTTCATCGCCCGCACCGTGGCCACTCACTTTCGCCGGGAGCGGGCCGAGGGGCTCCGCAAGCGCAAGCGCCTCCTCACCATCATCACTGTGCTGGTGGCCACCTTCGGGGGCTGCTGGCTGCCCTTCCACCTCGTCAAGACCCTCTACGTGCTGATGGACCTGCAGGTGCTGCCCTGGTCCTGTGCCCTCCACACCTTCCTCAACAACCTCCATCCCTACTGCACCGGCATCGCCTACATCAACAGCTGCCTCAACCCCTTCCTCTACGCCTTCTTCGACCCCCGCTTTCGCCACGCCTGTGCCGCCCTCCTGTGCTGCCGGACCCCCGGCCCCGGCCCCGAGCGCTCCGCCAGCTACTCCTCGGGGCACAGCCACCCCCCCGGTGGCAAGGGGGTCCCCAGCCCTGGGGGCAAGCTGGACCCTGCCACCCAGGAGACGCTCTTCCGTGCCTGAGTAACCCCCGACCACTCCTGGTGCCCCCCGAGCTGGTCTCCTCGGGGGGACCCCGCACGTCCGCCTCACCCCAGAGCCTGGCTTGCTTTGGGGACCCCCCACTGAAAAGCCCTGCTCATGGGAAGGGGAAACTGAGGCAGGGGCTGGGCAGAGCCGGGGAGGAGCCCCTGGGGGGCTCGGGTAGGGGCGGCTCCCCCAACACCCTTTGTGTTTTGTGACAAATAAATGGATTTTGGTTAAAAAAGGAGCAGTGTGTGCGCAGTTTGCTCAGGGGGCTGGGGGGGACATGGTGGGGGGCAGCATGGAGGGCTGGGGGGCATGGCTGGGTTTAGGGTGTCAGTGAGCAGTGGGGGGTATGTGTGGGGGGGTTCATGTGTGTGTGCACGATGGGGGCTCCCTGCACCCTTTGGCTGCCCAGGGCCCCTCCTCAGCATTCCTAGACCCTCTTTGGGGATTCCAGCCTGGGACAGACTCTCCCTGGTCTCTTCCCCAGCAACACTTTGGGAAATGTAGGAAAATCCCACAACTTTTGGAGCATCGCAGTGCCAGGATGGGGGTGTTTGGCTCTGTGGGGTGGGCACCTGCCTGCCCCAGCCCTGCAGCTCTGATTGCATCAGGCGACTGCACTGTCCCACCAAATCCCATTTTTGTGCTTTTATCCTTATCTGAGGCCAGGACAAGCCCTGGGTAACTCACCTGGGCACGGAAATGGGACCTGGTGCTGTGAAACACCCAAAGCTGAGGGATGGGGCCATGGGACCCCCTGGATGTGAAGGAGGACATGGACTGGGGGTTTGGGCACTGGGCAGGACCCCGTCTCACCCCAACCAGGATTTTGGTGAGTCACCAAATGGCTCCTGTCCCACTTCCCCCCTCGGGCCCTGTTGCTTCCTGAGGCTACGCTCGAAATAAATCTTCCCCCTATTTGCTATTTACATCCTTCATTTATTGGTGATGAACTATCCTGTCTCCTCAGCCTTTGCTCTGGCTTGGAAAGGATGCGGGATCATTACTGGGTTCCTTGGGAGGTTTCCGTCGCGGCAGGGGGACTGCCTCCGCCTTCCTGCTGGCCCTATCCATGTTGAGGGGCCATCAGCTGGAGTGCCCCCACACAGGGATGGTCCTTTGTGCAAAGAGAGGGAATAGAGGGGGCGGCTGGGAGGCTGGGGGCTGCACAAACCCCTCACTTGGAGGGGCTGGAGCCTGCTGGGGGGCTTTGAGGGATTTTCCAGTGGATCTGGTTTGGTCTAGGGGTGGGTGGGTTTGAGGAGTGGGAATGCTGTGTGTTTACATTCCAGCTGCTGCCCAAGCTCCCTCACCCTGGAGAGACCCCTTGATACCACTCATCTGTTAATCCAGCTGTCCATCCATCAATCCAACAGTCCCCTCCTTCCTCCGTCCATCCATCCATCCGTCCATCCATCCATCCATCCATCCACCCACCCACCCATAGTTTAGTGGTTTAGTGGCAGTGCTGGGTTGATGCTTGGACTTGATGATCTCAAAGGTCTCTCCCAGCCTTGATGATTTCATGATTCTATCCTTCCCTCCCTACATAATTCCCTGCATCCTTCTATCCCTCCCTTTCTCCACCTCCCCATCCCACCATCCTTCCTTTCCCTCCCTCTATCCATCTCTCCCTCTTTCTCTGCATCCCTCCTGCACTCCCAAATATCCCAGCACTCTGGGGATGTCAGGGTTGTTGTTCCCCCCTCTGGTGCAGGAGCCAGGCACGGAAACGGCCGCAGGCGCCCGGCCAGCGGAGACGGAGTTGCTGACTTTCTATCTGCCTCTTGGAGATTTCCCTTTCCCTTCCAGGAGGGAAATGTTTGGCTCAGGAGTCTCTAGGGAGAAATGCAGGGACGCTCCAGAAAATAACAAGGCCGGAGCCGGGGGTGAGGGACAGTGGGGCCGGACCACCCGTCGGAAGGAGATAAGGAAGGTGTTGCCTTCCTGTGAGTTCCTAGGGAAGATGAGGAGGGAAGATAGAGGGGGGACAGCAGGGAGGGGGGGAGTGGGGGGATGGGGAGCATCCTTGGAAAGGATGGCTGTGGAGTGGGGGATGTGCTCCTGGGGGAGCGTGGGGACCCTCCATCCCTAAAAAACAAAGTTCTGGGAATGCTGAGATGGCAAAGAGGTGCAGGGTGTGCTCCCAAGGGTGTCTCAGGACCCTCAAACCCGAAAAGGTGATGCTTTGGGAATCTCTGGAAAGGCTGGAGAGGGAGGGGGTGTGACCCCCCCCCCAGGGGAACCTGGAGACCTTCAAACCCCAAAATGTGATGCCTTGGGGATACTGTGGGTCCCAACTCAGCCGGTGGGCATGGCCAGGGGTCCCCAGCCCGTGGTAGCGGGGATGTGGGGCTGGGAAAAAGGAGGTTTTTTCACACAGGGCCCCTTGGCTGGAGCTAAAAATGGGTTCCATCAGGGCAACATGAGGGGATGGAGATCGGGACAGGAGCAGGAAGGGGGACAGGGGCGGGGGCAGGATCATGGGCAGCCCCCCCAGCTCCCCCCTCCCCTCGCTTTTCTAAGCTGCCAAACGGGATGTGCACACCCCTCCCTCCCATCCCGCCCGGGGGTGCCGAAATAATCTGGTGGTGCTAAGGATGTCCCCGGGCTTCTTCTTTGAAGTGACCTCCGTGTTTACAGCCCGGCTCGGGCTCCTTCACACCTCCCTCCCCAAAGCAAACGGAGGTCGGGGGGCTGCGGGGGGGGGTCCCGTGTCGGTGGGGGGGCTCCAGCTTCCGTTCGTGCCGGGAAAACAGGGATTTGCCAGAGCCGCAGCAGAGCTTTGTCACACTCAGGGCTCGGAAACTTTCGCCACTGTGGGGTGGGAGCGGTGGCTGCCGCGGGTGGCATTTAGGGGGCGACCCTGCCCCAGTGTGTCCCCACCACACCGCGCCCTGCGTGACCCACCCGTGGGTGGCCGGTTCGACCCGTGTGGGGGGACCCCTGAACGTCCGGGGGGTCCCTGTGCGACCCTGCGGGGCTTGGGAGGGGGCGCAGGGGGAGGATGGAGAGAGGGAAAGGGCTGGGGGGGGGGGGGGGGGG
>JAWWEE010000158.1:9038540-9058736 GCA_035221455.1 Xenops minutus
GTGACACAAGGGGGACAGCCGGGAGAGTGTGCCGGTGCGGGTGACACAAGGGGGACAGCCGGGAGAGTGTGCCGGTGCGGGTGACAGCAGGGTGGCAGCGCAGGTGACATGATGGGGACAGAGAGGAGAGGGTGTCGGTGCGGGTGACACAAAGGGGACACCCAGGACAGCTTCTCGGGCGGACGACGGGAAGAGCACAGCGTGGGTGACACCGAGGGGCAGAGCAGCAGCACGGGGTGACAGAGGAGGGGTCCCTGTCCCCGGGTGCTCCTGGGGGCGCGACAGCGGGCACCGGCGAGGGGTGACAAGCGGCAGTCACCGCCGGTGCTGGCAGCTCCGGGGGGCCGAGGTTCACAAGGAGGTGCCGGGGGTGTCTGCGGGACGCTGTCCCCAGCGTCACCCGCGGTGCTGTCCCAGCTGGGTGTTCCTCCATGAGAAAGCGTACCAGGTGCGGGACACCGCCATCGAGTCCTCCGTGGTCACCAAGGTGAAGGGCGTGGGGCGCTACGCCGGGCAGGTGCTGGACACGGCCGACTATGTCACCCCCCCGCAGGTGAGGGCGAGGGGGCGCGGGGGGCGGCGAGGGGCGCGGGACCCCTCGGACGGGTCGGGTGACAGCGGCGTCCCCCAGGGCACCTCGGTGTTCGTGGTGGTCACCAAGCAGATCCGGACAGAGAACCAGACGCAGGGCGTGTGCCCGGAGGTGCGGGGTGGGCACGGGGAGGCTCGGGGGGACCCCCTCGATGAGCCCCCCGCCCGCTGAACCCCCCGCCCCGCAGAGTGAAGCCGCGTTCCGCTGCTCGGCGGACCGGGACTGCCGGGGGCTGAGCCCGGGCACCAGCAATGGTGAGGGACCCCCGGGGGGGCCGAGGGGGGAACGGGGGGGCTGAGGGGGCCAGGGGGAGCCAAAGGCTGAGCCCTGCCGTGGACAGTGGTGAGGGACCCTCGAGGGGCGCTGTGGGGACTGGGGGATGCCAAGGTGCTGATGGGGAGCCGGGGGGACTGAGGGGAGAACAGGAGGGCTGAGGAGTCAAGGGGGACCAGGAGGGGCCAGGGCGTGTGTCCAGGTATGAACAGTGGTGAGGGACCCCCGTGAGGGCTGAGGTGGGAACAAGGGGCTGAGTCTGAGTAGGAGCAATGGTGAGGGACCAGGGCAGGAACAGGGGTCTGAGGGGGTCGGAGGGGAGCCGGAGGCTGAGCCCCACCACGGGCAGTGGTGAGGGACCCTTGGAGGGGATGAGGGGACTAGGGGGTGCCCAGGGGCTGATGGGGGAGCCAACAGTCTGAGTGAGATGGAGGTTCAGGATCCCAGGGGTGCTGACAGGGGTCGAGGGTCTGGGATCTCAGGGGTGCTGATGGCGGTAACTGAGAGGGGTCCAGTGTCTCAGGGGTGCTGACAGGAGTCTGGGGGTCCCAGGGTTGCTGCGAGGATTCAGGAGTCAAAGGGGTGCTGACAGGCGTCAGGGGATCACAGGTGCACTGACATGGGTCTGGCGTTCCAGGGGTGCTGACAGGGCGCTGCGTCCCCTACAACACGACCCTGCACACCTGTGAGATCCAGGGCTGGTGCCCGCCCGAGGTGGACACCATTGACGCGTGAGTGGGGCGAGGGGAAAAGGAGGGGACATAGGGAGGAGAGGGGGCCACTCCCCTGCCATATCCCCACGGTCACCCTCTTTCCTCCAGCCCTGTTATGCTGGAGGCCGAGAACTTCACCCTCCTCATCAAGAACAGCATCCGCTTCCCGCTCTTTGGCTTTGAGAAGTGAGCCACCCAGGACATGGTGGGGACACCGGGGGGACATGGCAACAGGGGGACACAGGGATGTGGAGACACAGGGACGGGTGCCATGGGGACGTGGGGACACGGGGACACAGTGATGGGGGGACACCGGGACAAGGGTCTGTTAACCCATCCCTCTGCCTGATGGCATGTCCCTCCATGTCGCCCCACGTCCCCCTGTGTCCCCAGGACCAACCTGCCGCCCCCTGGCAGTGGGGCGGAGCTGGGTCGGTGTCGTTTCCACCCGCAGCTGCAGCCCTTGTGCCCCATCCTGCGCCTGGGGGACGTGGCACGCCTGGCCGGACAGGACTTCCCTGCACTGGCCACCACCGTGAGAGGGGGCACAGGGGGCATGGGGGGGAAAGGGGAGGTCGTGGGGCCATGGGTGCACGGGTAGGTGGGATGTGAGGGCATGGGGACGTGGGACTTGGCAACACAGAGACACAGGATGGGGGGATATGGGGATGTGGGACATGAGGATGTGAGACGTGGGATGGGGGGGATGTGGGATGGGGGAACACACGGACGCAGGGACATGGGGTGCATGACATGGGGACGCAGGGATGTGGGGTGTTGGGAACAGGATATGGGGATACAGGAGTGCAGAATACGGAGTGATGTGGGACTTGGCGGTGTGGTGATGTGGGATCACAAGGATGTGGAGATACGGGGACATGGATGTGGGTGCATGGGGTTTGGGCTGTGGGATGTGACAACATGGGATGTAGTCATGGGAATGTGAGGCTTGGGGACACAGGGATGTAGGATGCAGGTACATGGGACATGGAGAATGAGGCGATGGGAATGTGGGGCTGTGAGGCTGTGGAAACAAGAGACTATGGGTACAGAGGTCTGTGGTGCCACGTGGCTGATGTGGGGCCGGGGCAGGGGGGGGTGCTGGGGATCAAGATCGGGTGGGTGTGTGACCTGGACCAGACCTGGGAGCGCTGCCTGCCCCGCTACTCCTTCACCCGCCTGGACAGCCTGGCCCGCACCCCTGCCCCCGGCTACAACTTCAGGTACGGCCACGCTGCCACCAAGACACATGGCACAGGTGTGTGCACTGCCTGGCATGGCCCCGTGCCACCCTGCCCCTGTGTCCCCATGTCCCCACATCCCCACAGGCACGCCAGGTACTACCGCTGGCACGATGGCTCCGAGCGCCGCACCCTCACCAAAGCCTTCGGCATCCGCTTCGATGTCCTGGTGTATGGCAGTGTACGTGTGGGGCTGGGGGCTCGGGGGCCTGGGGGTCTAGGGCAGGGTTTGGGGCTTCCACCGAGAGGGACTCTACACCCCCAGGCCGGGAAGTTCGGCATCGTCCCCACGCTCATCAACACGGTGGCAGCTTTCACCTCCATCGGCGTGGTGAGTTGTGGTTGTCCTCAGCCCCCCGGGACAGAAGGGGGAAATCCCAAAGCCATGGGGAAACAACATCCCCTGGGCTGGCAGCAGACTGGCTGCATGGGGGTCTGGGGGAGTCAGGGGGTGCCCCATAGTGCAGGGCCCCCCAACCTAACAATGCTGCCCCCAGGGCACGGTGCTGTGCGACATCATCCTGCTCAACTTCCTGAAGGGTGCTGAGCACTACAAGGCCCGCAAGTTCGAGGAGGTCAGACATGGGGCTGGGGTGCCATGGGGATGGGGTCACCTCCAGGGGGTTTGGTCAGCCCCCACACTGGGGGCTGTGTGGGGCAGGCTGGTGGGGAGCACGTGGGCAGTGCCCCTGACCCCACCGGTGCCCTGGCTGTGGGGAAGCGACTAACCCATTGCCCATCCCCTGCCCCACAGGTGCCAGAGGCCGGCGTGCCTGCGACCCCCGCCACCCCCACAGCATGTCCCCCCGGGGCGCTGGGGGGCTGCACCCGGGACAAGCAGTCCACCGACTCAGGCACCTTCTCCCTTGGCCTCTAGCCCTGGGTGCTGTGGGGCAGCCCTCCACCTGCCCCCCACTGAAGGGCAGCCCACAGCCCGGGTGAGGGGCTTGCTGTGACCCCCGTCCAGCTCCTACTGCCCACCCGGTCTCCACCCTGTGAGCCCCATCCACATCCCACTGTCCCCTGTGCCCACCCCGGGTGTCCAGTCCCAATCCTAGTGTCCCCAGTACCCTGTCCCAGGGTGTCCCCCGCACTCTTCCCCAGCACCTCCCTGCTGGCCACATGTTAGGGGGCTGCACCCCCCTCTACAATAAACTCATGGCTCGCAGCACCCACCCATGTCCAGCCTGGGTTATGGGGGGCTGACACGCAGGGTAGGGGTGCGGGAGCAGAGGGAGGGGGGTCAGAGTGCTGCCCCTGGGCAGGGGACACTGTACCCCCATTGCCCACACAGGGACCATGAAGGAAATGAGGGACACCCACAATACCCCCCCCATGCCCCTCCAAGTGCTTCCAGCACCCAGCCAGGCCCCCCGACCCCTGCCCAATCACCAGGTGGATGCTGGCACCAAGACTTTATTGAGCTTCAAGGGAGGGGGTGCAGCCCCCCGTGCGGGTGGGCGGTGGCAGGGGGGCCTGGGGACAGCCCGAGGGAGCTGAGCCCTCATATCTCGCAGATGAAGGGCAGCCGCCTCCTGCAGTTCACGCTCCTCCAGAGCCCATCTGGGGAGAGGGAGGTCATCCATCACCCACCAGCACCTCCAGGGACCCCCTTAACCCCAGGGATCACCCATTGACCCTTCAATGCCAGCCCTCCCACACTAGACCCCAGACCCCCGCTGTCACCTCCCCACCCTGAGGCCCCCCAGCACCATCCCCTTTTCCCCTCCCATGGGCAGGGGATCCCCCATGGCCCCTCCGAGGCCCCTCCAGAGTCCCCACTGACTGTTGGTGCAGAGGCCGGTGCAGAAGCGGCGGCCGGGCAGGGGGTGTCCCGGCACCCACTGGCTGTAGTTCCAGGGGCTCCGGTCGGTCCAGTGGCATCTTGGTCTCGGCAACTGCCAGAGAGGAGAGCATGGGGACCCCCGGCACTGAGCACAGGGTGCTCGGGGGGTGGAGGGCAGGCTGGGGCATCCAGGGTGGGTACTGGGGACAATAGGGTGGGAATGGGACTCCCAGGGTTGGCAGTGGGATACCTGGGATAGGCACCGGGGATAATGGGATGGGAATGGGGCGTCCAGGGTGAGCACTAGTGATACTGGGACAAGATCAGAGCACACGGAGTGGGTACCAGGGACACTGGGATGGGATTGGGGCGTCCAGGGTGGGCACTAGTGATACTGGGACAAGATCAGAGCACACGGAGTGGGTATCAGGGACACTGGGATGGGATTGGGGCATCCAGGGTGAGCACTGAGGACACTGGGATGGGATTGGGGCTTTCGGGGTGGGCACTGAGGACACTGGGAATGCTGCTGGGGAGCCCAGGTTGTGCCCTGGGAACAATGGAACAGGGCTGGGGAACCCAGGGTGGGCATTGGGGACACTGGGATGGGGCAGGGTGCCCCAAGGCTGGGGTGGGGGGCTCGGGGCAGGGGTCCTTACGGCGGGCTGGCTGACAGCACCAATCCAGACCAGGCCTGCATTGCTGAGCCGGTGCACCAGGCGCAGCAGGAAGGAGTTGATGCTGGCACTGTGGATCGAGGCCAATTTCCCACGGTAGCGCCAGGCACAGAATTTCTGCAGGGACACGGCTGTTACGGGGGGCACCAGAGCCCACACCCTGACCCCGCACCCCACTCACCCTGTCGCACCTGTGCTTGGTGGAAGGTCCGGCAGGTGGACACCATGACGTAGGTGCGGGTGCTGGCACCCGTCGCGTTGGGGACACGGAGCACTTGTGTGTCGCTGGCCCCACCATCCTCCTCAGGCACCTCCAGCCCTGTCACCATCTCTGTCTCCTCTGCCGTGGAGCTGACAGGGGCTGGGGACACCGGTGGTGTCACCTCGGGGTCAGGGGTGTCCCCGGGGTGTCTCCATGGGCAGGTGGGGGTGTGGGGGGCACTCACTGGAGCAGCTGGTGGGGACAGTGCCCAGCAGGGCCAAGGCAAGCAGCAGGCAGGGCCACATGGCGAAGGGACACGCGAAGACACTGGGGACACCACCAGCACCCTCAGGTGAATTCACAGCCCTGTCATCCTCGGCCACCCTGGGGACACCCCCATGGCCCTTCTGCCACCCCCAGCATCTTCCCATCCTCCCCACATCTCCTGTGCCATCCCCAGCATCCACAGTGTCCCTCTCCCACCCACAGGGTCACTCCGCCTTCCCCATGTCCCCTTCTGAAACCCTCCCATATCCCCAGGTCCCTTCACCACCCCCTCTGCCACCCCCAGTGTCACTGCCATGGACTCCAGCCCTCCTGTGCCCACAATGTCCCCAGTTCCTCTCTTCCACCCCCAAAGACACCCTGTGCCACTCACTCCCCCACCATGTGCCCCTGGCACCACAGAGACCCCCATGCCAGACTCCAGGACCCTCAACCCTCACAGCCAGGAACTGAGCCCGACCCAATGTCCCCATCCCCGTTCCTCACCTGGATCCTGGAGGGCTCGGCACACTGCCACCCTTATATTGGTGGCAGGCACACGTGTCCCCAACCACAGCCTTGTGACACCCCCAACCACCAACTGCTGGGGACATGGGAGGGGGGGCATGGGGGTGACACCCAGGAGGGGTTCTGCCCCCACCTTGCCCAGCCAGTGTCTGGGGTGCGCTTGGTCCAGGGAAGGGGGGGTGCAAGGGGCTCAGGGAAGAAGCTGCAGGAGTTTGGTGTGTGTGGACACAGGGAGGAGGATCTGGGAGTTTGGAGTGCAGGGGCTCGGTATGGGGGCTGTGGGGATTTGGGGTGCAGGGGCTTAGCACAGAGACTCTGGGAGTTTGGGGTGCAAGGGCATGAGGAGTGGGCTGTAGGGGGTTTGGGTGCAGGGGTTCAGTATAGGGACTGGGAATTTCGGGTTCAGGGCCACGAGGTGGGGGCTCTGGGAGTTTGGGGTGCAGGGACACAGGCACAGGGGCTGCAGGAGTTTGAGGTGCAGGGACACAGGGGTCTTTGAGTGCTTGGGGTGCAGGGGCATGGGGAGGGTGCTCTGGGAGTTTGGGGTGCAGGGGCACAGAGGTGGGGGCTGTGGGGGCTTGGGGTGCAGGGGGCTTGGAGAGGGGGTGCTGGGAGCTTGGGGTGCAGAGTCTCACTAAGAGATCTCAGGGAGTTTGGGGTGCAGGGGCACAGGGGGCTGCTGGGGCAGGAGGTGCACAGAGCATGGAGATGAGGATGGGGATTTGGGGAGCAGAACCCCAGGGGGGGCTGTGGGTGCTCAGGCACAGCCTGAGGGGGCCAGTCAGGGGAAGGGGTGGCCCGGGGGGACTCGGGGGAGGGGGCTGTGGTCAAACGGCCAGGCTGGACCTGGGGGCCACGACAGTTGGGGAGGAAATGGCCCTTGGGCAAGCATGGCTGGCGGGAGATGGTATCAGCACCCCAACATCCCCTCCACACCCCCAGCACCCCAACCCCCAGGACACGCTGTGCCTCACACAGCTGCCCCCACCCCTTGAACTCGAGCAGCCCCCAACCCTGTGCTCCCAACCCCTGCTTCCCCCCCACCCCGGTGTCCCCCTGGTGTCCCCATGCCCAGGCTGGGGTGGTGCAAGGCTGTGGTGGGGACGTGTGGCTCCATCACCCTTATAAGGGGGACAGAGGGCAGATCCCCCCAGCCCACAGGTGAGGAGCAAGGACGGGGACAGAGACATGGAATGGGACATGGGGTGGGCTCAGCCCACAGTTGCTGGGGCTAGGGACAAGGGTGGGCATTCCTGAGGCTGACACAAGGGGCTCTGGGGTGCCAGTGGGACATGGGAGTGGCACAGGGATGGCAGAGGGATGGTGGGGATATGGGACAGAGAGAGACAGAATGAGGTCAAGGTCATGGGGTGGCACAGGGGGTGGCAGAGGTTCCGTGGGGACGTGAGGTGTGTCACAGTGCATGTGGGGAGGATGGATTGTCACCGACGGTGGCAGAGGGGCTTTGGACCATGGGGGTGTCCCCAGGGTAGCCAAGGGTGATGGGGCTGTGACATCTCCCAAGGGTGCCAGTGGTGTTCCCAGGTCCCTGCGTGTCCCCCCACCATGTGGCCCTGCCTGCTGTTTGCCCTGACACTGCTGCACACTGTCCCCGCCAGCCACCCTGGTGAGTGTCCCCCTGCCCCTGTGAGTGCTCCCCCCTCTTGCCCACCCCCTCTGCCACCTCATTGCCATGCCCACCTTGCCAGTGCTGTGTAGCCAAGGTGCCAGCCCTCACCGCCCTCTCCTCCAGCACCCCACCAGCCCCAAGCGGTCCCTGCGGCCGAAGCCATCCCGCAGCCCCGCTATGCAGTGGTGAACAAACTGCGCACCTACTCAGGTGCCCAGGTGAGGGAACATGGGGCATGGGTGGGTGCCAGTGGGTGCCAGGGGATACCTGGGGGTCCTGGGATTCCAGGCCATGTGCTTCCCACAGTGGCACTGCCAGCAAGTCCCAGTGGGCACTGATGTGTACAGGGGTGTGGAGGTGCGGGTGGGATCGGGTGGGTACTGGTGGGTACTGGTGGGTTCCCAGTGCCAGGCTGTGCCTGTCCTGCAGAAGTACTGCCGGGATGTGTACCGGGGCCAGCTGGCCTCAGTGCACAGCGCCTCCCGCAACGAGGACCTGCGGAAACTGGCCCGCACCTACACCTACCGCGCCGTCTGGATCGGAGCCTTCACCAGCTGCAAGGTGAGGGGACACTGGGGAAGGCAGCCCTGGGCTGGCTAAGGGGGCTGGGACTGGTTTTCAGGGACAAGCGGCTGGGTATGAAGTGCTGGGGCTGCTTTTTGGAGGTGAGGGGCTAAGTAGCAGGGATGGGGATGGCTGTGGGCTGCTGGGTACCAGGCACTGGGTGCTGGGTCGGGTTTTTGGGAGATGAACCTCGGTATGGGGTGCTGGGGCAGGGGACTGGGTTTTGACATGTGAGGAGCTGGGTAAGGTTGCTCGTGCTGGTTTTTGGGGTGAGTCGCTGGGTATGGGATGCTGGAGGCTATCACTGGATAATGAGACATTGCCATGGCAGGCAGGGCAGTGGGAGTCACGCTGGGAGGACTCCAGCCCCTGGAACTACGCCAACTGGGCGCCCACCTATCCTCACCATGTTGTCAATACCTGTGTCACCCTCAGCACCCGAGGTGAGGACACCCACACCCCCCCACCCACTGTGCTGGCCACCCGAGCTCAGGAGGCATGGGACTACTGGGGAGACTGAGGGGGGGCACTGGATAGGGGCACAGGGCTACTGGGAGCAATGGGAGGGGGTCCAGGGCTATTTGGGGCACTGAAAGGGCACTGGGAGCCACTGGGAGGGTTATAGAGGGACCTTGGGCTCCATCCCATGGCCCTGATTGTTGTCCCTGTCTCCAGATGGGCTCTGGCGCAGTCGTGTCTGCTTCCAGTTGCGTCCCTTCATCTGCCAGTACTGAGCTCCCAGTGCTGCCCTGGCCCCCCAGTTCCCTTCCCAATAAAGCAGAGGTGCCCTGAGCTGTGTCTGTGTGTGCAGAGAGCCTGGGGAGGGGGCTTGGGGGCATTGTGGGTGGCAGCACAGTAAGAGGAGGGGGCAGCAAGGTTTATTACCCTCAAACTCCCTCATCCCACTGGCACAGCACCCCCAGGCCAGTAGAAAAATGGGGTGCTGGGTGCCGGGTTCCTGGTGGGTGCAGGGCTCAGTGAGGCATCTCAGCGGGGGTCTCAGCGGCGGAGGGGGCTGCAAGGGGGGTGCCAGCTGCCTCCAGCTCCTTGGCTCGCCGCCGGCACTCATGGGCCACCACCACAGGGCTGACAAAGGCCACCAGCACCACGGCGATGAGCCCCAGGTTCACCTGGGAAGGGGAGAGTGTCAGGGCAGGGGGCTGGGGGGATGACCCCACCCAAGGGGGGCCCCTGGGCCAGTTCCATGGCCCCCCCAGTCCCATGTGCTAGGCCAGGATAACCATTTCCCTGAGGCAGGATTCCCACCTTAGTGCAGGGCAGGACACCCATCCCTCCCAGGACAGGATCTCCATTTACCTATGGGGCAGGAGCCCCACCCTACTGTGGGGCAGAACTCAAATCCCTCCCAGGGCAGGACCCCCATTTTTTCCAGGAGAGGACCCCCATTCCCCCAGAGGCAGAACTCCCATCCCTCACCGGAACAGGACCCCGATTTTCCAGTGGCATAAGATCCCCATTGCCCTGTGGAGCAGATCCCCATGCCTGGTGAAGCAGCCTGCCACACCCATCGTGGGGGGCCTTGGGGTGCACTCACATAGAAGGGGTCCCCGTGGAGTGGCCCCTGCACCAGGGCGACGCAGGGGTACTGCAGGAGGGCCACCAGCGCCGACAGTGCCATGGCCAGACCGTACAGCTTCCCAAAGTGCTGCGGGGGGAACCTGCCAGGCACACATGTCACTGCCAGGCACCCCTCGACACCCTGACCCTGACACCCCACCCTGGTAGCCCCCTGACACTGATCCCTGACAGCCCCACTCTGACACACTGTCCTTTGGCACCCCCACCCCAATACCCTGTCCTCTGACACTCCCAACTGTGCCACTATCCCTGCCACCACCACTATGTCTCCTGCCACTGCACAACCCTGCCATCATCACCAGCATCATATTTCCAACCACCCCCCAGCAGTGCCACTGCCCCCTGCCACCCCTGTCCCAACCCTGCCACCCTTGTCCCCTGCCACCCTCATGATGACCCTGCCACCTTCCCCTGCCACCTCTGAGCAGTCCTCTGCCACCCTTCCACCACCACCCTGTCCACTGCCACCCCCACATCAACCCTGTCACCATCCCCTGCCCCCCTCACAACGACCCTGTCAGCACCCCCTGTCACCCTGACGGTGGCTGTCCCCGTGGAAGCGGCACTCACGCGATGGCCAGGAAGGCAGCGTTGCCACCATACAGGAAGGAGCGGCTGATCACCTGCAGCACGAAGGTGGCAAACTGGACGGGCAGGACGGGCACAGCGGCGCACACGGAGAACAGCAGGCACTGCACCACTGTCACCACCAGTGACACCACCGCTGCCCGCAGGTCTGCCAGCGCGCCCCGGGCACCTGCAGGCACAGAGCATCAGGGCACATGGGGCAGGGCATGGGGACACGGCCCCCAGCATAGGGAGCAGGATTCCTGTGCCCACTCCCCGAGTGCTGTGGGGCTCAGGCACCGCAGTGGTGGCACCTGGTCACCTGCCTCAGTGAGGGCATGGGAGAACAGGGACCCCAGGGCTGGGAGGGGTTGTTACCCTCGGGGTGGGGGCCCAGAAGGGGTGGTTACACTCGGGGTGGGTGTTCGGGTGGATCAGTTCCCCTCAGGGTGGGGTAAGGGGGACAGTTACCCTCGGGGCGGCGGTGCTTGCCCCGCTTGTGCCAGTCGAGGATGAGGCCGTTCCAGGGGGCACAGAGCACCCCGCAGAGCTGGGTGAAGGCGAAGGCATTGGTGTAGGTGCTCACTGTTGGGGGGGACACAGCGTCAGGTTGGGGCCAGCCCTGGGGGTCCCCGCCGTGCCCCTCCCTGCCCCGTGGTGCCATACCCGCTTTGGGGTCCCCATGAGACAGGCGCTCGAGCAGCGGGTTGAGGGTGCCAATGAACAGGTAGTGGCGCAGCTGCATGACGGACAGCCAGGTCACATGCCAGGCGAAGAGCCACGAGCACACGCAGGCCCGGAACGTCATCCCAGGGGGGTCCTCACCTGCGCAGGTGTCAGGGCAGGGCACACATGAACACACCTCCTCCCAGGCCACGACCCTCCCGGCCCCCACCTGTCGATACGCCTCATCCCTTCCACCCGCTGGAGCCCCCAAATCCACCTGTATGGCTGCACCCTTTCACCTGTATTGCCACACCCACCCTCTGACCACGCCCCCACAGCCACTCCCAGGCCCCACCCCTTCACCTGCACACTCATGCCCGCCCTCCCCCTCACCTGTATATCAGACCCACTGCCCCCCATGGCAATGACTCAGTGTCCAGAGAGCATCCCCAGCATCCCACACCCAGCACCTGCAGACAAGCCCCGTCCCCACAGACCAGACCCCCCCCCAGCACCTCGAGGAACAGGGGGCTCCAGGGGGGTCTCCTCGGGGCCGTCCTCCCCCGGGGGCCGCTTCTCCTCGTAGGTGCGGTACGAGCGGGAGCGCCCCGGGCACTGCAGCCTGTGGCAGTGTTTGTGTCACCTCATGCCCACCCGGTGGGCATAGACACACTGCCCACAGGATGGGACCCATCCACCAGCCACCCACGGGGCTGGACCCACTGCCTGCCCACCCAATGCAGATGTGACCCACCGCTCACGGGACAGGACTGACCACCACCCACGGATGGGACCCACCAGCACAGGATGTGACCCACCACTCATGGGACAGGACCAACCACCCATGGGACAGGACTGACCACCACCCACAGATGGGACCCACCATCATGGGACAGGACCCACCGCCCATGGGACAGGACTGACCACCACCCACGGATGGGACCCACCAGAATAGGATGGAACCCACCACCATGGGACAGGACCCACCGCCCACGGGACAGGACTGACCACCACCCACAGATGGGACCCACCAGCACAGGATGTGACCCACCACTCATGGGACAGGACCCACCACCCATGGGACAGGACTGACCACCACCCACGGATGGGATGCCCCAACGCAGGATGGGACCCACCACCACGGGACAGGACCCACCACCCACAGCAGAAGCCCACCCCTCAGCAGGGTGCAGTCACCCCCCGTACCCGTAGTTATAGGCAGGGGGCAGTGGATAGGGGATGCGAGTGCGTGGCATCAGGAAGAGGGTGCGTAGCAGGTGCCAGGCACTGCAGGCTGCCAGGAAGAGGAACATGGCTTGCAGGGACAGCCCCTGTGCGTACAGCAGCTGGGGACAGGGACAGAGACAGAGTCAGGGACAGGGATGGAGTCAGGGGCAGGCTGCCACTGTGTTCACCTGGTCAGGCCCTGGGTCTGTCCCCACATGTGACACCAGCAGTGGATCAGCTGTGTCTCACACTCTGTCCCCAGTATTTTCCCAGATGTGACCCAACTGCGACCCAGCTGCGTCCCTGGTAAGTCCCTAGCTGTGTCCCCAGCTGTGTCCCCAGCTGTGTCCCCATTATGTTCCCAGATGTGACCCAACTGTCCTCAGCTCTGTCCTCCCCCGGGGGCACCCAGCACCTTCCCCCACCACTGCCATGTCCCCCAGCTCTGCACATACCTTGACGATGAGGAAGACGGCAGAGGAGGAGTCAAAGGCCCCATTGTAGAGGGTGATGATGATGGAGCGGTACTTCCCAAACAGGTTGCCCACCTGGCACCAAGACACACCCCCCAATGCCATCAGGGCCCCCCAGTGCCAGGCAGGTTGCCCCTGTCACTGTGTGGGTGTCAAGGTGCCGGAGAACCCACCTGCATGTTGGTGAGGATGAGGAGGATGCCACCCACTGACAGCATGGACATGGCCGGGAAGAGCAGCACCGCCAGCTCTGGGGACACAGGGGTCAGCAGGGACACTGGGGTCCCCAACAGGTCCCCCCCAGGGTTGGGATCCCCCCACCCATGGGGTCTCACCTGGGGTAGAGAAGGCGACAAGCAGGGTCCCACCGGCATAGAGGGAGCTGAGGAGACAGCAGTGACATGTAGGGATGGGGTCCTGGAGAACACAGGTGACCCCAGCCCCATGGGTGCCCTTGTGCCAACAGGGCATCACTGCCCCATCGCACCTGGATACCCCAATAACCCCCAGCTCTCACCAGCCCTCCCTGTCCCCCCCAGCACAGGGCTTACATGGCAATGAGGCGTGCAGCCAGGGTGCCGAAGCGGTCGAAGACAACGCCCATGGGGAAGGTCATGAAGTTGTTCATGAAGGAGCCAATGGTGAAGACCAGGGAGAACTGCTCATCCTGTGCACTGCAGTCTGGGGATAGCGGTCAGTGGGGAGTGGGGACATGGGGACACAGGGTCATGGGTGTGGGGACATGAGGGACACCAGGGATGAGGGGATGCAGGGACCTGGGGACACGAGTCAGTAGAGATGCAGGCACAGGAACATCAGACAGCAAAAACCAGGGGCACTGGGGATGTGGGGACAGCAGGGACATGAGGATACTGGACACATGGATGAGGGGTAGTAGGGATATAGGCATGGAGACAATGGGGACACGGGACACTGCAGGCCATCAGGACATTGGGGACAGCAAAGATGTGAGCACGAGGACAGCAGAGACTTAGGCACAGGGACAGTGGGCACATGGGGCAGCACAGGGCATCAGGACAGTGGGGACATGAGGATGGGTGCAGCTGGGGGTCCATACCGAGCCCCTGGGTGACATTGCTGATGGAGGGCTCACAGAGCCAGTGGAAGTAGCCCAGTTTCTTAAGGACGAAGACGAGGGAGGCCCAGCCGAAGATGATGCCGCAGAAGGCGCCGCACTCCAGCAGCCCCGACACAAAGGTACACAGGCGTTTGGCCAGCCCTGCACCCCCTGCCATGTCACCCACCTGGGGGGCCACCGGCCTGGGCTGTCACCAGCCTGGGCTGTCACCAGCCTGGGGCGTCTCCGCTGAGCCTGTGGGTGACAAATGCCGGGCGTCACACCGTGCTGGCACCTGCCAAGGGCACGGGGACATGTGGGGGTGCGCAGGAGCACGTGGCAGCACGTGGCCACCCGGGCAAAGGCCACCACAGCCCTCTCTCTGCCACATGTCCCTGGCCACAGAGGCTGGCACCCATGTCCCCTCCATGTGCCAGGGCTCGCACACTTGGGTACGTGTGAACACCTGTCTACATGTGCGCACATCTGTTCACATGTGTGCACAACTGTTCACACGTGTGAGCACCTGTTTACATGTATGTGCACCTATTTACGTGTGTGAACGCCTGTTTGCATGTGTGAACGCCTGTTCACAAGCACACACACCTGGTTACAGGCACACAAACCTGTTTAATGCACACACAGGTACACATTCACACACATGTACACATGCACACACACATGTTCACAGGTGTGCACACCTGTTTACATGCACACACACATACACATTCACACACACATGTTCATAGGCATGCACACACACATTCACACACACATGTTCATAGGCATGCACACACACACATTCACACACATGTTTGCATGCACACACTCATGTTCAAAGGCACACACACTTGTTTACATGCACACGCACCTCTTTACATGAATACACTCCTCTTTACATGAATACACTCCTGTTTACATGCACACACACGTTTACAGGCACACACACATGTTTACAGGCACACACATGTTTACAGGCACACACACACACGTTTACAGGCTTGCACACCTGATCACATACATGCACACACAAACATGCCTCATGGTCCCCCTCCTGTGCCCCTCACCCACCTCCACGAGGCCAGGCCCTCCTGTTGTCACTGTCACTGTCACCACCACTGCTGCCACGGCGTTTGAACCCCAGCAGCGTGGCTGGGGCACCCCTCCACACCTCCACGCACACCCCCACTAATCTCTCGGGAGCACCCGTGGGTCCCCGGGGCTGCCAACACCTGATAGCTCCCCGGTCCCCCTGATAGTTCCTTGGCTCCCCCCCCGCACCAGGACCCCCCCATGCTGTCCCTATCACCTGGGGCCGGTACAGTCCTGGGGACACTGGCAGGCTGCCTAGCACCCTGGTGTGTGCACTGGGGACAATACAACCACACACACCCTCCCCGGGGACACCAGCACCCCGCTGGGAACCTGGCACGGCCCTTGGGAACCTGTCACACTCCCTGGCAATGCTGGCACAGCCCCTGGAGATACTGGCAGCCCCCCCTGGGGACCTGGCACAGCCCTTGGGAACCTGGCATACTCTCTGGGGACACTGGCACAGCCCCTGGGGCGGCAGGCACTGCAGCTGGGGACGGTGACACACCCCCATTGACGGTGACACACCCTCCGGGACCCCAGCACAGCCTCTGGCAACCTCCCCTGGGGACCCTGGCATGGCTTTCAGGGACATTGTCACATTTCTGGGGCCCTGCCACCCCTCGGGGACCCTGTCGTGCCTCCAGGGATCCCCTCACAATGCTGGGGACCATGGTGTGTCTCCTGGGGACGTTGTCACCGCCCCACACACAGCTGGGACTCCCTGCGTCACCGGTGTGACCCACAGCCGGGTGCCACGGGGACCAGGGACACGCAGCCCACAGCCCATCACTGTCCTCTGTGTCCCCCTGCTCTGCTCACCCACAAGCAGCCTGGCTCCGACACACCGAGCTCCCCCTTCACCGTGTCACCATGTCACTGTCCGGGGCCTGTCCCTGCCCCTGTCCCGGTCCCCTGGACGCTGTAATGTCGGGTAATGAGTTCTCATTATGGTGTTCAGCGGCTAAAGATTAACCTGGCCGAGGTCGGGTCAGCTGGCCCAGTGGGGCTGTGCTATTTTCAGTCACCCATGCGGGGGCTGAGGCTGCGGCGCCCACTCGGGGGGCACCGGGGGACCCCGCGATATGGGGGTCACCGCCTGGGGTATCCCGAGGGACTCGCTATGGGTGTCATTTGCCACCAAGCCATACTGATGTGTCCTGGCCATACCGCTCTCTCCCAGCCAGACTGGTGATCCCCCCATATGAGTGACCCCCCCATACTGGTAAGACCCTTCCAGTGGTGATCCCCCCAGACTAGTGAGCCTCCCACGGGGGGGACAGGAGGGCCCGGGTCAGGTCGGGGGCGCCTGGCACTGATCACTCCATCCCCTTTGTCCCCTCCATCTCTATTGTGTCCCCCCGAGCCGTGACGGGGGGCAGGTGGTGTCACAGCATCTCCGGGGGGTGCCATGGGGCTGGCCTCCCCCTCGCCACCCCGCTGCCCCCCGTGGGGGTGCGTGCCGCGGGGTGGGGATCGCCCGCGCCCCACGGAGCAGGGGCAGCCCCGGCGGCGGGGACTTTGCCTGCGCACGTGTCGGGGATACACGCACGTGGTCCCGGGGATGGGCGCCCGTGGGGCACCGCCACGCCAGCGCCCCGAGCCTGCCCCACGGCCCCGGGGCCGACACAGCCCCACGGCCCCTCCACACGCAGCCCCCGCACCGCCCGCGACACCCGCATCGCGTCCGTGCAGACCCCAGCCCCACGGCCCCCACGGCCCCCTCGGCCCCCACGGCCCCACGGGCCCCAGATCCTCGGTCCCCTCTGTCCCGGATCCCCCCGCCCCGGTCGCAGCCTCCCCGCCCGCCGCCGCTCCGGGTCCATCCGGGCCCCTCCGCATCCCGCGGCTCCTCCCGCCGCATCCCCGCACCGCTCACCCGCCTCCCGCCCGGCCCGGCCCGGCGGGGAGGGACCCGGCTCTCCCCGCCCCGCCTGCCGGTGCCGCCGGTGCTCCCCGTGCTCCCGGTGTCCCCAGATGCCGCGGACCCCCCCGCGGGCGGAGCGGCCCCGCCCGGTCCCGCCCCCGGCGCGGCGTTGGAGGGGTGCGGGAGGCGGCCCCGGTGGGGCGGCCCCGGTCATCCGTGGGTCCGCCCCGGAGGGGCTGTCCCGGCACGGAGCCCTCCCCCGGTGCCGCCCCCACGCCCCCCGCGGGGCTCCCCCCGCGCCGTCTCCAGGTGTGATACCTCCTCACCTGGTGTCCCCAAGGTGTGCTCCTGCTGGAGCCACCATGGGGCGACCCTTTTGGTCACCCTTGGGTCATGCTTGGGCCACCCCCAGACCACTGCTGGACACCGCAGGACCATCCTTGGATCACCGCTGAGCTATCCCTGGGCGATCACGGTTGTGCCACCCCAGAGCCATCCCTGTGCCACCCCACCACCATGATTTGCTGTGTCAGCTGCTAGTCTCTGGCCGCCCACCCACTTCCCTCCCCCCACCCAGGACACCCCTGTCCCTACTGTCACCCTCCCCTTGGCCATCCGCACCATGTCTTTTCCTCCGGCCCTCTGTCCACCCATTAGTGCTTGCAGCCACCTGGCCTGTCCCCACCCCTTCAGCAGCTCATCTGTTTCACCAGCTGCCCTTCTGTCAGTTCATCACCCGTCCATCTGTCCTCACCCATCCACCTGTCCATCACCCATCCATCTGTCCATCACCCATCCATCTGTCCATCGTCTGTCTGTCCGTCCGTCACCTGTCCATCTGTACCCCTCCAACCACAGCTCTGTCCATCCCGTCCAACCACCATCCAGCTGCCTGTCACCTGCCCTTCCCTCCGTCTGTCTGCCTGTCCTCTCCATCCGTCCTCCATCCATCAGTCCATCTGTCCCCCTCTCCAGATGTTCTCCACACATCTGTCTGACTCTCTGTCCTCCTTTCCTTCCACACACCTGTCCATCCATTCATCTGTCCTCTCCATCCATCCTACACCTCTCTGTCCATCTGTTGCCTCCTTCCATCCATGCTCCACCGTCCATCCCTTCCTGGACCCGCACCCACTCTGTCCCCAGTTCCCCCACGCAGGTGGGCACCAGCACCCACACCCCCGCAGGGTGGGCGACCCCTCCCCTGGCCAGCCCGGCCGGGGTTTCCACGGGCCAGGGCGGGGCACGGGCGGGGGGCACGGGCGGTAAGAGCGGATGGCGGCCCCTGAGTCAGTCCCGCGCCGCCCACGCCCCCTCCCACGGGTGCCGCCGCACCAGCTTGTGGCATTTCGCTCGCCGGAGACGGCGCCGCAAACACGCGCCGGTGCCAGCCGGTGCCGGTGCCGCCGCAGCCCGCGCGGCCCCGCGGCCACCCCCTCCCCGCGCGGCCCCGGCGTGGGGCCCGCACCGTGGACGGCACGTCCCGCACCGCGGCCCCGCGAGGGGGGCAGTCCGCCCTGTCCCGGCACGGCGGCACCACGGACAGCGCCGGCTCGGCACCGCGGACAGCGCCGCGGTCCCGCGTGGGTGTGGGGACAGTCGCCCCCCGCACCCTCCCGCCGGTCCGCAGGGTCTCGGGCTCCCGGCCCCGCGGCGCCCACCCATGGGCAGTGCCCGCGGGGTTCTGCCGTCCGTGGGGGCTTCGCAGCCCGGGGCGAGTCCCGCGACCGTGGCAGGGAGGGAGTGAGGGGAATGAGGGACAGTGGGAGACCACCGGCCGTGTCCCCCTCTCACGGCTCCCCACGAGAGCCCCGCGTCCCCCGTGGGGGCACTCACCACGGATCCCCACTTCCCCACTGGGGGTCCCCCCCGTGGGTCCCGCAGCGCGCGTTCCCCGTGGGCACCCGCGTTGCCGCCCCTCCCGGCCGAGCCGCCGGGGGTCCCCATGCCCACCCCGTCCCGCGTGGGGCGGGCCGGCCCGTAGAGGGTTAAGTGGAGGGGCCGGCGCGGGGGGCGGAGCGGCCGCCCCGGGATAAGGCGCGGCGCGGGGAGGGCTCAGCCCCACGGAGCCGCGGGCAGCGCCGCGCCGAGCCCACCCGTGCCCGAGCCCGAGCCCACCCGTGCCATGCCCCGGGGCGGCGGCGGCTGCTGCTCCCGGCGGCGCGGCGGGGGCAAAGGGGGCGAGCAGCACCCCCGGCACCGGCCATGACCCCGCGGGTGGGCAGCGCCTGAGCGGCCGCCCCGCCATGCGGCCCCCCACGGCTTGGGACCTGCCCCCAGGTAGGCGCGGGGTCGGGCGGGGTCCCACGGGTGTGGGGTGAACCCCCGGCGTGCCACCCTGGAGACCCCAATGCCGGCTCGGGGTGCCCCGGGGGCGCTTGGGGTGCGGGTGCCCCTGGGTGCGTGGGGAGCCCCGGGGTGCGCGGGGGGCCTGGGGTCGCCCTGGAACGCACAGCCCGGCATGGGAGCGCAGCCCCGGGGCACCCCAGGGTGCGCCCCCCGCGACCCCCGCGCTGCCTGGCGCGGGGCTGACCCACGACCCGCGAGTTGCCCGCAGCCAGCCCGTCTCGAAGTGTGGGTGTCCCATGACCCACGGGGTATTCGGTGCCACCCTGGGGCCCCCAGCCCGGCGTGGGGGTGCCCATGACACATGGGATCCCCGGTGCCACCTCGGGACCCCCGCCCGGCGCCGCGGTACGCCGCAACCCCCGGCACACCCTGTGCAGCACCGCGATGCACAGCCCGGCTGCTGGGTGCCCGACGACCCACGGAGTACGCCCGTGCCACCCCTGGACACCCAGACACGAGTGTGGGTACTCCACGACCCCCAGGGCATACCCCGGCAAGGGGGTGGCCCAAGACCCACGGGGGACCCGTCCCCAGCCCGGCGTGGGGTCGCCCCTCGGGTCACAATGTGGGCACCGCTGCGGTGCCGAGAGCGCCAGGGTCACCCCGCGGGTGGGTACCGCGGGGTCTGTGGGGTACCCGCAAGTACCGGGATGGGGGGGTTTGTCACCGGTGGGGGGAAACGCTGAGAACCGGTGACTTCAGCTCCCAACTGAGTCAGCCCGCGGCGTGGGGGAGTGACAGATGGGACGCGGGTGGGGGGCGCACGCCGGCACGGGGCGCCGGGGGAGGGGGGCGGCGCTGAGTCACC
>JAWWEE010000158.1:9075386-9095066 GCA_035221455.1 Xenops minutus
CCGCCGTGTGGGCCCCGCGGGGGTGCCCGCCGCTCCCACCCCCCCGCCCCGCCCCGTTCCGCACGGCCGCCCCTGCCCCCATGGCCGCCGCTGCCTCCCTGCGCCGGAGCGCCGCTTCCCCCGCCGGCCCCGCCGCCACCGGGGGCTCTGTGGCCGCACCCCGAGACCCGCACCCGGCTCTGCCCCGCTTTCACCGCCCGGGTGCGGGGGACGCCCGCTCGCCCCCCACCCCCGGTGTTTGGGGTGCCTAGCCTGGCCGCTCCTCGCGGTCCCCAAATGCCCCGCCGGGGTTCCGCCGCTCCGGGAGCGGGGCCGGCTCCCCCGTGTCTGCCCTGGCTCTGGAAGGGGCTCCCCCGGCTCTGCCGGCCCCCGCTGGGGCGCTGGGGAAGCAGGGCTGTCCGTGCCAGGGGCTGCCGGTGGGGCCTGGGGCGTGTAAAGTACGACCAGAGCCTTGTCTCGATTGGGGTTTAATGCGAGTATCACCTTCCTTCCCTCGGGCCCAGGTGTTGCTTCAGCAGGCGTTTGTTCCCATTGCTTCCCGAGCCCCGGCCGGAGACGGAGAGGGGGTAATTAGGGGGTCTGAGGGGAGACCTTGAGCCCCCCCATGTTTGGGCCTGTTTGGGGACGCTCCCACCTGTCGCTGTGCCCGGTGTCTCCCAGCGCAGCGACAAGAGCCTGGCTCTGGCCTTGCTCACTGTGGGGCCCGGTGGGACACGGCCCCGAGGGATGAGACTCCTGCTGCGCCCATCAAACCGGGCTAATCCCCTGTAAACCAGCAGGGTGGGCTGGGGAAGGAAGGTGGCAGCGGTGTCAGCCCCGGGCAGGAGATAAGCATGGAGTGGTTCCATCCTCCTGGCTGTCTGCAGTGGCATATTTATCCATACCTTCCCTAACACGCCTGTACATCCACCCAGGAGAGGGGCAGGTGTACAGGGTGCATTTGTTCCACCCGGTGCCATGGTGTCCAAACACACATTGCTCTGCGCCCTCCTTTGGAATTAAAAGCAGGGAAGTGTCCCCAAAACGGGGCAAGGGCTCCTGTTTGCACACAGGGCAGGGACCAGAGAGGGGGGTGGTTCTCATGCTGGAGGGGCTGCAGAGTGGAAGGTTTGGGGACATTTCCTCTCTCTCTGGTGAATTTTGAAGTCTTAAACATCAGCAGTAGGTGAGAGCTGGTGGTGCAAGGATGGGGGAAGCAGAGGGAGAAGGGAATCACCTGGTGCCAGGGCTGAGCACACAGCAATCTCTGGAATGACTCGGTGGAACTCCCAGGCAGAGCAGATCAGAACAAAGTGGGAACAGGTAAAGCACATCCCGTCTCCTGCACAGCCCGGGATCTGCCCTGCCTGGGAGTTGCCTCACGTGGAAGGAATTGTTTGTGTGTTTGCCCTGTGCCATGGGAACTCGGTGGATCGGGGCAGGTCAGGAGCTGTGGATCCCAGCGGGTGACACAGGTTTGGGAGCCGGGAGCTGAGAGGAAACTCTCTCCTCTCTGTGCCGTGGGCTCTGGTCCCGGGTGGTGGCAGGAGCCATGTGCTTAATGCCGAGGTGCATTTCCTCCTTCCTGGGCAGGAGCAGAGCGAGGAGCCACAGTGGCACGAGGGAGGGAATGTTGGGAGCTGCAGACACGTGTTTCCTCACCCCTTGTGTCCTGTCACAGGCTCCAGAAGGGACAAGCCATGGAGCACCAGGGCTGCATCAGGAAAGGTTGGAGAGGGGCTGGAGCAGATGAGCAGAGCGGGGTGGGAAGCATGGAAGGAGGAGCAAGGAACAAGGGCCGGGGGAAGAGGAGGAAGTCAGTGAGGCTTTACAGGGCCTTGACCCAAGAAAAGGAGACATAGGCCCAGAGAAGTGGAAAGTCGCAGCAGTCACACTTGCATGTGTCCCGAGGGAGGGATTTGGGAATTAAGGGAAATCCCCTGACATGGAGATAGTGGAACAGGAGCAGCTCCCCTGTATGAGCGGAGGGAAACCCTGGAGGCTGGGGATGCATGCTCTGGAGGGAGCTGAGCAGAATGGGACTGGGAAGATGCCCTGAAAAGGGCCTGCTAGGATAGGAAAAGCAGGTGGAATTTCAATGGGAGAGGGAAGGGGGAGTGAGCAGTGACATGGGCACTGGGGGAGGAAGGAGCAGGGCAGGTCTGGAGGAGCGGGAGAGGAGGAGTTGTTGGGCTGGAATTGGCAGAGGGAAAGGAATGGGAGGCAAGAGCAGTGTCAGTGTATGCCACAGGTAAGTGAGATGAGTTGGGAACTCTTTGGAGCAGGGAAGTCTGTGAGTGGCCTTTGTGGATGGGGACAAAGTGTCCAGAGAGACAGCAGGTTTGGAGACAAGGTGCAGGGAAAGGAGGGGTCAGTGGGCCAGAGATGGGCAGGTTGCAGGGCTGGGAAAGAGTATGACTGGGAAAGAGCGTGTGTGTTTGGGAGAATCGGTGTGAACGTGGCCTGAATTGGTGTCATCCGTGGGAGTTTGGGGTAGATTTTTCCTTGTGTTTCTCCTGGACACCTTGAGGATTGCAGAGCAGAGATCCTCACATGCTGTGCTGTGCTGGGCTTCTTGTCATGCTGTGGAGATCAGGGAGGCATTCCCAGAGCTGTGTGGTGGCTCTGGGAGCTGGGATGGGCTCGGCAGCCTCCAGATGAGTTGTGGAGTTGTTCCTGGAGCGGAGCAGGGGTACATTTGCATCACATCTCGCTTGGGCGTCACTAATGACAGCACTCGGGACTCTCTCCCAGCTCAGGTGGCCTGTCCCACGGGTACCTGATTCCGTGGGGATCTGGCTGTGGTGTCTCTGCAGGGATCACCCTGTGTGAGGGGCTGAATCTCCAGGTGGAAGGGCTGAGGCAGAGCAGGGCCGCAAGGGGAGGGTGGAGATCTCCCAAGGGAGGAATATGAGGGAACAATCCCTTCTGCTTGGCAGGGTCTGTTTGAGCCCAAGGTGTGGCTGTGCCTCCATGGTGGAGCGTTCAAAGGGCTGGGAGCAGATTGCTCCTGCTAAAGCAATCAGCCGTGATGTCAGCTTGAACTTCCTACGGCCCATCCCTGGAACTGCTGATAGCCCATTCTGGAATTGCTGTCAGCCCCTATCGCAGCTGAGGCAACCGGCAGGGCTCAACTCTATGGTGTGCTGGGCCGTTCCCCAAATCCTGTGTAGGGGCTGCTGCTTTCCCCAAAGTCCAGTGGGTGCAGAGCAGGACTGTGGAACTGCTGCTCTCCAGGGAGCTCTGTCCCTGCCATGAAAGACAGCTTTCCCTGGTGTTACTGGCGCTGCTGCCGAGGGAAACCAGCACATTCCCGCTGGTCAGAGCATCATCCCTGTGTTTTCTCCTCATCCCAAGGGCAGCGAAACCTTGGGGTGGGAAGTTGAGCTTTGGTCCTGCAGAGGACGGGCCACGGGAGCGGTTCCTGCGTGAGTCAGCCACGGTGGCTGACGCCGTGAGCTGGAACTGGACTCACTTAATTGTAACGTATCCTTGTCATTAAATGTGCCTTTAATTTTGTGCCGCAGCTCTCCCAACCTTCACCCGTGTTTAGTCAGCATTAGAGAGTTCCTCGTGTCCGTCCTGAAGAGAAAACGTGGGGAGGCAGAGAAAGCTGGAAGGTGGTGGGGAGTGAGATGCTGGGCTCTGCTTGGATCTCCAGTGTTGAGGAGGCAGCAAGGGCAGGTGACAAGGAGCAGTGGCTGTAGCAGCAGGAACTGGTGGGATGTGATGGGTGATGGGCTTGTGGCTCTTTGGGGTTTGGGGCAAGCCAGGGGGCTCCTGCTCCCCTTTCCAGAATGGTTTGGTTTTCCTGTTGTCCATTGTGCTCCCTCCTGTGTCCTCGTCATCAGCCAAAGGTGGCACGTTCCTCAGACAGTTGGGGCTGCTCAGTGAGAACTCAGTTGTTCTTCATAGAATTGTGACATTCCAGGATGGTTTGGGTTGGAAGGGATCCTGAAGATCATCCAGTTTCACCCCGCTTCTTCCTAGTGAAAACCTTCCAGGTTGCTCCAAGCCCCATCCAGCCGGGCCTTGAGCACTTCCAGGGATGGGGCAGCCACAGCTTCTCTGGGCAACCTGTGCCAGAGCCTCACCACCCTCACAGGGAGGAATTTCCTCCCAATATCCCATCTAAGTCTGCCCTCTGACAATTCAAATCCATTCCCCTTTGTCCTGGCACTACAGTTCCTGATGAATCCAGAGCTACAAAAGCCATGTCCAGTCAGGGAAATGGTGTTTTCCATGGGCCTCTCCCATCTCCTACCCTCCAGGGAAGGGGATGAGATTCCTGGATGTCTTTTCCTCCCCTGGTCTCCACCCTTGTGTTAAGTCCTGGGGCCTCTGCTCAGCCTCTGCACCTCAGGGAGCCAGCACTCACCAGCACTGGGATTTGAGCTGGTGCTGCAGGAAGGGGTTTGTGGGGTCCCTCCACTCCTTTAGGACTTGGGATGGTTTCTTGCAGGGGTCACAGATGGGGTAGGGAACTGGGGAGCTCGCTGGCCTCTCCCTGGGTGTTTGCACATGGCTCTGACCCTTCTCTTGCCTTGGTAATTTCTGTTTTTATTTTTTCCAGGTGAACTGTGGCGTGCCAGACCTCAAGTTTTAATGGTTTTTATGTAGTTTTTTTTTAAAAGACGAGTGGATGAATGAAGGAAGATTTTATTAAAGGAAGAGGAGATAAAAATGCAGCGGTTTGGAACAAACTGAGATTTTCCCCAGCACCACCTGGGCCATGGGTGAGACAGACCTGCTCAGCACCACTTCCACCCTTGGGTGTCTGCTGGGGTTGTAAAGGTGCTCCCTGAACGTCCCCTTCCAGGTGCTGCCATCCATCTGCTGGGAAATGGTTGCTGCAGAGATTTAATGCAATTCCTGTCGATTCCCAACCACCGAGTGGATACTGAGCCCATGGAAGGGCTTGAGGGGTCAGGAGAAAGGAGCAAGTAGGAAAACCTACAATCTGCCAGACCTTCCCCTCCGCCCCCCTTGAAAGAAAGGATTTACAGCTCAACCTTGCACCAGCTGTTCCTCGGCTTTAACAGACAAGAGAGAAATAAATAAAATTAAACAGCCACCGCCAGCCAGCCCCGGATCCCGGTGAAATCAGGGAGAGTGTTTCTGTGACCCCTCCAGCGAGGGGAGGAGGAGGAGGAGGCACAGCAGCCGTGAGGAAGCAGGGCAGATTGCTTAGAGACCACCCCCTCCTCCCGTGCAGCACTGGGGGCTGCAGCACCACAGAGGCGGATTAAAAAGGAGAAGTGGCTTCCCTGAGGCTCCTGGAGTGGCTTTTTTGCAAGGAGTTTGCTGATCCCGTGCTCTTCCCAGGGTGCTGGCCGGGTGGGAAGTGCCGAGCCTGGGGAATTCCCTCCCCTGGGAGCCTGGCTGCCTGTTTCCTGACAGAGCGAGGCTCAGAAGGGCTCTCAGCATTCCCGCTCCAAGGGCTGTTTTAAACCCAAATCTGCTTCTCTCTTCTGAATTTTTAATGGTTTTAAACCTCCTCCCCTGTGCCCTCGAGCTCTCACAGGGCAGTGCATAGGGTGGGCTCCTCTCCTGGGCCACCAGCTCCAGAAACTTGTCCGGATTATCCACCCAGGTCAGAGCTTGCCCCGGGAGCAGGCGCGGAGGCCGTGTAGGGGTCGGCCTCTGTCCCCCTCCCCTTCTCATCCTGCTCTGACTCCTGTGGGGCCTGGGCTATGCTGCGGGGCGGATCCCCCACCACAGCTCCAACATGCCAGCAGCCTCTGGAAAGAGATTCAAACCCAGCAAGTACGTCCCGGTCTCTGCTGCTGCCATCTTCCTAGTGGGAGCCACCACGCTCTTCTTCGCCTTCACGTGAGTCCCAGCTGCTCGGCCAGAATGGGGAGGGCTTGGGGAGGGGACAGGGGACATGGGGAAACAGGGAGAGGGGTTGGGACTTCCTCCCAGAGAGAAGTGGGATGTTGGCCTCTGCGTGATAGAGTGGCCCAGCAGTCCATTGAGCAGCAGGGCCTGTTTCAGTGAGTTTTCCCCAGCCAGGAGTCCTGGCTCGGCACTGTGTCACCACTCACCTCCAGATCAGCTGGGCTGGGCACTGGTTTGTGACCTGTGGGTGGAAAACACATGGATCACTTTCTCCCCTTGTGCCAAACGAGGTGGTTCGGTGGGCCGGGGCAGGATCCATGTTATTTTTAGTTTCGTAATCAATTTGTGAGCCACAAAGGAAAGTTCAGGGAGGAGAACTCTGACCCCTGCACCGATCACTCGCTGTCAGTGTCAGCTCTGCCCTGGGGGAACAAGGGTTCAGTGTCCCTGGAGAGGGCCACAGGAAAGTGGCCTGTGGGTCACCAGGGCCTTGGGGGGTCCACCAGGGTGGGAGATGGTGCTGGAGAGGGCTGGACTGAGGTGTGGGGATGTCCCTGGGCTGATTTCTGCTGTAGGGTTTCCCTGCCTGGTGACACGTGCTTTACTGACGTGCCCTGGGGGTGGTAGGTGGGGGGTAGGACCTCGGGGTGCCGAGGAGGGGGCCGGGCTGCTGTGCCAGCACCGAGTCTGGCAGAGAGCAGCTGCAGCTAAGGCAGGGTGTGCCGGTCAGGAATGGTGTGCTCGGCAGGAATGGTGTGCCAGGCAGGAATGCTGGAGCGCAGCAACCGGACCAGCTACCGAATCCTGCAGGGTGTCCCTGGGGTGGGATCTGAGTGGGGATGTGTTTGGGGTCCTGGATGGTGGGAAGGGGATGCACCCTCTGCTCCAGGAAGCCTCCCACTCTCTAGGGTTTTCCTGCTGGGACCGCAGGGATCAGATGGAGCTGCAGGAGGCTGAAGGGCTGGGTGTGGTGGCTGCTGCCGTTCCCTGGGATGGTGACCAGAAGGTCACTGTGGCTTTGGCACCTGGCAGCCACCAAGCAGTGACAGGGAAACTTGACAACTGAAGGAGAGAGTGGTTTTGCTTTGCCCGGTCCAGCATGGGTGCAGCTGGTGGTGTCACTCAGCAGCGTGTGGCTGTCCCCTGCTGGGACACTGAGCAGTCCCCGGGCTCCTGGGCCCGAGGTTTGGCTGCTCCAGGCTGCCAGACGCCTGTGGAAGTCGCTGACTGTGCTCCCACTCCAGAGGGATGAAGGAGAAGCGAGGAGGAGCGGGAAATGTCCTCCAAGTTGTGCATGACCCCCAGTGTGTGACCGGTGGGGCGCAGGCTGCCTCTGCAGCTGTGGTTTGGGGGGCCCCTCTGCACAGCTGGACCCCCAACCCCAGCCCAGCCCCAGGCTGCCCCAGCGCCAGCAGCAGCTGCTTATCAGCACATGGTGAGAGGCAGTGCCGGAGCCGGCGCCGCGGAGCAGGTTTGGCCAGGGCAGGAACACCTGGGCAGGTCGCTGTAATTGCAGGTCAGTGATGTTGTTTAACCTACTTCAGAACATCCCATTAAACCCCGGGCACAGCGTTCACACGGGGCTCAGCCAGGAGGGAGCTGTGCTGCTTTTTCCTTGGGACAGCATCCACCTGGCACTGGCGCAGGATGGCAGGGACACGAGGCTCGAGGTTTGCCTCGTGCGTGGTTCCAAGGGCCACTGTGACCCTTCCCCACCTGGCTAAGGACAGCTGGAGCAGCTG
The DNA here is from genome assembly GCA_035221455.1 of Xenops minutus. Lineage (NCBI taxonomy): Eukaryota > Metazoa > Chordata > Aves > Passeriformes > Furnariidae > Xenops > Xenops minutus. The sequence continues at coordinate 9,082,949 of JAWWEE010000158.1, forward strand.
CCAGCCTCCTACCTGCTGTGGGCCCACTCACTGTTGGCATCCCACCTAAGGCTCATCCTTTGGGAAGTGCAATGGAAGCTGTGACGGGGGGACTCTGGGAGGCCTTCCCCAGGCAAGGAACATCCAAGGGCTTGGCACGGCTCTCAAGGCTCTAATTGTGTCACTTCCAGCGTATCTACTGGATGCTTTTTGGTCCATCCAGGATTTGTATCTCTGGGCCAAGGACTCTCTTTAATTGATTAATTTAATGAGGAGCTGCTGCCAAGCACGTGGCTGTGGAAATGAGCTGAGGCCAGCTGGGCTGGAGTGGGTTCAGCAGGAGAAGGGATGTTCCTGCCTTTCTCTGGGAGGAGTGGGGGTCCCAGGCTTGCTGGGCTCTCAGACAAGTGCTGATTTAGGATGGAAACTCCATCATGGAGTTCCTTTGTCCATTTCTGCATCTCCCTGCTGGCCTGTCTGAACTCCAAATGCATCTGGTACTCAGGCTGCCTGTTCCCTCCAGAGTCAGGAGGTGGTGGTCCCTGGGGCCTGTGCTGCCATTGGGAAATGGTACTGTATGTGTTCCCAGTTGGACCCAAACTTGTGAGGGTCAGGGTGAGCAGGGATTGTGTTTGTGCCAAGGCATGGAGAGCCAGAGGGAGGAGATATATCCTGGGGATGGCTGTGCTCCGGGAGAGAGCAGGGGATGAGGGGCTGTGGAGGGGAGGGGGAGCCAGCGGGGAGGGTCAGGCTTCTCTAGGCATGACTGGTGGCAAAAAGCCTGTCTTGCATCCAGGTGTGAGTCAGGGTGCCTGAGGTTCCCAGAGTTCTCTCATGTGCTGCCAGGGACAAGTCCCGACAGCTCCTCTGGCGATGGGCATGTTGCATCCCGATCCAATCTGGGGGAGGAACCTGATGGGTGCTGTGGGACCTGCGTGGCTGTGATGGCGAGGAGCCTCCCTCCTCTTCTTTATTCTCCTCCTTCTCCTGCTCCTCCTGCCCTGAGGAGCTGGCGCCTGCTCTCCCTGGGGTCAAGGCAGGGCCTGCAGCCCCACGCTCTCTGTCCTGGAGAGCAAAAGGCAGGAACACCTCGTGCTCCTGATAAGGAGGTTCCCTCAGGGATGGGCAACACCTTTGCTCCCTGTGGAGGACCCTGCTGTCTCCTGTGGGTGGGATTGGTCCCGGCAGGTGACTCCCTGGCTTTGGGGCCATCAGCACCAGGGGTCTGGCTCTGTGGGGATTCCCATCTCCCATGGGAATTTGTGGGTGTGGAAGAGCTGGGAGTGCAGTGGGCTGCTGGGGAGGAGACCCCAGTGTTTTGCTCATGACTAGGAATGCTCCACCCACATCCATCCTTGTGGTCCCTGGGGAAGGTATCCCTGCCCTTGAATCCCACCCAGGGGGTCTTATCTGTCTGTCTGTCTGTCTGAGCCCAGTGTCCTCCTGGGCACTGTCCTGCCCTGGGAGCTCAGTGTGTCCCTCCAGGAAGGGGCTGGCTGCCCAGCCAGTGTGGACGCAATGTCAGAGGTGTTCCCTTCCCCCTGGGAGGCTGGTTCTTCCCTGTCTACCTGCCCCAGAGCATTCCAAGGCAGCTGGATCTTCTCCTGCCTCTCCAGGATCTCTCTCTTAAGGATCCAGGCCGTGTGCTTGGCTTGGCCTGGCTGTTGGCTGTTCCCTGTGTAGGATGGCTACTCAGCCATGGGCCTTCCTGGCTCCCCTCCATCCCTTTCAAGCAAAGGTTTGGGCTGAGATTTCCTTTCCTGGAGAGAGTAGCTCCTTCCACAGGGTTTCTGGAATGGCATTTCTGACTTTCAGGACTCCTCTGAGCCCCTTGCCCCTCTCCCTCCCTCCAGCAGAGAGCAGAGCTGGGGAGCTCAGCTCAGGGATGTGAGGTCCTTGGCTCTGGTGTGTTCTTCTCACTCTACAACCTCCTGACAGGAGGTAGGAGCTAGATGGGGATCAGTCTCTTCTCTCAAGGAACAAGCAATGGGACAAGAGGAAATGGCTGCAGGCTGCACACGGGGAAGTTTAAGTTGGATATTAGAGAAAATTTCCTCATGGAGAGGGCTGCCCAGCCCTGAAACAGGCTGTTCAGGGCAGCAGTGGAGTCACCACTGTGCGTTCAGAAAACGTGTGGATGTTGAACTTGGGGACATGGTCTAGTGGTGGCCTTGGCAGTGCTGGGCAAACAGTTGAACTCAGTGATCTTGGAGGGCCAAGATCAATCTGAACAGTTCTGTGATTTTGTGATTCTTCCCTTGCTCGGGTTGTGGCCTGGCGCTGTCACGTAGGTCCTCTGCCTCCAGCACTGCTCTCCGAGGGTTTTGGGGCACAGATCAGAGAAGGCTCCTCCTCTCCAGCCAGTCCCAGCTGCAGAGAATCCTCCTGGCCAGCTTCCAGAGGAGGCAGCAGGGCCGGCAGGGCCAGTGCCAGGCAAGAAGCTGCTCCCCAGCCCGGAGCAGAGCTCGGGGTGACATGCTGGGAGATGCCGTCCTGATACGGAGTGGGGAGGCAGCGCCCAGGGTGCCTGGGACGGCAGCTCCTGAGGAACCCAGGTGGAAGAGGTTTTGAGGAAGATGGTTTGCAGGAGTTGCTTGGTCCTATGTGTGGGATCTGGAGGTGCCAGAGAGGAAGATGATGATGATGAGTGTGCTGGGTGACAGAGCAGGGTTTGGCCCTGCTGCGCCGCTCTCAGCGCTCACCTGAAGCCAAGGGTCTGCCTTGCCACTCTCCTCCTGCCCTTGTTGCTGCATCTGGATGGGGACAGCCTTGGCCTTGGCTTGTGAGAGCAGGTCCCACTGATGATTCCCACCCTCCCCGGGGCACGGAGCCGTGCCCAGTGCTGGGAGCGCCCTGCCCGCCTCGCCTTCCGCTCTGCCAGGTGTGTGCCAGGCAGGTGTGCCCATTCCTCCACCCCACACCACATCTACTGCCCAGCCCAGGGCAGCCCCCACCCAGCACAGCCCCTGCCCCTCACCCAGGGGTGCCCCCTGCCTTGGGGACAGAGCCCTGCACCAAGAGCTAGTTCCCAGCTGGAGCCTTGCTGGGGCACGCAGGGCTGCTGTGACAAGGACAGGGGCTGCTTGGCCGACCATGGGTCCTGTCCCTGGTGGTGGTGGAGGAGGGGACGGGCCCAGTGCCTGCCCCTTGACCCCAACCTGTGGGGGGATTACAGTGCTGGCACCATATGTCGCCCTGCCCGCCCAGCCCCACACTGCTCCAGCTACCCAAATCCATCGGCACTTAGCGTGGTGGGGGGAAGAGAGGGACAGATGCTGCCCTAGATCTGTGGGATTAAATCCCAGTAGCAAAGCAGATTAGGGAATTATGCTGGCGCCTCTGAGGGGGAAGCCCACTGTCCTGAGCATGCTGCCTGGTAGGGCAGGAGGGAGCAGGGTGATTCCCTCGTTGGAGGAGCTGGGTGCTGGTTGGGGTCCCCATGTCCCACCAGAACTGTCTCCGGAATGTGAGGAGCATGAGCAGCTCTGGAGGGACCAGAGATGGTGCTGGTTTCATGTTCCCCTCACAGGGTCCCCTCTGCCCCCTGTGCAGCTGGTGGGGCGCAGGGTGGGCAGCATGCAGGTATTTTCTGGTGGGCCCCCCTGGGTCCCCCCCGTGCCATTGGCCTGGCTCTCCCTGTTCCCACCATGGCTGCTGTGTCAGCAGGATCCCACGGGGCTGTGGGCACAAGGAAGGGGGGAGGTTTCACTCCCTCATGGGTGCCTGGAGCACGCCCCACTACGTTCTCTGGGTGCTCCCTGGGCCAGGATCAGGCTGGGCTGTGGAGGTTGGGTGTGGGGGGCACTGGGTCAAGCCATAGGGACTAGGGGGGAGGCCAAGGGTTTTACCTGCTGCTGTGCCTGCAGGTGCCCAGGGCTCAGTCTCTACGTCTCCCCCATCATTCCTGCCTACAATGCCGTTGTCTTCCTCTTCGTGCTGGCCAACTTCAGCATGGCCACCTTCATGGACCCAGGCATATTCCCACGAGGTGAGTCTGGCTCCAACTGGGAAGCATCTTGGGTAGAGCTGCCTCACGGCACCCTTCCTCTGAGCTAAAGGGGATTTCTGGGTCCCAGAAGGCTGGAGGATAGCCCTCCTTGCCCTGCCTGGTGGGATCGGGTGGTGACATGTGCCACAGGGACGGCAGCTCTGGGTTCAGCACCCTGTGTCGGGTCCCTGGAGCTCGGGTGGTGTCAGGGTCCTAGGGCAGGGCTGGGGAGAGTCCCCCAGGCTGTGTTTGGGGGTCCCTGGCTGTCCCTGTGTTGGGTGCCAGGAGGGCGATGCTGGGTGCCTCTGGCTCAAGCGGAGAGGGACTGGCTGGCCCCTGAGGCATGGCCATGTTGGGCTGTCCCTGTCAGCTGAGGAGGACGAGGACAAGGAGGACGATTTCCGGGCCCCGCTCTACAAGACGGTGGAGATCAAGGGCATCCAGGTGCGCATGAAGTGGTGCGCGACCTGCCGCTTCTACCGGCCGCCACGCTGCTCCCACTGCAGCGTCTGCGACAACTGCGTGGAGGTGAGGAGCTCCCAGGGCCTCCACGATCCCAGTGCAGGGCAGGGAGCCCTGGCAGCACCCCCTCACTGTGTCCCACCTCATCCCCGGCAGGAGTTCGACCACCACTGCCCCTGGGTCAACAACTGCATCGGGCGGCGCAACTACCGCTACTTCTTCCTCTTCCTGCTGTCGCTCACCACGCACATCATGGGTGTCTTCGGCTTCGGGCTGCTCTACGTGCTGTACCAGGTGGAGGAGCTCTCCGGCGTCCGCATGGCCGTCACGTATCCTCCCAGGCTGTGGGAGTGGGGTGGGGGGTGGCAGGGGATGGGGCCGGCGTGGTGCCGAGCGGGGCTGTGGCTCCTCCTTAGCTGGCTGTGGCAGGATGGTGGTGATGTGTGTGGCTGGGCTGTTCTTCATTCCCGTCGCTGGCCTGACGGGGTTCCACGTGGTGCTCGTGGCCAGGGGCCGCACTACCAATGAACAGGTACGCTGTGGGGGGCTGCTGGCCCCGACCAGGTGAACTATGGATACATTTTGGGACTTCCTGGGACAGCGCAGATGTGGACAGGCTGGATTGAGCTGGGGGAGCAGAGCACACAGTGTCTGAGGGACAGCCTGGGGTTGGGCATGCTGTCAGAGGATGGAGTCAGGCAGGCACTTCTGGGGGGCAGGAGGTGAATTTAGGGAGACCTTTCCCCCTCAAGGGTAGTTGAACACTGAAGTAGGGACCAGGAAAAGAGGGAGGATCTCTGACTATCTCTGTCCTTGGAGGTGATTCCGAGGCTGCTGGGCAAACCCCACTGTGGCTGGCTGGACTAAGCTCCCCAGAGTGCCTGCCTGCTCCAGTGCTGTGATGCTCCTTTGCCCCACAGGTAACAGGCAAGTTCCGTGGGGGTGTCAACCCCTTCACCAACGGTTGCTGTAAGAACGTCAGCCGGGTCCTCTGCAGCTCCCCGGCCCCCAGGTGAGCCTGGGCAATGCAGGTGCCCCCCTGGCCCCCATCAGCCCCAGTCCTGCATCCCCAGGAAAACCATTCCATGCTGGGCTCCAGGCCGTGACCTTCTCCCACCCCTCCCCAGGTACCTCGGACGCCCAAAGGCTGAGCAGACAGTTCTGGTGAGACCCCCATTCCTGCGGCCTGAGGTGTCAGATGGTCAGATCACTGTCAAGATCATGGACAACGGTATCCAGACAGAGCTGAAGAGGACGAAGGTGAGGAAGGTGGGGACCAGCGCTGCCTGCACTGGGGCCCTCCACGGAACCCAGGGGTGCAAGCCTGCATCCGTGAGTAGAGAACCGAGTGAGCCTGGTCACATCCCTTGTTCCCCTCCATGTCGTCTTGTTTTATGTCCCCACGAGATGGAAACTGTGACCCTCCCATGTGGCAGTGACCGCATGAGGCTTTGCCCTTCCTGGTCCCGTCCTTCCCCACACAGCACCCTTTGGAGGTTCCCCCTCCTTGGCACTTCCAGTACCTGGGGTACTCACCGGTCCCAGTCGCGCGGTCTGTTGGATGGCCTGGGAGGCAGCGAGAGCCCCAAGACCACTGCCCACTCCCTGCCCAAAGGGGGCTGAAGCCTCAGCTCCCTCTGACCCCCCCTGCACTTTGTCTCTGCAGTCCAAGGGGAGCCTGGAGGTGACAGAGAGCCAGTCTGCTGACGCCGAGCCGCCACCCCCACCTAAGCCCGACCTCAGCCGCTACACGGGCCTGAGGACACACTTAACCCTGGCCACCACCGAGGGTAAGGAGGGCACCAGGGCCCCGGCAACCGCTGGGAGGGGAGCCCAGAGCTGTGCCAAGCAGGCCAGGAGCCAGGGCCGTGGGCAGCTTTAACAGGCTGCAGGGCAGACCTGGAGCACATCAGCACTGCGGCACTTCCCGGGCTGGTGTGTGCGGCCCCTCGCGCTTGGAGAAGCCTGCGGGATGCTCACAGCCAGGAGGCCGAGCCAGCATGGCGCTGCCTGGAGCCACTGGGAGCTGTGGCTTGCAGCCACCGTGCTGCCAGGATGGAGGAGGTGAAGCGGTGGCAGGCCCGGCTCGGCGGCACGGCACGTCTGGGCCAGCTCCTGCCTGGGCTTGGCCAGAGGTGGGATGTGACGGGCAGAGCCTGTGGCAGCTGCTTCCTGCAGCGGCTGGAGACCCCACAGCTCTCCCAGCCCCAGCTGGGCTCCACTGCCCGTCAAGGGCTGCAGTGTGAGTGTTTCCCTGGGGGGAGTGCCCTGGCACCCCCGTGCAGTGCACCCCCACAGGGTGTCACCCAGCCGGGGCTGCCGCAGTGGCACGGAAGTGCCAGCCCCACACACACGCTGTGGGGACACCCCTTCATCCTGCTCGGTCTCTCCTGCCCTGCTGCACCTCTCCTCCAGCCCATCCCTCCCTCCCCAGTCTGTCCACCCCAGGCTCGGAGCCGGTTCTTGGGCAGGGAGGGCGGGGCTGGGCGTGTTCCTTCCCTGCAGCCCCGGGGAGCTGCTGCCCCCCTGAGCATGCCCCTCTCTCCCGGTGCAGACAGCAGCCTGCTAGGCAAGGACAGCCCCCCGACTCCCACCATGTACAAGTACCGGCCTGGCTACAGCAGCAGCAGCAGCTCCGCGGCCCTGCCCCACTCCACCAGTGCCAAGGTAAGGCCAAGCACAGTGTGGGGGATCAGTCCTGAAGGGATGCCACTGTGTTCCTGGTGTGGGGAGCGTTTGGGATAGGTGTCAGGAGCTGCACAGAGGCCCTGTTGTCATTCTGTGGGTGACTGCTGTCCCTCTGCCCCTCAGCTGAGCCGAGTGAACAGCCTGAAGGAGCCCAACTCCATCTGCGAGAGTGGCCACAAGCCCAACTACCGCTCAGAGCCGAGCCTGGAGCCCGAGAGCTTCCGCTCGCCCACCTTTGGCAAGAGCTTCCACTTCGACCCTCTCTCCAGCGGCTCCCGCTCCTCCAGCCTCAAGTCGGCCCAGGGCACAGGCTTTGAGACGGGCCACCTCCAGTCCATCCGCTCGGAGGGCACCACCTCCACCTCCTACAAGAGCCTGGTGAACCAGACGCGCAACGGCAGCCTCTCGTACGACAGCCTGCTCACCCCTTCTGACAGCCCCGACTTTGAGTCAGTGCAGGCGGGCCCAGAGCCCGACCCACCTGTGGGCTACACCTCACCCTTCCTCTCGGCCCGCATCGCCCAGCAGCGAGAGACCGACCTGCACGGCCGCTTCGCCAGCGCCGCCTCCCCCAAGCACACGGCGCCCCGCGAGCCCTCGCCCGTGCGCTATGACAATCTCTCCCGCCACATCGTGGCCTCCATCCAGGAGCGGGAGAAGCTGCTGCAGCAGCCGCCGGCCCCGGGCCGGGAGGAGGACGCGGGGCTGGCGGACTCGGGCATCCAGTCGACGCCGGGCTCCAGCAACGCCCCCCGCACCAGCTCCTCCTCGGACGATTCGAAGCGCTCGCCCCTGGGCAAGAACCCGCTCACCCGCCCGGCCCTGCCGCGCTTCGGGAAGCCCGAGCCCCCTCCAGCGCTGCGGGTGCGCTCACTGGGCTCCCCCGACCAGCCCGCCGCCCCCCACCTGGGCAAATCCGTGTCTTACAGCAGCCAAAAAACAGCCTCTCAGGCCGGCGGCCCCGAGACGGAGGAGGTGGCCTTGCAGCCCTTACTGGCACCAAAGTGAGTATGGCACTGGCACAGTGGGGGGGTCTGTGCGCATAGTGGCCCACGGGTAGGACCCTGGCCCTGCAGGGAGGTGGCTGCCCAGTGACCCCACAAACTCTCCAGGCAGCAAAATGCCCCTCTCTGGGGAGGGATGCTGCAGGTGACCTGGGGAAGGGCAAAGGAAATCCTGCTTCTCCCAGAACAGGACCTAGTGCCCCCCACACCTCCTGAGTTACCCCACAGGAGCTGGAGTGGGCTGTTATCACTGGGGGTCCCTGGAGAGGGCAAGGGAAATCCTCCTCCTCCTCCTCCTTGAACACAGTGCTCTCCATACTTCCTTGGTCACCCCATGGGAGCTGGAGTGGGTTGGGAGTCCCTGGGGAGGGCAGGGCTGCGGGTGAGGTGACCCATCTGCTCTCCTGACCCCGTGTCCGTCCTTCCTTCCCTGCAGGGACGAGGTGCAGATGAGAACAGCCTACAGCAAGTCCAACGGGCAGCCCAAGAGCCTGGGCTCGGCCCCAGCTGGCCCCGGGCCGGTGCCCCTCAGCAGCCCCACGCGTGGCGGCGTCAAGAAGGTCTCGGGTGTGGGGGGCACCACCTATGAGATCTCGGTATGAGGGGCAGAGCTGCTTGCCCCCCTCCCCTCCTCCCCGGCGGCCCTGAGGGACGTGCTGCCGGACACTTGTGGACTCCAGCGAGAGCCGGGCAGGGGCAGGGGCCAGCAGCACCCCCTGCCCTTCCCTTTGTCCGCCCCCAGGCCATGGGGGCTGGCACACACCCTCGGGGGGGCTTTGGGGGGAGCTGCAGCCCCGGCACCGCCTCGGCTGCGCCAGCCACTTGTGGGCCTTGTGCAATCACCCGCTCGCCTGGCGTGGTAGGAACGGATTGTTTTTAAAAACCAGAATACTTTTTTTTATTATTATTGTTACGGATTCTATTTTTTTTCTCTTTCTGAGTTACCAGGTGTGTGTATATATAAATATCTATATATATAAATATAAATATTAAAAAAAAAAAGCAGAAATTATATATCTTACCCAGAGAGAGGAAGAAACTACTCATTCCCTGCTGAGGGTCTGCGCCCCCCCCACCTTGTCCCCATCCCTAAAGGAGGGATGTGGGGCCTCCTGTGCCCATGGAAGGAGCTGGGGCAGGTCCTGAGCATTGCTATTCCACTCTGAGCAGGGCCATGGGACTGCAGGGTGCCAGGTGCCCCTCTGGGTGCCCTGTCCCATGGCTTCAGATGCTCTCTGCCCTGGTCTGTCCAGTGTGCAGCCTCCAGCCCCCCAGGGGGCCCATGGACAAGGTAGGGCAGGGGCAGCCCCCTCCCCACAACCCCAGCTCAAGACCCTCCTGGACTCCAGCCTCCCCCACCCCCAGTTTCTGCTCTTTCTCCCTTACCCCAGGGGTTGCGGTTGGGGGGTGTTGTTGGTTTTGTTGCCTTTTTTTTTTTTGTTAATGATTCCGATGGGGTTTCTCGCTGTCACAGGGGTGTTTTTATTTCCGTTTGCTCGGGGAACAGGCAGGTCCGTGGGGCACGTCCCCGGAAAGCAATATTTTCTCATCACATGCCAAAAAAGCGCAGCCAAGGAGCCCTGTGCTCCCCATCCCCTGCCCTGCCCGGGCAAAGCCGTGGCCCCACAGGCACTACCGGACTCTTTCTCTACAGCAACAGCTCCCGTGGCCCCGCAGGGCCACGCCAGGGTTTTTTATTATTATCAGCCATTTTAAAAACGAGGAATAAAAGGATATTTAATGAGCCACCCTGGGGCCGTGTGTGTGCTTTGTTTGGCGTCTAGGGATGGAGGAGGAGCTGCTGTTCCTCGGGGTCACAGCCCTCCCCATCCTGAGGAAAGGGAGAGGGAAGGGGGCCTGGTGAGAGCAAAGTCCAGCCCCGTTTTGGGGAGGCACCTCCTCAGGCTGCATTTGGGCAGATTGCTCCCACAGAAGGTAAGGATTTTGCAGGCATGGGGAAAGCTGCTCCATGGAAGTTGTTGCAGGTGCTGGAAAGGCTCAGGAACCAAAGGAGGGTTCTGGTGTCACTGTGACTGCTGCTGGAGATCCTGGTGCCCGTGGTGGCCGCCACCTCCCTGCAGGGACACAGCACCTCTCCATGGTCCCTCCTGTCCTCAGCAGGCCTGGGAGGTGAGGGCCAGAGCAGGACAGGGCCAAAGCCAAGGTAGGAGCCAGCCTGGGAGCTGGGGCAGGAGCTTAGCCACGATGCTCCAGGGTGGTGCTGACCCCGCACGCCCCAGGGACCCTTTGGCCTGAGCTCTTCCCCATGCCATGATGGCTCAGAGTTGCAGCACCCATGGCCACGAGTCCCTCCTTAGAACAGAAACTTTAATTGAAAGGTAACAAAAAAAGAAGTCCCAACACTTCAGGGTCTTTTGGTATGAAAGCCCGAGGTTGGCACCCGCAGAGTCCATGCCCCTGGTCGAGGGGGGCTGCAGGGGTGTCCCCTCTGCTGGGGGGGGGGACAGGCCAGTCCCAGCCCCACACAGGGCTGATCCCCTCTGGGTCAGTCGGGGCCGCTCCCATGGGCCGGAGGGTCCCTGGGGTGGTGCTGCTGTGGTCTCACCGTAAGCTGCTGCTGGCCTGGGAGCTGCCCACCCCTGGGTGCTCTGGGCTGTGCCGGTTCTGCGGAGGAAGGACACACAGATCCCGTGAGAGCTGCTGGGCAGCAGCCCCCCAGGGATACCCAGACTGGGAATCGGTCCCTAGCCATGCCAACCCACCTTCTTTTTCTTCTTCTCTTTCTTCTTCCTTTTCCGCTCCGGATCCTCCTCTTTTTTCTTCTTTTTCTTCTTGTGGTCAGAGTCCGAGGGGGTTTCTGGAGAAGCAGAAAGATGAGCCCAGGCTCTGCCACCACTGGAAGGGAGGAGGGGGTGGCTGTGACAGCCCCTACCTGGAGGCACGGGGTCCTGCGTGCGGCTCTGCTTGTGCTTGTGCTTGTTCTTCTTCTTGGGCGGCTGGATGTGCATCAGCCGGCACTGCTCGGGCAGCTGTGGAGAGAGGAGGCTGGTCAGGTCGCGCCGGGTCCCTCCCAGCCCCCGGCTCCGGGCCCCGGGCTCACCGGGCCGGCGTGCAGGCGGAATCCGGTCAGCATGGCCCCCGTGAGGGGCGTGAAGGAGCTGCCGCAGATGGGCGGCTTCTCGATGAGCGAGCGCAGGCTGCTGCTGTCGTGGGAGCCGGGCAGGTCGATCATGCCGGGCAGGTCGGGGAGGAAGTTGCTGAGCTTCTCCTTCACCTTTTTCCCGCAGAACTTGTTGTAGGCGTGCTCCAGGTTGTAGTGCGTGATCAAGTTGGTGCTGCCCGTCAGCTCCGTGGTGCCTGTGCGGCCGCGGGAGGGGATGGGGAGGGGCGAAGCGCCCCGCTGGTACCTCCCTATCCCCGCCCAGGCCTCGGGACCCCCAGACCCTGCTCCCCACCCCTGTCCAAACCCCGGGACCACCCAGCACCCCCCTGCCCCAGCACCGGGACCCCCAGCCCTATTCCCCATGCCCTGCCCAGGCCCTGGGACCCCCTGCCCTGCCCTGCCCCATCCCGGGACCCCCAGCCCTGCTCTCCACCCCTGCCCAGGCCCTGGGACTCCCCTACCCTGCCCCTCCCAGCACCGGGACCCCCAGACCCCGCTCCCCACCCCCGCCCCGGCCCCGGGACCCTCTGCCCTGCCTTCCCCCACGCCGGGATCCCCGTCCCTGTTCCCAACCCCGAGACACCCCTGACCACCCCCGCCCCAGCACCGGGACCCCCAGACCACCCTCCCCACCCCGGGACCCCCCGCCACCCCTTCCCCACCGGACCGCGTGTTCCTGGCCCCCCCTCCCCCCTCCGCCGCGCGCGCTCATTGGCCCGCCGCGCCGTCAATTCAGGCTTCGGCCGCGCTGATTGGCCGAGCCGGGCACTCGCCCCGCCCCGCCCCGCGGCCCGCCCGTACCTGGCAGCTCCCGCATGAGGTAGAAGGGGCCGGCGGCCGCCTTGCGGGCCGCGTCCTCGCCCGGCGGCGGCG
>JAWWEE010000158.1:9105901-9140174 GCA_035221455.1 Xenops minutus
GTGGGAGAGCACAGAGAGGGGGCTGCTTTTGGGGTAGGAAGGCACCGAGGGGGTCTGCTTTTGGGGTGGGAGAGCACCGAGGGGGTCTGCTTTTGGGGTGGGAGAGCACAGACTGGGGCTGCTTTTGGGGTGGGGGCTGCTTTTGGGGTGGGAAAGGCTGGGGGCTCTCGGTCCTGGGGGCTGCTGGCATCTGCGCCTGCAGGCTGGCGAGGAGGGGATGTGGGGCACCTCCGCTGTGCCCCTGGGCTTTGGGCGAGGGAGCCTGGACAACAAAGCTTCCTCTGATTGTTGGAGAGAGGGGTGGACCTCCTGGAGTGCCTCCCTCTCCAAGGGCTCGGTGCCCGTGCCTTTCCAGAGCTCACGGAGCATTATGTGGGATGTTCTGTCCCCAGTGGGGAGCCCGTGGCAGGGCTGGAGGCTCCTGTCCCCAGACTGTGGCACCCAAGCCCTTGCCCAGGTCCCAGTGGGCTGGAGGGGAGTGTCTGGGTGCATGGAGCCCTGTGGTGGTGTCACCACCCATGGCATCACTGATGCCCCCTCTGTGCTGTGCGGGTTCTTTGGGACTTGACTGCCCAGGTCTTGGTGAGGGATTGAAAACAGGTTTGTCCTCAGCTTTGCAGGGAGCAGGGAAAGCTCAGCACCTCCAGGCCGTGCTCACAGCTCGTGTTTGGGGCTCCCATTTCAGTGCCCTCTCTCTGGGACATGGGCTCAATGGCTGGCTGGCTCCTGCCTTCCATTCCCAGGGCTCGTTCTCCTGTGCTGGTTGGTCTTCAGAGTTGGGACTCTTGCCTTGGGAGTGGGGCACAGTCCTCCAGGTCTGCAGGGAGCCATGTGATGGGAAGAGCCTGGGCAGGGGAATTGTTAGTCTAACTATACGAATACTTAAAATATATATATACACTTAGAATTAGCAGGGCAACCTTCCTGCGTCATCCTGCTCCCAGGATGCTTACCTGTTCCTTACCTGTTGGTGTTTGCTCATCCTCTCTGAACAGCAAAAAAGGCGGTTTTTAAGAAGCTGTTCTCCTTCCACTTGACTGAGCTTGGCCAGACTCTGTGTGTGCAAACTCTGTGTGTCCTTTGCCGTGTGCAGCAGTGCTGGAATCCTGCACGGAGCCTTTCTGGAAGGGGTGGGAGGATGAAAGTGCTCGCTTAGTGGAGCGTGCTGGGCTTGCTTGGGCTGCCATGGAGGAGTGAGCCTCCTCCCTTCCGACGTGGAGGTCAGGGCCTGATCTTTGTGGTCGAGGAGCCCTTGAGGCCATCCCTTCCCTAAAGATGGGCTGGGAGTCAGATGAATGGTCCGACCCAGACCGCAGAGCCAGCGTCTGTCCCTGCATTGCCTCTCATCTCTTCCCTCTTCCAGCCTCTGGCATGGAGATAAGACCTTGGCCCATTGTATCTGCACTGGAGGTGGCTTTAGGACACCCAGAAAATAATAGCATGGCTTGGATCGTGCCTGGAGGGCTGTTGGCTTCTCGAAATAGCTCACCAGTGTCTGTGGCCTTAGGGGAGAGTGCTGGGTAAAGCTCTTGGTTTCTCTTCCCAACAACCCCTCATAACTGTCTCTCATTTACTGCTGGCAAGGACAGAGCCCTTTCCCAAGACTGTGGTGGTGCCGTCTCCAGGGACTTACAGAGCCCTCCTGGCTCTGAAATCCTGGGTCTCTGCAGTGTGGTGGCTGTCCCCTGTCCCTGCCTCGCTGACAGAGGGAAGTGGAACCTGGAGCTGGTTTGGGTCAATAAAAGACAACAGGTGTTGCATGGACGTGATGACAAAACCCAAACCTGGGTGATTCAGGCACTCCTCCGTGTGTGACACTGGGCTTGGCAGGCAGAGGAGGTTGTCCTCTGGCACGGAGCACAGGAATGTGCCTCAGCACAAGGCTGTCGGAAAGGGGTTGGATTTACGGGCTCTCAACCAAAGTCCTCAAGTTCTCTGAGGTGGCCACAACCTTCTCTTTGCTTTTTGTGATCCAAGGAGGCTGTCTGGGGGAGGAAATGGTTTCTTAGAACCAGTTCTTGTGCTGGAAACCCCCAGCAGCAGGCTGATGAGTTCATCCGGCTCCTGCCTGTCTTGTGCTTGTTGCTAATCCACCTTCCTTCCCACCAGGAAAGCTTCTGGTGCTGGTTTGGCACAAGCCTGTCCCTCTGCCCTGTCCAGTGACTGCTGCCTGGGGGGGCATTACCCATGGATTAAAGTGCTCTGCCGTGTTCCTGTGTGCCCTCAGCCTGCTGTGGGGCTCTGGGGTGGCAGTGGGTGCTGTGTCATCCTCCTGTCCCCCTTTCCCCATGGAGGAAGCAACTTTTCCCTGTGAGGAACACTCTTTCCTTATGGTGGCCCATATGAGGAGGGGCAAGATGAGGTGGCTGCTGGGTGTGGGGGCAAACCAGTGACTAAGGAGCACAAGCTGTCAGGGGTGGTGCCAGGAAGGGCCAACCCTTAACCAGGGTGCCTGGCACCTCTGCTTTCATCTGCTCTTCCCAGCCTGGAGACAGCTGCTGGTCAGAGGTTGGCAGAGGGACACCTGACGTGTATGGACCTTGGACTGAGGTGGGAATGACTGGTCTGTGCTGCCCTGCAGGCAGCCTCCACTGGCTCCCACTACCTTTGGGGAGATGGGCTTCCCTGCCAGGGGTTACCAACAGGAGTGGTGGCCCCTTGTGCTGCAGGTCCACGGTGACTTTGCACTGCAGAGCTCTCACCCACTGCCAAAATGCTTGTGCTAGTGTGGGCCTGGGGACAGGAGCCAGGCTGAGCCCTTCACGCCGTGTTGGGTTTGAGTGGTTCTGTGCCCAGATGTTTGTGCTGGTGGGATGGGGGGTTTCTGCTGTGGCAGCACAGCCTGCCCTTTGGCGAGGCAGAAGGTGGGGATGGCTCTATGGTGGGCAGTCTGTGGATGTACAGGTATCCTGGGAGAGGAACAGCCTTGGTGGGGTGCTTGTCCAGGCCGGGTGTGACTGGCTTTCCAGCACAAGCAGGGAAGGGTCCAGTCAAGTTAGGGTAGGGGCTGAGCTCTGGGAACAGGTCTCCTATAGCCTGGCTGGGGTGGTGGTGCTCCAGATACATCTGCAGCTCCAGGGCTGGTACGAGATGGCCCTGGGTGTGCTGGTGTTGGTGGCAGCTGCATGCTGGGCTCATGTGTGTGGGGGCAGGAGCTGTTCCTGTGCCGCCATCCCAGCCCCGGCTGCTTCTGCTGCTCTGGGCGTTGGCCCCAGTCACGGCAAACATTGCTCAAAGTTCACCGGCCGGCCCTCCTGGGCACACCTGAGCTGTGCCTCCCTCTGCTGCATCCCTGAGGGCTGGGCTGTGGGCACTGGGCAGGGGGGAAAGGGAGAGCATGCAGCTGGAGCATGGAGGGGAGGGCAGCTCTCCCTTCACCTCACTCAGCTTTGGCCACTGCAGAAGCACCTCCTGCACAGGAGAGTGGTTACCTGGGGCGAGAGGGCTGGGCTCCCTCTGGGGAGCAAGGTGGCCCCATGTGTGAAAGGTGGATGGCCTCGGAGGAGATGGATGTGGGGAACTGGTTCCCACCCTGTCCAGGAGGAGGAAGGCGTCTCGCTGTCCCCAGCCCATGTGTTTTCCTCTGGCCCCCATGGTGCTGGGGCTGGTCTTTTCCGAGAAGAGCCATCAGCTCTCTCAGCTGCTTCCCAGTGCTCCGGTCCTGGCCCGGGTGGGGAGGGGAGGTGGTGGTGCTGGGCTGTGTGTGCATGTGGGTAGGTGCAGTGGGTGAGAGGGAGTGTGTGGAACTGCAAAGACGAGTTTTTCCGACCTGGAAGGGTGGGTCACCGGGGGTGTTTGCATGCTGCTGGCAGGCCCCTTGCCCAGTGGAGTAACACATTCCTGCGAGCGTGTTGCTGCTTGCAGGGCTGCTGCTTGCCATGCTTGGCTCGGCTGCAGGCAGGCTGGCTCGCCTCGGGGGGAGAGATGTCCCCCTCCTGCTAACTGGGGTCTGAGCAGGAGGGGCTGCAGAGCCCAGGGATGTTTCTGGGAGAAATCCTCTGTGATACGGGGAGCCTGCTTGCTCCAGACTGGCTTTGTGTCCTCCTTCCTCTCTCTCCTTTTTTTTTTCCTCTGCTTTTACCTGCAGGGGGGAGCTTTCCTCCAGAGCACACTGGTGTGGGAAAGGGAGACACCTGCTCTCCACTGATCTCTACCCAGGGTTTGTCTGCAGCAGCTGGCTTGGGTGGAAAACCACTCACTTCCCTTCTCTGTTTGCCTTCCTTCAGCAGTGAGAGGAGCTTCCTTGGGCAGGGCAGGTGGGGATGGGCCTGGGGAGCCATCTCTGGCATCAGCAAAAGCTGTGAGGGGGCTTGTGGCATCCCAGGGATGCCCTGTCCTATCTCTGGGAGCCTTGGCAACCCCACAGAGTGTCAGGGGGCCCAGTGGAGTTGTGCAGGCAAGATGAGGTGTGTGAGAGAGGCTGGAGCGCTGTCTGAGTGGTGCAGATTTTGTGCTGGGATTGTGGTGTTGGTGCTGCCACAGCTCTGCAGGTAGCCAGCCCATCTCCAGGACACGGTAGGCACAGCCAGATCCTCAGGGGGTTAGAAAACAGCACCTTGCACCCTCTGCTAGGAGGATGCTCCCAGCCCTGGACAGGAATGTGATACCATTATGGATGAGGAACCCTCGGGTGTGCTCCCTGGAACAGGCAGGACACTTCCAGCAAGCTGGCCAGACATCTGGTCTCCAGGGTTGGGCCATGCTGACCTCCTGACTGGCACAGCTGGCTGAGGCTGGGCTTGCTGGTGGTGGTGGTGGTGCCCATGCCTGGCATTCCCAGCCTGGTTCCAGCTCGTCTGCATGCGGGCCAGGGGCGGTGGGGAGTGGCCCTTGGCAGGACGTCGTGTTTAGAAGCTCACAGGAAAGGGAAGCCACGATGTCATCTTCCGTCTGACCAGGAAGCGCAGGTTTCCTTCCCCTCGGCTCGCACAGGAGCCTGGGAAGCTGCTCCTCAGGGAGCGGGTTGGAGGAGCAAACAATTGGGAAGGGGGCTGGGGTGGGATGGAGTCCTGCTGTCCCTCTGAGCGTGGCCTGGCTGGTGTCTTGTCTGTCCCTTGGTGCTCCATGTGGGCGCTGGCTCCTGCATGGCCATGGGCACTAAAGGGCTTTGGTGTGCTCTGGGGGGCTTGCTGTCACCCTGCCTCAGTCCCCTTCCCCACCTCCAGCCCTGACGCAGTCCCTGGCTCTTGCCTGATGCTTCTCCAGTGGCTTTGCTTCCTTCCCCCGTTCATCCCTGCTCTTGGCAGGGCCCTTGGAGCCATCTCTGCGCTTGCAATTAGAGAGCCGGGCACCTGATGAGGTCATGCCGAGCAGAGCTGGGGTGTTGAGCCCAGCCCAGCATGGTTTGTGCTGTGACTCAGCCCGTGGCCGCCCTACCTGCTGGGGGAGTCTGGGCTGGCTGGGCCGAGGAGGGGGCAGGGGGACCCCCACTCCTCCTGGAGTGGCTTGGCTTAATCTTGGTGATTCCCTCCTGGCTGCTCCCTCACCAAATGCTGCTCCTTCACGTGTTTGCTCTGCCTGCAGAGGGGAGAGGAGTGTGTCTGGCCTGGCAGAGCAAAGGGGGTGCCCTGTCTGCCTCGGAGGGTCCCCCTTGGGTGAGGAGACCCCAATGTGGGGTTCCTGGAATGGGTGGGGGGCGCTGGGCTCCTGCCCTTCTCCCCGTTCCTGGCCACGGGTCCTTGGTGACTTGTTCTTGCAGGAAGGTGGATAGTGCTGAGCCCAGGGATGCTGCTGGTGGTGGGATGGGAAATGATCTCAGGTGGCTTCCTTGGGAAGAGGGCTGTGGGGAGGGCTGTGTGACACAAATCCATGTGTCTGGGTGCTGGTGCTTGTGCCCATGGCCTGGTGAAAGGAGGCTTCCCCTAATCCTGCTGGGCATGCTGGCCACTGGGCTGCAGCCAGCAGCACATGTGGGCCCTGGAGGAGCTTGTGTGCTCCTGGCATGGGGATCCGGAGCAGTTTCCCTCGTCTGCCATGCCCTGGGCTCAGGGAAGCAGCTCCTGCAGGGCTGCAGGATCTCCCTGAGGGGGACTTTGCTCCCTGGACTCTGCCAGCACAGCCCTTATCTCTGTAGCACTGGGCTGTGTTTGTTTTCCCTTCGGGAGAGAGGCAGCTGAATGGGAAAGTCGAGCCTGGCAGAGGGTGGGGGGCCGGGTGAAGGGCAGGGACACTGTCGTGGCTGGAGCCAGGGGGGCCACATTGACCTTCAGCCCAGCACCGGGGTGCAGCGAGCCCACGTGTGCCCCATGGAGGTGGGTGCTGCTCCCTGGGCATAGCAAGGAGCCCTGGGGGCTGCCCTGCCATGGCCCCGCTTCACCTGGGGGGCTGCCGTGTCCCCCCACCGTGGTGAAGCAGGAGCCCGCTGGCTGCTGGAGCGTGGCCTGCCCCGGGAATGCTCTGGCCCCATTCCCGGAATCCGGCGCTGGGTGTTTGTTTGCTGCTGCTGCCCCCGAGGTCTGGTGCTACCGTGACAGGAAGCGGGGACGCCGGGCTGGGGATGTGCCTGTGAAATCCCTTTGTCCCCGCAGAGCGCTCAGCTGCGAATTCCCACAGCGAGGAGAGAGCCGCCTTTGTGCTGCTGCTGCTGGTGCTGCTGGTGCTGCTGCAGGGCTCCCGACATGTGAATCCTCTGGGCCCCGGCAGTGTGAGCCATGGGGCTGGTGCTCAGGGGTGGCAGGGACCCTGGGCTGCTGTCCCCAGGGTGGGGGACCCACGGGCAGTGGGGCTGCTGGAGCATCCGATGCGGTCAGTGGAATGCAGCGGGATGCTGCTGGCAGGGGGGATCCAGCCCTGTGGCTGTGGGTGGGCAGTCCCTGCCCGGAGCTCCGTGGTTTGGCTGCCCTCCTGCAGTCCTCTCCTCCCCAAAAGTGCTGGGGGAAGCTCATCTCCCTTCCTCATCTCCCTTCCCCTTGTCATGGTGCTGGTGCAGAGGGTCAGCAGCTTTCTGGCTTGCCTGGAGGTCTTGCCCTGCACCCACCGGGAGGGAAGGAGCTCCTTGGAGAGGGGCAGGTGGCCCCTGGCGTTCCTGGGAGGACAGCTGCCCCACCGCAGGATTGCTGGAATACCAGCAGAACAATCCCGGCTCCCCGTGGCTGACCCTGCCCCGCTCCGTTCTCAGCTGCCTCGCTCTTCACCCTGCTGGGATGGCCAGCAGGGCTGGCCTGGTGACCTCATCCTGGCCAGAGACGGATCCCTTCCTGGGGGGATTGCCCACTGTGTTTCACAACCATCAGCTGTGTCCAGACCTGTCCTGTGGAGTCTCCATTCCCGGCCCCCCTGCCCTCGCCAGGGGAGAGACCCACACTCCTGCTTCCTCCCTCCAGCCCCACCCTGCCCTTATCGCTGCTCCCTCCTCATCCTGCTCCCTGGCTCCCAGCCTGCTCCCTTATAAGGTGCGATCTGCGTCCCGGCTTGCATCTCCAGGTGACTCCCCTCTCCGGAGGGAGGCTTTCCCAACCCACCCCAGCTACGTGGCCTTGGTCCCTGGTGCTGGGGGTGGCAGGTGAGGTAGGGCAGGTGGCGATCCCGCTGCCAGCCCAACCAGTTGGGTGTGATGGGCGGAGGAGAACGGCTCCCTGCCTGTTCCCTGCCCACGGTGGCCGCTCCTGGGTGTTCACCCACCAGGCTCCTGCCGGGCTGGGTGCCTGGGGCACGGCTCCCCCCACCAGGGAAGGTGTGGCTGGGCTGGGGCAGGCAGGTGCCCAAGGCGGTGTCCGACAGGCTGCTGGAGCAGCCCTTTTCCACCCAGGGAGGGTGGCTGGCCACCTGCCAGCCTGCCCAAAGTCCACTGTGCCTGTGCTCTGTGACCTGCCAGCAGGAAGAGCCCTCCCAGTGGCCAGGGAGGCAGCTGGAGCACAGGGGAGGAGGTGGGAAAACCTCTCCCCTGGAGTGGGATCTGGCAGGGCCAGGGCAGGCTGGGGAGTGGGAATAAGGTGCCTTGCAGAGCCTGGCAGTAAGGATGTGTCAGTGTGCATGGGGGTCCCTCATGGGTGGGCTGCTCTGCAGAGGGGGCTGTGGGCACCTTCCTGCCCCTGGGGGTGGGAGAGAAACAGTCAAAACCCTCCATCACCCACGCAGGGATATGAGGTTTACTGCCTACACCATCAATTGTCCTGGTCCCCCTGTGCCCTGAGCTGGACACAGAATTGGGTGAGATGGGGTGAGCCCATGTCTGCTGCCTAGGGTAGGCTGAGGTCTAAGGGCTGATATTTGAGCCTGGACCCTGCGCTTGGGGTGGGGAAGGATGCCAAAAATGCCAGTTCATTTATTTTTCAGGTAATTGAGACTGACCAGAAGCCTGTGGTGAATTAGCAGGGCCGTGAGCCTGTGCAGGGCAAGTGCACTGCAAGCGTTCAGACAATTGCAGGCTTGAATTATTGATGGAGTCTCTGTTTTTCCTAAGTGCATCATGATAGGCAACTGGAACCGGGAGAATTTGCTGCTTCCTCTCTCTTGAGGACAGGGATCTAGTACTGAGAGCTTTTGGAGAGCGGGCAGCCAGCTGGCTCTTCTCAGCCCCTCAGACTGAGAGAGAAGGGCCAGTTTTAGGAGCGGTGTTGCCATTTTTCTTGTTGGTGCTGGGGACTGTGTTGGAGCAGGAGCAAGTTCTTCGGGCAGTGCATCCCTCCTTGTCAGCCTGGCAGCCCGGGGTGAGGGGCTGGGTCCATCCCGGCTCTGATGGAGCTGGAGGAAAAGGGCTGCTTTACTTGTGTCTCACAGCATGGGGGGCTGCCAGGAGTGTCCAGCCGTGGTGACAAACCTTGCCATGTGCTGAACAGGTGCCTGGGGGACACAAACAAGCAGTAGAGCTGCGGGGAGGGCTGGTGCAGCTCTGTCCCCCCTCCCTGGTGACAGCAGGACGATGGGACTGAGCACCTGGTGTGTCCCTTGGCAGGGAGCTGCGTCAGGGCTGATGTGGCAGAGGCGATTCTGGCTTTGTAGGTACTTGGGTTGAACTTTGCCCAGAGTATTCCCTGCTGAGGCCATGGCCTTGGCCCCAGGGTTCCCAGGAGCATTGGGTGACAGCTCTCTGGGGACTTGGGGCATGGAGCAGGGTGAGAGCAGTTGGTTGGAAGGACCCAAGCAGAGGGCTGTGTGCTGGAGATCCATCACCCACCCGCTGCAGCGGTGCTGCCTGCCAGCCCTCCTGCCTGAGTCTTATCCGTCGGATCTTGTCCATTCTCCCTGGCTTGTGGAGTACAGTTCCCCATCTGCCGGCTCGGTCTGGGCCCCCGGGGTTAATCTTTCCGTGGCTGACTCCAGGGAAGCACTCCTGGTGGGGAGCCTTCGAGGCCTGGACTCCATCCTCTGGCAGAAGAGGGTGCAGGTGAACTTTAGGTGGGTATGTCTGTGGTTTGGCTGTGGAAACTTATTTTTCCAGGCAAAGGATTTGTTCTGTGGGAAGGCAGTTCCCCTAGAAAAGCTGGGGCAAGGGGTTTTAGAAGAATATCTCATATCAAAGCAGCCCCCAGTGGGAAGAGCTCTGGAGTGCTCAGGGTTTAGGATGCCTGTTGTGGTATTACCAAGCATTTAATCCATCTGGGAAGATCATGGTGGGTCCCTCAGAGGGAAGCCCTGTGCACACAGGTGGACTGGAAGCTGCCTCCTGGCCCAACAAGAAGGCTCTGCTTCCAAGGCTCCACATGGGTGACATCTCTCCAGTGGACCCGCTCTGGCTTTGGGACCTCTGGGCACAGCACAGCATGGGGTTGATACCAGGGAGTTTGGAGATAAGGCCAGGGGGATTTGGATATCAAACTTTTGGGTTCAGTGCATTGGTCTCTGGGGTCCACTCTTAGCTGAGGAGGGAACAGAAGGGAGTTCTGCCCCTGGGGCAGGAGCTGCTCGGGGTGTGCTTTGTCTTTAGGCTTTTTGGTTTGTCTTGAACTGAGCCAGCCGAAATATTTTTGGCTTGCTGGGGTTTTTAAGTAACGGGTGTGTCAGCAAGTGCCTCTCTCATGATGAAAAGGCTTTCATGAGCCATCCTCAGAGCCGGTCAGGGTCTGGCTCTGGAAGAATGCTCTGTAGCTGGATCTTCAGAGGCTGGTGGGGAGGAGGGGGGAATGGGTGCAAAACGATCCCTGGAATTTCACCCTTGCGGGTTCCGGCGTACTTGACTTTGCACTGTCATGAGCAGCTCACTCGCTGGCTGGCGTAGCTGAGGCTCTTCCCTTCCTGTCCCACTCTTGTCCTCCCTGTCTTGCAACAAAAATGACCGACAAGTGCGTGCCCCAAACTGGCATCGGGACGTGGTGAGTGGCTGTGCCGTGCCCAGGAAGCCCCCGTCCCTGAGTTCTGGGCTATGAGGCACCAGGAGGGATGTGGGGCAGATTCCTCCCAGCTGGAAGGGTGTAGGGCTGAGTCTGGGGTTTGTGTGCCAGCCAGGATGGCGCTGGCTGTGTCTGCGGTGACAGCGCTCACTGACCTCTCTGGACCTGGCACTGCCTCCCCATAATTATGTCTTTAATCCCAGATCGATCAAGGCAGCGGCTGGAACAAGGGCGGAGGGAACGAGGGTCGTGTGTCCTGGTGGCAAAGGAAGGCTGGGAGAGACCCTGTTCTGCTGGCACCTCTTGCCCATCATGGAGCTGTGCCCAGTGCTCGGGGCAGGAGTGACAACCGTGTGGGCAGGACAAACCCAGACACTCAGAGTTGTAGCCCTTCTGCTTGACATGACCTGGTCCCGCTGGGAGACCCCCAGGTGGCCCCTCCTGAGCTCCCACTGGTCTGTCAGCCATGGGGTCACCTAGACTGGGAGCACAGTCAGCCCCCCTTTTGGCTGCCCTGGTGGCACAGACCCCCCAAAATCCCTTCGTCTGCCTTCTCTCCCTAAACCTTTGTGCTGTGACCTGGTGGCCCAGAGAGGAAGGGGGGCCAGTGTGTGTCCCCACACCTCCTCCTGCCAGGGCTGCAGGGACGTCTGGGGGCACGAGGGAACAGGAGGGCTGGAGGGTGCGGGACCTGTCCCGTTCCTTCCCCTGCTGTTGTGTTTACTCCCTGTGGAAGGGACGGGAAGGAAGCAGCCCTGCGGCTGCTTTGGCCCCTTATCTGGGGCCCTAACAGCCCTGCGAGTTTCATTGTTAGTGTCCACATTTCCCAGCCCTGTTCCCAGGGAATGTGCAGAGCTGGGGACCCGGGGCTGGGGAGGCCTTGGTGGCTGTGTGGACCCTGCCTGGCAGCCCCACGGGTCTGCTGGGGATCCCATCTCTCCTCTCCGTGCTTGCCCACAGAGCCAGACCCTGCTGGTCCATGCCTGCTGCTCTGTACTGAGGCCACTCACAAACAAGTGTGAGCCTGTTCACGAGAGCAGGGGCTCAGCCAAGTCCCTCCTTGAAGTCAGGGTGCTGCCTCTGTTCTCTGCACCCCAAAAATCTGCCTCTTCTCTGTTGGGATGGTTGAGGGCAGGCTGGGGAGCACAGCTCCCTGGGCAAGGCCATGTTGTGGAGAGTCCCTTCTTCATAGGGATTTATTCCTCATTTTTAAAGGGCTCGCTGAAATACCACTCTGGAAATGAATCCCAACAAGCCAGTGGGGCTTCTGGATGGGGATTTGAATGCTGCAGTTGCACAGGGGATCTGGGTGGTAGGGCCACCCCTTGTCCTGCTGGAGAAGACTGGAATGTGGCAAGGAGCTGCTCCCCATCCTTGGGGAGCCACAACAGCCTCCTGGCAGCCAGTGTCTGTGGCAGGAACATCCAGGAGCGCTGGAACACAGAAGATCTGTGTCCCTGCCTGAAGTGGGTGGGAGCCCACCAGAGATGGGGAGTGTGTGACTCAGGAGTGAGAGCTGGGATGTGTCAGCACTGTTCTGGGATGCACCAAGCCTCTCCTTTGGAGAATCTTGCAAATCCGTGGGGCAGGTGAGCTGAGGGGTCAGAGCAGTCCCTGCATTTCCATACAAGGCTCGGGGAGTCAATCTGTTGAAAAAGCCTCAGGGTGTACCTGTTGCAAGGTGGGAGGGGTGGAAAGCTGCGTGCGTGAGCCAGGAGTCATGTCTGGGAGCCTCTGAAAGCTTGCTGAGGCTCCTGAGCCAGGGCAGTGGGCTGCGTCCTTCCTGGGGTGCAGACAGGCCAGAGAGCATCGCAGCCCACGCAGGGCTGGGGTTTTTTATTGATGGATTTGTTGTCGATGAAGGCAGATGACAGGGTGGTGGTGACTGCATGCTGGAATGTGCACTTGGGAAACATCCACCCTGCGCCGCTGGGCTCCGTGGTGGTGGCAGTGCCACCAGGGCTGCCTGTGTCCAAGGGAGGCTTTGGGGGGCAGAGCCACAGGAGCAGTGGGGAAGGCATTTCAGGAAGGGTTTGATCCGGGTACACTTGAGATAAAAAGACCAGAAAGCAACCTGTTCTGAGCTGCTGTACCACCAGCATGTGCTGCAGGCAGGCTCTGGAGGGGCGAGGGGCTGCAGGAGGTGGGTGGGAGTTGGGGGGGATGCTTCCAGCAGGAGATCTCGGGCGGGTGGCACCAGGGAGTGGGCAGAGCTGATGCTGGAGACCGTGGGAAAGCAGTCTCTGTGCCGGCTGCCTGGCTGGAGCGAGTCCCCACACGCCTGCCATGACTTGCAGGGGTTTGGGAAAACCTCTTGGGCTTGCAGGGACTCGGCCGGGCTGTGCAGGGGGGGCGGGGGGCTGAGCCCCAGCCGCTCCTCTCTGCCTCTGCCCTTCCTCCCATCGCTGGGAACAGTCAGTGGTGCTGGGGTCTCCATGGAGCTGTGGGAGCAGACCCAAGTTTGCCACCCCACCAGCCATTCCAGACACTGCTCCGTCCCTCGCAGGGGAGGGGGTGGAGGGAGGCGCCCACGTCCCGGTTCTGTGCTCACCCTACCTTCTGTTTGGGGTTCCCACGTGTGATTTTTTGACCTGCTCCTGCTGTCCCTGCAGCTCTCTCCCCTCCTGCTTCCTCACTGTGGTGGCTGGGCTGTTTCTCCCATGACTCTCTGCGTCTAGACCTGGCTGTCCCGTGCCTTTACCAAATCAAACCTGAACTTCCTCCTCTGACAGGTCTGTATGCAAGAATATTGCCTTTCTCTGCTAAAATGTTGATTGTGGCTCACTTGCTGTTCTCCTTTGGGGAAGGGGTGTTGGAGTGGTCCAGGCCAATGCCTGTTCCTATGTCTGTGGGCTGAGAACCCCCTGGGGGGCTGCAGCCTGGAGGGTGGTGAGTTTTGGCAGCTGTCACAGCGGCTCATGGAGTCCCCTTTAGGGGGATCCCATCCCATTTCATCCCCTTTCTGGGTAGGAAGGAGATGTGGAGCCAGGGCTGTCCCCCCACCTCTTATCATACTTGGGAGAGGAGGGACCAGATAAGTGACACAGCCCTCCCCCTCTGCCCTTCCTTAGAGGAAACAGTGGGATGTGGGTCACTTCTTACTCTTTGGGAGTGTCCCCTGCCCTTCCCCAGGGATATGCCCCTCCTGCACTCTGCCTGCAGCTTTTCCTTGCCTGTGAGGTTTTCCCACAGGGTACCTTGTGGGAAGAAGGAACCCCTCAGCCCACAGCATCTCTTCTGAACCCAACTCAGCCCCAGCTGTTAGGTGTGCTGGGGTGACCTTCTGTCCCCACTGGGTCGCTTTTCCAAGCTTAAATGCTGGGGCATTAAGTTTGCATTTGAGTCATGGGTGCAATTTGCATCTGCATCTGGGGCTGTGCTTCTCCAGAACCCTCTTGCCAAGCTCTCTGGTGATGGGTGGGAGTTGGTGTTAATGCCATAAGATTTTAGTTTATTTTTCTTGTTCTGAGAATCTGTCTTAACGAAATCAGTCTCTTCTGACCGCTCTTCTCTTTCCTCCTTTCCTCCCCCGAATCACATGCAGTGGAGAGAGGGGCTCCTGCCCTTCTGGGTCACTTTTCCTCCCCTCACCTTGACACCAAGCCGCCTCCGCCCGTGCCTCCCCGTGCCCCCCGCCCTGCCCACCCTGGGCACCCGTCACCCATGGACGACTCGGAAGTGGAGTCGACCGCCAGCATCCTTGCCTCTGTCAAGGAGCAGGAGGCACAGTTCGAGAAGCTGACCCGGGCCCTGGAGGAGGAACGGCGCCATGTCTCAGCCCAGCTGGAGCGAGTCCGGGTCTCCCCGCAGGATGCCAGCCCGGGCTTGGCCAACGGCACGCTCACCCGGCGGCACCAGGTAAAACACCCCCTCGCCAGAGGTGGGTGCAGGGGCTCCTGCAGCCCCCGGCCGTGTCAATCCTGCCTCGGAGGGGGCAGCTGCCTCCCTTTGGCCCTCCTTGCATACGGGAGGGCTCGGCTGGTCTCGTGATGCTGGTGTACCACAGTCGATCTGGGGGTGTGCAGACCTCCTTCAGCAGCCAGAGCCTTCTGCAGAGGAGGTGCCAGCCCGGAGGGTGTTGCTGCCAGGTGGGCTCTGGTCTGGTTTCGTGAAGATCAGAGGTTGGCTGTGCTCAGTTCCTGGGCATTTCTGCTCCCCATCCTGCTGGGCTGCTTGGAGGGCAGACCAAATGGGGAGGCTGGGGTTTGCTGTGGGGGAGAGTGTGTGTCTCCCTCTGTGTGACGATGGTCAAGTCTCCGGAGTCTTGGTCTGTCCCCACTTGGCCAACCCAGGGCTTGGAGAAATCTTCCCTGCAGGGCTGGAAATGTGTTTTCATCTGCCTTGGCTTGAGGTCTCTCCTGTTCTCACTGTCTCAGGCTCCGTCTTGGAGAGCTGGTGTAGGGCTGGTGTGTGGTGTTGTGCAGGAGGCAGGTGTCTTTCTGGCTGTGAACGGTGGTGGTGCCAGGAGAGCCGTGTGGGGCAGGGCAGGGTGGACAGAGGAAAGAGGAGTGCAAGTGTCAAAACAGCAGCACCCTGTGATCGGCTGCTGAGCACCCACAGGATTCCCTCTGGCCCTCGGGGGGGCCTCTGAGATGTCACTGGTGGCTCCTGCATCAGAACATGTGGAAGGTCTCCAGGGCCCTGCTGGGGAGCAGGGAAGAGTCATGGCCATTCTGTCAGGAGCGTGTGGGCACCGTGGGAGAACTGAGATGTCTGGAGGGGGCTGAATGGCATTCCCTCCAGCTCTTCCCCAGGTTGGCATGGGAGCAGTTTGCTGCACATGGCACAGACCCCTGAGGAGTGTGTTCCCTCCGGGGAATTCATGTGGGGTGCATGGTGGGTATGTCTGTCAGGTGTGGGAGCTGGGCTGCTCGGGGCCCAGAAGGGAAGCAGGGATGGATATTTGGGAGATCAGTCTAGTGACAGGCCTGCTGCCCTGCTGTGTTTCAGAACGGACGTTTCCTGGGCGATGCTGACCTGGAAAGGCAGAAATACTCAGATCTGAAGCTCAACGGGCCACAGGTAAGGGGGGCTCAGCCCTCTGGCTGTGGGCAGCCTGCCTGCTGGGGGAGAATGCAGAACAGTGTTCCACTGTCCCCCTTCCAGCTAGGAGAGGGAAGTTTGTGCTT
Source organism: Xenops minutus (assembly GCA_035221455.1). NCBI lineage: Eukaryota > Metazoa > Chordata > Aves > Passeriformes > Furnariidae > Xenops > Xenops minutus. Next base: position 9,121,299 of record JAWWEE010000158.1, read on the forward strand.
CTGATGTGGCCACCCTGGCTTGAAGGGCTTTGGGTGTGGGGTTGCTGGTACCTCCTTCCAAGAGGATGTCACAGCTCCCTGTGAGGAGAGAGCTCTTGTCCAGCAGACTCCAGGTTGGTGATGGGGCCTCACTGCCTGTTGTTTTCTCCCCTCAGGACCACAGCCACCTCTTGTACAGCACAATCCCCAGGATGCAGGACCCGGGCCAGATCGTGGAGGAGACGTACACCATGGAGGAGGACCCAGAAGGGGCCATGTCAGTCGTGTCTGTGGAGACTTCAGATGATGGGACAACCCGGCGTACTGAGACCACGGTACGGGCCTGGGGAGGGCATGGAGGGACAGGGCATGGTTGGGCAACCTGATGGCTGGGGTGCTGCAGCCGTGATGTCTGCCAGTCTGCTGTGTGCCACAAGCTGAAACAGGGTGTGAAATGTACCTGAGGTAAAGTGCTGGGCTGGCAGGGTAAGGAATCTGGGGACGCAGGGGTGTGGTGGGTTTCCTGATGGGAGCCTGTGTGTCACCCCCTCCAGGTGAAGAAAGTGGTGAAGACTGTGACCACCCGGACAGTGCAGCAGGTGCCTATGGGGCCTGATGGGCTCCCTTTGGAAACCTCCCCCGTCACCAGCAACTACGTGCAGACCATGGACAGGAACTTCCGCAAGAACAGCAATGGGGGCCCTGGCAGCTACCTGAGCCAGGCGGGCACAGCCACCCTGCCCCGCAACTACCACTACCCCGACGGCTACAGCCGCCCCTACGAGGACGGCTACCCTGGCAGCGACCACAGCTATGGCAGCCTGTCCCGTGTCACCCGCATCGACGAGCGCTACCGTCCCTCCATGGACACCTACCGCGCCCCCAGCCGCCAGGACATCTACGGCCCCCAGCCCCAGGTGCGTGTTGGGGGCAGCAACATGGACCTCAACCATTTCCACCCCGAGCCGTACGGCTTGGAGGATGACCAGCGCAGCGTGGGCTTCGAGGATGTGGACTACGGGCTCATGTCTGACTACGGCACGGCCAGGAGGGCAGGGACCCCGTCGGATGCTCGGCGGCGGCTCAGGTAGGTTGGCAGGAGGCTCCGGGGTTGGGAGAGTGCTGTGCAGGGTCCCTTGAACTTCAGCCTCCTTGGAGGAAGGAGGATGGTGGACACAATACTGCGAGCTGAGTCACAGGCAGCTCGTGCAGGAGAAAGCTTGCATCCGTTTTTAATTGTCTGCTTAATTGGTGGTTAAACCTGGGTGCTAATTGAGCCTGTCCTCCTGCAGCGGGGAGTTCCACTGGGCAGCTGGATGTAGCTCCAGGCCGTTCCCTCTGTGCCACCTGGCTGGTCTGTCTGTGCTCCAGCCTGGCGTATCCCACTGGGATCAGTGGCCGTGCAGGTTGCAGCAGCCACATGATCGTGTTCTCCTCGATCCAAGAGCAGCCCCGGGGAGGGGAGCTGAGCCCAGGATGGGGTGAGCAGGGCCCAGCCCCATGGTGCCCCAGGAGGGTTCCTGGTTCCTGCACAGCCCGACCCTGCTGCAGGGCAGGGTGGGAGAAGCTGCTCAACCTGTTTGGCAGCAGCAGCAGCTACTCCCTCTTGTGTGTCTGTAGCAATGGTCGATCCTCCAGACTGGCTGCAGAGCACCTGCCCTGCCAGGCTGTGCAGTCCTTGGGGTCTGGAGCAGGGTCCTGGTGGTCCTTCCTGCCCTGCCAAACACCTGGGATGGTACCTGCCTGAGGCCATGGCTCCTGTCCACTGCTCTCCTGTGCCAGCTGTCCCCTGTGGAAGCACTGCTCCCTGCTGTGCTCCTGGCCAGGCTGTCAGGCAGGGTTTGGGCAGGTGTTGGGCCACGGTTCCAGGGGTGGTAAGGTAGGAGAGGAGTGAGGGGCTGATCCAGGGTCCTGGAGATAGGGAGGGGACAGTCTCAGCAAGCTGGGATGGATGTGAACCTCCTGAGTGCCCCAGGGTGGGCCCAGGTAGGGCAGGTAGAGCTCAGCACAAGCTGCCTGAGCTCCTGGGACATAAACCAGAGGCAACCTGGGGGAGAGGATGCTCTTGCCATCTCCTGCAAAGATCTTCTCAATCCAGGCATGAACTGTAAATCTACAGTAGCTCCTGGCTGCTGGAGGGACTGAAGGAGCAGCTTTGTCTGTCCTTGTGGCTGGTGCCAGCACAAGTGCTGTCGGGCTGTGCTGAACCAGTCGGGGCAGTTGCTCACCCAGATGGATTTCCCCGTCCGCCTTGCTTTGTGCAGTTTGTGCCGGCTGGAGGAGGGCAGGCAGGGCTGCTCCAGCCCTCTGCCTTCTCAGGCAGCCTGGAAGAGGCTAGCTTTGGCAGTTCTGAGCACATAGGCATCACATCTCGCCCCTCAGTGAGCATCTTGGGCAGAATGGATTGCACAGATGTGTCCAACCGCTGGATGCTTTGCCAGACAGAGGCTCTGGCTTGTGAACCTTCCCTGACCTGTGCCCTGCCCAGCACTGGGGGCCTGAGCCCTCCCTGGGTGGCCTTTGAGACCACAAGCCCTCTCTGCTGGGCTGGAAGGTGTCTGTGCTCCTGCCCCTCGAGGTGCTAGAGGAGGGGAATTACAGGAGCCAAGTGTAGGAGCTGCAGCCAGATGGGAGACTGGAGGACGTGGGTCACACAGAGAGAGAAGGTCCCACTCCCGGTTGGAGATGTCAGCTTGTCCTGCAGGGGCAGTGCAGGGTATGAAGGATGGGTTGGTGGGCCCCTGAGCCACTCTCCCTCCCCGGCAGAGCGATAAAGATCACAGCAATCTGTGGAATCCAGGCGCTGTTGAGCTTGGCTTGTCCCCCACCTTCTCAGTTACCATCCGCACTTGCTGCCCGGCTCGCAGGAATGGGAACAGGGAGAGCAGCGTTCCCCCTGCCTCGGAGATGTTTGTCTTGAGCAGGGGCCTGGCTGTTAATTACTTCCTTCGGGAAGGCAGCTCGCCAGGCACGTGGGAGCTGAAGGAGCACCCTGAGCCGAGGGACACCGTGCGTGCTGGCTGCCATCGGCCACAGAGAGCACCAGCCCCTGCTCTGGGGCTCTTCCCAGAGCTCCCTCTCTGCCAGGTAGATGTGCCCCAATCTTCCCTAGGGGGCAGGGTGGGATCCAGCACTGAGACCCTCGTGGTGGGACAGGAGCTCCCATTAGGGGAGTGAGTCTTGGCATGGGAGCAGGATCGGCTGCCGGCTGTGTTGGCAAGTGTCAGTGGCTCGCAGGCAGTGCTGGCACATGGCTGTGTCTGGTGGCTTTGGCAAGTTCTGTACACCGGCTGTAGGTAGGGAAGTGGTGACAGGAGCAGGACCTGCCACCGTCCTTGGCAGTCCTTTCTCTGCCTGTGCCTGATCCGGGAGCTTGGGAGGTGGTTGAGCAGCCCCTGGGGGAGGTGTGAGCTGGAGGGTGGGAACCTCTCCTTGGGTCTTGTTGGAGTGTCCTCAGTGCCCTGGCACTGCAGGGGTAAGAGTCGTCCCCTCCCATCCCCCTCTGCTGGAAATCACTGGATTCCTCTGCCTGGGTGGGGGAAGGATTATATTGCCAGTGAGTGCAGAAACGGGGGGAATCTGGGATTTTGTGAGGTGTATGTTCTGGGAGTGTTCAATGACACTTTGGCATGTGGGGCAGTACTTGCACTTTGAGCTTCCATGTGCTTTTTGGGGCTCGTTCCCAGTGCTCCCAGTCTGAGGGTGCAGTTGCTCCTGGCCAGGGCAAGGGTGTGGGACCATGGCTCTTCCCTGGGCCTGCACCACGAGCCATGAGGTTGATCCCTGGAGCCCAGGTGTCTCTTGCTTGTCCCTGGGGCAGTAGCACCCCTTGCCGACAGGGCTGGCTCCTGCCTGTGCCCTGGGACTGTCTCCTGCCTCCACAGGGGTCAGAGACCAGGATCCAGCTTCATCTCTTCTGGTGGATTGGAGGGGATGAAGGGAGGGTTGGAGGAAAAGGTGATGAAAAGGCTTTGGAAATGTCTTCCTCCTTCAGTCCTGGATCAGAGCTGAAGGTCTGCCTGCAAACAATTCCTTCTGCCCCTGACTGTAGGAGATAAGATGGAAAACTTGATGGGGAAGAGAAGTGAATCCACCACTAACCAGCTGATGTAAAAGTGATTGATGTAGGACCTACATATAAAAATGGAATCTGCAAAGTAGGTTGAAAATGTGAAAGGGAAAATACAAGAACTCAACAGGGAAAATACAAGAACTCAACAGCTTAGATAAGGAAACAAGAAGGAATTATGGTCTGAGGGGACAGAACTTATTCTGAGGAACGGGTCTAATTCCAGAGGATTGGCATGAATTGATGTAGGAACAAATCCTTCATGGCTGTCAGGGGGATAAGCAAGGAGCTTACAGGGAGCTCCAACAAAGTCTGTGTTTGTGCTGATGCCTGCTGCCCTCTCTCCTAGGAGTTATGAAGACATGCTGGTGGACGAAGTGGCCCCGGACCGGTACTACTGGGCGCCGCTGGCCCAGCACGAGCGGGGCAGCCTGGCCAGCCTGGACAGCCTGCGGAAGGGAGGTCCAGCCCCAGGGAACTGGCGCCAGCCGGAGCTGCCAGAGGTGATAGCCATGCTGAGCTTCCGGCTGGATGCCGTCAAGTCCAACGCGGCCGCCTACCTGCAGCACCTGTGCTACCGCAACGACAAGGTGAAGACGGAGGTGCGCCGGCTCAAGGGCATCCCCGTGCTCGTGGGGCTGCTGGACCACCCCAAGAAGGAGGTGCACTACGGCGCCTGCGGGGCCCTCAAGAACATCTCCTTCGGCAAGGACCAGGACAACAAGATCGCCATCAAGAACTGCGACGGGGTGCCCGCGCTGGTGCGCCTGCTGCGGAAGGCTCATGACATGGACCTCACGGAGGTCATCACAGGTGAGGGCTCTGGGGAGGGGAGGGTGGGCTGAGCCCGTGGGTGAGGTCTGTGGTTGGGCTCTGAGTGCTCACCTGGGGCTTGTGGCATTGCAGGGACACTGTGGAACCTGTCCTCGCACGACTCCATCAAGATGGCCATCGTGGATCATGCACTACACGCCCTGACTGACGAGGTGGTCATTCCCCGCTCCGGCTGGGAGCGGGAGCCCAATGAGGACTCCAAACCCCGCCACATCGAGTGGGAGTCGGTGCTCACCAACACCGCTGGCTGCCTTAGGTATGGGAGAGCACCGGCCTGGCTGTGGGCTGCAATGCTCCTTCCTGGCTGTTCCTGGCACTGCCAGAGCTCTGTGGAGTGAGTAGCCTCTCTCCTAAGGCGGCTACTGGTGATGTAGACTTTGATTCTGGAGAAGTTTCCCACACTGAGGGGGAGTTACGAGAGCTGTTTTCTCTCTTGAGCTCTGCGGGATGTGGGCTGCCCTTTGCCTGCCCTCAGCTGTCCTTCCCATGATGGTTCTCTCCTGCCTGCCAGGAACGTGAGCTCCGAGCGGAGTGAGGCCCGTCGGAAGCTGCGGGAATGTGATGGGCTGGTGGATGCTCTGATCTACATCGTGCAGTCTGAGATCGGCCAGAAGGACTCGGACAGCAAGGTACCACAGCAGGGCTGGTGTTGGGGAAGGGAGAGCCTGTGTGGGGTGTACCTGGCACTGTTGGACCAGTCCAGCACTCAGCCTGCAGTCTGGGGTAGGAATGTTGGCCCCCCAGCAGGGGTCTGGTTGTGTCACTCCTCCCCACACCGCTGTCCCCTGGCTCAGGGCTCTGCCTGATCTGCCAGGATGAGGTGTTGGCTTGAATCTTCCTTGAGCCTTTCCTTGGAACTTTCATGATTATGTCAGAGAGGTTTTTGACCCACAGCACTGGTCATGCCAGCTTTGGGGTGGGGTGTGTTTCATCCATATGGGATGAAGCTGCACATCCTCCTAGTTCCAGCTCAGATGCACTGGGGTGGGCCCTTGTTTGGAGTCTTAGGGTGCTGCTCCCCGTCAGACACTCTGGTTCTCTCCCCAGCTGGTGGAGAACTGTGTGTGCCTGCTGAGAAACTTGTCCTACCAAGTCCACCGGGAGATCCCCCACGCTGAGCGCTACCAGGAGACTCCCCTGGCCCCTGCCAACAATGCCGGGCCCCACGCTGCGAGCTGCTTCGGTGCCAAGAAGGGCAAAGGTTTGTGGGCCAGCAGCAGCAGGGAGGGAGGGGATATAGCCAGCGTGTCTGGAGGGTGGTCTGGGGTCTCTGTGCTCTTACTTGGGCATCCCATGTGGAGCCTGGGATTCCAAGCTATCTCTGGAGGTGCACTGATCCCTGGCTCTGGGAGCTGCTGCTTAGCTTGCCCAAAGCATTTGACACAAGCTGTGCTTGGGTGTCTCTGGTGGTGGGATGGTGATGGATACGTGTCCACTAACTCCGCACCTTCCCTTTTCTCCTGTGTTGCCCCTTCCCCTTCCCCTTGCTTTCTTGCCAAATGATCTGCCCCATGATGCTGTTGGCACCTCTCTCCTCCTGCCTCTCCTCTCTCCTGTCCTTCTCTCCGCCTCACCAATAGACGAGTGGTTTTCCAGAGGTGAGTGCACTCTTGATTTTACTTTTTTCTATGGTTTAATTGGGTGCTTTCTCCAGCTCTCTTTGTCCCCCCGATCCCCTGCTGGGCACATTCTGCCTGCAGCGTGGCTAATGCCCCCAATGTCCCCTCCTGGGACACGCTGGTCACTTGGCTTCTGCCTCTGGGCTTGTTCCTGCAAGTGGCAAAGAGTTGTTGGGCTGAGGCGGGTAGGGAGAGAAGGAGTCTCACACCTCTCCACTTGCCCTTTAAAGGTAAAAAGCTCCCAGAAGACCCTGGTGCCGACACAGTGGATTTTCCCAAAAGAACAACTCCAGCCAAAGGTATGTTCCTTGGATGACTGGGCTTGGGTGTCAGGGGAGCTTTACCCCAGCAGCCTGGGAGAGGAATGAGCAGTGTTTCCTGTGGAAGTGAGCCTCTCCAATGGGCAGAGGTTGGGTTTGGAGCAGGAATGCTCCTGGCTCCCCAGGGGCTTGTTAAAACACGAGCTCTTGCCTGTAGCTGGGAGGATGCTTGTGCATGGAAAACCCTGCTTTGCACCTGCAAACCGCAGCCTTGGTGCTGCTTTTACAAGACACTTCAGGGCGTGTTGCCACGGAAAAGAGTCAGGCTTGATGGCCTGACCTCTGCCTGCGTGCTGAGGGCCTGGGCCCTCCATCCCTGAGAGTGAGTGGTGGTGGTGGCCACAGCTTGGGGTGTTCCCCAAACTCAGCCTACATCCCTCTGGAGCTGCAGTGGTGTGTTGGGTGGCAGCCGTGGCATCCCTGATCCCAGAGCTGGTACCCTGGGGCAGCCTGGCCCCCTCTGTTGCCAGTGAGGCCAGGTAGAAGCTTCCAGCCTTGAGTGCCCAGCAATGCTCCTTTGGGTGAGTCAGACTAGTAGTGGATCACTTAGGTAAGTGCTTCCTATGCGTGTGCTCCTGGCAGGCTATGAGCTCCTCTTCCAGCCAGAAGTGGTGCGGATATACATCTCCCTTCTGAAGGAGAGCAAGACTCCAGCCATCCTGGAAGCCTCTGCAGGTGCCATCCAGAACCTGTGTGCTGGCAGCTGGACGGTGAGTGCCCATGGGACTTGCTGTGTCCAGGGAAGGAGCTCGGGGAGCTGGGACCACCACCCACGGAGGGGCAGGGGGACTGTGGTGGTTGCCATTCCCCCATGGAACTGGCTGTGTCCAGGGAAGGGGCTCGGGGAGCTGGGACCACCACCCACGGAGGGGCAGGGGGACTGTGGTTGCCATTCCAGGCTATTCCCTTCCTGCATGGCTCCAGGAGCCACCATCCCACAGCACAGTTCAGGTGTGGATGAGGTCCCTCTGTGCTGTGAGGGGCTCTTTGCTCCCTGCAAGCTGCCTGTGGCTCCTTGCCATTCCTCCCCTCCTGAGGGCAGGGAATGAAGGGAAAGGAGTGAAAATAATGAACTGCATTATCTTGGAGTGTATGCAGAGACCACCTGGGAAATCTTGCCTGGCCTTGTGGGGTGGCCTTGGGGTGGGAGTGGGCTCTCTGCCATCGCTGTGGCTGAGCCGGGCCCCTCGTGCCCACGGTTAGGGTGGGTGGCAGGGCTGGCAGCAGTGTCCCCAGCCCCTGGGTGACACGGGGGTGCTGTGCCTCCCCCACAGTACGGCCGGTGCATCCGCTCGGCGCTGCGCCAGGAGAAGGGGCTCTCTGCCATCGCCGACCTGCTGAGCCACGACAGCGAGCGGGTGGTGAAGGCGGCGTCCGGAGCCCTGCGCAACCTGGCCGTGGACCTGCGGAACAAGGAGCTGATCGGTGAGGATGGCGTGCTCTCCATGTCTGTCAGATCAGGCAGGAGCTTCCTGCTCCCTTCAGGAAGCCCAGCCCAGCCTCTGTCTGCCGCTCCTCTCCTGGAGCAGCGAGCGCTGAGCTCCTCGGAGAGGGGAAAAAAACGGATCACCTGTCACCTTCTGCAGTGGTTTTTCCATCAGTCCTGCTCTTTTTTTGCTCATGCCCAGCTCTTTCCCCTTCCCAGGCAAGCATGCCATCCCCAACCTAGTGAAGAACCTGCCTGGAGGCCAGCAGACCCCTGCCAAAAACCTCTCTGAGGACACGGTGGTGTCCATCCTCAACACCATCAATGAGGTGATCGTGGACAACCTCGAGGCTGCCAAGAAGCTGCGGGAAACGCAGGGGATCGAGAAGCTGGTGCTGATTAACAAATCTGGGTAGGCTCTGCTCAAAGGATAATGCCAAGGGGTGCAGAAGGGCTTCTCCAGGAGCCTCCTCTGGGCTGTGGCTGTTTCCAAACATCTCCTCCTTCTCCTCTTCCCAGGAACCGCTCAGAGAGAGAAGTCCGAGCAGCCGCCCTCGTCTTGCAGACAGTCTGGGGCTATAAGGAGCTGCGGAAGCCCCTCGAGAAGGAAGGCTGGAAGAAGTCAGATTTCCAGGTGTGGGGATGGCCTGTGGTGGCTGGGGTAGTAGGTGGGGTCCTGCAGCAGGGAGAAGGGTGTTCTGAAGCTTGGCAGGACTGGCTTGCAGCTCTTCACCTTGCTGGTTGGCCTGGGATGCTGCAGAGGTGTCCCCTGTGCTGTTCCTCAGCTGATGGTCAGCAGGAAGTCTCTGCTAAGGACACACTGAAGTGTCACACCCCATGTCCTACACCACTGTGGCTCTGTAGGCAATAATTCTGTCATCCTAAATGCTGCTGAACAGGGCTCTCCTGGGCTCAGTTTCTTTCCCAAAAGCAGGGACTTACCCATTTTCCTGGAGGGCTGGGCACTGCCCCAGTCCAGGCAGGCCCCCCCCCTGCTCTAATGAGGGTGTGATGGTGACTCGAGCACAGTCTGGTTACTTTCAGCCCCTTGCTTAAGGGTTGTGGAAGGGCTCCTGGGTCCATATTGATGCTGGTGGGGAAGGAACATCTGGGCTCAGGGCGTGAGTGGTCACTGTCTATTGTTATAGGTGAACCTGAGCAATGCCTCTCGGACCCAGGGAGGCAACTCATTTGATGACAGCACCTTGCCTCTCATCGACAGGAACCAAAAAACAGGTATGTGCCTGCCTTCAGCACCTGTGCCCACCACCATCCCTCCACCGTGTGGGTACCCAGGGCAGGTAGCCTCTGTCCCTTCCCTGCTCTTTCCTCTGGGATTCCCTGGCAGCTGCTCACACAGGGCCATCACCATCAGTTTGGGCCTTAGCTGGCTATCAGGGCTGTAATTGGGACCTTAGGTGGTTTCTTGGGGCTGTCACTGATAGGTCCTGTAGTGTCCTCTGGTCACAGAGCTGTGGCTGCAGCTGGCCCTGGGCTCCCCCAGCTGGGGCAGGTGGCAGTTCCTCCATGGCTCAGGGACTGTCCTTGACCTGCTCTCCCATGCTTGTAGACAAGAAATCCTCCCGGGAGGAGATCCAGATGAGCAACATGGGACCAGGTAGGAGAGGGACCGGAGTGGGAGCCTCTCGCCCCCTCAGTATGTGGGGAGGGGGGGGCAGAGCTCACATCTCCTGTGGGGATGGGGCAGCCCCCTGTGGAGGTGACACAGCTGACTGTCCCCTCTCCTGCTCCAGATAACTATTCCACACTCAACGAGAGGGACCACAGCAGGACACTGGACCGGTCTGGTGACCTCGGAGAGATGGAGCCGGTGAAGGCAGCGCCGTTGATGGTGAGCAGCTCTCCCTGACGAGGGAAGGGTGCAGGAGATGGCACATCACTGTCCTGGCTGGCAGGAGGAGGGGAGAGCTGGGTTCCCACAACTAACACCCCCCACCCCATCGCCCCTACTAACCCCCGTGTGTCTGCAGCAGGAGGAGAAGGGGCAGGAGCTGCAGCCTGAGGTAGAGGAGGCAGAGGAAGATGCTGCAGTGCTTTCCCCCATGTCGGTATGTCCCACGGTGTCCTGCCCAATCTGACAGTGGTGACAGATCCTGCTGTGGTGTTAGGGGTGCTTGGCCAGCCAAATCCTGTTCCGATCGATCGCTGCTGCCGTGATCCTGCCTCCACCACCCACTCCCACCCCAGCCCTGCTAACACCTCTCCCTTTCTCTCCACAGCAGAAGATCTAACTGGCCTCCCCACCTCCGCTCCGTTTGGGTTGATAATATATTATATATATAAATATATAACTCTTCATGGTGGAATGGACCGACTTTTACCTTGTCTTATTGTTGGAATTTTTGCTGGACTCCTTGTGCCAACCATCCAGCCAAATGCCTGGGCCGGGTCCCCGGGGCAGCCCGGGGCCTCTTGGTCTCCTCTGGGCCTCTGCACCTCCCCGTTCTGGGACACCACGACAGAGAACTCCTCCTCCCATCCTCCACCACCTCCTTCCTCCTGAGGGGTAAAACCTTCCTGCCTGACTGCCGGATCAGCCGGCGTGGATGCTGCACAAGGACTCGGATCTCTGCCTTGACCAGGAGCTGCCTTCTCTCCCACGCCTTCCCCCTGCTCTGAGGAGTCTGCAGGGACAGGGACTGGGACCTCACTTGCCACCGCCTTGTTTTTGGTTTGGTTTTGTTGCCTATAGGATATATTTTTTTGTGCGGGATCACTCTTTAACCAGGGCTGTGGGGACACATAAACATCCCTCCTCCTTGGGGGCTGCAGGACTTGGGGTTCAGGGGCTGGAGTCATGGCAGGGGGTAAGGAAGGAAAACCAGCAATAACTTCTCTTGCTTTGCTCTAGACGAGGCTTTGGGGGCATGGGAAGGGGGATCTGGCTCTGGATCCTGTGGAGGGGTCTGGATGGGGCCCTGGCTCCCACCTGGTGCCTATGTGAGGAGGATCCTTAATGTGTGGAAGAGGGTCAGTAGGATGTAGGACCAGCCTCCTGAGGGAGGCGAGGGGTCCCTGGGGAGGGGAGGAGACGCGGTGGGATTTTGGGGAGAGGACTTGGGGTGTGCTGTGCCAGGTGGCCGGAGCCAGGACCCCCATGGCACTGCCCCGCTGACTTTCTCTTGACACGTGCCTTTCTTTTGCCACTGTGAAATAGCTCTTTGAATCGTACTGTCCAGCTCCTTCCCTGGGAAAGGGGAGTTTTCTGGGCTTCCAGCAGGGCTGAGCTCTTCCCTTCCCCGCTGGGAGCATTCCCTGTCTGCAGTGGGGCTGGGAGCCTGTTTTGGGGGGAACCCAGCCCCCCTGCCCTCGCTGAGAGGGTGCAGGGCATTGCCATCCTGGCCTGGGGGACTGGGCTGCCAGGGGAGCTGGAATGTGCTCCTCCTCTTCCTCTTGGCTGTGGTGCTGGGGCACATCGACGTGCTGTGATCTTTTGGGGGGCCCTGGGGCTCCCTGTGCAACTGGAAGCCTCTGTAGGAGGCTGCAAACTGGAGCAAGAGCCCTCCCAGCCCGGGGCTCCCCCCAGGAGGGGTGTGGGGAGGTGGTCCCTTGCTCCTGCCCCAAATCCTCCCCCAGCTCCACCTCAGCTCAGTTGGGTTTTGTTCTGGGGTCTAACTCTTCTCTTTTCCTTAAAATATGTAAAACACTAATTCCTTTTTTAATTCCAAATGAACCAAAAAGACAGCATCCCCCTTCTCTCCTCTGCCCTGCTGGGGAGGGGGGTTAAGGAGGGGAGGAGGGGGAAGCATCAAGCCGTTCCTTGTCTGATTCCTGTGCACACTCTTGTAACGCTTTTAAAACAAAGTGATTTTTTTATATAAATAAAGTTTTTAAAGTGTGTCTGTGTGCCTGCCCCACCTGGCTGCACTCTTGGTGTTTCTGGCTTTGCTCTTGAGACCAAGGGCCTTTTCCAGGTCTCCTAATGATGCCACTGTGTGACAAACCCTTTCTTGTCTGGTGTGACATTTCCCAGCCCTCCCACCTTGCCTTGCACCTTTGTCCCCAAAGCCACCAGTGAGCAGAGCAAAGGTAGGACTAGGTGTTTTATTGCTTCAGGTCCAGGGGTCAACGCCCAGGAAGTGTGGCTTGGCAGGGACAAGGCTGGGGCTGGGGACAAGGAATGGTGCCTGGGATGCCTGGCAGCAACAGGGCTGGGGACAGTCGGTTGGGTGGGACAATATGAGGCACGCTGGGCTCAGCAGGGACAACACCAGGGTTGTAGATGGTGGGGGACGATGCTGGGGGTATCCAGGTGGGGGGCAGATCAGAGGAACAGCTTGTCATGGCAGGCCTGGCAGTACATCTTGTCCCCACACTCGCGGAAGGTGCCCTTGTGCAGCCGGCCCAGGCAGTAGGTGCAGACGAAGTGCTCGGGGTGGTACTTGCGCCCCGCGGCCGTGACGCAGCGCCCGGTCACGGGGCGGCCGCAGCCCTGGCAGATGGTGCCCTGCCGCTGGTGGAAGTGCAGCTCGCAGTAGGGCCGACCCTCCAGCTCGAAGAAGGAGCCGCCAGCAAAGCTGCTCAGGCATTCCTGGGGGAAGGGAGACAAGGGAAGGCTGGCACAGCCCCGGGAACGTGCCAGTCCTTGCGTCCCCACCTTCCCATCGCCCACTCACCGTGCACACGAAGCACTCGGGGTGCCAAACACCCTGCAGGGCTGACAGGTAATTGTCCATGACTGGGCGCTCACAGCCCTGGCATTTGGGGGCAAACAGGGCCAGGAAGTCCTGGTGGCAGTAAGGCTTCCCACTTCGCTCCAGGAACCCTGCAGGGAGCGGAGTGGGATGGGCACCCACCCGGGGGGACAGCAGGGCTTGGAACATGGGGGTGCCCAGGATAGGGGGCAAGGGGAAGACCATGGGGGGGTGTCAGCTGGGGCAATATGGTGCAAGGGCAGGGGATACCTGGGATGGGGCAGGACCCCATGCCTGTCCCCTGGGACGTACCCTCATCTCCAAACACCTTCCCGCAGTGGGCACAGAAGAAATGCTCGGGGTGCCAGGTCTGGTCCAGGGCAGTGAGGACTTTCTGCAGGAAAAGGCGAGGTGAGGTGGACAGTGTGGGGGAGAAGGGGTGGCATGGGAGGCTGGGGGGTGGATTTACCTCCCGGATGGGGCTGGCACAGTAGGCACAGCGTGGGGAGAAGGCCTGGTGATAGTCCTCCTCGCAGAACGCCCGCCCGCCCTGCTCGAAGAAGGGCTGGTTGCCCAGCCCCTGCCCACAGCGGGCACAGGTGAAGTGCTCGGGGTGCCAGGTTTTGCCCAGGGCTGTGAGCACCTGCGAGGAGGCAGAGGGGACAAGGGCAGCTCCAGGGGGATGCTGAGGGGAGAGGGGGGTGCTGGGGTGGTGGCAGGGAGCTCACCTTGCCGGCGATGGGCTTGCGGCAGCCGGCGCAGGTGCCCACGGGGGTGGCTGTGATGCCCAGCTCCTGCAGGTCCCGGGTGAGGCTGCCCAGCATGCTGTCCAGCGAGGTCTCCACAGGCACCCCTGCTCCCTGCCCTGATAGCTGCCAGGGAGGGAGGATAGTGAGGGCTGGGTGAAGGTCAGTGCCCCAGCCTCCTTCCCCTGGGGGTCAAGCCTCACCTTGCTCTGCATGTGGCCCAGGTCAGCCAGGAGCTCATCCAGCTGCTGGGCGGCCGCCGTGGGTGGGAGCTGTCGGACTGGGGTGGGGCTGCTGGACACGGCAGAAGGGGATGCTGCAGCTTCCATTTCTGGTACCAAGATCCCCCCAGCCCTGCCAACACAGCCCTTTCCCACAGAGCACTGCAGGGAACACACAGCACAGCCCTCACCCCAGCGGGGATGCAGGATACAACCTGCCCCAGCTCACAGAAGGACCCGTTTTTTGGGCATCAAGGTGACCCCAGATGGCACATCCCACCAATGAGTGGGCACCCCCAGGTGGCTTTGCCCTCCCACGGCCACTTTTACCTGTACAGTGTCTTCAAATTCTTTCCTGGAGGCTGAGCCTGAGGGGGCAGCTGCACCTGGAAGGACAAACCCCTGCAGCCCAGCTCCTCTGGCAGCTCCATCGTGAGCTGAGGGAGTCTCTGTGCAGAGGTCTCTGTACCTTTGGGGCTGCCGAGGCAGGTGGCTCCTGGCCATGGGGTGCAGGTGCATCCTGGCAGGAGCTCGGTCCCTGCAGCACAGGGTCCTGGCAGGAGCTCTGCTCCAGTTCTGTCAGCAAAGCATCTGCACAGAGACACCCTGGTCAGACACCACAGCTGCTGGCTGCCCACCCTGCTGCCACCCCCTCGAGAGGTCATCTACCACTCCCAAAATCCCAGGAGCAAAAGGAGTGTCCCAGCAGGTTCTGCCGGGCAGGTGCCAGCGCCCCAAGGGCACCCAGACCCCCATCCCTGGGGCAGGATGCTCCTGCCAATTCCCACAGCCTTCCTGGAGCGTTGGCACCGCTGGCAAAGGGTCCTGCCCCTGCACATCGTCCCTGGCCTGCCAAGAAACATCTGTCAGCCCTTCACTTCAACAAGCATGAGCCCTGGAAGGGAAGGGCTCAACCTCAGAAGGTTCTGTGCAACCAAAAAGCGCCACTTCCCCCAGGGAGGGCTGAGTTCTTTCCGCTTTTATCTCTCTGCCTTGGCTATCCATCACATCAAGGAAACAGGTAATGCCCACCGGGGCACGGCTGCTTCCCTGCCCTGGCTCCCCCACCCCAGGCCAGCTCCCAGCACCCCGAGGTTGTGCTGCAGGACGAGGATTGCAGCGCTGCCTCAGCCTGTTTCCTGCTCCCAAACTTGCTCCATTTTTAGCCCAGCTCTTCCTTGACCACCCCATGGGGTGGGGGAGGCACTGCAGGGACTGTGGCTCCACTGCTGCCCCCTTCGAGCATCCCCACCTGGCCCTGAGATAGAGCGAGGACACGGCTCCCCCCAAGTGCTGAAGGAATGACCCCACGTCAAGCCTGGCCTCAGGAGCAGCCCATCTTACCCAAATCCTCCATGGTGCCCCAGCAGAGGGTCCTGGGGCCAGGGCAGCCCCCGCAGGGAGGCGAGCAGGCGGTCTGGGCTGCGAGGGCGCTCAGTTCCGGTGTCGCCTCCGCCTCCTGCGCGGGGTTTTGTCGCTCGAGGTTTCCCTTTGTGGGCTCTGTGCCTTGCACCACGTGTGATGGGCACAGCTGGGGCACGGGGAGCCATAAACAGCCCCGGCTCGGGGTTGGAGAGGGAAGACACTGGCCAGGAGCTCCAGGTATGAACTAGAAGGCTCTGGGAGGCAGAGCGTGGGTGTCCTGCAGACCCAGAGCTTTTCCAGAAGCCACTGGACTCGTGTGATGAGGGACGATGGCATCTCTGTGCTGGGTGGAAAGGGACATGTGATGGTGTGACGGAGCAGTGCCTTTTGGGGGATGCTTCTGGAGCCTCGTCTTGGTTTTCCGGGTAAGAGCAAATGCCTTTTTGGCAGAGAAATCCCCTGGGAGAGGCCAGTGGATGTGGGAACAGCTCCAAGGGGCTGGTTCATAACCTCGGGTGCTGGTCTGTTGTCCCATCTCAGAGCCAGGTCGGGGAGGGTTAGTACCAGAGGTCGATCCAGGGGACATGGATGTGGCTTGATGTGTCCTTTGGGCCCTTGTTTGGGTGTTTGGAGGAGGCACCACCTCGTAGGTGATGGATAACACCCCTGGCACCTTGGCTACCAGCAAAGCTTCACCGTGCCCTGGCTTGATTCCTCCTTGGTCTGGCTCCTCAGAGGTTCAAGGATGCCAAGAAAACCATTGGGAGCAAAGGTTATGAGGCCAAGTCTGTCCTCTCTGCGTGGCCATGACACCCCTGTGAACAGGGAACTGGCATGGACACTCCCACAGGTCAGGCTGACACCACCACAGCCCCGTTCTCAGGCTCTGCTGAGAACCTGCACCCTCAGGGTGGGCTGGGGTTGAGCCCCCCACGCTCAGCATCAGGGGTCACCTAATTACTGACACCCTGCCTTGGTGACAGCGCTTTTGTCCCCTGCTCGCAGCAGGGATATCCAGCCCGGCACCACCCCAGGGAAAGCCCCACGGGACATTCATCAGGACGTTCTTCAGGACAGGAATCCTGAGAGCCACCCAAAGACAAGCCGAGGCACTGCTGGCATCGCTCAGCCTTGCACTTCCCTCTCTGCACACAACAGAACCCTCCTGTCTGCTATTTTTAGCCTTCTCAGTGATTTACTCTCCCTGCTGGTGATGTGTGAGCCCCAGTGTGCACGAGTAGCTGGAGCTGTAACTCCCCATGATAAAACTTCCCAATCCAAGCTCCCCGGAGGGAAAGGGCAGAGCTGTGCCCTGGCCTGAGCTCTGCCAACCTGCAGTGGCTCAGCCAGAATTGAACAACCCCAGCCTGGTCTGCAGAGGGGAAATCAGTCATGACAATGGCAAGAACAGGTTGGGCTGACGAAAAGACCCAGCCAAGGTCACCGACTGCAGGGAAGGTTTGTGCTGAGCCTCTTGCCTGGGTCTGGCAGGGACAGGAAGGATCCAGGTGCAAGTATCTTGAGCTTTTATTTAACTTTCACACCTTCTCCCCTCCCCTGGGCTCTGTGTCTTGGTCACAGAAACAGGTTCTCTGCACTGAGGAGGTTTGTTAGAGCACTCTCAGGAACAGAGGAAGGGAGAGTCAGACACAGCTGTTTTCTAGGAACAAAAATCACAGCTCAGGACTCAAAAGCCAGAAGCAGAAGGAGGCTTTGGGCGCCAGGAGCCCTTGCACTGGTGGGAACCAGTTCAGCAAACAGGATTTACCAGCTACACGCCTCGGGCTCTTTGAGCCCCTGCGATTTTGGCTGCCTCCAGAAGGAGGATGGGGAGCACCTCGTTCTGCTGCCCTGATGGGGCACCTTTCACAGAGGGGCACTGCCTGCCCCAGGGCGTGGAACCAGAGGAGCTTCCCATGCCCAGGGAACCGGGGCAGCTTCCACCTCCGAACACATCCCAGCGTGGAAAGCATTCCCTCCTCCTTCCTTTCCATCAGCCACATCCGCAGGGGGTGTGTTCCCCCTCGGTTTGCCCTGGCACAGCAGGAATGGGGTGGGATACCTGCCACACTCCCGTCCAGGGTCGTGGCAGTCGGGATGTGGATCAGGGGGGCTCCCTGCTGAACGAAGCCATGGGATGAGGTGAAATCCAGCCATCTTAAGGCAATGTTTTCAAGGACTGTGGGGAAAGCTGGATTTCCTGGCGTGGAAGCGTCACCCTCTGTTGTCCTGTCCCACAATGCTGGGTCAGACGAGCCAAACCCCATACCCCAGAGGAGTCAGGGCACATCCCCATCCCCAATCTCACCCCTGGCTCCCAGCTGAGTGTCACAGCCGAGCCCTGGTGACACACGAGGGGGTCACTCTGGCTCCGAGAGCACATCGAGGCTGCCCACACCCCAGGTGTGCTGGTTTAGTTTTCTTGGGTTTGGTCTAGGCCTTTCCTAGTAACCAGGTTATAACTAAGGAAGTATTCCACGCCATTCCTTCATGAAATCAGGGGTATATAAAGTTGAGGAGTTTCCAAGTTTGTCTTTTTGGGTACTTTGGGTTGGCTCCCTGCCAAGCCCAGCTGCCAGCCACACAGATTCCACCGTCCCAAGAGAGAAGGGAAAAGTACCCAAAAAGACAATTGTAGTAAAAGTATATAAATATGTATTCACATATATTACAATTATATACAATCAAACACTATGAGTCTACAGAACAAATCCCCGAGCAACCCGAAAAGGGGGGAAAGGGGACAAAAATGGGTAAACCCAAACAAAACAGATACACACACACACATAAACCTAGGGAAAAGCTCAATAAGTAACTAATACAATAAATTTTCACCAAAACTCCCCTTAAGAGAGGCAGGTCCTTCCCCTCCATATGGCCAGGACACCAGCTTCTCGGACAGGCTCAGCTCAGAGAGAGAAGAGCTGAGCCGACAGAGAGCTGATGTCCTCCAAGCACCCGAAAGGAAGAGAGAGAGGGAGGAAACTTTCCCCCTTGGTCTTTATATATCCCTGATTTTGTGAAGGAATGGTGTGGAATACTTCCTTAGCTATGACCTTGTTACCAGGGAAGACCTAGACCAAACCCAAGAAAACTAAACCACCCCAGGCACCGAGTCCCGGGAATCGTCCCCGGGAAGCGGCGCCTCCCCCGCCCCAAGTGGAACTACAGCTCCCGGCATGCAGCGCGCACGCGCCGCGCAGGGGCGGAAGTGGGCGTGGCCGCGCACACAAGCCCCGCCCCCCTGCGCCGGCCGCCATTTTGTCACCGACTTTCACCCGCCGCCCGACGGGGCGTTTTTTTTTTTTTTTTCTCTTAAAGGAGAAGCGGCACCGAAAGCGGCGCCCGCAGCCAGGCCCCGCCGCCACCGCGGCCGGCGCCGCCAACCCCGCCGCACGGAGCGGCCGCGCGGGGCCGGGGCGCCGAAAGGCTTTTCCCTCCCCTTTCCCCTTCCCCCCCCGCCGGGGCCTCGCCCGCGGGGCGAAGGGGGGGCCCCCCTGGGGCAGGCGGAGGCGCGCAGGCAGCGGCGGCGGTAGGGAGCCCGGCGGTGCCGGGGGCCGGGCGGCGGCGGGGAGGGGCGGAGCGGGGCGGTGCGAGGCTTTGCCGGCGGGGCGGCGGCCGCGGGGGCCGCGCTCGGGTGGG
>JAWWEE010000158.1:9140650-9160604 GCA_035221455.1 Xenops minutus
CGCCCGCCCCCGACAGGCCGCCCGCCTCGGGCCGCCGCCGCCCGCCGCCGCCCGCCGAGCAGGGCGGGGAGGAGTCCGGCGGCAGCCGGGTGCTGAGGGGCGGCCGGGAGCGCGGCCGCGCCGCCTCGGCCGCGGGGGGAGCCGCCGCCGCCGCGTCCCGCCGCCGTAAGGCCGAGTACCCCCGGCGCCGGCGGAGCAGCCCCGGGGCGCGGCCCGCCGCCGAGCAGCCATCCGCCGAGACGCCGCCCGCGGGCAGGAAGGCCCCCCGGGCCGGGTGAGTGTGAGCGGCCCTCGGGCCCGGGGGGGCGGGCTGCGGGCGGGCCGCGGGAACGGGCCCGGGCCCCTTTGTGCCGGCCCGGCCCGGGAGGGGCAGCGTCCCGGGAGCCGAGCCCCCTTGCCGGGGCTGCGTGCCCTGCACTCTGCGCTGCCGAGCGGGACCCCGGCCACGTGCACGCGTGGAGCCTTTGGAAGTGCTGCTGCTGTGCGCTGCCCTGAGCACAGAATCCCCCCGGGTCGGGCATAACCGCGGCGGGCAGCGCTGACCCGTGGCTGCTGCGTGTTCCCGTGGTGGTTCCCCTGGTTGAAATCACGCACCTCGGCAGGAGGGGGTGAGAACAGCGACCTGAGGGCAAGGCGCTGGGAATTTGGAGAGGTGGGGCTCGTCTCCACGTCGTGCGGTTCCTGGTTTCTGCCCCCATGCCACGGAATTTGGCTCTTATACTGGGTTATGTGTTTCTCTTTCAGGTGCGCAGATAAAACAGCTGGTAAAGGTAAGAGCTGAATTACCCACTCCTGCTGTCGTGTTCCATCTGGGAATTCTGGGCTCTCCCACATAAATGTCTATCTTATCCCCCAAGTTCGCCAGAGGTCTGTGGGATCTTCCTTTTAAAGACTGTTGTGGTGGCAGATGATGTGCTCCGTGGTTTGGCAGCTTTTGGTGCATAGCAGTCCCGAGTAGCCAACAAATCCTGGGCTCTTCTATTCTGAGCTCACAAATGCAGGTGTAGGTCCTGCAGAGACGTGGAAATGAGAGTATTCCAATGTTTTCTAGCTTTAGGGGATCGTGGATTTTTTATGCTCGTTCCTTCGGGAGTGAGAAGGAAAATTCTTCAGAATTTGGGGAGACAGTGCCCTAATGGGTCTGAACACAAAAGCATCAACTGTGGGGAGCTGCGACCTGGAGCAGAATTTTTGTTTTCCAGTGCAAACTGTGAACTTTGTGCATCTATTAATGGCTTCTTGTTAGAAAAACAAAACCTAGAAAAAAATTAAAGGGCTTTGCTGCTTGCCTAGTGATGACTCCTGAAACAGCTCCAAGTTAAGGGCTTTGTGTAGTGTTGGTTTTGATCTGGCACCGGAGAATTGTGACGGGAATTGTGAGGAAAGGAGGTCACACACCTGTGCAAATGAAGTCCCCTTTCTGCTGGAGCTGGCTGGGTTTGTTTGCAAGCAGTTGTGTCTCAGAGGCTGCCACTAAAGCCAAGTTGATGGAATGTGTAAAAAAAGCTCAATGTGTGTAGAGTGTTAACATTATAATGGTGAAGCTCGGTGTTTTGGGTACCCTTGAGCAGAAATATTTATGTGGTAGTGAGAGAAAAGAGGCAGAACAGTCCCATTTTGACACCAGTTTCCTGGAATGTACTAGGAATTGGCAAAGGTTGGTCTGAAATTCCCAAGTTTGGGGCTCTCTGTACTCAAGCCCTTTTAGCCTTTAACTTGGGCTCTGAGATTTTCAGCTGTGCTTGAATGTGAGAGTGGAAAAAGTGTTTGTTAAATTTCTGGGGCTCTTTTTTCCTCGATTAGATTTGCAGCCAAAATGATGGAACGTTTGCCTGGAAATTGGTGCCGGGAAGTGCTGACAGTTCCTGGGCCAGAGGAAATCTGCCTTGGTGGAGTTTGGGCTGTTCCTTGTTTGTTTTTTTTAGTCTTTAGAACCACAGAAGCAAGGAAGCTGCACTTCTGTGTCCTGGTTGCTCACTGGATGGAGCCCTTGGAGCACCTTCTGCTGATTAGGGAAGACCTGGGAAAATTTGGGCAGATCATACAGGAGCAGGAAAGGAGATTCCCTCCCACTCCCTCTCTTATCCTTTAGCAGGAGCATGACTAGGTGTAAGCAAACAGCAGTCTTTCCTTGCACAACATGATTTTTGGTAGCCAGAGTGCCCTGTAGATCTGGAAGGCAACATCCCATTTGTCCTTTCACCCTTGGATGGAGTTGGGATGACTTGCTGAGTGGTTCTGGTGAAGGCTTGGAATTTCGTTCTGGTGTTCCCTGGCATTAGTTCTGGAATGGAATTGATTTCTCCTGGTGATTATTCACATTAAACTACTAGCCTTTACTACCAAATACTAAATCCAGTTTGGAATATTCAGTTGGGCTGATCTCAGCCAGAACTGAGCCTCAACAGGGAAGATGCACAGCCTGTGCAAGGACATGCACCTGGTGACAGGTCCTGTGTATCCATGGGACCCAACATTCTGTGCCAGGGTTTGTTCAGTAAATGTTGTTGCCTGGTGTTTGGGGTAATATTTTGAAGGAAAATCATCAATTGCTGTTGGTGAGGAAAGCTTGAGGCGATGGGTTATGTCCATGGTATCTGAGATGCTGTGACAGTGGAAGTGTCTTCCTGAATTTTCCCTTGGTACAGAGCCATGGGACCAGGCTTCCTGGACATTGACAGTATTCCCTGTCCTCTGCTTAGTCATGGAGTGGCAGGATTTCCCAATGTGTGTGCCTGTAGAAATATTAGTTGCATAAGTAGAACATTTAATCTCAGCTTACAAATTAATTCACTGTGTAGTTTAATTCACATTCAACTTCCCATGGCACTCTATATTCTTATGGAAATTTCATCTTAGTTAGGCCTGAATAATTGTAATGATTGGAATACTGAATTGATGGATACACTTTATGTCTTTCTGTCTCTGGACTGAAAATTCGGTGTTCCCTGTGACTCTTTGTTGGCAGTTGAACAAAACCTGCTCCAATCCAATCTCACACCCAAACCAGCTGCTGACTCGGTCCGTGTTTTTGTGAGATTTTCCCTCTGCTGTTTCATAACCACCTTTGAGAGTTGGAAGGAAATCTTCCAAGCAGTTGGGACAACAAGCTGTGTTGCTGTTCCAGAGGGAGTGTTGAGTGGAAAGGGCCACATGAAGCTTTTATTTACTGGGAGCTGTGATAAAAAGATATGTGGTGTCTCGTGCACTGAGAGTCACCTCCTTAGGAGTCTCTTCTCAAATCCAAGGGTTTCACACAGTGCCAGCAGCGCTCACATCCTTCTCCATGACATGGTACAAACAGAGCTCTGTGTGGAGCACCTGTGTGGGACAACGGGTTGGGTTTTTTTCCCTTTGGTTTGGTTGTTGGTTTGTTTTGTTGTCGCTTTTGTCTTTTGAAAATCAGTTTGTGTGAAGGAAAAAGGAAGTTTAGGTGTGGGAAAAACACGAAAATTTATTACAAGTGTAGGACTTCCCTTTTGCAATTTCACATTTCGGGAAAAGCCTTGATGAATGCTGATTCCAGCTGCTCCTGCAGCTGAACACTTGACAGACAGAAGTTTCCTGGTGTGGCTCTGACCCTTGGATGGGGACCAGAGACCGTGTTGGAGGGTCTAGAATGAAGAGATTTTTCAGCTAGTAGGTCTGTATCACTCGAGTTCTACTGCAGAGGAAATATTTGATACCTTTCCTGATGATGGTTTGGGGTATTCTCAGCACATAAAAATGCCCTGGATCTATTAGGCAGCCATGCTGAAGCAGAGGAAGTAGGAAGGAGAAATTGGTTGCAAGTGTCTTTGGGCGCAATTTAGCATTCAAAAGCCTGAGATGTTCACCATTAGGACTGAGAACAGGGATGGAGAGCAGTTTTTACTTGTGAGGCCCTGGCACAGGTTGCCCAGAGAAGCTGTGGCTGCCCCATCCCTGGAGGTGTCCAAGGCCAGGTTGGACAGGGCTTGGAGCAACCTGGTCCAGTGGAAGATGTTGAAATGAGGGAGTTGAAATGAGATGAGCTTGAAGCTCCCTTCCAATCCAAACCAGTCTGTGATCATTTGTGACATTTCAAAAGGCATTTGAGTTCATTAGGACCCATTGTCACACCAAGCACCAAAAAGTGAGATCAAGTGAAGTGTACTTGCAAATTTTACTTTTTATGGGATTAACTTGCTCACAAAGACATTTCAGGCAGTTCTGTTATCTTGCCAAAACATATTTGGAGACCAGCCATCAGCCAGAAAGGAAACCACCTGTGCAAGCTATAAATGAGTGCAAAGACCTTGGGGTAACAGCATTTGTGATGCTTTTTACTCTAGCACAGGATCAGAAACATCCAGCTCAGATTCCTCGGGGCCATTACCAGGTGTACAGTTCTGTGTGTGCTTGGGGGATTCTCTAAATACGATCTTTCACATGAAGCTGGCCTTTCATAAAGCACTTGCTGAGGATTATGAGGCATCTGTTTTGTAGTGCTCAGAGCCAGCAAATCATCACCTTGCAAGCCTTTATCCGAGGGAAATACAGGCTGCTTTTAAATATTAGTAAATAAGTTTTAAATACTCCTGCTACCTTTTCTTGGGGAGTTTTAGTTAGTTTTACTTAAGAGAGGAGAGTTTGAAGTGAGGGCCTGGGCAGTGTCCTGCCCTCCCTGTCTGCAAGATGCACGAGTTCCTGCGGGAGTGAGGAGTGCGATTTAACGATTTAGGCTTTTTTTGATTATTATGAAAGGGGTTGCAACGTCTGTTTCAGATCCCAAAGAAGAGAAGGAAGAGGAGGAGGTTGCCAGCGTCCTGAGCCATGGCTCTCCCGTGGGCACGGCCCGGCCCAGCCGCAGCTGGCGCAGCAGCAGGTCGGCCACCGCGGCTCGGCAGCGGGACACGGAGAACTCCCGCGCCTCCCGCTCCAAGACCGGCTCCCTGCAGCTCGTCTGCAAGTCGGAGCCCAACACGGACCAGCTGGAGTACGGTACGTGGTGCTCGGAGCTCGGAGGCAGCGAGGTGTGGGGAGCCCCTGGAGGGAGCTGGCTGTGGGTGTCGCTCTGAGAGCGTGGCTGGTGCTGCAGGGGTGGTGCTGCCTGGTCATGGGTGCCTTCTGCCAGCAGCACGCCCGGCTCCGACTGTCAGCAGAGGTATCGTGAGACAGATGAGCTCACTGCAGCGAGCACACGCTGAAACCTAACGGTGACTTTTCCTTTCAGAGGTCACAGAAGAGCATCAGTCTCCAGCTGGAGTCAGGTAGGACACTCTTTATTTAATTCTGTGGTGTTTCTTCCTCCTCAGTGTCTCAAAACAAGGGGCTGAGTTGTTCGAAAGTAAATGCTTGTGTGAAATGTTCTAGGGGGCAGACAGCAGCTCTCTCTCATTCCATCCTGGGCCTTCGTGTTTGCAGTGTGGGCTGCAGGTGTCAGGAGACACTGTGGAGAAATGGATAATAAGATTGGATCTGGGCACTCCACCTGGTGGCTCTGTTCCTTTAGGAGCAGATGCTGTAGGTTGGTGGGTTCAGAAGAGGACACTGCTCTGCCTGGCCTCTTTTGGTTGTCGTGCTCCTTGGTCAGTGCAAGCTGTTGGCTTTCCCCAGTCAGGGTGGATGAGGAAGTGCTGTGGAATGGTGTCGTTCTCAGCCTAAGGGATGGTGCATGAATACTCTGCAGTAGTGGTTTAGCTGGTACTACCAAAGTCTTGTTTTCTACTTTTCTCCCAGCAGTGATGATGATGAGGAGATGCTCATCAGTGAGGAAGAAGTTCCCTTCAAAGATGATCCCAGAGATGAAACCTACAAGCCCCACCTAGAGAAGTATATTGGATTTTGTACTTACTGGGCGTTTAGACCCCAAAAAAAGGGCATCTTAGGAGCCTGATATGCCCCAAAACACCTGAGCTGGTTGCTCAGGCAGACTGGTTCTAAACAGAATAACCAGGATTGTGCTTCTCTCAGGGACTAAAGCCTTTAGATCCTGGCTGTCTACTGGTGGCTTCCTTAATCCTTGTCCATATTTCTGCTTAGAAGTGGGACTTGAGAAATAAACCTGAACTTCTGTCCAGTTTTTGCTTAAATCTTTGTAGAAAGCAGGCAATGTGAAGAGCATTGGAGTGAAATGTGTTTGTGTTTTTGTAGGGAAGCACCAAAGCAAAGGAGAAAAGCTAACAAGGGGAAGGAGGAAAAAGAAAGGCAGAAAGAGATTAAAGTGGAAGTGAAAGAAGAGAATGAGTTTCAGGAAGATGAAGAACCGCCAAGGAAGTGAGTAAACTCTGCAGTTACACAGGGCAGTGTGTATTGTTTGGTTTGCATTCTTGCTAGTGTACAAAAGTGTTTTGTTGTTGGTTCCCCTCTTCCTCCTCGTCCTCTGGGCCTGAGAGCTGATGGGGCAGCACTGTTCTGCTTCCTCACATCTTGCCTGTGTTTGAAAAATCAGAGTCAGTACTTAGATCTAGTTTAAGCTGAGGGGTTTTTCTTCATCCTTTGGTTATGAAGCCTCTCTGGGTGTGACCACACTGTGGGAAACTCTTCAGGACACCCTTACAACGGGTTCTGTTGTGATGCCTGAAGTGAATCAGTGTTAGAAATCCAGTATGAGAGGGCAGCGTTCCTGCTGTGTGTCATGGGAATACCTTGTGTGTGTGTGTGGTGTCCTCTTTGTACATGTGGGACTATCCCAGAACTCAGAAAAACCAGCTGTGTTCCCCCTCTCTTTGGAGAAGTAAACGAACAAAGTTTTGTTACCCAGAGCCTGAACACCTTTGGGTGTGCTGTCACTGGAACTCAGTGTTGAAGCTTTCCTCCTGTCAACAGAGGGAGATCGGTGTATGTGTCTGTGTCAAAGCCATTCTTTGGGACGTTGTGAGGTAAAAAAAATAAAAGGAGCTGCTTTTGTACCTCAGCTTTTCTCTGAGAGGTTGGAACAGCCGAGGCTCCCTCTGCTGACCTGCCCCGTGAGGCCACACACCAGCAGTGCTGCTTCTCTTGCTGTTCCTAAGCTGCTGCTGCTTCATGGTGGAGAGGAGTGAGTAGGCTGGTATTTTGGGAACATTTCTGTCTGTTGGAGGCTGCTTTCTGTTGCTTGAGGTTTTGTTGTTTGGATCAGACACTACTTCTGTGCGTAATAAAACCTGTGCCTCTTCTGAGGGCTTGGCTTGAATGCTGAGTGCCTGTTCAGCAGGTTCCTGGCATGGGCTTGCCGTCAATAAAGATGGCTCAGTAGAGTCTAGAAAATACTTCCATCAATCTGCTCCAAGTGCCTCTGCAGCAACGGGATCAAGCAGGCACAATGTGAGCTCTGACTTAGGAGGCTGCAGTTTACGTGCAGGCACAGGTCTGCTCAGACAGAGCCTACATTTTTGTCTTGACAGGTGTATAAGCTGCTGTAGCTAATTCAGAGGCCTGTAAAACAGCTGCTGGATCATTAATTCCGTTCTTCCTGATCGTGCAGGTTGATGTTTTCCCATGGTATGGAATGTTCCCCAACAGAGCAGAGGGAATAGGATGCACTGTGGGCTCTGGACTGTGTTGGCACAACTACGCGTTTATAAAAAATGGCTTAGGAAATGGGAAGGGTTGAGAGAGAAAACTACAGGAAGCATTTATTTCTCTAAAATTCTCCTTCCTCTGAATCTGTCTCCAACTTGCACTCAGTCTTTTTTCTAGATCGTGCAGGCAACACAGCATAAACTTCAAAGTCTCTGCCCACTGCTAATGTAAAGAAGTTTCTCTCAGTTCTGTTTCTATATCCCTGTTACAGGAGGGGAAGGAGGAGAAAGGATGACAAGAGCCCGAGGCTGCCCAAGAGAAGGTAAGTGATCCCCTCCACCCAGTTCTGTTCTGCAGACTTGCTTCCCTTGTGTCCTACACACAGATGGGGATTATCCCAAAGCCATCTCTCTTGCACAGTCCAGAAATCTGCCTTGAAGGGAAGAAAAAATAAAAATAGCAACATGCCCTGTCTTCGATCTTTCTCCCTCCCCCTGTAGGTGTGGGTTTGATTTCTTCCAATTGAACCAGCCCCCTCCCCACTTCTCAGTTGATCCCTACCCTGCCATTGCCCAGCAATAAGGTTCTGGCAACTCTGGGTGTCCTGGGATTTTTCCCAGCTGTAGGGAGAGCCCTCAGGTAGTGGCAGGAGAGGAGATGGCTCTTGGACATAGACTCTGTCACAGTCCAGACAGTATTCTAGCAGTAGTTCTTTGCTCTCACTTCACTGAACTGTGCTTTGTTGTGCTGCTGCTGTGGCATCAGAGGCACCAGCCGTCTCTCTGCCCCTCAAAGAAACAGAGATTTCATATGATTCTGTATAGAATATATAGAGTGTCTTTATCTATAGAATCATAGAGGCAGCCAACCACTCTGCCCCTTTCCTTGCTGACTTCCCAGGAAGAAGCCTCCGATACAGTATGTCCGCTGTGAGATGGAAGGATGTGGCACGGTCCTGGCTCACCCGCGGTACCTCCAGGTTGGTGGAGGTTTTCTCTTCCTGAATGGCACATGGGAGGGCAGGGAGGGGCTCTTTGGAACAGGCAGCTAAGCCTCCATTGCACTGACACTGCTTCCTGAGGCTGTGTCTTTTTGCTGAGGGACTGTCTGGGATTGCTATGTCTCAGCTCCTCTCTGAGACTTTGCAAACTTTGACTCTATTTAGCATCACATAAAGTACCAGCACTTGCTGAAGAAAAAGTATGTGTGTCCTCACCCCTCCTGTGGTCGGCTCTTCCGGCTCCAGAAGCAGCTCCTGCGACATGCCAAACATCACACAGGTACAGGGGGGTGGGAGAGGTCAGTGAACAGAGAAGGGGGAAAATGGAAAAGCCTCTAGGATTTCTGGGGAGAGTGAAGCCAAGTCGGGTGACACAGATTTGCAGCAGCAGGGTATTATTGTCTTCTGGATTACCATCTTTTAAGGAAGTGAAGGAAACAGACCATAGAAGTTTTTTATTCTTCCCC
Source organism: Xenops minutus (assembly GCA_035221455.1). Taxonomy (NCBI): domain Eukaryota; kingdom Metazoa; phylum Chordata; class Aves; order Passeriformes; family Furnariidae; genus Xenops; species Xenops minutus. Next base: position 9,149,582 of record JAWWEE010000158.1, read on the forward strand.
TGGCAAGTATCAGGGTTCTGTAAAGGAATAAACCTCTACAGATAAAATCTGCTTTACCCTAATTTGCCAGTCCTTCAGTGTTGGTCAGAGTGGATAATTAGCTCTTGAAGAGTCTTAATCATGCGTGGCCTCTCCAGATCAGCTGCTGCGCTGTGTTGTGGGACTCCTCCTTTGCTGTGCCTGCTGGCCTCCCAGAACTCCTAGTTCTGCTGCTTCTTGGGCAGCTTTACCTGTACCACATGAGAGCTGGGAAAGGGAGCAGGTCTGTGGGAGAACAATGCTGCAACTGCTGTTGTCTTTCAGATCAAAGGGATTACATCTGTGAGTACTGTGCCCGGGCATTTAAGAGCTCCCACAACTTGGCAGTGCACCGGATGATCCACACGGGCGAGAAGCCCTTGCAGTGAGTACCCTCTGCCTGTCCCTCGCCCTCCTGTTTTGAGGGACCCCCGACACACCCATTCTGGTGCTGCACCCCAAGCAGGGGCACCTCTGAAATGAGGGCTGGAGCCTGTTCCTGGTATCCTGGCTCTCTTTAAAACACAGATCTGTGACAGATCTAGGGAATGGAAGCCCTCAGCACATAAAGCCAGAGCTGGAGCTGCAGTGACCTTAGTGAGCCCCTGCCTGGGCTGCCTGCTTGCTATTGCTGTCCCCACAAGTGTGGGTGGAAGTCCCTTTGTTGTGACCACCCCCTTCTCCGCTCCCAGGTGCGAGATCTGTGGATTCACCTGCCGGCAGAAGGCTTCCCTCAACTGGCACATGAAGAAGCACGACGCGGACTCCTTCTACCAGTTCTCCTGCAATATTTGCGGCAAGAAATTCGAGAAGAAGGACAGCGTCGTGGCCCACAAAGCCAAGAGCCACCCCGAAGTGCTCATAGCTGAAGCACTGGCTGCCAACGCGGGTGCCCTGATCACCAGCACCGACATCCTGGGCACTAATCCCGAGGCCATCACGCCGCCCACCGATGGCCAGGGCCTCCCGCTGCTCCCGGACCCCCTGAGCAGTGCCCCGCCAGCAGATTGCCTGCTGCTGAGCCCGGAGGGGATGCCAAAGCCCTACTGTGGTGGGGCAGAGCGTGTGAGCCTGGTGGCTGACGGCAAACTCTTTGTGGGCAGCGGCAGCAGCGCGAACCCGGAGGGGCTGGTCATGAACACAGAGATCCTGGGAGCCAGCACAGAGGTGCTCATCGAAGATTCAGACTCCACTGGACCCTAGTGGCAGGGGAGCTCCTGGGTGCTGGGACAGCTGGGACTCTGTATTTAAAAGGAAAAGGAAAAAAAAAAACAAAAAAAGAGGAGGCACTTACTGAAAGAGAGGAAAGTTAAACAAAACTTACAATACTAGTAAATAAGTGAAGGGTCTGCTCCCCTCCAGCGTGGATCACAGCACATCCTCTTTCTCCCAACCACTTCTCTCTCTCCCACAGCCCCTTTGTGGAAAGGGGCATGTGCTGCCATTACCAGAGCAAGTTGGAGTGAGCGACGGATTTCTCCAAGGGAGGGGGCACTGCCGAAACCCTTCGCTCTACCCCAAAGCAGATGCCTTTCTGGCTCCTTGACGTGGCCCCACTGGCAAACTAAAAAAAAAAAAAAGCGTTGGACGTGCTCTGGAGAAGTTTCTTAGGACTCCCTCAGCCCCTGGTCCCTACTTCTATGCACCACTGCACTCTGGTCCTTGCAGTGTCCTCCTTCCTCCCGGGGCTGGGAGTTTGGCACTTTAGCCCCTCGGCAGGGTGAGCTGTGAAGCAGAGCACGTCCCGCTCCCACCGTGCTCCCCTGCTCCAGCCCTGGCAGGAAGTGGAGGGAACGCCCTGGCTCGTAGATCATGTTTGCTCGGAGAGGCCCGGGGGCTACAGGAGCCCTGCGTGGGAGAGGCAAGGAGGAGCATCCCAGTTTGACGACAGTAATTTGCACTTTGAACATGCTTCGTTTTTGTGTTGTGGTAACAAGATTCCTTATTTATTGATTAAAAAAGGGTCGGTATTTTTTAGTTCTGTTCTTAGGGGGCGGGGGTGGAAGGGGTTGAGGCTGTTTCCCAGGAGGCTCCAGTGCAGGGAGCACGGCGTGCCATCGTAGTAGCAGCTGGGAGAGCTGAGGTGAAGGCAGCGCTCTGGAGTCAGATGTGTCTCACAGCTTCTCCAGAGTAGAGGAGGGAGAGCCCCTGGAGAAGAGCCCTGTGTGCAGTGGGAATCTCTGCAGCAGCGTGTTAGCAGGAGGATGAGGTGAGTGATGGAACAGCTGGCTGTCGTCTCCCTCCCTCCCAGCTCCGGGTGAGCTCCTTGCATTAAATGCTCCACAGCCTTTCAGGGAAGGATGTTGTTGGCCAGGAATTTGTTCTCGTGGCTTGGGACAGTTGCTTGCTGCTGGGGGACGAGATGCTCCTCATCCGACTGCCTCTCCTTTCCAGGTGTAAACAAAGGCACAGGAGCAGGGACTGGATATGGTTTTCTCAGGCTTGTTTATCCAAGGCAATAGATTGACATGGGACTAAGGGGCTGTCAGCTTCTCTCCCTGTCCCCATTTTGGGGGAGGGTGTTGTGTAGCCATGTTCTCAAAGCTTCTCTCTTCTGCACAGACACCCCCGCTCTCCCTGAAACGTGGCAGGTCAGGTGTTGCCTGCTGGTGTAGTTAGGGCAGCTCTGAGCCCTTGGAAAAGTTTACATAGGATAAGATGTGTCTGCTATGGAGACTTGGGATTTTTTTGCTCTTCTCTAAGACTTTGTGTGGAGATTCAGTGGCCTTGAATTCGTAGTGGTTTTGGAAGAGGTGAAGAATAACCTGGCTTTTTGTTTGTTTGCTTGGTTTTTTCGGTTGGGTTTCTGTGGTTGGGAGCAGAACTGAAGTGTCTTGTCCGAGCACAAGATCAGCTGAGTTGGTCTGTAGCACACAGCAACTTGGCAAAATCGGGTACCTGGGGTCTGGAAAACCGCAATAAAATGTGACATTTAATTGGAAACTTAACAGGAAACTGACTCTGAACACCCACTGTCCCCTGTGCTGCCTGGGAACCCAGCTGTGGCCCAAACACGACCGCTCTTACTGGGCCGTTTGTCCTGGTTTGCCCCGTCCCTTCCCTCCTTACACTGATACCTTTGTCAGAGCAAGTTGAAACACTTCTGGTGTTGGGGCGGGTCGTGGCTGAACAGTTTGGTGTCTTGTGCCCTGGGTGTGGGCATCCCACGTTCTCACTGTGGCAGCAGCCTGGCTCCCAGGCCTGCCACAAGGTGAGGGCCCAGCAGACCTGATGGCAGGTCTGTGGTGGAATGGTGTTAAACTAAACCAGTTTCTTCAGTTGGCATGATCCAGTTTCTCACTTGGATCACATTACTGTGATTTCCAGCTGGAGCTGCTTCTTTGCTAGCCCCTGCCCCGGTGGGAGGTGTGGGGTGGGCAGAGCCTTGCACAGAACACTAAGTGGAGGGCCTGGGGATCTGTTGGTCGAGGGATGGCACTAAAATGCCTTTGGGTCAAGGGTTTGCTCAGCTCTGGCCCCATGCTTGACACCTGGCTGGGAGCCGAGGGAGGGGGCCTGGTCCTGTGTCCGCCCTGAGCCGAGCAGACCTTGCCACCGGCTGTGTTTCTGGGATGCAAAATCAAACATTTCCTTTGCTTCCCGGCCTGGACACCTCTGATCCTGCCGCTCCCTGCCTCGTCCTTCCATGACACCTCTCGTAGCTCTCCCTTTTCTTTTTCTGGCCATGGCCAGGTGCCTGTCTGTCCTCTAACCACAGCCTGCTTGCCCCTGATGCAGGAGAGATGCGTAGCTCCCTTCCCATGCCCCTTTGAAGCCCTAAAACTGACACAGCCCTCCTGCAGCTCCTCCTCCCCTTGATGTCTCTCCTTCACTCGCATGCAGTTTGCTTCAATAAATTATTGTAGTAGTTTGCAATAAACTTTTTTGTATTTTTTTTCCCCTGTATTTATTTTTTTTTCTGCTCCCGGGGAGGGATTGGAGGGGACCCAGGGCCCTTTGACCACTCTCAGGGCTGTGCCAGACACGGGCAGTGCTCTGGGGGTCAGGGTCTGCCAGGGCCAGGGGTTCCCAAAGCTCAGCAGCACCTTCTGCAGAAGCCATGGGGTGACAAGGAGGCTGCTGGGTGTATGGGCCCCTCTGGCCAGGCACCCTGTGGTACTTATGGGAAGCTGCTTTTCAACTCCTGGGGTTTTTTCTCTTCTTAATCTGGGTAATAAGTAACCAAAATAAACATACTGAGGAAAAACCAACCCAACCCAATGGGCTGTTTCTGTTGTGGTGCATGTAGCTCATCTGTGGGGTGCCCAGTGTTGTCCTGGGGTGGCTCTTCTCCATCCCACTGTGGGGGTGAGTGAGCAGCTGCTGGTGCCCAGCTGCCAGCTGGGATTCAGTCATGACCCTGGGTCAGTTTTGGGGGCTCAGAACCAGACTCACTTCATCAGCTTCTGTGTTCCCAAAGAGAGACACAGGCCTGTGTTTGGGGGGCTCAAAATGAGGCCTCAGAGCTTAAAAACAGAGACTAAATCCTGCATTTTGCAGTCCTGAAGCCCAGCTCATGTGGCCAACTTTGGGGCGCAGAAACAGTGAGTAAGGTCTGTGTTTTCAGGGCTTGAGGCAGAGACCAAGTTCTATGTCTTTGGGCTCACAGAAGGGACACCAAGTGCTACATTTTGGGGGCTCAAAAACGAATGACTAAGTCCTGTGTTTTGGGGCCTTGAAGCCAGGGTCCCTCAGCCAGTGTTTGGGCTTCCAAAGAGAGTCTAAGTCCTGCATTTTGGGGACTTAAGGCAGAGACTGAGTCCTGTGGAGTGGCCAGTATTAAAGCTGAGAAACAGAGACCAAGTCCTGCAAGCCTTATGTGGCCATGCTTAGGGCTGAGAAAGAGTTGACCAAGTCCAGCATTTTGGGATCGTGAGGAGAGACCATGTCCTGCCCTGCAGCCCCTCTTTGGGGCAGGAACCCACTGGGATAGGCGGGGTTAGACCTGAGGGCCCCAGTCCCATGGCTGTGGGGCAGTAAGAGGGCTGGAGGTGGCTGGGACAGACCCTTCTGCCAGGGTTTGGGTCGCAGCTCGGCCTGTGGCTGGTGCTGGATCTCCAGCCTTGGGGCTGCTCCCCTCAAGCCTTCGCTCTTGGCCCTGCTCAGCCCCAGTTTCCCCGGGCTGAGGTGTTGAGCAATGTCCGGGCTTTGCTCGCCTCTTCCCGGCAGTGGTTTCCCGCGCTCTGGCATGAGCCAGAGGGATTAACGTGCTGCTAATCCCACTGTGTGGCTGGGAGGGAGGAGTGGGTCAGCCGGGGCTGGGAGCCTGTTGCTGCCGGGCGAGACGGTTCTGGGCACAGCACTTGGAGCAGCGATGCATGGGGGAATTAGGGGAATAATCTGTTGCTGTTGATCCCAGAGGCGGGAATTTGCAGCGTGGTGCCAGGCCCCAGGCACGGAAGAGGGGGAGAGCCGGGCCAGTGGACGTGTGAGCGGAGCTCCCGGCTGGAATGCACCAGCTCAGCAAGGGATTGTCCTGGCTGGGCTGGGCAGGCGCTGTGCCCTGAGCCCGGTGGCCGCGACAGCTGCCCGACCATGGCGGGAGCAGACAGCCCCTCCGCCGCCCTGCAGCGCCGCGACCTCTGCGCCCGTGGCATCCGCCTGGCCGGGAAGATGCGCGCGGACGTCGTCAGCCTCCTGGACGCCTACGTGAGTTCGCTCTGCTCCTTCTGGCTGCCGTGCCTGGGGGGGCTCCTGGCGGCCGTGGGGCGCGAGGGGTCTGCCCCGTGGCAGGGATGGGGCGCGACGAGGCGCTGCCATTTCCCACGCCCATCGACGCTCGGGCAAACCGTGGGGTGGCCGGCCTTGCGCTGCCACGAGCACCTCCTGGGCTGGGACCCCTGGAGCCGGCACTGCTGGGACTCTGGGCCAGGGGGGGACCCCGCAAACTTGCGGTGCCCTCTCTGACACCCGGCGGGTCTCGCCCTGCAGGCGGAGCGGCAGGGCCTGGACGCCTCGGCCAGCGTGGCGGCGGTGGAAGGGGTGCCGCCGGCGGCCGTGGAGCGCTGGGACGAGCAGACGGCGACGCAGCGGCTGCTGGAGAACCTGTCGGCGTACAGGGCCTTCCGTGGCCTGCTGGCGCAGATGCTGGAGGAGCACCGGGAGCAGCTGGGCGAGGCCGACGCTGCCCTGGGCCGGGCGCTGGCGGCCGTCCTGCTCCAGGTCTCGGCCTTCGCCTACCACCTCGAGGAGCTGCTGCGGCTGGAGAGCCGCGGGCCCGCGGGCGAGGAGGACGAGGAGGAGGACGAGGAGGAGGAGGAGGAAGAGGCGGACGGGCCGCCCCCGCAGCCCCTCGGCCTGTTCGAGCAGAAGCTGCGGGGCCTGGGGGTGCTGCGGGAGCTGGCCCAGTGGGCCGTGAGGTCGGCGCGGGACCTGCGGCAGCTCGCCAAGCCCGGCCCGGGCTCCGGCTCAGCCCCCGGCCTGGCCGAGAGCCCCTGAAGGCCAGCACAGGGCAGGGGGGCTCGGGCGCCATGGGGCAGCAGCGAAGGAGGGGAGGCGGGTGGGAGGCACCGTGCCAGGAATCCCTGGGCCCCCTGTGCTTTTGGTGCCGCTCCCTGCGGGGAGACTGGGACACCGGCCACAGTCTGCCCCGCAGGGAGCGGGGGTCCTTGGGCTGGAATCATCCCCCCGGGAAGCAGCTCTGCTGCTCGCCCCAGGGCCTGCAGGCCGTGACCCTCAGCGGGCAGTGCTGCCCTGTCCTTTGGAGTTTGGTCACTGCCCGGTTTGCCACGGCCACCTTGGAGCTCCTGCGGATGCGAGGCGGGAGGGAAGGGACAGCAAAGTGTCACCTGGCCAAAGGAGTCGTGGGACCTTCCCTGCAGCTGCAAGGAGCAAGGCTTCGCCTCTTGCACATGGACTCCTCTGCCCAGCTTGCGTTGGCTGCTTATTGAATTTCTGCTCTTAACTGCTTGGGGGCTTTTTGGGGAGGGGGGGGAACTGGGGGTAGAATCAGGAGGGGATTTCTTAACCGCTTGGACGTGGTAATGGAGAGGATCTTTTCACTGATGGCTGTGATTCAGAAGCCCCTCTGCAGGGAGGTTGGGAATGCCTCCAGGGGTTATTTTAGGACTGGAAATGGCACGGAGAATCAAACAGCCCCAACCACATCGCTCACCCTGTGGAGTGCTGCAGTGTTTCACAGCTGCCCTGGACCATGGTTCTCGTGCTGACTGGATGTGATGGCTGCTGGCTGCCAAGTGAATAAAAGGGCTGGGAGTTCTACCAGGGTGATGTACTTCTTGGGGGAGGTGGGACAGTGGGGCTCAACCTCACTGGAGAGCCTGAGCTACCCTGTTCCCACACCAGACAAGGGCTGGTCCCGGTGGGGTGAGAGGTTTGGGAGGGACAGGACCCACTGGGAGGCTGTGGGGAAGACAAAGGAGCTGAGGATGAAGGAGCTGGTGGTGGAAGGGTAAGGAGGAGGTGGGGAGTCGCTGGGGCTGTGCCTTCTCCTGGTGTGGCCCTGCCTTCCTCCTTGGCCCATGAGAAGAAAGGCAACACGGAGGGAGAGTGGGGCCATGGAGTGGGGAGGAGGCTGGGGATGTTCCCGGCTGGCCCAACCCAAAGCAGCTTTGTGCTGGCTGGTGGGCACAGCACTGGGCACAGCGCTGGCATGGAGACCCCAGAGGGCTGGCAGAGGCCCCAGAGCCCATCCTGCCCACTCCACTGGCCACATCGGGGCACGGGGCACCACGGAGTCGGGGCTGCTCCACGGGGTTGGGGCAAGAGTAGTTTGGTGGTGCCTGTTTGTTTAGGGGTGGTGCCCAAGGGGAAGGACGTGCACCTTCTTCATCGCCACCAACTGCCTGCCTGCCCTCAGCTTTGCAGCTCAGACAGGATTACTGGGATATTTCTGCTTCCCTGCTCTTGGGAATAATAATTTCTGGACATTATTTCTTTCAGGATTAGTGAAAGTGAGTCCTTCTTCTGACAAGTATTTTTCTTGCCCAGCCTCATCCGCTTTGTGCATTTGAAGCCAGGTTGCTGTTCCCCCCTTGCACCCTGCTGGTCAGCAGTGCCTGGGTGCTCCCACCCTGCCCACCCACTGCCCCTCGCCTCCCCAGAGCTGGGCAGGCACATCTCAAGTGAACCTCATGACACGAGCAGGTGGGAACAGACCCTTTTCTCCCGCGGCAGTCGCCCCGTCCGAGGTGACCTTCAGATCCTGGGGAGCCAGGATCTCCCAGCCCTGGCTTGCAACTCGATCCTTCCACATCAGCTGCTGGCACGGAGCTGAGCTCGGCGCTGCAGCCGCTCGCTGCGGGTGGAAGCAGCAATGGGGATGATGGTGTTGCTCCAGGGACTTCCCCATCCCGGGAAGCACCACTTTTGCAACCCTCCTTGCTCCTTCCCTGTTACCTGGCCAGTGGTGCTGGGTGTGTCTGCATTTGTGGAGCGGCCGCAACGCTCGGGAATGGCCACCAGAAACGATGGGAAAAAGCAATCCATAATCCAAATCTCCATGCTCCAGCTGAGCGAGAGGCTCCAGCTCTCGGCCTTTCCCTGCCAGCCAGCCCCCATCATGCTGTAGGGAGGTGGTGACGTCTGAGCTGGCTGGGATTTAATGCTATTTTTCAGCTGCAGCCCTGAGGGAATCACCAGTGAAGTGATTTGGCAAGAGCAGGGGCGTCCAACAGCTGAGCTCCCTTGGTGCCAGGAGGCTCTTTGGACTTGCTTTGCCACAGGCTGAAATGAAGTTGATCTGGGTGGCTGAAGGTGACTGAAGCTGCTTATTTTGAAAACAGAAATGAAGAGTTTGAGGGGAGGACAGTCATACCCATGTGACTAGCACAGCTGAGGACCCCATGCAGTGGCCTCCTGCAAGCTGAGAACCCACCAAAACCATTCAAGACTGTGCTTTGGGAAGAAAGAAAGGATTTACAATGCTGGTGGGAACAGGGAAGTGGGGCAGGGGGCTGCGCTCCCAAATTGCAGCAGGGAAGGAGCACCAAAAGCAGCCCATGGATGTGTTTAATTTCAAAACAATAAATATTTAGGTTTAATGTGTGGTTGGGCACGCTTTGTCTGCTTGGGAAGATTTCAAGCCAAGGGAGACTGCTCCCTGACCTCAGGCACTCCTGTGTTTGGGTCCTGGCATTGGTGCTGGGTGAGAATGGATTTGCCCCTTGCTCACCAGGCACCAGGTGGGGCTCAGCTGTGCAGTGCTGGCTCCTGACTCCTTGATGCTGAGCTGGAACTGGAGGAGTGAATGTTCACCAACACTTTCTTTTTTAATAGCAGGAAAACCTTTTCCTCCCTCCTGAGTCATCGGAAAGGATTTCCCCGGGTTTCCCCGCCGTGGCTTTGGCTGCACTTGTCTTGCCCAAAGGAACAGGTGAAAACTCAGAGGAGTGGCTCCTCTTCCCAGGAAAGGCTGGGAGCCCTCCCTTCTTGCAGGAAAATGTGCCTTAAGTGTAGACCTGCACGAGCTGGGAAAAGGAGAACCTGTGCAGTTCACCTCACCCTCTCCCACCACAGCGCTCGCCAGCTGGCACCACCACACTTAGTCCCCACCTGTTCCTTCCCTTCTTCTTCCTGCCTTCTTTTTTCCCTCTGTTTGGGTCTGGTCTAATGGTTTCTCACCACATGCACCGCTGGCAGGCACCCAGCAGGATGGGCAGTGCCTGAGAAACCGGTTTGCCAGGAGAGGAGCTGCGCCAGAGCCAAGGTGGACCATGGACTGGAGGATTTGCTGTGAAACCTGTGCGTGTGGACACACAGGTGCAATCTGTACAGTTCTCCCGAACCAGGAAACGACAGGTGTTTAATATCCAAGGAAATTTTGTGTTTCCGAGCACAGGAGCACAAAAGGAGGGGAGACCAGCACTTGCCTGTCACCAACATCCTGCCGTCCAGGGCTGCCCTGAGAAGCTGCCCGTGGGGCTCAGTGGAAGAACAAGCCCAGGAATGGGTTTTGGGCTGCTCCAGTCCCGGGACTGCCATAGCACAGAGGTACCTGTGTCACAGCGGGAGCAGCCAGGTGTTCATGGCACTGGTTTTAGTTTGGCCTTCACGGGTTGGAGCAGCAGAATCCTGAAGGATTTGCAGCCTCACCCTGGGCTGAAGCGCTGGGATATCTCCAGGAAAAGTACTTCTTGGGGAACTGAACTGTGGCTGGCAGCTGGGAGAGCTGGGGAGCAGGACCTGGGGTCACAGCTGAGGTGCCCCTTGAGACATGAGGCAATTTTGGGCTTTGAACCCGTTTTTGTGCATCATGGGCCGCAGGGAAAGGCAGCTCAGGAGGCTGCCCGGGCAGGAAGGTGGGGGAAGCTCTTGTACCACATTTCTCTGTCACAGCACGTGAAGTGGGGTCCGTGTGACCCAGCAGCACCCTGAGCCCTGTTGCTGGCCAGTGCGGCCAAGGGGGGCACAGAAGGGTGGGAGCACACCGGGGGCTCCGTGGGCTGCAGTCCTGGTTAGGGCTGTGGGGAATACTGGGAGGGGTCCCAGGAGTGCAGGGTGAGGGTACAGGGACAGTGTGGGGACCCAGGGATGCAGGCTAGGGATACAGGGGGCACTGGAATGGGTCCCAAATGTGCAGGGTGGGGGGTCCAGGGGGCACTGGGAAGGGTCCCTGGTGTGCAGGGTGGGGGTACAGGGGGCACTGGGAAGGGTCCCTGGTGTGCAGGGTGGGGGTACAGGGGTGCGGGCACAGGGGGGCAGTGGAAGGGGATCCAGGTGTGCACAGTGGGGGCACAGGGGGTACAGGGACCCAGGTGTGTATAGTGGGGCACAGGAACCCGGATATGCAGGGTGGGGGTACAGGGTGCACTGGGGGGGGTCCCAGGTGTGCAGGATGGGGGCACAGGGGGCAGAGGGGGTACAAGGATCCAGGTGTGCACAGTGGGGTCACAGGGGGTACAGGGACCCAGGTGTGCACAGTGGGGGTACAGGGACCCAGGTGTGCACAGTGGGGGCACAGGGACCCAGGTGTGCACTGGGGGGGCACAGGGACCCCGTGGCCCGGTGGGCGCAGGGACAGCGGGGTGCCCGGGGGTGCCCGGTT
>JAWWEE010000158.1:9160704-9171129 GCA_035221455.1 Xenops minutus
GGGGGGCAGACACAACAGGCACCGGGGAAGGGGGGTCTGCCGTGCCTCGGGGGGATCGTTCACCCGGGGGAACGGCGCAGCGGGGGCCTGGGGGGCTGCCGTGCAGCGGGGCGACCGTGCACCGGGAGGGGGGATCGTACACCGGGGGGCTGCCGTGCAGCGGGGGGGGACACACCGTGCGCGGGGGCCAGGCCTGGCGTATCACCCCCCCCTCCCCGAAAAGCAGCCGGGCCCCTCTTGGGAGGGCTACTGGCCTCAGGGCTCGTCCCATAGCCCGGTCCCCGGGGGACCCGGGGTTGGGGTGAGGGTCCCCCCACCTCCTCGGTGCTCGGGGTCACGGCGGGCGCTGGGTGAGGGGGCACACGCGTGTGCCGGTGCGCGGGTGCGTGTGTGCCCAGCCGCGTCGGAGCGTGGGGCTGTGTGTGTGCCCGCGGGGGGGCTGTTGCGGTGCCCTGGCTCCCCGTGTCTGTCCGTCCGCCGGTCTCGTCCCGCTGTCTGTCCGTGTCGCCGGCTGTGCGTGTGCCAGCGCGTGTGCCCGTGTCTCTCCGTGTCACCGTGTCTGTGTGTGCCCGGCCGTGTCTGTCCGGCTGTCTGACGGCTGTTTGCGCGGCCGTGCTCCCCTTGCCCAGGCTCCCCTCCCACCCGCGTGGGGCTGGGGGCTGCCGTGGGTGGGCGCGGGGCTGGCGGGGAGCGGGGGGCCGGCATCACCCCCAGCCCGATGCCTGCAGTGCAGATCATAAATCAGCGGCGGCTGGAGCGGGAGCCGGGCCCCGCGGGCTCCCCGCCGCCCGGGGCACGGAGTGATGGGGCTTTCTGTGCTCCTGCGGCCCCCAGCAGCCCCCCGGGGCCGCCAGCGGGGTGGCCTGTCCCCCCGTGTCCCCCTTGTCCCCGCTGTCGTGCCGGAGGCCAGCGGCCGGCCGGGGCTGGCAAGCAGCCCGTGCTGCCAGGGCTGCGGGCACCGCGGCCTCGCTGCCCGCCGGCCCCGCGGGGCGATGGGGACGGTCCCCAAGCTGCCACCCGCCTGGCGGTACCCGGGGTGACCCGCTCTGTCGCCCTGTTTTGCAGGTGACACCCCTGTCGTTTGGCGGGCGGCGGGAACAGCCGTGGAGCCAGCGAGGACGTAGGCTGAGCAGCAGGACACGAGGAGGAAGAGGAGGAGTGGGCGTCTTGTCTTGGGCACAGCACCGTGGCTGCGTGTCCCCACCATCGCCCGCAGCCACCGCCACCCTTGAGCCGACGCAGTCCGGGAGGTCCCGGTGGTTTTTTTGGAGCCTGAGCCCTGCCAGCGCCGCGGGGAGGAGGAAGAGCCGGGGAAGACGTGCCGGGTGATGGATGGCCCCAGCCCCGTGCGGCGGCCCCGGGGGAGCGGGACCGGGCGGCTCGGGCACCTCGGGGACCTGGCTGGCAGCACCCGGCTCTGCAGAGCCCCACAGCGCCAGCTCCGCTGAGCCCCGGGGCCCGCAGGATTTGGAGGGGCTCCGGGTGACCCCCGCGCCCCCGGGCCGGCGCAGGGAGCGGGGCTGAGCCGCTCTGCCCCCGGCATGGCCCGGCAGGGCTCGGGGGCCATGCTGGCCTCGGGGGGCTTGGGCTTCCCCCCCCAAAACTTGGCCCGCGTGGTGGTGTGGGAGTGGCTGAACGAGCACGGGCGCTGGCGGCCCTACAGCCCGGCCGTCAGCCACCACATCGAGGCCGTGGCCCGCGCCGGGCCCCGGGCGGGCGGCAGCGTGGTGCTGGGCCAGGCCGACAGCCGGCTGGCGCCCTACATCATCGACCTGCAGTCCATGCACCAGTTCCGGCAGGACACCGGTGAGTCGGGGCGGCCGGGCCCGGCGTGACCCGGGGCTCCCCGGGATGGGCTCGGTGCTCCCCGGGCCCCGGGATGGGCTCGGTGCTCCCCGGGCCCCGGGATGGGCTCGGTGCTCCCCGGGATGGTCTCGGTGCTCATCGGGATGCCCCCGGTGCTCTCTGGGCCCCGGGATGCCCCTGGTGCTCCCCAGGATGCTCCTGGTCCTCCCCGACCCCCGGGATGCTCCTGGTCCTCCTCGGGATGCTCGTGGTGCTTCCCGGGATGCTCTCGGTTCTCTCTGGGCCCTGGGATGCCCCCGGTGTTCCCCGACCCCCGGGATGCCCCCGGTGGTCCCCGGTCCCCTGCCGGGTTCGTGCTGCCCGGCCCCCTCCCCACTGCAGCGGCCCCTGTTGCCCCCACCCCGTGGGCTCCTCTTCTCCGTGGGAGCGGGGCTGGCCGAGCCGTGGGGACCCCTCGGCGCCCCCCGGTGCTGCCCCCGGCGTGCCCGGGGCGGGGGCCACGAGTGGCCGTGGGGATGCTCAGACTGGGCACGGGCAGGGCATGGGGGCTGTCTGTGCCCCCCAAAGCGGGGCACCCCGGGGCTGCCCGGGGTCTGGGGCACAGGCAGCCGGGGCAGGGGGTGACCCCCGGCACCCCAGTGGTGCCCAGGGTGCTGGACTGGGCAGGGGGTGCGGGGTGCAGGGCCAGCCACCCTCCTTTGTCCCCGTCCCCTGCCCGGGGCTGCGGGGACAAGGGACCTCTGCGGGGAGGGGGCTGGGGGCCGGCTTCTGAGAGCTATTGTTGCCCGGGGTGCAGGACTGAAAGGGAGATTGTTCTGCCTCTCCCTGGGTTGCCGGGGATGTTGGTATTTTGGGTCATTAAACAGCTCTGATTTGGGGGGGTCGCGACCCTGGCAGGCCCTGAATAGCTATTGTTCCCTTTCTTCCCCTGTTGAATGGGAGGCCGGCTGGCGGCGCGGGGCTGGGGGAGCACACGGCATTCCCACACTGCTGCCTGGGGACCGCCAGATGCCGCATGCCACCGCCGGATTAGGATAAATCACCCTCCGGCCCCGCTTTGTGCCCCCAGCGCCGGCGCCTTTGCTGCCCTGGCTGCCCCTTCGCAGGACGGGGCGGGTGGCTCGGCTTGGCTTGCCTTGCCTGGGGTGTAGCTGCACCCCATCCACCAGAGCAGGGTGCTGATAAACACCTTTTTAGCCCCCTCGTGTCTGAAGTGTGGCCCAGTGGGACCAGAGGTGGTGGGTTTCACCCCTTTTCCCTCCCCACCTTCCCCTTCCAGTGGGGGTGAAAAGGGACTGAAATTCTTGCAGGCTTTGCAGGACACGTGGTGAAAAGCCGAAGCAGCAGGCTTGTTATTTCTTCTCCCTGAGCTTCCTTGTACCTAACGCTGGCAGCAGGGCTGAGCCATGGGGTTCTGCAGGAGGATTGTGGAGGCAGTGCTGCCTGGGAGCTCATCCTACCTGTTACCCAAACACCTCTGGAATAACATGCTCAGGATGGGACCCCGCAGCTGAGCCCGGCCATGCTCAGCCTGCCTTGCCGTTCCACTGGACATTCCAAAGAGGAAGACTTTCTCCTCATTGTAGGAGTTTTCAAACTCCGTGCCCATGCTTTGAACGCATCCTAGTTGACTGGGAGTGGCGGGAAATGCCTAGCAAAAATAGGGATGCAAGGCACAGAACCTTTGTGCTTTGTGCTCTCATCTCACTCCTGATGTTTGCTGATGGGGGAGCGAGAGCTGGGCACAAACTCCTTTGCTTGGCCTCATGGGGTCTTTCCCTGTGCCACAGGCTGGGTTTTCATCATGGGCTGGTTTGGGAGCTGCAGATGGTGGAGCTGGCATGAGCCCTGCTCCCCTGTGTGCACGATGCCTGCGAGTGTCACTGCTGGGGGGCTTGGAGATGCCCCTGACATCTTCTATTCACCTCTTCTAGTCCAGAGCTGAGAGGGAGACAGTGCCAGGCACTGCAAGACTCCGGTGCCCTAATGCCTGGTTTCATCACACTCCCTTGGGGAGGTCCCTGGGAGTGGGTTGGAGTAGCCAAAACTGTGGTTCTGTGTTTCCCCATCAGGGCTGAGTGGCCACATGCCAGGACTGAGAGTACTGGGGGTGAAATCTGCCCTTCCCTTCAGCCCAGTAACACTGGGGGAGCAGCCACAGGCCGTGCATGTGCCTCGGGGTGCATGGGTGGCACGGTGTCTTGCAGGCAGCAGCCTGGGGAAACCAAGGCACGCCAGTCCCCTGGCAGGGCGGGGACAGCAGCCGAGCCAGAAAGGCGTCCTGTCCCCGGCAGGGCAGGTTGGGGTGGTTCTGCTCCCTGCCCACAGGTGAGTGCTGGCGCCAGGGTCTGACGGCATCTGTCACCCTCCCTCAGGCACCATCCGCCCTGTCCGGCGCAGCTACTACGACCCATCCTCGGCGCCAGGCAAGGGAGTCGTCTGGGAGTGGGAGAATGACAGCGGGACGTGGACGCCCTATGACATGGACGTGGGCATCACCATCCAGCGCGCCTACGAGAAGCAGCACCCCTGGGTGGACCTGAGCGCCATCGGCTTCTGCTACGTCATCGACTTCGCCACCATGGGCCAGATCAACCGGCAGACCCAGCGCAAGCGCCGCGTCCGCCGCCGGCTTGACATGGTGTACCCGCTGGTCTCGGGCACCCTGCCCAAGTCCCAGTCCTGGCCGGCCAGCCCCGGGGCGGCGCCAGCCCCCCCGGCCCCCGCCTGCACCTGTCCCCAGTGCCTCCTGGTCATGAGTGTCAAAGCCACCGTGTCAGCCTCTGGCCCCGGCACCGCCACCCTGCAGCCCCGCAAAGCAGCGCCCGCGCCCCCGGCCCCCTCCAAAGCCCCGGTGCCCCCCGCGGGGGCCAAGGCGCCCGACGGCGTGGCCGTGGTGCGTGGCTCGCTGAAGCCACTGGCAGCGCAGGGGGGCCGGCGACAGGCAGCCAGCACACCCGCCCTCAGCTCGGCCAGCTCCACCAGCAGCCCCCCCGGTGCTGGCAGTGGCAAAGCAGCCCGTCCTGGCCTCAGCACCCTGAACCGCAGCCACCTGCAGCGCCTGGCCATCGCCCAGTCCCGGGTGCTCATCGCCTCCGGGTGAGTCCCTGCTGGGGTGCTCAGGGTGGGGAGGAAGTGGCAGTGTAAGTCTCTCTCCCTTCCCTGGGGCACAGGGGGGATGTCACCCTAACCCAGCCACCTCGGTGGTCCCCAGCTTCCCGAGGGTGGAGGGCTCTGCTGGGCCCCTCGCCTTCCCCGCAGGTGCCTGGGGACTGGAGCAGGGATGGGGTGGCTCCTGCATCTCAATGAAGAGGCTGAGGCCACTCTTTCTCTTGGGGGCAGGGATTGGGTGGGGGACTGCAAAAGGCCCAAAGAAAAGCCATTCATGCCCGTGAGAAGGGGTCCTTCCAGATCCCCACCCTCCAAAGACACTTTTTTGTGAGGGGGTGGACATTTAATGAGCCCATTTCTCCCCTTTGTCCGTCTCTGCCGTCAGCCTTCTGTCGCAGCCTGGCCCCTTTCCTCTCCCTCTCCATCCTCCCCCTTCCCTCTGCTCCTGACCTGCCGGGAAACTTTCCCATGGAAGAGAGCCCCAAGGGGAGGGGGGGAAAAGAGCTGTGGCAGTGACGTGGCCATAGGAGAAAAGAGGAAAAGAAACAACAGACTGGCCTGGGGAGCAGTGACAAAAAGGGGCCATGAATGGAGATGCAGGCAGGGTTTCTAAAGCACCAGAGAAAAGGCGGTGGTGGGGCGGAGGGGGGGCACCTTTCCCCATCGGGGGATTCTCTCTTTCCAGCCAGGGCCCGTGCAGTTGCTCAGGCAACTGTTGTCTGGCCCCTGGGCTCTCTGGGGACGTGGGTGCTGCCACTGGTCCTGACATGGGCTCTGCTGGCTCCCCTCAGGGTCCCCACTGTTCCTGTGAAGAACCTCACCGGCTCCAGCCCCGTCAACCCAGCACTGGCAGGTGAGGATGGGGCCGCAGTGGGTGCCTGTGGCTGCTGGGCTCCCTGAGGTGGGGACACAAACAGCCCCGGGGCTGGGGGACAAACAGCCCTGGTGGGGCGGTTTTGGGGGAGCAGCTGGGGTTTGGGGTGCTGCTGGTTCCTCAGTGCCATTTCAGAGCCCTTGTTTTTCCCAGGGATTACAGGGATCCTGATGAGTGCGGCCGGGCTCCCTGTCTGCCTGACACGGCCCCCCAAGCTGGTGCTGCACCCCCCGCCCGTCAGCAAAAGTGAGATCCAGTCCATCCCTGGCATCTCCCACACCTGCCGCAAGACCACCAAGAAACAGGCCAAGAAGGGTGAGAGGGACTTTGCTGCTTGGCCCCTGTCCCCCATTCCCTACCTGGTTCCCCTGCTGTCCCTGGCAGTGGGTTTCTCCCTCCAACTCTCGCTCTCACACAGGTAAAACCCCAGAGGAGGTACTGAAAAAATACCTGCAGAAGGTGCGGCATCCCCCAGATGAGGTGAGAGCAGCAGGGGTTGTTCTGGGGTATCCCTGGGGTGCTTTGCTCTGGGATGAGTGACTGGGGACATGTGTGATATCCTAGGCCACTCAGGGATCTCCTCCCTTCCCATGCAGGGATGTCTTGCCACCCTTCATGGCTCTGCCGTGTCCCTGTCCCCCTCCAAATGGGAGGGACATGTGGGCCAGCCCCTGCAGTGTTCCAGGGTGACAGTCCTCCCCCAGGGGTGGCTGCTTGTCCCTGAGCAAGGGCAGGGCAGCTCCTTAGCCCTGTGTCCTCGGCTCTGGCTGCACCCATCCATCTGATCCCTCTCCTCTCCTGCAGGACTGCACCATCTGCATGGAGCGTCTCTCTGCCCCCTCTGGCTACAAGGGGCCCCAGCCGGCCGTCAAGCCTGACCTCGTGGGGAAGCTGGTCAAGTGCAGCCACGTCTTCCACCTCCACTGCCTGGTCGCCATGTACAACAACGGCAACAAGGTGAGAGGCCTCGGCTGTGTGACCTGTGCTGAGCTCCCTCTGCTCCCAGTGGGACAGTGCTGGGGGAGTCTGGCTGCCCCAGAGGACTCTGACCTCCCAGCCTGACACAGAGTTTAATTTTTACCAGCAGCAAGCACTTTGGGACTGCTAAATCAGAACCTGGGGTTGTGTGGGTGTGTTTTTCCCCCACTACGCCCAGTTTTACATGTTTGCTTTCCTTCCCGGGGTGAACTTTCATTCCCTGAATGTTTGAGCAGAGCTGTCTGGAATCTGTTGCTTCTCCAGCCACAGGAGGGCTTTCCTGAGCCTCCTGCAAATAGCCTTTGTGCTCCACATTCCCTGGAAAATGCATTCCACATTGCTCAGAGACTTTGAATATTTATTATATTTCCCTCTTTGAAAAAAAGACAAAACAAAAACCCCACCAAATCAGAGGTAGGGAAAGCAATGAAGACTGGAAAGCTGATGGGGAATTGAAATGCAGACCTCAGGTTTTTGGGTGAAGCTGGGTAACCATGGTGGATTCTCCCAGCCCTATCCCGGGCTTCCTGAGTGGTTTTTTGATGGTTTTCGTGATTGAAGCAGTGCTTGCCATGGCTTGGGGACACCGGTTTTCAGTGTGTTCCCCTCTTCCTGCTCTCAGGATGGCAGTCTGCAGTGCCCCACCTGCAAAACCATCTATGGGGTGAAGACAGGGACGCAGCCTCCGGGGAAGATGGAGTATCACATCATCCCCCACGCGCTACCCGGCCACGCTGACTGCAAAACCATCCGCATCATCTACAACATCCCCCCGGGGGTGCAGGTGAGGCCTGGACCAATGTCCAGGGGGTAATGTGGGTGATCCCCTGTGGGAGCTGGGGGCCCTTGTCACTGCTGTGTTACCCCCGGGTCATGCTACAGTTCATGTCTTCGCTCAGGAGCTGCTTGTCCAGAAGGATAAGAGCATACTTTTGAGCTTCTAAAGGTTTTTCTTCTCCCAATTCCCACACTGCAGGGACCGGAGCATCCAAACCCTGGGAAGAGCTTCACGGCCCGTGGCTTCCCCCGGCACTGCTACCTGCCAGACAGTGAGAAGGGCAGGAAGGTGAGTGGCTCACCTGGGCAGCTCCAGCTGCCCAAGGCATATGGAGGGGGAGCATGGGGAAAAACAGACATGCAGAGGTGGAGGTTTTCCTGTGGAGGACCTTCCCGTGTGCTGGGGGAGCTCCGCAGCCCAGTCCTCCTGTTTTGTGCTGGGATCCCGAGCTCCCTGCAGGGCTTGGCTGTGGGTTGCCCACTTTGCCAGGGCACATCAGGATGACCAGGCATGCCTTGAACAGAAGCAGGTGCTTCCCCCCCACAGGATTTGCTTTGCTGCCTGCCCCATTTCTCACCTCCACAGGTACTGAAGTTGCTGCTGGTAGCCTGGGACCGGCGCCTGATCTTTGCCATCGGGACCTCCAGCACCACAGGCGAGTCGGACACGGTGATCTGGAATGAGATCCACCACAAGACAGAGTTCGGCTCCAACCTCACTGGCCACGGCTACCCTGACATCAACTACCTGGACAATGTCCTGGCTGAGCTCGCAGCCCAGGGCATCACGGAGGAGAGCCTGGCACAGGAGAAGGACTGAGACCATGGTGAGGAGGCAAGGAAAGGGTTGCCTGTGCCGGCACCCACCAGGATAAAGCTGCTGGAGAAACCCACCTGGGGGCTTTCCAGGGTGCACCTGGAGCCCCCTGCCTCCCAGTGGCACCTGAGCAGTGGGAACATCCACAGGCTGGCCGAGAATGTGGGAGGAAGGTCCTTTTGGCCATCCCCTTCACTCCTGCAGGGCGGGAACCTCCCCACACACAGCTGTGGGGCTTCAGGCTGGTTTGGCTGCCCATCTGGATGGTGTGCTATCCTCGCTGCCACTGTGCTGAGGGCTTGGGGGGTGCCAGGCTTCCCTCTCCTCATCCACACCAGTCCCAGCCTGACCTGACACCCACCTGGGGCAGGGACCTGGCCTGAGGTGGGAGCTGGTGCCATGGGAGTCCCCCTTGCTCTGCCTCGTCCCTCTGACATTTGTTTGTTTGTTTGTTCCGTCCGGTACCTTCCCACTGGTCTCCTGTGTCCGTGGAGGTTGGGGGGCCCTGGGCTGCCCCCCAGCCCTGTGCCCCCTGCTCCTGTTGGCTGTGTCTGAGCTGTGCCCTACAGGGTCCCCTTGTCTGGGCTGCCCCTGCCTCTGCATGCCAGGGAGGGGCTGGTGGGTGCTAGGAAGTGGAGGGGAGGACAGTGATGGACATTTTGTGGCCTGTGTCCCACCCTCCCCGCAGTGGGTTCCTTGAACTGTTCGTATGGGGGTGTCCCCTCGTTGAAATTCTATAATACCTCGTGTTTTGGGGTTTTGTCGTATATATGTACATATAGGGGGGGCATTTTGGGAGGCAGCCCGAGGCCTGGGAGAACATGGTGCTGCAGCTAGATTGGGGCTGGGCACGGTGGTGCTTAGGGATGGGACAGGGGCTGTCTGGACCCCCCACCCTGACAGGAGGGCTGTCACCTGTGTGTCCCCATGGGGCCAAGGTGTGAGTTAGGGCTGAGAACTGTTCCCTTTCCTGCCCCCAGAGAGGCCTTGAGGGGGCTGGTGAAGGGTTGGCATGGGCTGGGGCCAGGAGGGTGGCATGGGTAGGAGAGTGTGGGTGATGGGGGGGGTGGGGGGAGTGTGTTCCTTGGCATCTTGGGGTCCCTGGGCCTTTGAGTGACCTGGGCCAGTGGAATGTGTCCCTGCCCAGGGGGTTTGGAATGAGACAGTCTGTGAGGTCCCTTCCAACCCAAACCAGTGTGGGATTCACAGGGCCTCTCAGAGCTGCCTGTGCCACGGTGCTGGGGAGGTCCACAGTTTTGAGGGCTGCCCCGGGGGCACTCTCCCCATTGCTGGGCTCTGGCTGCCCATGAGACCCCTCGGGTTGGAGAACAAGAGTGGGGGGCAGCACCCACCACTGACAAGGCTACCCCCAGCCCTGTGCTGTTGCTTCCTGGGGAAAGGTGAGGCCTCTCAGTGTGTCTTATTGCATTCCCCTCCTGGTTTTCCTGGGGAGAGTCACCTCACCTTCTGTGCTGGGGATGGTGGTGCGGGAAGGGGGCCCATCCTGCTGTGCATCGTTCTGTTGTTGTTGCTGTTTTTCCTCTCCGTGGCCTGGGGGCTCTGTCACCCCCTCTGGCCACCCCGTGGAGGAGGGTGGGGGTCAATAAAGCGGATGGCAGGGGACCCTTGTGGTCCCTGCACGGCTTGGCCTCTCTGTTGTCTTCTGTCAGTCGTCTGTGTGGCCAGGCGAGCGAGGGGCACTGTGGAGAGGGCCAGGTATCCCTCGTCCCCCTGACGCCCCTTTGCACCCATCCGACCCCAGCCGTCCTTAGCATAGGTTGTTATTTTCTACCTCAAAGGAGAAAACCTCTTTCCCCGGGAACACCCCCCTTTTTGGGCAGCTCTGCCACCCAAGGAGCTGCACAGCAGTGTGATTTCTCCTCCACGCCAGCCCTGGGTTTTCCCCACGCAGAAAAACCCTGTCTGGAGCTATGCAAAACCCTGCCGTGATCTGGGCAAGGAAGGAGAGGCTCCCCCACCCTCCACGGTTCCAGCCCGGTGGCTTTTATTGTGACTAAGTCTTTCCACAACATGACCTTTTTTTTTTTTTTTATCCTTTTTT
>JAWWEE010000158.1:9175012-9228847 GCA_035221455.1 Xenops minutus
CCCCAATCCCTCACCCCCCATCCCTCACCCGTCACCCCACAGCCCTCACCCCTCACGGCCCCGCCGCTCTCGCCCCTCCGTCTCGCGCCGTAACGGCAGCGCCGCCTCGTCCCGCCCCAAAATTCAAACACACGCCGCCTCCCCATTGGCTGCTGCCGGCACCCCGCCTCGTCTGATTGGTTCCTTCCCGCCCAGCCCCGCCCAGCCCCGCCGCGGGGCATCACGGGAGCTGTAGTTTCCTCTCGCGCGACCCCGGCGGGGAGAACGAACTCGTTCTGTAATTAATGCTCTCGGAATTCATCTGATTATTAAGGCTCCCCACGGCCAGAGGGTGGGTCTATGTGGGATACTGGTTGGGAATGTCTTCCTGTGCGGATGGCGAGGCCCTGCCGCAGGTTGCTCAGAGAAGCTGTGTGTGCTGCCCCGGGGAGATCAGATCCTTCCAGCCCTTGTTTACATGGTACAAGCAAGAACTCAGGTTTAACAAGTTCATCGCGGGAGAGGGGGGAGCTGAAGCGCTTTAACCGCGCCCCACACTACTTTCTAGTTGTCCTTCAGCATCACCTTGCGTTCCTGTAGGGAACTGAATGAGTTGGGACTGGTGTTCACCTCTCTTCAAGTGAAAGTTGAGATCTTAATAAAATACAACAGCCTCAGGGCTTTAAAAGTACAGATGTCTCGCTCCCTTCTGCATTCGAGGTCTGTGAAAACTGAAATATGAGGCAGCTGCAAAAAAAAAAAAAAATGCCCTGCACTTGGACAGGAATATTCTGTAAATAATATAGATTAGCTGCCTGCTATTATTGGAAAGGGGATCACGAACAGAAATTTTACCAAATTGAATATTTGATGAGTAAAAAGTGATTTTCTTTTCTTCACAGCTGACCTTAACTACCAGACTCTGAAGGCATTTGTGATGCCTGAGGGTTATGGAGATTCCATAATCCCAGATGAGACAAACTGGGACCATGGTGTTGATGGGTGGTTGCTTCTTCACTACATGAACAAGAAACTAAAGACATACCTAAAAGGGATATATGGCCTTATATCTCCCTAAAAAATCTGTTACTTTTATACCTGAACAGTTAAAACACTCATCCTACAATAAAATACAGACTGTATGCATAAAGATATATAAATCCCAGCATAACACCTAGGATAATGTGGTGTCTTACATTTTTCAGCTATTCTGCCATGATTTATCATACAAGTGTTTATCTCAACTTATCATACGAGGGTTTATCTCAACTGATACAAAATGAAGGTGAAAACCAGAATTACAAGCTCTGTCCTTCATTACAGCAACGTCTCTGCAAAAGGAGAACAGCAATACCATTTCTATCCAAGTATTACTACTGGGTCATCCCTTCAGCCTCAGTTGTTACTGTGATTCCAAATCTGTTCCTTTCAGTGTTTGGTGGACTCCTGTGTTGTTATTGATTGGATAAATATCTATTTATAGAAAAGGAAGGCCATAATTTTCTTAAAGCCCATATGATGGAGTTGATCCTGTTTCTTTAAATTTTCATTTACTGCACAGGTCAGTTTTGTTTTTATGAGGACTTAATAACCAACTAAAGAAAAAATAAATTGTACAAACCAGAATAAAATTGAATTGACTTCTTTTTTGAAGGAAAAAGAATCCCTTTTGGAGTTAAGGTCACTCAATATCCAAGGAAAATCAGGTTAAAACGGGTCTTTTATGGTTGACTATCATTTGAAAGTTGTTCTTTGAGAAGAAGGATAATTTCTGTGGATGATGTGACTGAAGAGATCAAGGTTCATTATTGACTCAGATAAATGGGAGATCATTCTGCTCCCCTGCATACAAAGAGAAAGGTCTCCAGTCCTCTTCCATCCCTTCGAAACTAAATCAACAAGTGTCCCCTGAACTCTGCCAAAAGCATTTTTCTCTTGGAGGCAAAAAAGGGCAAAAGGGTGCTTTTACTGTCAGTTATGCCAGTGCAACTTGATTAAATCCGTGAGGTTATTCAGTTCTAAAGGGGACAGAATTTGAGCAGAGAGGAATTTTCAGACACCTGGGGATATTTGGGTTTGTTTCTGTTACTTTCTGCAGGTAAAAGGTTTGCATGTACCTGATTAGAGTTAAACTTCCAAAAGCATTTGAGTGTCCAGTGCAAGAATGAGCTTTTCAAAGTACTTAGATGTTTATTTGCCATCAGAAAACACTTTAGCTGATCAAATTTTCTAAAAATGTTTCTATTGGTACATTTTTCTTTCCCATACAGATGTTCATAAATGAACATGATTGTTGTACAATGATGCAGAAAGTTTATCAACATTCCCAGCCTCAGCAGACCAACAAATCCAATCAGATGGAGAGTAACTCAGACTTGAACTTAAAAGGTTATATTTTCTTCGTGTTCCGTTCGTATTTTTCTTCATTTCTTTTCAAAAAGACAGGAGTCAAGAACAGGATCTGGCAGCTTTAAGGCAATAGCTGGAGGAAGCTGTGCTCTGCCTTCTGCCAAGTTTTATTAGTTCTCCTCACAACAACAACCACCACTTCTACAGACACAATATTTACCAAACATCATCTCCTTGGAAATCAAATAAGCATAACCCTGAAAAATACTAAGTCCTGTGGCTGCGTGCAGCGATGAGAGCTGGAGGAAAACAAAGCCTGGTTTGATGGGACCAGCCTGATCCCCACAGCATGGGGAGCGCCCCAGGAGGAAGGGGCAGCACCAGAAGCTGAGCACAGACTGCAGATCCAGGGAGTTTGTAAATCACTGCCCACACGTGCCCAGAAACCCAGACTACACTGAAGACACACAGACAGACAGACAGACCTTACCAGCTGGAATGAGCACACATGGCACAGCCACGAGGGACATGGAGCTAAGGAGAAACACTCCAGCCTCTCCCACCCATGACAATCCTCCCAGGAACAGCAGCAGGGAGGGCAGGCTGGGCACACCCTCGCCCTTGCTGTGCCTGAGGATGGTGGGCTGGCAAGCAGGAGCTGCTGGAGAGCTCTTCCAGTCCCATGGGAAATGCTTGCTGGAGACAACCCAAGGCTGCAGGAGGAGCCTTGTTTACACGGCACACACAGGCTGCACTCCCTGCCCTCCACTATCAGCCCAACCACACTGTAATTCCTGGGCAAACAACTTGGCTGCAGGAGGGATCAAAGCTTCCCACATCTCCACTTGCAGCACGACTACAGCTCCTAAAGGTCGCACAGCCAGGCCAGCTCTCAGAAAAGCATAACTGAGCACTGCAACAGGGACATGGATGGGAATAAAGCATGGACCTAGAGGACAAAAGCCTCCTTGCAAATCCTTTGTGCTCTGATCCCAGCAGCCATCCTTTGGTTTCTCTCTCTCTCTTGGGTTTATCTGGAGTAATGGCAGCAAAGTGGAGATTGGTTTGTAGGGAAAAGGCAGGATTATTTATTACTTTGCTCTTCTACCATAACACTTTGTTGCAATCCTGTGCTGTTGTGCTAAGCTGAGAAAACAAGATAAATATCAGTGACCCAAGTTCCTCCTGCTGCATCCCTGCCCTGGACACACCCAAGCTTTTTGCTGGAAATTAAACACTACACAGCCCATGTCTGCTCTCCAGTGAGCCCCAAAGTGAGAAAACCAGGAGCAGCACAAAATTTGTGCTGATGATCAGAAGATGCCAGTGGAGATCAGCCCAGCCTTTGGCTGCCTGCAGGGAGAAGGGATGGGTCCATGGGAGGTGCAAATCTAGACAAGAGCATCAAACACCTTCCTCCCCCTGCTACCTGGAAACACAGTGCTGACTTGGCAGGGCCATAAGTGAAGGTAGTATCTCAGGCACTCTTTTCTCTGACAGATAGGAGATAGTTAAAATACTGCCCAACTGTGGGGTTTATGGCATGGAAAATTGATGACAAAGTCCTTCAGTAGAGAACACGTGATCAGTGCTTGTTTACCATTTACAGAGGCAACAGCATCTCCTGAGTGTGAAACCTCCTGGCTGGTGGCAGGATGAGGTCTGTGGTGGCACATTCCAGCTGCTTGTGCTGGAGCACAGAAAAGAGCCAGGCCCTGAACTGAGCTCCTACAATCAGTCACATGAGCAACTCTAGGCTCAGGGGGCTTGATGGTTATTCAAGACTATAACAGCCTGAAGGGAACAGCCAAGGATTCGTTGCTGGCTTATTCACCCACCAAAGAGATGAACACTGGGCTGTGCAACTAAACTGTTCCCTAAGCTGGGCTAAGGTCAGACCTGGACTGCCAGGTCAGTTCAGGTACAGCTCTGCTGTACTTGCAGCCAGTTTGGCAAAGGTGATATAAAGGGACCCAGGGAAACAGGCAGGAAGTCGAGAGATGAAATATGTTCTCCCCACCAAATCCTAAGTGATATTCCAGGGTCTCACTAAAGGGGTAAATTAGCTGTAATCTCCTCTGGCCTTATTTACTGCATTCAGACAAGCAGGACTCAGAACCTCATCCCCTGCATTCCAGTTTGCCCCTTGAGCAGAAAGATAGGCTTCATGCCAGCAAAGTTGCTGAGATTCCCTCATTTTGGGGGGCATGTAGGCCCATTTCCATTACATGTCAGAGTCATCTCCTGTCACTGTATCTATGTGAGACATATCAGCTGTCTCGACCTCTATGGCTTAGACTGATGAGCTATCTGAGGCAAAGGACACTCCCAGCCCTCTGTGCTGATCATCTGTGTCAGAATCTTCCTCCTCCTCATTCTTCTGCAGATCGTGGCCACTGTCATCATCACCATCATCATCATCATCACCATCATCATCATCATCTGCTACTGCCTTGTCCTCAATCACTTCAACCCTCTCTTCAGCCTCTGGATCCACGTCAGTCTTAAACCACACAGCTTTGTAGCCATCGTCTGCCACGTGCCTGTCTATCTTGAGGATGGACTTCACCTCTTTCTCCTGTCCAGTCTCTTTTTCCACTTCTTCCTCTTTCTCTTCCTGGCTGGAGGTGGTGCTGGAAGCTATAGAACCCCTTGAGAGACTCTCAGTTTCCCCTGCATTGTGGGAGGGCAAGGGAGGTGCTGGCTGCTCCAACACATGTGTCTTTGGCTGGACGCTGCCATTTTCTGATGTCTCATCCTGTGTGGTGCTCACATCTGGGTATTCATATTCCTGGTAATATTCGTTCTGATGACCCCCAAAGATTTCCTTGGAGAGCTAGAGGAGAGACAACTTGTGATTGTAGTGACAGGAAGAGAAATGAGGGGGTGGGAGGGAAGGGGTGGCTGAAGTGACTGAGCTACTGCCCAGGGAAGTTCAGCTCAATTTGTAGTTAGATCTATTTGAAGCCAGAGAAAGATGCAGCTCCCTGGAATTTTTGACTCCATTTCTGGAGCTTTCTCAGGTAAGGGTGGGCATGTTTTCTAGGAGGGATGAGCACCAGCACTGTGCACTGATTTGTCCCCATCTGTTCGAGGTATTACTCTGGAGTGGGATTCACCTCACCCAGGGGGAAGGGCTGTTGTTACCCACCTGAGCCATGTGTTCTGCATTCATGTCTGGGCTCCTGGCAGTCCCACTTTAAGGCACAGACCAACATCTTGTCAGATGAATTACACACTAAACTCTAAGGTGACCAGTCTGCCAGGGGCCTGAGAGGTCCAAAAGTAAATAGCTCTGGTGCAGACAAGTGTCTGAGTCCAGGCTTTTCAAATGGGAGGGACCTTTCTCTCCTTTGACTATGGAGGGAGGATGAACTGTGGCTTATACCACAGATATGTGTCTTTCTGAGACCACCTCTGATATGTGTCACATTCATCCCAGATTTCGTGATCCATGAAGTTGTGGTCCTCTCCTTACCATGTATGCTCATCATCTACCACACAGCTCCAGCCTGGGGAGGCAGAAAAGCACTGCAACAAACACCACCAAAGTGATCCTAAGTGTGCAAACACTGCCTTGGAAGGGGTTCACCACCTTCACACAAATGTGTTCTATTTGAGCAGCCCATCCATACTTTAAAATCTCCTCAGATGGCACTTTCTAACTCTTAGAAATTCGAGTACAAACAAGGCACTTACCTTTTCCTTCATCAGGTATTTGACAGGTTTTCCATACCATTTACTAGATTTCCACACCAGCACTCCAAGGAAGACTAGGGCAATCAAAAGCAGTGCTGCTAAGGTGCCTCCTAGAATAGCCATGTCCTGAGCAGAGTACATCTTGTCAGAGGGGGTTCCAGCTATGAGGCAAACAAAAGAGTGTTACAGAGCCCACACTGGTAGCCGGTGTGTTTAACACAACCCTTCATTGTGGGAGAAGCTCCAACCACATCTGGAAGGACAGGGAAGCATCCTGTTCTGCAGAATGTGACAGTGATATATCTGATATCACAGAATACCATTTTTTCGCTATCCTAAAAGCAGAGGTTTGGGTTTTTTTCTTATTATACAGAATATCATAATTTCCAATAAATTACATGAAGTGGAAATAGTAGTCACTCACAGGACAGTACCTTTTACCTGGTGATTTAATTAAGTCAAGATATACCCGACAGTATTAGGCAAGCACATGCTACATGGAGTAAAGTTATGTAAGTCTTTGACATTTCCACTTCACCCTCTTACATAAAAATGCAAAAATGAGGTTTGTTTTTACATATGGGTGTGAAAATGCAAAGCTTCCTTTATTCCAGAACAGTGCCTCTGATAATGATGAGCACATTAAAGTAAGAAATAGAAAAGCATAATAGGAAATAGACAAAGGAGTAGAATGTCCCCAGGACAGGAAACCCTTCCCTGCCCTTTTGTAGCTGTAGCAATATTCCCCAGCCTGCTCAGGGGCAGCTGCTGCTTTCACCACTGGCCAGTGGAAGGTATCTGTACAGAGATCAACAGTGTAGTGGAAAGAAAGAAACATTCTCAGCTTGGCTTGGTGGTGGGATTCTTTAAGTTTTCCAGCTTCATTTTGTAGTGTAAATTACTCTCAGTAATGATTAATGAAACACAGTTTTGTTTTCCTGCTGACCTGTTAAAGATAATGGACTTTGAGTATTCCCTCCCTCAGTTTACCATTAATACCTTGGGGAGGGCTTAGGACCTCGTTGACTTTCTGCTGCTTACTCACATCTCCTGGGGATGCTCAGAGAGTGTCCCAGAGCTGTGAAACTCCTCCCATGCTGCTGTGACAGCCTGCTGAGCTGGCCCTGACTCACCTGGAGGGTATGGCCAGGCCAAAGGGAATCTCAGCTCTGTTTAGGCCATCTCTGAGTTCTGACTATGGTACAGAATTCCTCTCAGAGACTCTGGGCCATTCACTGTCATTTCAGTGTATTTTTTTTCCATATTCAACAGCTCCATTGCTTTTAAGTAGCAAGGGCAACATTTCAAAGTTACCCAGAAGTGGTGGTACATGCTTGGAGCATTTCCAGCTCTGAACTGACACCTGAGTCACCTCTCTGCTGGGCAGGACTGCACCTTACATTGGAGTTAAGTGGTTCGTGGCTGTGAAGTGACACTACTTTTAGGGAATCCAAATTTACAGCCAGGAGCTTACTTTTTTTCCTCAGCCCACGATGGTAGTGATGAGAAGGTGAAGTGATGGAACATCAATCACACATCACTGTATAGAAACCAATGGAGTCTGGGCATTACCAGCCTATCCTGATGTCAAAATACATGATACTGGTTCACCTTAATCCAAAGTATAAAAAGTTCCATAAACTTCAAACCTAATTAATTTATCAGGCCTATTTAAGAGTCATTTCTCAGAAGTATGGAAGTGTGAGCTATTTTTACACCACCACAGTTAAACAGTAGCTGGAAGGTGATGTATGAAGCCTCATGTCTATCTTATTACTCATCAGTTATGTCTTCTGGTAAAACCATAAAATCTCAGCATAAAAGAACCTGACCTGAGTGGAAAATGCCTTGGCTCATGGGCAAATCTGGCTCTGGGGAATGCCAGCTGCCCTCTGCTCTGCCTATGACAGGCAAGAATCTTGAAGTTTTCTCTAGGTTTGGCTAAAAAGGAGCAAGGAGGTACCAAGGTCTCAAGGCAACCCTCCTTTGCCATGGTAAGACATGTGGGTTATTTCCCCGCCCCAGAATCAACTTTGCAATAACAAGAAAAGACACCACAATACACAGCACCACTTAAGGTCTCAGGAGGCTGTTTGAGGTGTGTGGTGACTACACCATAAGGATGCTGTTGGAGTGGTTCCTCTGTTAAAGCCCCTGCAGAGCCTTCTGTAAGTACAGGGTTGGCCCCAGCCCAGGCCCACAGATTCAACAGGTGACCTCAACATGGCCAGTTTGCCCACAGAAGCAGAAAAGACTCCCCAGGCATCTCCACAGAGCAGAAAGCAGAGCCCCCAGCCTACCTGTATGCAAGATGACCTCCACCTCAATTACAGTGCTTGCCTCCTGCAGGCTCAACACATCTTTTCCAACAGCCTATGGGAACATGGGAAAGAGAGGCTTAGGGACTTCCAAATCTCCAGCTCACTTTCCACGTCTTGGCGGGGTGGGCCTTTGAGGACAAAGTACCTTGTCCATCTCCTCACCACAGCCCTGCACTGTAGCTGGACAGCCTGGTCACACAGGAAGAAGAGCTCTGAAGATTTCTTCTCCTGGGAATGGTTGACCTGACCCAGGTCCATCCTTTGTATAGAGCTCCCAGCACAGTGCATTGCATAGGTACTGATGTGGTGTGCAGCAGGAGCAGCACATGTTGGCACCTCTCTATGCCCTGAACATTGAGCTACAGCACTGATATGGTCAGACTGCTCTACAGGGCAAGGCACTGTGCCAGGCAGGCTGAGGGACCCGTTATCCCTGGCAGGCAGATCGACAAAGGCAACACCCAGCTTCTTACAAAGTCTGAAGTTATTAACTGCTTCCTTTGACCCAAGCAAAGAAAGCACTGAAAATCTCTCCCTCTCCACAACCCTGACAAAATGAAGAAGAAAGCTGCCCTACCTCGATGGACACAGTTCCTGGAGACTGCAGCACCACGTTGGTCAGGATGAGTCCGTCTCTGGTTGCGATGAAATCGGTGCTGTTTTTGATGTAGTACTCAATGTTTGGGTTGAATTTCTGAAAAGCCAGAGAGAGATGCTCAAGCCACACTGTGCTCCACATGCATCTTCCTAACAACCCCTTGTCAGCAGTTGTCCAATACACCTGAGGTACGAGCAGGTACATAAAGGAACTCTGCACTGAGCAGCTCAGAAAGGCTGAACTCAACTGTGTTCACCTTAGTGCTCAGAGTTCAAGAATGTAGCACAAAAACCTCAAAAAAAATCACAAGTCTTACCCAGCTTGTGTTGGTAACTTTAGCATTTGCCCAAGCAAAATACATCTATGCAAGGGATCTGTGTGGGACTGGCTTTGGAAGAGGGGTGTCCAGCAGCTTTTCCTCGTTACATCACACCATAAGTGGTACTGATATATGTGGAATTTCCAAGGAAATAGGGAATACTAGAGGAAAACACGTGTTTGGCTATCCCCACATCCCCTTCCTCATGTTTCCTGATCCTGTGAGTCCACAGAAGTGAGAAAGAACACAGTGCATTTCCAGTTTCTTACATCAGGGAAATCCTCATCCACTGCCGTGATCATCAGGGGCGTGGAAGGATCACCAGCTTGGAAGACAAAGCTCCTTGGGGCCAGCCCAACAAACACAGTCCCGTTGTAGAGCCCCTTCTCGAAGTGGGGGGGCCAAAGACTTTCATTGATGACCTTTATCTCTACAGTGGCTATGGAGTATTTCCGTACGTTGTTGACCTGGGCAGCCTGGAAGGAAAGAGAGAGAGATGCCAGGGAGATGCTTTCCCTGTTCATGAGGAGACATGACAAGACAGGCCTGATCCATTGCAACCCCAACTCAGCAGGATGGCCCCATTCCAGGATTTTCCTTTGCTGTCACCACCCAGACCTGAGGGAAAACATCTCTTAACTGCTTCAAGAGCTTTGCATGTGGGTTAGTGTAAGACACAGGTCAAATACTGTGCCCTTCCAAAAGAAAGGGAGGAACTGAGTTATTTTTAACATCACTGACTCCTGGCTGTTGCTTCCTAGGCTGACTGTCACTTACCATGACTTGCAAGAGGAAGGAGTCTGGGGAAGTCACTATTTTGTTCATAGTTATATTCCCCGTGTCTGCATCCACTGAGAACACTTCATCTGTATTTCCTAGGGAAAATGGAAAGGCCATTCAATCATCAGGTCCTTCCTAAAGTGACCTGTATCTCACAGAGTCATTCTTTGACATCTTTCAAACAATACCCCCAGGACATAGTGCCATTTTCCTTGCCTGCCTGGCTGTGCCAAGGGCTGGGAGTGCTGTCCTGGGGCACAACACATGTGTGTGAGCCCAATGAAATGAGGTAGGACAGCAAAGATTTGCATTTTCAGTGCCTGGGCCCAGATATTGTCTGTTTAAATTCTGATAAATGCCCAGAGCCTCTAGTGCAATTTGAGGACTGAAGTCTCTATCCAGTTCCCATTCTGTTCTGGGAATGCTTATTTCTCTCTACTGCCTACAAAGGGAGTCTAGACACAAACCTTGTATTGATGCAGGGGTAGAAATCAGCTTCCTGCATATGTGTGTGAATCCTAAAAGTACCTATGTTGGATATATGCTGAAATATAAGCAGAATTTTTAGTTGTCTTCCTCACTCCAGACACTGTGAGCTCTGTTTAGACAAGGACTCCCCCAAGCCTGTGGGGTAGGGAGGCCACACTGAATCCAAAGTGTCAGTGGAATTTAAGGTTCTTTGATCTATTTGTTATCAGGAGGATATTCCCTGCTGTGATGCCATGAGACACAGGTAAAGAGAGAGGAACACTCCACTTGACCAACAGCTTCTACCTTTGCCTTGATAATTATGCAAACCCCCACTATTGTTAAAATAAAATAAAAAAATAAATCCTTTGAATGACACAAGGGGCCCAATCGATGACTGGCAATCAGTTGACTGTGTTCAAGTGGTCTTTTAGAAACCAAGACTAAAACAGGTAGTGGCAATGTGCTGAGGAACAAAAACATAATTCTTGGCACTGCATGAAAATTACATCGACAATGTGAGAATTTTAGGTTCAGCTTAAAGACTGAATGAAAGTGGTGTGACCAGACTGGCAAAATAATATCTGAAAACATAAGGATAAAACAAGAAAAAAACAATTTAATTGAGATTGGATTTTGGAACTGTAATTCTCTTTGTCTTCCTCTCTGTAAAGACTATTTCTTCTACTTAATCCACAGTGTTCTGTGGATCTTGTTGTATTTTTGTGGCATGAACAGGGGGGCAAATGCCCAGGCCCTCAATGGGAGTATCTGCTCTTGGTACTACAGGGGACATGAGCAATGCCCTTTGTGGAAGGTGACAATGTCCACTCACCCCCAACAATGCTGTACATGATCTTTTCATTTATGGTGTAGTCAGGATCAATGGCATAGATGGGCCCTGGTCTCAGGATCAGTGGCTCCACCTGCAAGGACCAGGCAAAGCATCACATACCACAAACCAGCACTAAACCAGCAATTGGAGCTCTCTCCCATCCCAGAGTGGCTCCAGTGGCTTTGTCTGGGCAGAGTGGGATTTATGGCTGGGAGATAGCTGTGACAGGGCTAGAGGGGAGACAGCCTTGGCTATGATGTGCTGCAGGAGCAGAAGTGTTGCTTGGGGTGGGGGATAACAAAGGCTCCCTGTCCTGCTGAGCCATCTGCACTGTAACTGGAGCTCATGGAAATGATTGGGCACTTCCCACTGGGAGCAGCATCAGGGACCCTGTTTGGTGGCTCTCACTCACTGCCATCTTGGAGATGTTGACGGTCCCGGAGTAAGGGCTGCTGATGCAGACACTGGTGTCGTTGTGGAGGAAGGCACAGGGCAGGAACCAGGGTGCTCTGGTGTCTGTTTGTTCAATGATGATGGTTATTGTTGCACTAGCTGTCCTGGTGGGATCGGGACTGGTCAC
The DNA here is from genome assembly GCA_035221455.1 of Xenops minutus. NCBI lineage: Eukaryota > Metazoa > Chordata > Aves > Passeriformes > Furnariidae > Xenops > Xenops minutus. Next base: position 9,186,941 of record JAWWEE010000158.1, read on the forward strand.
AGGCCTGTCCTGGACCCAGAGGCAAAGGACACTCATGAGATGCAAGTTTTATTGCCCAAACAAGGACCATTCTGCCAAAAGCAGTGGCCCAGGATTCTTTAGCCCTTGTCACTCCACTCTGTTTAAGGCTCAGCAATTTATGTGAGATTGGCTAAATCAGTGGGTTGTCTGGTTCTGCTGACAAAGGTGGACTGACTGCAAGTCTGTCCCTGTAATTCTGGGGGGTGAAGGCTGTTCCAAGTCCACCACCCACAGTATCCACCCTCCATCTGCCACCCCAGAGATCTCCCATCCAGACCCACCCTTCAGGTAAGAGACACCAGGCAAATGAAGCATTCTGTTCCTCCCCAAGGACTTACCCTTGCGTACAACAGCAGTGTTGTCAACTGAAATTTATCATAGTCCAGTGCTTTTTTTAAATAAATTTCTGGGTTATTAACTCCCTTTATGGCAAAATAACCATCTGTGCCCTGGCAAGGGAAAAGAAAAAAGTCCTTTAGGAGACTCAGTCACAGACATGTTCCAAATCTTGCTCATTGCTGTGTTTGTCATCCCAATTGCACCTTTAATCCTGGTGACCTGGATGGGGGGCAGTGTGGGAATGCTGGATCTATTTAATCTTTGATACTGCACACTGAAGCTGCCTGGCTTGGCAGAAGCTGTGTTCCTGTGAATGTCCTCTCCCAGATGCCCTGCTTTGCCTGCCTACCTGCTCAGCAGCTCCTGGATGAAATCTTTTATCTCTTTTATTTCCCACATTCAACAGGTTGCCAACAAGCCTTGATGTTTGGCCCCTGACAGGCAAGCAGTCTCACCTCTATGCCCAAAACAGGACAAAGCTAGCTCAGTCTCTGAGAGCTGGAAGGATCACCTGCCTTAGCCTAATGCAGCTGGACTTTGGAAGAAACTGGAAAGCGAAGTTGAAGCAACATACGTTGCATTTTACTCTATAAGCTTCTGCACTTGCTTTGGTTCTCCTTTAATCTTATGCCTTGTCTACAGTTCCTTTTAATTTCTCAATTCCTCTGGATTTACACCAATGTCAATGCAAAGTCTGGTTCCAGAGCTGAAATTCAGAAACTGGCGGTTTCTGTTCCCAGCTCTTAAAACCCAGGGTTATGGACGTAATAGATGCAGAGTGTCAGGCACCATCTGCACCCTCCACCATGCTTTTCAAAAGTGTAAACCTACATTTGGGTTTTCTCCTGAATTTGCTTTTGGTTTTAGTTTCTTGCCAGTCCTTGCACTCCAGGCCGGCATCAGGGACTGTGTGCACAATCCATTTCCTCTGCTGCTGTTGGCAAACATGGCAAGGACTCTTTTCCCCACCTGACTCAGTGCAATTCTGAGGTCCCTGAAGTACAAAGGTCTCCTGAAAGGTTTACAGATCATCCCAACAAGACTTCCCTGAGTCATATGGCTCTGAATATCCCTGATGAAAGTTTAAACTGTACCACGCAATAAAGGTGTGAGCAGCAAGAGAATTCTATATCTGCAGCACTGATGGCTCTATTCTGTTAAACAAATAAACGTTTGGGATCTGTAAAAGACGAGGGAGCTAAATGCAATGGCCTTTGCCTCAAAGCTGGGAATCTTCTGAATCCAGCTTCTGCAGAGCTACTGTTTTTGCCCAGAGATGCTCACCTGCACTGTGGCTGTGAGTTCATAGTAGATGATGTCCAGGTCAGCATCAGTAGCAGTTATGTCTTCACGGGCTACAATGGTTGCATTCACTTCTGTATCCTGAAAAAACACATTGCTGGGGTTATTCTCTGTGTGAAATGGTCAGATGTCTCTCTCTGCTGACCCTTGCTCAGTCCCACAGCACTGGGTGATCCAGTGCCCTCCTCCCTTCCAAGAAACACTCACCTCCCGAACAACCCTGGTGAGATTTGACTGCTCAAACTGTGGGTCATTGTCGTTTTCATTGAGAATGGTGACAAGGATTTCCAAAGAATCCCTCTGCAGAACAGGCAAAGTGAGAGAATCAAAGCCAGAAATAGGCTGTTTGGGCTGATCCGGCTTTGCAGAGTGACCAGAGGGAATGGTGTAAGGAGCAGAGTTGGATGGGGGCTGGATGGGACTGGGGTTTGCAGCACATCCTGCAAGGGGAATATGGGTTTGTTCCCCTCTCCTCCCCATTCAGAGCCCTGGGCTCTCTGTGCCAGGGAGAGCAGTGTGTGTGTTCACAGGCAGAGAAGGACACCTCTCCATCCCAGTGTGAGAAAAGCAGAGAAGCACGTGCTCCATGCAGTACCTTGTCCTGGGGGCTCACCTGGCCAGCAGAGTCCTCACAGGTCAGATACACCACTAGCAGGGGATCCTCCTGCAGGAAACACAAACCCACCCTCTGCAGAAACAGCCAATGGGTGCAGACTCCTTCTACAATTGATCCAAATTCATCCACTGTCGAATCAGTGCTGGTGGGCTTTGTCTTTTTATCAGGAGTATCTGAATTTTTCTTACTTTCCCTAATGCTGGAATCTTGTTTATGTTGGAGTCAAACCAGCCCAACCTCCCAGCCTTTTCTCCTGCAACTCCTGTAAGATGCTGGCAGAGCTAATCTGCCATTTTCTCACACTTCAGATGAATTCAAATAGCGACTTCTTTTTCAAAGGAACGAATTAGAAATGCCTCAGGCAGCAAGTACAGTGTCACCTGTGGGGTGTTAACTCTGGCTGCTGCTCTCGGCTCAAACAAATGTGGGGTTTTACATTGAAAGGGAACTTAAGGATGCTTGTGGCTGTACGCAGAGCACTCCAGGGAGGTAAAATAATCTAGCAGCAACATAAATGAACACAGGGACTGTTTATGCTGCCTTTCAGCTTCACACAAACTCATAGAATTACAGAATTGTTTGGGTTGGAAAGGACCCTAAAGCTCATCCAGTCTCATACCACGCCATGGGCAGGGACACCTTCCACTAGCCCAGGTTGCTCCAAGCCCTGTCCAACCTGGCCATGGACACTTCAAGGGAAGGGACAGCCAAAGCTTCTCTAGGCAGCCTTTGCTAGGGCCTGCCCACCCTCCCAGGGAGGAATTCCTTCCCAATATCTCATCTAACCCTGCCTTCTGTCAGTGGGAAGCCATTCCCCCTCGTCCTATTATGCCAGGCCCTTGTCCAAAGCCTCTCTCCACCTTTCCTGTCGGTCCCTTCAGGCACTGACTCACCTCATAGTCCACTGACTTTGTGAGCTGCAGCTCAGTCCCCTGGATGGTGAAGAATCTGCCATCAGGGAACTGGGGGTCGATGGTGACAGTGAACCCTGGCTCCACGTGGATGGTGGTCACCACGTAGCCTTCAGGGTTATTTTCAGGAACACTCGGGTTGCTATCATTGACAGAACATCCTGGAAGAACACAGAAATGAGGTGCAAAGCTGCCCGAGGATTCCCATTGTGAAGGAGTCAGGTGTGAGCCAAGTCCCCTCTGGTCCCCCTGGGGTGAAGTGACTCAACAAAGCTGACTTGGAGTGTAACCATCTCCCACCCATATCCCACCCCTGTCCTAGGGACACTCCTCAGTGCCCACGGACCTCCTGCAGGAGCTTACCTTGGTGCTGTGCTGAAACCTTTGTCATGAGGGGCAGCAGGAGGAGCACAGGCATGAGGAGCCAGTGAGAAACAGCCATGGTGAGCTGCCAGTCACTGAAGAATCCCTGTTCCCAGCTAAGCTGATCTCCTGCCCCTTTTCTCCCAGTGCCTCTCCTATGCTCACGGCTTTGTGATGGCAGAAACACTGCCTGGAGGTGATTGCTGGGCTTCAACCTTTGCCTCCTCACCTCATTGGATGACTTGTTGAAAGATTTACCAGTCATGGAACACGGTGACACACACATTCCTGTTTCTCCTTTTTCCCCTGGGTCTTCCCTATCCTGTACTCTCTGTGGCAACAAGGATGGATTTGAAGCATTTCAGAACTTAGGGCGAAGCCCCCCCTGGAGATGAGCATGAAGGACAAGGGCTGGCACTTGGGGAGCTGCCTTTATACTCCAGCATCTCCCAGTGGGAAGGTTTCTGATGTGCCAGAGATGGGGCCACAAGGTGAGCAGAGTGGATCCTGGTAGGGACAAGATGCAGCAACCCAGAGATTGCCCAGCAGCTTTGTAGGGGAAAGATGTCTCCTTCAACCAGTGGCCAGCAGTGGCTCCTCACAGGGATGCCTCCTAGGATCTCTTTCCAGCAGATTCCACACCGGGAAACCTCCAATTATTTGCATCTCAGCAGCTTCCTGAAGCTTCCAAGGGAACTCTGCTCTCACTGAATCTTTCAAATTCCCGGCTGATTTCAGAAGGTTCTCATCTGCTGCATCTCAGCCAAGTGATTGTTTGTGGCTTATTGAAACCCAGGCTGTCACTCCTTCCAAAAAGTATTCCAAGAGGAATCTTCCCTAGCAGAGACTTCCTATGGACTAAAATAAACAACTGCCAAGGTCTTTGCAGCCCCTCAGTAAGGGAATGGTGCTTAGGTGAGCATTTGAGAGGGAATGGCTCCTTTGCAGCTGTCAGATACATCACAGATGGTGAAAGCTGCTGGTGCAGGATGGGCTGAGCAAGGCTGTGCTCAGCACAGGATTGCAGCTGAAGATTCTTATTTTAAAGCTGCTCTCCAGAATCTGTTGATTTTACAGGAAAGCTGAAGTGGCTGTTCTATCAGAGGAGGGAATCTGCATGTAAACAGCGTGTAAACCTCATTAAGTGGTGGGAACAAATTGCTCCCCATGGAACTCTGTCTTTAGCAGCTCTGAGAAAGATGGGCCAGCAAATCCAGGCGCAGAATGGAGTGGAAACAACATTTACAGTGAGCATCTCTGTTGTGTAGCTCTCAGAACATTTCTTTGCCATAAAATTTAACACGTGGCTGAGTTCCTGCTCCATGGATTCTGACTCTGTGCACAGCTGGACTGTGGGAACTCCCGAGTGCCAGCCATGTGTCCCAACATGCATCATGTGGGGGGATCCTGACACAATGCTCCTCCCCAGACCCTGCATTCCAAGGGTAAGAGTACCACCCTTCTTCCAGTTTCCCTAAGAGCAGCCAAGGCATAGGCATAGCTAACCAATCTTTATTTGGGAGCAGCAGCAGGCAGACAGATGCCAACACGCAGTGGAAGGGATGTGCTTCACCCAGGCTCCTTCTACTGACAGCAGTTCACACCCACATACATTTCACTTTGGGTAATCTAAGAGGTTTCACTGGGCTTTGGCTGCTTTCCAGGATTATTTTTATTTATTTTCCAATCTCAAGAGTTTTTCTTAAGCGAATTCAAGAGCTTCCCTGTTTATTTTCAAGGTCATACACATACAAAGCTGTCTCCTTGACTGTTCCTTTCCCTTCACCTTCAGTCAGAACCGTCTGTATCTTCCTTCATGTCTGCAACCAGCTGCTTAGAGATGGGGCAAATGTACTGGCTGGTGATGGCAGCAACTTCCCTGGCATCTCTGTCCGAGCGGCTGTGGGGAGGGAAAAACGAGTGAGAGTTCCTTACTCCCGGGGCCATGGAGTGCAGGAACTGTGACAAAGCCACCTTGTGACATTCAAGGATAGAGGGACCATGATTAGCCTGCAACCAGCCACCCCGAAAAGGCATAGTGGGGTTTCATTCCCACTGTGGACAAGAGGTACTAAGTGCCAGTTTATTCCTCCTACTTTTAGTGATTTAAGAGTGAGATGTCTAAGTGAAAGTGGTTGGTCATTAGGAAAATACAATATCCAGGTGCTGGGACAGCCCATCCTGAGGTGTATGTTTGACAGGGTAGTAAAGTTTGACAACTCTCTGATTAGAAAAAGATATTATTTCTTTTCCCTGGGTTTTATCGTTTTTAGTAACTGGCTTTTCTAGGGCCATTTATAAAAGTCCTGTCTTGGCTTCAGTACTGTGGGGCTCAGGGCCACAGAGGGGACAAATCTGTCCCACCTACCTGGTGTTCAGAAAGCTCTGGTACAGCCAGAGAAAGCAAAGTTCCTCGGGGCTGTTCTCTCCCTCTCTCTCCTGCACATCTGTGTTGACCGGGCCAGGAGAGCTGGTTTATATAAAGAAATTAATAATAATTAAAAACCCCAAACCACGACAGTGCAACCACCACAGCTGTTGAGCAGCACGTGCACTGTGTGCTTATCTGATGTTCTTGTGTCACAGAGGTGGCTCAGTGGGGGCTGGGGGCCCAGTTTGCAGTGAGAGCCACAGGGGGGACTGTGACACCCAGGGGTTTCCTCTCACCTGCGCTTGCGGCCCATGAGGTTTTGGATGAATTTTTGCACCTGGGCATTCCCTCTCATCTTGCTGTACTCGCTGGTGAACAGCCCATCCGAGTGCCTCTGGGACCTGTGCCAGGGAGACACAGGACAACAGCTGCTCAGCCCCATGGGAACCCCTCAGTGCTGGGATCCAGCTCCCTCCTTTGCCCCACAGGGTGGGTCTGGCTGGTGCTCACCTCTCCTTGAGGCCCACCAGGTGTTTGACCAGCTGCCTCACATAGGCATTGCTGTTCATCTTGCTGAGCTCGCTGTGGAAGAGCCCGTCAGCGTGTCGCTCCGTCCTGGGATTGGGAAAGGGAAGAGAGGCTTAAAACCAGGCAAGAATGGGCATTAAACACTGCTCCTTCAAGGAAAGAGGGTCTCAAACACATAGGACAAGAATTTTTGCCAGTTTGGCAAAGTTTTACCAAAAAAAGGGGAAACCTTGCAGGAGTTTAAAAAATATCTTTGTTAACCATCACCCAGAAAAATGACCTGCACTTGCTTTTAGTCATGTAATCACCTTGCCATAAGGATGTGGAAATGTGAGGTTAATGCTGGTTCAGCACAAAAGAGTAGGGCAAGAGGCTGGAGAAGTAATAAAGAAACACCCAGAGACATAAAGAGGAGGAACAGATAGATAACAGCAGTGGTGTCAAAGACTAGTCCTTGCCAGTGACTCCTTTGGAGAACCTGGTGAACTTACAGGGTTGGCTGTTTCATGGGACCAGCCTATTGGAAATAAACTTCTACCTCTATCAGGCTGTGTAACTACCTAGCAGGAAAACAAACTCAAAAGTGATTTTTAAACTTACTCTGATGTGTTTGGGATCATGAATTTTCTCTGCATTAAGTCAAATCAACATTCCCATTCTTAAGCAAGAAAAAAATCTTTACAATATTTGCACTCATTTAACTAAATCAATGTAGGGAAGACAAAATCCACAGCCAAGCAGATGCAAGTTCAGGAAGGCAGATAAAAGGCTAGTTTTACAGCCAGCAGGCTCTTGGAACAAAAACCATGGAGAAAATGGAGAGTCTCGAGGAATGCTCACCTCTCCCAGGATGACAGAGATGCTGAGAAGTGGGACAGGACAATTATGGGAATAACGACTTGCCACAGAGCTGTCATCATGGAAACCATGTCCTCTCCTGAAATAAAGCACAAGGATCTGTGAGCAGCAGTAAAAGTGCCCTTGGGGTGTGTCTGGTGCAGTTAACAGGGACAGGGCTGTAGAAATACCACACTGTCATTGAGGTGGGCAGGAATTTCTGCCAGCAGAGATAAACATCTGGAGACATCTGGAAGGGCTTTTGGACAAAAAAATGTCATGTGCCAAATAAAATCCATCCACACACAGGGAAGGGAAGAGCTCATGTGTGTACCCATATCTGCCTATCCTCTAATCTTTCCAGAAGGAAAAAGAAATAACACACATTTTCAGTCACTGCAGAGCCCCCTGTTTTGTTTTCTTACTGAAATAAAAAGAACAGTACATTTTGTTTATCCCCAGCCATTGCATGTTTCCTCTCTTTATTCCCAGGCTCTGCCCTGTGCCTGCAGAGGTGGGTATGTGACTGTAAGAGGGTGCTCACCTTTCCCCAAGGATCATGCAGGAGCCATATCCATAATTTGTAACACACCTGCCTTCCTCCCACGAAGAAACCAACCTTCCTCACTGTCCTGCAAACTCTCAGACAGCACTTGCTAACCCCAAATCAAAGTCCTCCCACTTGATTTTTACTGTATTCTGAAATATTTACTGCATTTCAGCCATCCTCCTGGGGCTGTTTGCTACTCTGGAGGTGCTGCAAGATGAGAAGAGGTAAGAGGAGGAAGGACAAGAGCACGGGTTTATCCAGAAATTTATTCACTGTAAACCACAGCACAAATATTTAATAGGGGCTGCAGAGCAAACACATGAGAGCATGAAGGAGCCTTAAGCTTCACCTCACACACACTTAGAGCTTTAGTGGTGTGTTTTCCTGCCTGATTTGGCTTTGAGATGATGGAATAGTAAAACAAGGACAGTTCAAAGATCAGTCTCTTACTGGAGTCCAAACTGGGGAGACTCCATAGTCCTGCTTCACAGGCAAGGGACATAGGGGAGCTGAGAACAGCACAACACCCTCGGGGAAGGGCAACCTGGATCCTGAGCCCATCCTTCCATCTATCCAACACCTCCCACAAGATGCCTTGATACCCAGGATCTCACCTCAGCATTTGGCCTTCCTTGTGCCAGCCCTGGGCTGGCATTTCTCTGGGAGCACCGTATTCAAGAGCCCATTTTAAACCCCATCACTAGCTCCAGAGTTTCCTCTCTCCAAAAACCTTCCAGCTGCTAATCCAGCGGATCAATTTGCCTTTTCTCTTTCTGGATATAACTTTTGTCCAGAGGTCTGAAATCCACCCCCAAAACTGAAATAGGAGAGAAGCACAGCAGAACTCACCAACCCTGGTCACTCCTGGCTCACTTCTGATGCTCCACTGGCCCACTCCTCTCATGGACCCCTATAAATATGGTGCCCTTATCAGAAGCAATTATTTGTGTAAAGATATGAATATGAGCAATCATGATTAAGAGCAAATAATGCAGCGGGGCTGGAATGTCCCTTTAATTACCTGATGGGGTCATTCACAGTAATTCAATAGACTATTTCTGCTGATGGATAATAATTCCTGTTTCTGTCCATAACAGTCATTTGTTGGGCAAACATCCCTGTATCAATTGATTCAATATGATTGTCATCATTATCTTCCAGCTTTAATTACCTCTTGATAGGAGCTCAATCTTCTGTTCTTGCCAAGATCTGTTGGGGAGTCCATGGGTGTCTCAGTGATTTCGCTGAACGATGTGTCACTTTTTTAGGCCAAACATTGCCTGATCAGTAGGATCAGGGCTACCTTTTGCATAAGGGGACAACATCTTTTGAGCTGTGGTTTCAGCTGGGAAAGGTGCCCTGAAAACAGACTGTGTCACAGCTTCTAAAAAAGCAGCAAACATATACACACATGGAAAACATCCTGAATATATTCCCTGCCTTTGCTGGGGGTTGGAGCTGGTTGGTCTCAAATATTGCAGCTAAAAGTGATGTGGAAATAGTGGCAGCAGCTGCAGCCTGGGCTCCTGGTGTTGCCAAACATCCGCAACTGAGAAAGACTATGGAGGAACAAGACAAAGAGGAAGGAAGGTGTATAAAGGCTGAACAATATGTAGGGAGCTTAAAATTACTAATGTAATTTCCCTTCCTTTGCAAATAACCTCAATGGGTCTGAAACGCCCCTGAGCTCTGGGAAAATTCAGTTTGCCATGAAAACCTGGATGAGAGGACAGAAGAGGTTGGGATGACAAAGTGGCCCCACGATGGCAGCAGAGGGTGAATAACAGGACAGTAAAAGCATCTGGGGACTGGAAGAACATGCTCTGAGTAACCTGATTTACCTACTTTGCCCAAAAAATGGGGTTTGCCTCCAGCAGCAGTGGCAGAGTGGAAAGGTGGTGGGGTAGGAGACTGTGTGGCCATGCCCAGCACTGCTGTAATTAATGCAGGTGCCAACCACGGGCTTGAGCTCAAATGTAGCTCCTGAGACCCTGACAAGGAAATTCAGGGAACTCAAAAGCACTAGCAAGCTGAAATTTTTATCTGAATAAACCAGAGCCCAAACCAAGTCCCCAGACCTGAAACAACATCTGATTCTCCTGAACCAGAATTAGCATCAAATGCTCCTCAGGAGATGTTATGGGAAGAGGAGTGATAAAGAATTCTGTTCAGCAATATCAACTGATTAGAGCTTTGTGAATCTGCACCTTGCTTCTCCCTTTCTCCATTTGTGGGAACATTCCAAGTGAGAGTGAAGACTCCCCTTGTCTTTGTCCAGCAAGGACAAAGCAGGATTAAATCACCCATTTACTGATGGAATCTAACCCACCACCTCTGTGCAGTGTCAGTGCAGAAAAGAGCTCCTCACCATGGGCTCTAGAAATGATGGCCACACCTGATCCCTGCTCCTGCACTGCTGTCCCACCTGGAGCTGCAGGAAGTTGGGGCTGGACTGATCCCAGGCACCACCTGCCCAGGACTGAGCTGCCCACGGAACAGAACACTGCTCTACAGCGTTGTGGCAGAGTGAGAAGTGCTGAGTGTGCACCCACACTCCTTGGACAGGGCAGGGAGAGATGCTCTGAGACAGGACAAAGGACATGTGAGCCGTGGGGCCATCTCTCAGCTGCCTTGGGGATGCTGCCAGGTGTAAAGCCACCAGGATCTTTGTGCAGTCACTTGTGCTCAGGCTGACACTGGCTGACAGGCGCAGAGTGCAGAGCCCTGTGGTGGGATGTATGAAGTAAATCCAGCTGCCACGGGTGCCACGGCTATTCCCAGCACCATGCTGATGGCTGGGGACACCCTCGTGAGCAGCAGAGAGCAAAGATTATGAAACAGAGGGGCCACCCCGCCTCAATAGTCAGGCTCTGGTTCCTGTTCCCAAACTGACCTGTCCCAAAGGTGTCAGAGGTGTCAAAGTGCAATTGAGAAAGGCCTCTTTCCTCCTCTTTACATCTGGAGGGGTCACCAAACCTGCAGTATGAAATGCAGCACCTTAGAACCATATTAAATGTTTTAGGCCCAAATTGGGCAATATTTAAGACAGCACGTGAGATTGACCTTTTTTATGTTGGAGGTAAAGACAAGAAACTGCATTTTGGAAAAGAGAGGGTTTATCATAAAGACCCACACCACAGGAAGAGTGCAGGCAGACTCTCCAAAATCAACAGCTGAAACTCTGCAGGGTCATTGTGAGTTCTGAAGGCAAAAAATTCCCATTCACACTCTTAAAAAATCGGTACAGGAGATCAGAAAAGACTTTTGACTGGAGGAGCAGTGTGTGTGCCCTCAGAGTTCCTCTCCAGAGAGCCTTAAGAATGGGCTGGATAAACCTTGCTATTGTCATGTGGCCATTGTTGCTCCTGCCTTGGACCAGGATGCCCACTCAGCCTTTGAGGCTCCTGTTTCTCCAGGGCAGCCCTTACAAGGTTTGCCCAATCCTTGCCAGCCTGTGCACAATCCAGACCCCAGGATCTGCTGGAGCTGCTCTTCTTCATGGAGACACCACATCTCTAAATCTCCTACAGCCTCTGCATGGCTCTCTGAGGTCTGTGGCTTTGAGATGATGACGTGCACAAGGACCAAGCCAGGCTGAGGAGGCTGGGGAAGGGCCATATCCAGCAGTGGTGTCCCCAGTCCTGATGAAGCTGTCCAGGTGCAGCCAACCTTTGAGGAGCCCAGCACAGGCTGTGCCCCATCCAGTGGCAGCCCCTGCCCAGAGCAGGGGAGTTTATTGAGGTCACATGGTACAAGTTGCTGCAAGGGCTAAACCCTTCCTACGTAAAATACCCTTTAATCAGCTTATGGGGTGTTCAGGAACTTCTACCTCCCCCATTCCTTCCTGCCTCCTTGCCATGCCTGTGTGAGGCCATGTGGGCAGTGGGATTGACTCTGTGTGTCTGCAAGTGAGCCCTGCCCAGGCCCTGAGCTGACAGTGATGCTGCTGCCCGCCAGGAGCAGCTTGGAGTCATTTCCTTGCATCACTCTCAGGTCTATAAGAGAAAGGCCCCTAATTGGAATAAGGGGATTGGAGGATTTAGCCTTCTAAATGCTCCTTTCTTGCACAGGATGCTTTCAGGAGTGGTTTTAATCTTTACCACCTGATTTTGTGGTTTTGGCTGCAAGAGGGAAGAGTGAGATGGGAGGAAGGGGTGAGCAGGGCAGCTGTAAGTGGGCTTGGGAGAAGGAAGAGGAAAATCACAGTCCTGTATGGTCATGGGACATACCTGGAGGTGTGCCTGCTTGCTCTGAAGTCAGGAGGGAAGGTGCTGGGCACTCTGGTTACCTCTGTGGCTGGCAGCATTATCCAGGGGCAAGGACAGCAAAAACTTTGTGTCAGGAGTTCTGGGCTGCACTGGAGCAGATCTCACTCATTCTGAACTGTTGTATCTGCTTCAAGCCAAATCCTTGGGTGAAAGCTGCAGTAAAACCCATCTTCTTTGAAAGAAAAGATTAAGAAAGATATTATGTGTTTGGCTCATACTTAAAATTCAAAAAACTTAAAACATTTTGCTGAGAATTGGAAAGAGAAAGGGGGAAAGTATCCTGTTGATGCAGGAGTGGTACCTTGGGTGCCTTGGCTCTCCATGATATGGGATGAAAGGTGCTTTGGAAGCAAGTCAGAACACCTCATCCCCCTCCTCTGGAGGGATGGGTGCTAAGCCAGAGGGTCCCCTTTGAGGGTGAGTCTGCTTCCCTAGGAATGTTCTGTCTGGATGTGCTGGATGAGCCAGGCTCATCCCATAGCAGTACACCTGTGGCAAGCAGGGAACAGCCTTGAATGTGGAAGGGATGTGATGAGGCTCTTCCCTCCTGCAAGCAAATCATAGAATCATCTAGGTTGGAAAAGACCTCCCAGCCCATCGAGTCCAATCTGTGCCTGATCCCCAACTTGTCACCCAACCCAGAGCACCGAGTGCCATGTCCAGTCATTCCTCGGACACCTCCAGGGGTAGGGACTCCCTGGGCAGCCCCTTCCAATGCCTGACCACCCCTTCTGTGAGGAAATTCTTCCTTAGAAAAGATTCTTCCCACCTGCTTGGGAATGGACACAGAAGGGGGAAAGAAGGGTTGTTTTTAACAGGGCTGGCACTGTGACCCAGAAAAGGAAAAGCCAGGCTCACGGTACAGGCTGGTTTGTACAGGAAAAAAGGAGCTCTGTTTTCCCAACCTGTGAGTGCATCGTGGCCATCTCCGTGTCACCAAGGAAGGACAAAGAGCTTTTTAAAGACAAGCTGCCACTGCCATCCATCACTTGATGGATTTTTACACCCTCTGGAACTCCCTCCCAACCTTCTCAAGCACTGCCCAAGTGGGAGCACCCCCCCCTGCATGGATGGAACAACATATCCCACTGCAGGGACACGACAGGACAGGACTGGGTGGCTTCCTCCCAGGCCTGCTCCATCCTTGCCCTCCTGGCCCAGCTCTGCTCTGCTGGCACCCAGCTGGCAGCTGCCATGTCCCTGTACACAGGAGCTTCCTGTCACAGTTTGAATTGGCATCAGCAGCCACAGTCTCAGCTCCAGCTGTTTGCTGTGCCTGGGGAAAAGGAGAAAGCACTTCAGGGAATTCATTTGAACGAGAAGAACAGCATGCTCAGTGTCCTGGCCCAGCTGTTCCAGGTGTGCCATGCACAGCAGCTCCTGACACAGCTGCTCGGGCTGCATCAGCTGCATCCCTCTCTGGGCTGTGTCAGGAACCTGCAAGGACACCCCTTCCAGGGGAGCCAGAACAGGCTTTGTCTGAAAGGACACCCCTTCCAGGGGAACAGGAACAGGCTTTGTCAAGGGCAGGGTGGAGAGAGGTGCATTTATAAAGTCCTTGCCTTTCCCTGCCTGTGTTATTTCCCACTTCTCCCCCTGCCCAGGAGGTTTTTCCTGACAAGTGGCTCTTATAAGCTCACTGATGTTCTAAAACCAGTAGGGGCTCTTGCATTTTGATCTGCCCTGTGCCACAAACCCCTGTATTTCACCAGGTTACCCTTATGTGACGTCAATGATGTGGTTAAGCTGAAACAAGGCATCCACAAAAACATCTGGTTTTGACTCCAAGCAAACAGAGACATAAAATCCAGGCATTTTCTCCATAGTTTCATCCCCCCAGATAACCACTAGCATTAGTTTTTACATCTTACCGGGATTTATTGTAACTTATCAGGACGGTAAATGTCAACAGATCCATTCAGTGTGTACATAAATCCCTGCAACTTCTTGGAGAGCCTGAGCAGCCCAGAGAGCTGTGCCATGCTCTTCCCTCTTCCGCAAAAGCTCTTGAAAGGCAGGATGCTGCCTCTGCCTCTTTTCTGGGAAATGCATTACAGGAGATTGGAAAGCAGCATGGCTTTGCTGACCATGAGACTCTCACAGAGAATTGCCCAGCTCAATCCAGCAAATAAAAGGAACATATTTGGCCTTAAGAGCTCTTTGCTTCCCTCCCTTTGTCCTGAACCTGAAGACAGATGGAAATGCTGCTCCCAGCTATCAGGGCACTATTCATCAGCTGAGTTTGGCACATCTGTGCTGAAACTTTGGCAGCCACGTTGTTCCCCTCTTTTATTTAAACATTTTGTGCCTCAGATGTGAAAAACTATGATGATAAACGTTCCATCTCTTTTTGGAGACTCTGACAGATGCCTCACTTCCTGACCTTTCTGATCCTCAGAACTGGCTAGAAATAAAATCCTCAATTAATTAATCCAGGGGTGGTGGTGTCTCTGGGGGACCCCTCCTGGCTCCCTGGCAAGGGACCAGCTCTACCATAGCCACAAGTCACATTGCTCATCTTCCCAAGTTTCTTTTACAAACACTCCAAACCTCCAGACAAGGCAGATGTTTCACTGCTTTGTTGGTCTGGTTGTTTTCCTGGTGCTGCCATTTTCCTGACACAAGGAGTGGCCATGGTGTCTCCCACAGCCCCTGTACCTCCTGGCCAGAGCCAGCTCCATCACAGCGGATGGGGAACCAGGACACTGCAGGACACGTGTGCAGTCAAGCAAAGAAGGGTTGTTACAAAGCACCAACAACACCAGAGACTCTCCAAAGGTGCTCTAAGCATCCCCGGTCCTCACTTTGACATAACTGCTCCTGCTTACCACGAGGGTGACCCATGAGGGTGACCCACAAGGGTGACTGTCCCTTGCCACCTGTTTTTCCTTGCAGTGACATGATATGATTTCTTCTGATATGTTGCTGTGTGACAGACCTTCCCTCTCCTCTGCAGGGAGGACAGTTCTGACCCAAGAAAGGAATTGTGTCTAATGTCTGCAGCCTGTTTGCCATGGAAGTACTATCCTAATTAGTGCTTTGCATGGCTGCTCATTTTTTGGAAGTCAAAAGCCTTATTTCACATTAGTTTAATACACTCCAGGATTAAACTAGTCTAGGATTAAGGCCCTGTTAGTCTGGAATATGGCCTTCCACAGTGGGAATCAAGTCATTCAGCACTAAGCCCCAGGAAAAATCAATATAATGAATGTAAATTAACTGTTGAAGAGGATTAGATAAATAGCATTAATCCCTGTGGGAAGGCAGGATGACAGTCACACTTCAGTCCTGCTCTCTTGGCTGCTCAGGTAGTTTAAACATCAATAAATTAAGAATATTCTGTCCACACTTTCACTAATGCACTTCAAGGTCTCCTTGGACTAATTTGAGTTGATTTCTTAGAGTAAAAAGGGCACTAATAAAAGCAGTTCTGCTGTCCCAGCTCCTTGCTGAGGGGAAGCTGTGTCAGGAGTCAGGTTTTAGGGACTAACCATGGATGGGAAAAGCTGTGACCAGGTGATGGAAACCATCTTCCTTGTCTGAACTTCCCAGCAGATGAGATCCCAGAAATGAGCTCCTGACCTGATGGATGTGCAGCCACTCTTGTGCCCACCTAAGTTCAACATAGACTGTTCCCAAAGGAATGCAGAGATACAGGCACTTGAGTACCCACTCCAGTGCTGGTGGGAGTTCTGAGCCCACTCAGAGCAGGTAGAAGTGTCTCTCCTGTCTTTCCACACTGGAAAAGGGAGATGACGAGACAAATCCATGGGTACTGGGATCAGTGTGAGGATGACAAACCTACACTGGGATGGGAAGGACAGGTTATACAGCTCTGCAGCTACTAAAGGGATGGCATTCTTGCTGGCTTTAGAACAGACCTGGAAGCTACACCTCTGGAGACAGAATTTGGCAAGCCAGACTGTCAGCAAAGTGCTTAAACCCAGGAGATTTTCTCCTACTCTTGTACAGAATTGTGGAGCTGTAGCTGTTGGGCAAAACAGACTGTGTGGATCAGCTGCTGTTAATCCACTCCAAGAGAAGTACCTGGATCTGTGACCCATGGCTGAAACGTGGGCTCTGGCCTTCCCATGCTGCATTTGATGAGGGTAACCATGGCCTTTTCCAAAAAAGAGTAGGGAACTGAGGTGAACCAGGGCAGTGGTTGGAGAGAGGATTTCTCCCACAAGTCTCAATAGTTTGGATGAAACTCTGAAAGCTGCAGTCTATAAACACATCTTAGGAGCTCCTTGTCTTATAAAAAGCTTCCAATAATGTAATTTTCCTCCTCCATGGAGTGCAAATGTCCCTTTCCTGCTATGCTTTCTCTTCCCAATGCCTTCACAAAGCCCAGGCTGATCTGAATGTTTTCCTGGCATTAACATCTGGGCTGAGGCTTGGTGGCACAGCTAGACACAGGTCCCACATCTCCCAAGCCATCTGGGCTAGAAATGAGGGGTCACAGCATCCCTGTCCTTCCTGCCTGACCCTGCAGGTGCACAGATACCCCTTAAACAGCATTTTTTTCTCATTTTCAGCAATAAGACATCCCAGCCCTCGTGTTCAGCTGGTGACCTGCCTCCCCACCTTTGCTCCCACACTTGTTGTCTGTATGGTTTCTTCCTCAATGCTGCATTTCTGCAGTTGATTATTGCTGCCCAAGCAAAGGTAGGGAGTAAAATTCCTTTTGAATTGCATCCTGTATTTGCCAGTTTCTCCAACTTACCAAGACCACTTTGAATCCTTCTTCTGTGCTCCAAGATGCTCACAAGATCCTGTCTTGGCAGTATCTTCAGATTTAGTTATGGACTCTCTGGACCTTCACTCAGGTTTATAGTTTATAAACATCTAAACATTACCAGATTCTGCACGTTCCTTGCCATACAATTTCCCAGGTGTTCGCCCAACCTGTAATAATTTAAAGCTTTCCCTCTTGCATTGCTTAAGAGAAAACCACCTTGTGAGAACTCCGGGGGGCTCGGCGGGGGACGGGACACCAGGGGCTTGTCCCCCCCAAGCCCTGGGCGCCCCCTAAGCCGCTCGGTGACCCAGTTGTGTCCGCGGGGCCGGGCGGGGCGGTGGCGGAGGCTCCTCCCGCGGGCACTCCCGGTGGCCGGCCCGGCTCCCGGGGCCATGGGCAGCAACGCCACGGCCGGACCCCCGCCCGCCGCCGGACACAGCATCGCCGCGCTGGTGCTCGGCATCCTCCTCATCCTCCTCATCGTCGGCGGCAACGGGCTCGTCTGTCTCAGCGTGTGCACCGAGCGGGCGCTCAAGACCACCACCAACTACTTCATCGTCAGCCTCGCCGTGGCAGACCTGCTGCTCGCCGTCCTCGTCCTGCCCCTCTACGTCTACTCCGAGGTGAGGCTGCCCGGGGGTGCCGGCTGGGACGGGGGGCTGTGGCGTGTGCGCCCGCGGAGCTGGGAGCTTACGGGGCTGCGCCGGTGGGGTGGGCGACAGCCCCAATACCGAGGGTCAGGACGGCTTTGGGGCTCGTTCCCCCGCTCCATCCCGCCGGTCCGTGAGTGCCATCGCCCTTCGGAGCAGCCCCTGCGGTACGGGATGCTCGGGTGGTACCCGGACCAGCGGCACGGGATGCTCGGGTGGTACCCGGACCTGCGGCACGGGATGCTCGGGTGGTACCCGGACCGCGGAGTCGCACTGTGCGGGTCCCGGGCTGCCCCACCCGCAAATACACCCAGCCGAGATGCTGCGGGGGTCTGCCCCGGGCCGGGACACCAGCTCCTGAGGCTGAGCGGCAGGCTCTGTAACAGGGAGATAAATGTTTAAGTGCCAGGTGTGGGTTAAAGCCTTGTGCTTGTGGGGAGATTCGCTGGATGGGTGGGTGGGCTGCTGGAACCTGCCTGTTAGTACCAGCTGAGGGTACTTCCCTGCTCAAGTGGATGAAGGTACCCACAATGTAAAATAGGAGGGTTTTCCACCCATACATGTGGTAGCTGGTGATGTGGACCTTCCTCCCAGATGTGGGACAGCATCTCTCCTCTCTCCCATGGCATGCTCAGTGCCTGCACTCCCTTAGGCAAGGCAGGCTACAGATTAGAGCTTACAATGGTCTCTACCTGGCCCTAGGATTTTGCAGGACATTGTGACCTCTCTGGAACAGGTATTATGGAGTGACCCGTTCATGTGCGGACCCATGAGAGGAACCAGTGAAGAACAGAAGCATTAGATGCCCGCTTTTCCTATTGTGCCATTGGTTTTGGTGGATTTGCTTTTCCCTTGTTACCTCCGTTGTGCTGATGAGAAAGCCACATTCTTCAACATTCTTCTCAGCTGTAGCTGAGAAGGCCTAGGGCACTCCCAAGCATCCACAGTAATTCCTGAGGAGCAAAGTTCCACGTTTTTACGTGAAGAGAGGCCAGAAGATACCACAGTGTGCCTGGTATAATTGGTAGCACTGAAACAGGGGTTAGCTGAGGAGGCAGAGCTACAGGTGCTGTGGAGGTACTCAGGATATCACCAGGCTCTTGGGTGGCTTGGGCAGGAAGCTGCAGGGCTCCAAAACTGGGCCTGGTGCGTAACTGGTTCCTCTGCCCAAGCACTGTGACAATGGCAGGAGTCCCAAAGACTCTGTGGCACTGGCAGGAGCCACAGCAGCAGTTCATACCGTCCTCAGTGAGCAGAGGCATCCCAGCAATTAGGGCAGGCACCAGTACCACGTCCCCAGCTGGGCTGGGCTGTGGAGCACACCTGTGCCTGTACCTGTCCCTATGCCTGCAGTGCTCCTCTGATCAGCTCACTCCTAATCCCCGAGTGCCAGAGCTGAGCCAGACAGCCGCTGGCAGGAGCTGAGGGTGTTGGTTATGTAAACATCTTTGCCACTGAGATCCGTGTAAGTGATTACAGAAAAGAGGAAACACTTTTAGCAGATTTGCATGTTCACCTGCCTTCTTCTCCAGGTCAGGGAATGTGTTTCCCAGCAGGCACAGCGGGGGAGCAGCCAGAACAAACGACATGAGCTGCTCTTGTGGTGAGGGCGATGCCACTCTGCCTAAAACTTTCTATGGTATGGCATTAAAACATCTCTTTCCTTCCAGTGTCTTATGTGTGCTTGTGATGCAGTTCCTCTGGCGAGAGACCAGACCTTTACCCTCTCCAAATTTCCCGTGGCTCTCTGTGAATGCACATCAGCCTGTTTGCTGCAGGATGCAGGATTAGTCTTTCCTGGAATCTTAGAGCTTTAATGGAAATACATTTCCTTCTGTACCTGGCTAATGCCTGAGCCACACAAAATACTGGAGAGATGAGACAGGCCAGCAGTTATAAATCAGTGCTCAGGGGCTTCTTTTCAGGGATGAATAACTGGGAGAGGTGTCTTGGAATTTCAGGCCTTCATAATGTCTCAGGTGGATGATCAGACTTGCTCCTAATTTCTGAAAAACCTTGACCTCAATGATTTAAATCAAGAAAGGACATTAGAGCAGACATGAGGCACCTTTGTCTTGTGTCCCATTCCCTCCCCTCCTTCTTCCCTTGCAGGCTGTGTTGTGTCTTCTGGGAAATGTGGCAGCTGTCACAGCCCAGTGTCAGCTTCTTGGGGACATAGGGACAATTCTTTGGCTCTGATACTGGACTTTGCCCACTAGCAAGGATTATTCCTCTTCCAGTTGGTGCCACAGACTCCATGCCATGCCCTTGAGCCATGGCTGTGCTGAGGCAGAGGCTTGTTCAAAGTCCAGCTGGGCATCTCCTAATTCTCTTTCAGGCTCCTGCTGTTCCCTGCGTATGGCAGGACTGAGCCAAGACCTGGTATCAGAGGAAATACAGCTAGAACCTTTGGCCCTGTCCTGGCTCATGGCCTCAGGAGCACTGGAGGTATAAGAGCTCTTCTGTCATCAGGCTGGTTCAGAAGGCAGATTTTTCCTTACAAATCATCTGAGCTTAGGAATATGGATACTGAAATGGGCTTACTAGGAAGGCAGCTGCATGGGTGTTTGAGAAGCCAAGTCTGCCTCCTGCCATCCACCATTCTCCATAACTTCATTGTGTTCTGGAAGAGAGAAGAACCCCAAGAGCCACTGAAGGTGGAGCTGCTCTGGAGCACTTCCTAAAGGCAGCTTGAGCTGTGTGTGATCCCTAAAGCTTTACACTGTGTACCTTGATGGGCTAATCTGCTGCAGTCTCCTGTAATTAGGTACCCCTTAATCACATGGCCCAGCAAAGCCTCTAATCCAAAGTCACTCTCCCATCTGAGGGGTCCTTGTCAGGTTTTGTAAAGTGGGCAGGTGACAAACACCATGTAATGGGAAGTTCTCTCCCAGCACCTTTCCCAAAACCAGTCTTGGGGGTTGGCGAAGAAAGGGAAGGATCTGTAGCATTTTCCAAGTACTCAACTTGAATCTCACATCCTCTGAAGGTGCTGCAGCCTCAGAGCTCTTGTCCTTTTCAGAATCAATTAGTTCCCCTAAATCAAAAACAGGTTTGGAAAACTGTAGCCCAAAACCAAGTTGTCTCTCATAAGCTGAACTGAATTTGTAAGGATCCCAGCGAGCTTGGCAAAAATTTGTTTTTTGATAACTCAGGTTCCAAATTCAGTTTGGGGTGGCTGCTCTGTGCTAGAGAAGAGGATGAATGAAGCGTTCAGGTTTCACTCCAGCCCTCCCCTGGAGGTATCTCAAGGAGATGCGGTACAAAAATAGCCAAACAGTTACTTCAGAGTCTCCTTTGGCTTTACAGCTCCTCTAATCATAATCCTGGGCCTGACATCACTACTGCCTGATACTAATCCCTGCAGAGCTGCCTGTCCTGTTCTTGGCAGGGGTTTTGGCACTTTCCCATTGTTCCGTGGAGTGCATTCTCCACGTGGCTCTGTTCTGTGCTGGGATGAATGAAACCAGAACCTGCTGTTCAGCACCTGCACAGGAACAAATCCATACCTGCTTCCTGAACCCTGCAGAAGGGCAGCAATGCTACACTCCACAAGCACTGCCTGACTACTGCTATATAGAAAAAGTCCCTGGGATTTATATGTACAGATATAAAAATCATTATGTAGCACATTTACAGTAGATAAAAACATATAGTAAATGATATATATTAGATGATGCACATTATCTATAAACATACATCATTATATATATTACATGTAGCAATACATACTATCGTAATATTTATCCTATATGTTTTAATAAGAGCATATAGAGAGTATTGATAGTGTTTGATATTTTGCGTGACAAGGGGCCATTGCTACTGAACACTTTGTTTGCAAGCTAAAATCACTCTTATTTTTTAAAGTGTTTGGTTCTTAACTGAACCTCTCTCTGCAGAGGGACCCAAAGGATGGTGGAGTTTCCCTAACAGTCACAAATTGGGAGAAAAAAAATTCCTACTACCCTAGTGGGAACAGCCCATGGAACCTCCTGGTTATCTGTGCAGGTGTGAGCACACTGAGAGGTCTCTGCCTTTGCTGAAGGAGCTCATGGGAATAGTAGCACAGGAATAGGATAGAGATGACATATTTCTTTATCAGCCTAAAAAGTGCTTTAATGCTAAAACAACAGGGCAGGTTTGTACCTGGGCAAGACGAGCACTCAGTTGGAACAAACTGCTGCAAGTAGTTTCTGGCTTACCAGCATCAGCTATTGATATCCTGCTGCCTGTTCTGCTGCCTGTCCTCTGCCACTGGCCAAGATGACGAAGCTGAAAATCACAAAGCATGGCAGAGTCAACACCTCCAGTCATTTGGAGCAGCAACACTGGTCACTGCTGCTCTGCCCTGGCACTTGGGACTGTGCAGAGAGAGCCAGAAATTGTATGACTGTCTGACCCTGGTCTCCATGGCCTGGACTAGTGCTCTGCCTGCCAGGACAGAACAGTTGTGTAACAAAGGGAAACCATTCACATTGTTTGCAAACAGGACATTGGATCAGTAGGGACTTGAAAGTAGAAGAGGAACTTTGTGCTCTGCCACTTGCTACCTCAGGCACCAAGCCTGTGCAGTGATGCTGTGCAGTGAATGTGGTGCTGGGGAGACTCTGGGGTGATGATTTCTGGAGCCATGAGGAGTCTGGGGGCTCCTACACTCACCCAAGGCAGCGGGGCTGTCCTGTGGCCATTTCTCTGCCCAGCACAACTCACTTGGCTGTACTGACAGGCTGGGGGCTCAGTTCTCCAGCCAGGCCAGGCCCACAAAGCCCTGAACAGGCTGTGAGCTCCTGTGTGGGGCTGACTCCTGTGTGCCACTGCTGTGCTGGATGCATCATGTCATGGGAGGAGCACTTGCCTTTGGGCTGCTTGTCTGGAGGAAAGATGAGTGGCTGAAGCCCCGAGGCATGGTGGTGTTCCCTGACACTTTAAAGGTGCCTGCTGACCCCAGGGATTTTTTCAGTTCCAGGGAGGTGTGTGGTCCCTGAGCACGGTGCTGTGCGACACCCTGATGACCATGGACGTGATGCTGTGCACGGCCTCCATCTTCAACCTGTGTGCTATCAGCGTGGACCGGTGAGTGTCTGCTCTGGCTGTGTCCACGTATCATGCCACTTCCATACACCTTTGCCAGGCTCCCCCACAGGGAAGATCCTGCCCTCCCCTAACATCCTTCACCACAAGGTTTGTTTCCCATCAGGGATGGCAAAGCTGAAAGCACAGCTGTATCGGGAGGCTGAGCTGCCCCTTGGGTGCTGTGGTTGTAGCCCAGGAGTTGGCTATGTAAAGTAAATGAATGTGGGGAAGGACAGTGACAAGGAGCTTTGGGGTTACATCATCAGTGGTGACAACCCCACACGAGGCCAGGCCTGACTCACCCAGGGCTGTGTTGGCAGGTTTATCGCTGTTCAAGTCCCGCTCAACTACAACCGGAAACAGATCGACCTGCGGCAGTTGATCCTTATATCCACCACCTGGATATTTGCCTTTGCTGTTGCATCTCCTGTCATATTTGGCCTCAACAACGTCCCAAACCGGGACCCCAGCCTGTGCCAGCTGGAGGATGACAACTACATTGTGTACTCCTCCATCTGCTCCTTCTTCATCCCATGCCCCGTCATGCTGGTGCTGTACTGTGGCATGTTCCAAGGACTCAAGCGCTGGGAAGAGGCCAGGAAGGCCAAGCTGAGGGGCTGCATCTATGGGGCCAACAGGAAGCCATATCATCCCCCGACCTTCCTAGAGAGGGAGCAAAGCCCGCTGGGGCCACCGGAGCGCAGCCCTTACAGCCGTGCTGGCCTCCCTGGGGACTGTGGGATGAGCAATGGGATCCAGACTGTGTCCTACCCACACCTCAGGTACCCACACCCGGGGCATGGGCGCAAGAGGGCCAAGATCAACGGCCGGGAGCGCAAGGCCATGCGGGTGCTGCCAGTCGTCGTCGGTGAGTATCCACAGGGAATGGCTGGGCTGGGTGGGAAACATACCCCCTTGTCCCACTGCAGGGCAGGGATCTGTGTGGATCCAGGGGGCCAGAGCAGTGCCAACAAGCACCAACCACTCTTGGGAAAGAACATGTGTAGTTTATAACCAAGTTTCCTTCAAGGCAAACCTGTGACTCCCAGTATATTACATTTCAAGCCAAAGTTACACTAACTTAAGACTTTTCATCAATGTTTAGGACAGGAAAGACATCCCAATTTGTTGTCTGGGTGTAGGCCCAGCTCCACATGTCAGCACAGCTGCTACCTGTTCCCTGAGAACTGGGAGCTGCCTCTGTCTTGTTTGGCCTGGGCTTTGTTAAACTAAACCTTTTTGAACATTCCCATCATCTTCTCTTTTTACTGTCCTGGCAGGTGCTTTCCTCTTCTGCTGGACACCTTTTTTTGTGGTGCACATTACCAGGGCGCTCTGCAAGTCCTGTGCTGTCCCCACTCAAGTCACCAGCATTGTCACTTGGCTGGGCTAT
This sequence comes from Xenops minutus, assembly GCA_035221455.1. NCBI lineage: Eukaryota > Metazoa > Chordata > Aves > Passeriformes > Furnariidae > Xenops > Xenops minutus. Next base: position 9,210,904 of record JAWWEE010000158.1, read on the forward strand.
GTCAACAGTGCTCTCAACCCCATCATTTACACCGTGTTCAACGCTGAGTTCAGAAACTTCTTCCGCAAAGTCTTGCACCTCTTCTGCTGAGCCTTCTGGGACTGGTGCAGAGGAGGAACCTCCGGGGAGGAGGAACCACTGGGTGATTTTTTGTATAGTTCATTAAAGATCTATTTCTGTCCCGGGCTTGCTGTCTTTGTTGGGGAGGAGGGGAGAAGGAGGAGCAAGGCAGCCAAAGGAAGCTGCTCCCCAGCTTCTTGTAATAAGGTGTCACAGGTGAGTACCAGGGGATGCAACTTAGATCCTGTTCCCACTGGAAATTGCAGGTTTCCGGCCTCTTTTTTAATTCTTGATGTAAGCAGGGATAATAATTTCTAATCTTCTGGCTCCAGGGTGGCATTAACAGGGCTGTGAGGTGACATCTACCTGTGCAACCTGCTTTCCCTTTACCCTTGATAATTTGAAATTCAAAAGCTGACTTCATGTTTAACAAGGGTCCTACAAAGGCACCATAATGTTATTGTTAGTACTCCAGAATTCTTTATCAAGCCATAGGATTCCTGCCAGAAACCATTTCCAGCCACAGGAAAAAATCTTTCATGCCTTTAGGTGAACCCGGGTGCAGCAACAGCAAGAGCAGCCAGTGGGACCAGCTAACGCTCGTCACTGAGGCTTGGAGGGGAGAAAAGGAATATTGCACAAAATTACAGTCTTCCAAGTCATGATTTTGTATGTGGTTGGTGCTTTTTAGGGTGGAATTCGCTTGGAAACAAAATGGAAAAGAGTACTGCAGCGACGTCTTGAGCGTTTCTTTAACTAAGAATAGTAATTGCTCAATGAAATTCTCCTCAGCAAACAAACAGACTCAATTCCCATATGATTATATTGTTCAATTTTGAGCTCCCTCACTTGCTGCATTGCAGCACAGCTGCCTCAGGTACCAGGGCCCCAGGGGAAGCTTCTAAAGAGCTTCAATGGCAGCTGAGTCACACCTATAATTCTACAATTTAGAGAAGTTGCCCCACTCTCAAATTTTTTCAGTTAAGCCAAAATTCCAACAGTGACACCAAGGCTTGGCTACACCTGGCCACAAACTATTGTATCAGGACAGTGGATTGGATAAAGACAGCTATTCAGTGAGGACAGTGGGGACTCTCAGTTTCTGTCTCACACTCCTCCCAAGCAGGAGACCTGGCAAGCCAGCATTCCTGGTGTCCCAGCTAACCTGTCCATAGAGCTCTGCTGGTCCTCAATCCAGGAAGGGCTCCGCTGCTCACACCAGCCATGGTGGACAGGGACGTGAAGCAACAAGAATAGTTTGCAACCAAAAGCCTCACTTGATGCTGGAAGTGCAGCTTTAGCACTCCAGAGGTGCCACTTCAAAGCCGCCTTTGCTGCCTCCAAATGTGGGACACAAGAAATTCTGGGAATGTGCTGTGTTACCATGGGCTCAATCAAGACTGTCTCCTCAATTAACTAACTGTCTCCATGCTCTAGAAAACAGGCAAGCAGCATCTCTCTGTGAGCAGAAACCATTGCCAGTACTCAAGTATTACTGTGGGAAGCAGGAGTGGGCATTTTGCTCTGGGAATGAAAGGAGTTGCCTGTTCTGTCCTTCCCATGAGTATCACAGGTAATTTCTGTTCCCATCCTGCCTCACTTTCTGCTTGGCTTTCCATGGGAGCATGGTTCTGGCCCTGCTGCCACCGGGCTCACTCGGCTCTGCATTAGGAGGAATAACTTTTCCAGGAAAACAGCCAGGAAGCAACACTCACCACCTGGCACTGACTGTGCTGGAGCCCCATCTCTGCCCACCACTGGCAAACCAATTGAGGGCATTTCTGAGAGACCCCATGGGGTTGCCAGGGATGGAAAACCAGCTCCCACCACCTTGTGACACATGGAATGCAATGTAACAGACCTTTAAGATTCACAGAGGAAGGAAACCTCCAGTCTAAAACTTAAGTCTTTTCCATTGCATTTTTCTCTCTAACTTTTCTGTAGCTCTGGATAGAATTTTCTCCTTTTGACATTCTGTGTGATGCTGCATCACTCCGTGGTTCAGGTGGCCTTTCCTGTAGCAGGAGCTGAACAACCATCCTCATCCACCAACACAAAACCAGAGCAAACAACAGCCAGGAAAAGTGACCCCTCACAGGGGCTGTGACCACTCAACTGAACAACCAGTCAGGACAAGTGACCCCTCATGGGGGTTGTGACCCATCACAGGGGCTATGCCTGAAGCTAAAAACAAACCCAAACCACCAACCAGAAGTTTGTGAGCCTGCCAAAACTCCTCCAAAATCTCCAACTGCAAATAAAGGCACCTGATTAGCTTAATTATTAAAGAAGTACATTAATAATTAAATTATTTTGTTGCAGTGAACAAGGCAAATAACTCCCTAATGCTCACATCTCTAATTAGCAGCTCCTATGGGACAGGACAGCCCTGTGTCTATGGGCACTCACCTTGACCTTGATCCGATCTGCTTCTGGCCAAGTGGATGCTACAAGTGACACTCCAGGCTATTGGATGAGGCTGTGCTTCCCTGTGGAGCAAACACCTCCCAGATAGACAGGGAACAGAGACACACGTATACCTGCCCCTGCACCCAGCTGTGCAGGTACCTGGACCTGAAGTGCTGCCCTGGGGATTCAAGGGAACTGCTGGGCTCGCTCATACTTTCACTGCATTTTATTTAACAACATGTTATTTGTCAACGATATTTAAATGCAGAAGCTCCAACGTGTTCCAAACTTGCCCAGCACAGAGGGAACACAGGAAAAACAAAAATCGTTCCAATGCCAAACTAAGAACTTGTACCAACTTTGTCAAGGCAATTAAATAAACCAAACAAAGGTTCATTTCTCTTCTCAAACAAGAGGTAGGGAGGCCCTGGGAGAAGGAAACACTGGCACATCTCCTTGCAGCACCTGCATTAGATCCACCTCAAGAGAGATGAAGAGATTGCTGTAATCCACACGGTGGAGGATCCAGTTGGGAAAAGGCAAAGCCTCCCAAAGCCAAAGGGGGATCCCAGTGTGCGTGTGGGAGGGGTTCCAGATGAGGTTTTCACAGTTTCTGTTTTATCCAAAGTTTTGAAAGGGGATTGGGAGTAGACAAGTGCTGTCACAGTATCAAAAAGCCAATCAAAAATGATTCTGCTAGAGAGGAGAGTGCCGTTGGCACAGGACAGACCATTCCCACCGGGTCCCGATCCAGCCGGCCCCGCGTGCCCAGGAACGGCTGCGGAGGTAGGTTGCTCACACAGTGACCTTCTCCATGACACTGTCCGTGACATGCACCTCGTCACCCTGAACTGTCACTGTGGCTGACTGGCCGCAGATGTGCTGGTGGTCCTTCCAGTCCTGTGAGGGGAGAGAGAGGGAAAGGTCATGAAGGGACCAGGCCCTTGGAAAAGCCATTGTGTGGGAAGTGCTTTCTCCAGCACAGGTGGAAGCAGCAGGTGTCCAGTGCCCCACAAACCAGACTAGTGATGGAGGGGAAAGGAGCCACACACTGCATCAACAGTAGAGGTGGAATTGGACTAAGCAGAATGTTCCTCTGATTTTCTGGATCACCTTTGGGAAGGTGTGTGCAAACCCTGGGACCTTCCCCACCCCTTTAACCCCATCCCAACTTGCAGCCCTGCCCCACCACTACAGCCTTGCTGGTGATCACACTGGCAGGGGGTTTGGAATGCTTGACCTACAAAGCATTCTGTGCTGGCTGCCTGGCTCTGCTCCATCAGGTGACTCTCCCCAGGGTCCCACAGCCCCTCTAGGGAACTGAATCCCAACTCCCAAGCACACCATACCTTCCGCTGGCAGAAGGTGGAGCAGTAGTTGACTTTGTGGCACCCAGTGCACTCGTTGGTGGCCTCCCGCCCACAGTTGACACAGGATTGCTGTGGGAAGGGATGGAGAGTGGCTGTGTCACACAGAGCAGCCCCTGGGAGGTCATCAAGATGCAACACAGGGGCTGTGACCTGCTGGAATGTGGGAGTAGTGGGAAAGCTCCCATTTGCCAAAATACCCTCAGCACATCAACACAAAACAAACAGGCCCAGTGGCTTCTGGATATGTGCTCAGTGACCTGCTCTCCTGCAGTTCTGGCATGGATCACTTTGGAAAATGGAATGCATCTCTGTTTTCTGTTAGGCAGGAAGCCCTTAAAAACCATGGGTGAGACACCGAGTGGTCATGGAAATCCATCCCCACCACCCCAGCGACACCTCCATCCACACAGGTCAGGTATCCATCACCCAGGTAACTGCAGGCTTCAGCAGGAATCAGGTGTATCCCAAGGGCAGGTGTATCCCAAACAACCAAGTCAAGCTGTACACAGGCAGTTGATACCCAAATTATCAGTTTATCCCAAATTGAAAGGTTTAAGGCAGATTTCACTGGTGCTTTTGCTGGGTTTATAATCCTGTGTATATTAGTGAGAGGGTCTGAGGAAGAACAGGATCAGGAATAAGGATGGGACCCTTCAGCTTAATAATTCCTTGGTTTTAGAGAGAAGAAAGGGATTTGTTACTTTGCAGTCAGCAGCATGACTACATAAGGGAAAAAAGGAGTCAAATGAAGAAGGCTCTAATAGGAGCAAGGATTTAAATCCAGAAGTGAGGTGAGATAGGATACACAGGAGAAAAATCACACCTGCTTTTTAGGGGCTGCTTTTGTGTCTATCGCTTTAATCTTACCTTGGTGACACCAATTAACATAACCTGTATATTTAGGTGGAAACATCACTGAACTACGACCAAAATAAGCACTTCACAGAGCATTCCGCTTCCAGCTCATTAAATTCCTGACAAATCATTAGCACGTCAAGGAGCAGCAGCAGGAAGCAGGCTGTGAAAGTATCCTGGGCTCTTTAGTTCCTCCTGCTCCTTCTCTCCTTTGAGCACAACCACCCCCAAAGCAGTGCCCTGATTAACACCCCATTTATCATACCCCCTGCTCACACCTTTCCATGTACCTGCAGTGAACAGCTGGTGTGACTGAACTGTGTCTGTGCTCCTGATGTACAACTGGGGATTTGGAACACCAAAAATGGCTTAAAGTGGCATTCTGGGACTTGCAAAGCCTGTCCCAAGGGGACACTTGACTGGGGCTGCTTGTAACCTGTACAGTTACTGGAAAATGGGGAAAAGACATAGTGTGTGCAGTTGTACCTGGAAATCTGAGGGAGAACTGAATAACACACACAGCTCTGAGGGCTTCAGTCATGAGTCCTGAACTAACTCCTTCCAACAGCCAGAGGGAATTGTAGAGTTATGAAAACCAGTTCACAGGACAGAAAGGAAGCAATTTCCTTCCTGTCACAGCTCAGTGACAGCCACCCAGCAGAGCTGCAGCACCACCACTCAGAGGTGAGTGAGATTATGAACCTGGCCAGATGACAATGGAGGAGTGTGGCAACCTGGATGGCTTGGGAAAGGGCAGACACTGCTTGGAGCAATGGGAAGGCTCAGATCTGTGCCAGCAGGCCAGACACAAAGCATAGGATTCTGTGGCAATGACAAATTGAAATGGAACAAGACAAAGACCAAAAGACCCTTCACAACACATGAGATGTCTCCAGCTTACCTTGATGATGATTTCTGTTTTCCCATCCACATCCTCTGTCTGTTGGAATAATTGGCTCTGGTACTGCTGTGAGGAAAACACACCAGACATGTCACTTTCCAGCTGGAGTGTAATGTGAAGGGTTGTCTTGCCACACTTAGCAAGGGGGACAGGAGTCCCAAAGCGATGAAATCCAAACCCAATCCCAAATGGATTATGTGCTAACCTTGGCCTAAATGTATTTGGAACAGTTAAAAAGTCCAAAAAAATCTAAACCCCCACCTCCAGGTGAGGCAGGTTCATCCAGGAGTTTGACCCAATACATAAGGAGATTAAAGGCTTAATTTACAAGTGTATGCCCTGACAGCACAGTATTTATTCTCCTGTGAAACCACGACCTTCAAAACCTTTATGTTACCATGACATAAAATGAGTTAGAAAACTCCAGGCAGATGAAGGCGGTGGCAGGGAAACCTCTTGCTGTGGCCTGCAAGGGTGGATTGGTTTCTGCCTGATCTGACATGGCAATTCCAGCCATTCACAGACCACAGAGAAGGAAAAGGTGTGAAACAAGAGACCATCAAGCCAGACATATCCACACCTCTCACAAAAACAGCTCCAGAAAACCAATAACCTTCAATTCCCAACTGTTTCCCTGCTACTTTGGAGGAAAAAAGCCTCTGCTTGCCAGTCAGACTCACATTTCTTAACTGCCCAACCCTTTTTAGTTCATTTCATACTCTCCAGCCCTGAACTAGTTTAATCTTTCTAAAAACCAATTCAGATGCTCCAGCTGTTTGCTGATTTAATCTTCCACCTTGCTTTTAAACGAGCTGGGCTCTGGAGGCACCACTGTTTTACAGAGGGCTACTCCAGTTACAACATTCATCAGACTCCAATGCTTCAATTTATATAGAAAATCCATTAACGCATTCCTGAATATCTTTATTATACCCCAGTAATTCTGGCACAGAATTTGGTGATTTCATGTATTCTCCCCATCCTAAAGTTTATCTGATATAAACAATGGCTTAATGCACACTCAAAAAAATTACACTGCCCAAGCACAGAGGCCTCTGTGTCAGTCCTGTCTCTAATCTGTTCATTTTGGGCCTGACCTACAAATGTCAAATTGCTCTTGCAAGACACACCAAGCCTTTGTTGCCCCACTCATACTCTTCCTAAATGTCTTTCCCTCACCAAAAAATGCAGTAAGGCCAACACTGAGAGAGTAACCAAAGGATCATATACTTAGTGCAGAGAACTGTTTCTTAACAGCCCTAAGAGGTTCTGCCAGAGCAGCTGTATTTAACTAATCCCACAGAAAATACTGCAATTCAGAACAACCTTACCAATATCTCAGCATTTTCATTTTTTGCAGTATCAGGATGCATTTTGGAGGTGTATCTAAACATGGAGCTTTGGTTTCATGTTTGTGGGATGTCATTACCCACAACTTCTCAGTAACACAAATGTAACTTTACTCAGAGGGTCTTAACAGCTTTCCCAGACCAAGATTTGGTGCCCATGTACCACAAATTTATGGATAGCTGATGAGAGAGCTCAGGATTGTGATACCAACAGTCTGTACAACCAGCCTGCTGCCCGCAGCTCCTGGAATCCCAGAGCACTCCATTCCTTTCCCTAGGACACAAATAACTCAGAAATACTTCTCTTGTAACACTGCCCTCAAGGCTTGGAGAAACAATTTCTAAGGGCTCCCACCGTTCCAAACAGGAGCTGCTTGCCCATTCCTCAGCCCAGGAGGTGTTCCTGGCTGAGCCCCCTCAGCTCCTGTGGCACAGTTACCTCTTTCCTCTCCACATCGGCCTGGATCTTGGCCTGTGTGACGGCAGCCTCGCGGAAGGAGGAGCTGGCCTGCTTGGCCTGCTCGATCAGGGTCTTCAGCTGCTGTGCTGTGCTGAGCAGGGAGTTGACCATCTCCTCCAGGTACAGCCAGCTCCGCTGCTCCGTCACCTCCAGCCCGTTCACGACTGACGGTGATATGGCTTTGGTGGGGGTTGGGGGGGGCACGGCCAGGGCAGGGAGAGAAGTTAACACTGGGTGTAAAAACAAAAAACAACATAGAGAGCATTAGGGCGTTTCATTCCCATAAAGCAGGTTTTTGGGGGAGCTGGTTTTTTTTTTTTCCTGTGTCATTTGGTTTCTTTTATAAAATATGGTCTGCAAAATTTCCAGGGAAGTTTTTGCTAAACTGACCCTTCCTTCTGCAACCCAAAGTGCAGGTCTGTGCCCTTGGGCACTCTAAAACCCCTAGGACAAGAACACCTCCTCCTGACCTCCCATTTGCTCTAGGAAGGGTTTAACACCTCCTGGCACTGCTGTGGACCAGCATGATGAAGTGGTGAAAGCAGCATTCCCAGGGACTCCGACACCACTGGCAACAACGTTTCCCTGAGCCATGGCTAGGTAAGGTTACAGTGAGTCACTCGGTGACCCAGCACTTCACAGAAATATCCCAATGTCCCTACCCAGGTGTCAATCCCTGGGCTGCAAACCCAGAAAACTCAGGCACTGATCCACATCACACTCCCTGTGCTTCCTGAATCCTGACCTTGACCATCACCCTGGCCCGACACTGGAATAAACCCAACAGTAACAGCCACTTCAAAATGAGTGCATTTCAAACACACACTTTCCAAAACCATGGGCTGGAAAGCCCTTTAAAACCCAACAGTTACTGTGCCACTAAAACAGCTCCTTTTCACAACATTAGCTTTGCATGTACACTGAGAGATCACGGAATGAGGAAATTAAATATAGATACAGGAACTCCACAACACACAGTGTAAGCTCAGCTTAGGTAACATTCCAGGAAGAAACATTAACTGGCTTTACTTTTCCAAAATACAACTCCAGCAATAAATACTAACCATCTGCCATAAAATTCAGTCCAAGACATTGACATCTACTAACACCTGACCTCTATGTTCCTCACTAAATTTTTTTATCAGAAAAAGGAAGGTACCACCAGCTTTGGGGCTGTGCAGACTTATCACTCCAAGATCTCCCCCCAGCCTGTTTCCTGCAGCTCTCCCAGTGCTGATGGTACTGGAGATGAAGCATCTGCAGTGTGAGCAGGGAGTGCCAGCACAGCGACCACTGCTGAATCTCTGACCAGTGTTCTCACTAAAACAGACCATTATTGGAGCCAGATGCTCTTCCTCGGAACCAGAGTTAATAACATGTAGAGGCTGCAGTGTCTGAAAGGCACCTGTAAACACTGTCCTGAGCACATCTTCCTGCTTCTGGCTGCAACTCCAGCAGTTCCACTGGCAGTGAATCTCTCCTTAGAAAAGCATCTGCAGATAAACCAGCTTTCTTGCAAGACAGCACTGAACACTGAGTAAGACAGTGACTAATTTAGCCTTTTTTAACCCTTGTCAACCTCCTGATTGATAGCTGTTCATGGAAGGACTGAAAGCTCCAGCACTGACCTGGAGAGAGAGAACAAGCCTTGACCCCCAGCTGCTGCAGTTCACTGTCATGTGTGTGACCTTTCCTTGCTAGATCCCCACGCAGGTACACAAGACATTTCATGGTAAATGCCTTTAATTAAAACTGAAATGTCAATCAATTTGCACATGAGGGGTGTGGAACTATTTGCACTTAGACATGAGTATGAGATAAACGGGTCTTTTTTATCAGTGTCTGTTTGCAGAAGAGCCTTTTCCACTCTTCATTTCCAGCACAATATTTATCCCAGTGTGGCATTTGATAACATATCACACAGGAATTACTTCTGATTCTTCACTTTGGCACAGGTACATCAGGCAAGAGAAAGTATTCACCGGTGATAAAACAGTGTTTAATTAGTAACATCAAGATCTGACTAAGTCTTAAATCCAACAAGATGTGACTCTGGACAGCAGGAACATGCTGTCCTGCTTCAAGTAAACAAATAAAGGTCATTCAGAGGGGATGGAAAATTGACACCAAACCTGCCCAAAACTACCTTCAGCAAGTACCACTGGAGTAATAAAGAGATGGGAGAATGTCTAGAAAAACTTCTGTTGCGTGCTTTTGAAGATATTGGTCTCCTCAGATCAAACACTAAATAAATGTGGAGCCACAGTGCCCAAGGAGGACAAAAGCACAGAAGCAGGAGCTTTAGGAAAGGCACAGAGTGCAAGATGACACAGGACACAGGATCACAGCAGCCTCCTCTGGTAGAAACCAACAAAGCAACGTTCTCAATATGGAGTGGAAAACTTCCCATAGAGGGGCTATCTACTTGTCCAAATCTTAATAACTGTAAGACTCCTAAACAAAACAGAGGAAAGTTTAATTTTCTGTCTCAATCTTTACCTTTGCTGAGAAAGATAAGAGGAAATTCAAGCCCAGTGACCTGTCTCACCTGCTGGACAGCAAACGTACCGATTTTGGGATGAGCCGTCGGCAGTGCAGCCTCAGGGAACGGGGAGATCTGGCAGTTGTCCTGGTAACTGGGATAGTGAGGCTCTGGATGGGAGACCCGGCAAGGCTGCTGGACATTGGTGTCCTGGACTGCAGGAGGACAAGAACATTGGGAATCACTGCCTAACACACCTGGCAGGTGATTCTTACCCTGCTTTCATCCCTATTTTTTACATTTTACACAAGTTCCTGCACCCTGGGGTAATCCCAAGAGCTGGAAATGAGAAATGGCAGCATGTTCTCACACAGTCAGCTAACAAGGCAGCCTGGTCCTGACTCCAACAGGCTCAGCTTTTTCTTTTAGAGCCACAGGTTCCCTGGCTCCCTCCCACATACCTACATATCCCCAATAATCCCAGGGTTCCAAACTCGTTTTTGGTGCAGAATCATTCCCTCAGCAGAACTGACAACCCAAAGCATGACTCAAACTGCAAGAACTGAAATGTATGTCCTGCATTTATACTTTGTTTGATTTATTCTGGCATTTTGCACTCAGTTCCAACCCTCAGCTAGTTTGTTTTTTGGGGGGGGTTTATAGTATTTTATGTTAAATGAGTAAAAAAAAAATGATGAACATAAGAGATGAACATAAACCCCAGGAACTCAGCAGAGGTGAACACTACCAGATGCCACACATGGGCAAAACTTCTCCTTTTGTGCAGCTGGTAAGATTTCAAGCAGCTGACGTGACTTCAGAGGAAGGACAGCAGATTATGTCATGTGTCCCTTGAAAAATAAATCCTTTGTGCTATATTCAAAATGCTCCTTCCCATAGCAGTGGGCACCCAAACCCCTTTTCCTCCTTCCCACAGCTGTCCAGGACACAAATCCCTCAGCTCTTACCCGTGGCTCCAGTGAACACATCCCCTTGGGCTGGGCTCTCTGAGATGATGGCTGTGGCCTCCACGGTGGATGCACGGTCGAAGGTCAGCGCCCCCGAGGTTGTGATCTGTCCAGAGGGAGTCACGGTGACTGGAAATATTAAAGCACTTTCGTAATTCACACTCAGGGCAGAGCCCACAGCTGTCCAGCTGTTGATATCCCTGTGCTACACCAGCCAGTCAGGGAACTCACAGATCACCAGCTGGTGACAATCCAGTTTGGATCACACCTATGACCAGTGCAGTTGGAAATGGGAATAAAACCCTGGTGGGTTTCTGAAGGCTCTGCTGTCCTTCCAGGGCTCTGGTTATTCTCTTGGGGGAATGAGGTCAGAACGCTAATTTACAACATAACACCTCTCAAATCACCACCTTTTCAGTTATTTTATGAGCCATAACTTAACACCTCCCATAAAGGTTCAATGAGGCCACAAACTCCATCAGTTTCTGGCTGATCCTAATTTATGACAATTTTACCACGAGTGATTCTTGCGACTTAAATCAACATAAAAACCTGCAGATTACAACTAATTGCACAAAAGCTGGACAATTTTAGCTGTTTATCTACACACGGTGATAGAATGTGCTTGGCCAATGCAAGTAACAAAGCACAAAATCCTGTTGGATGATTATGACCTGAGCAGCTCCAGGATGTCTAAAACTCTTTTTAGACAGGATTAATCAACTGGCACCATTAATTAGTGATGGGCACACTGCTCTGACAAAAGGATCTTTTCTGAAGCAATAATTCAATTTTAAGAAATTGTGACTATAAATTCATGGTGGGTGAATTATGTGGCCCCCAAAACAAGCAGTTCTCCCTCCCAGTGCAGGAACGTGCAGCCTCACAACACCTCACTTAACAAACCAATACAGACTAAACATATCTGAGAATTAAAAAAAACGAAACCACAAAACAGCTCTGCAGAATCCTTGTGTGTTTCTCCTCCTACCATTGCTGATGATCTAATGTTATTTTTTGTTCCTATTTTTGGATTTCTGTTGCTTCCTCCTGGATTCACTTTGTACTGTTACTGTCCAGATGATGCCAGTGTGCTGAGAGCAGGATGGATGTGACTGGGAATGTGTGAGCTGGATGAGCTTGCAAATTAATTTTTGTTCTCACACAGATGGTTTGCCAATCAAACCAGTAATAAACAAATGGGTGTGCTGGATGCTGGAGAGGGATGTGCAGATGAAAGCATCACTTTATGCCTCCTTCATTAGCGACTTTCAGGCTGGGAGTCTCATCCCAGCTGCTTCCAGCCTTTTTTTCTCTGTATTACAAGGAATAGCACAAATCTTACTCCAGCTTTTAAAGGACACAAAGCAGCTCAGGGGATAGAATGGAGATTTCTGGCAGAGCAGAAAAGGGCCAGCCTTCCTCACAACCTAATTCCAAGAGGAAATTTCCCCATTGTTATTTGTGAAAAATCTACCTGAAACCCACTGCGGATCAAGGCCAGGAGTCCACAATTCCCCCCACGCTGCTGGGCTGAGAACAGGTACAGGGGGAATATAATCATGGAATCCTAAAATCCTGGAATGGTTTGGGTTGGAAGGGACCTTAAAGCTCATCTCATTCCGTTCCCTGCCATGGGCAGGGACAGCTTCCCCATCCAACCCAGCCTTGAACACTTCCAGGCATGGGGCATAATCCAAAGCCCTCTCAGCACAAAACATGAAACCTGTTCACTGCACAAGGATGTGATGATGCTTAAACCCGAGTTTCCCAGAGGTCTCGAGCTGCACTTTTTCCTACTCAGCTTGTGTTCAGATGTGGCAACACTGTGCTACTTTTTATAAAATAGGAAGTGACACTGAACTAGTAAAACTGCACAATGAAAAGAATGTGGCCAAAAAAAGGGACATTTTTCTCAGCTGGACAGTTGAAGGGTCCACTAACACACATGAAATACTTAGTACGGCAATCCCTCATCATGGAAGGGAAGTAATTTTCACCAGGAGAAAAGAACCTACACGTAGTTGCAGCTGTGGCAGGAAGCAGAGTGATGTTTTTGGAGCAATTCTTCTTCACTGGAGTTGCAGGCATTTCGTTTTCCTTTTTCCGCCTTTTATACGGTACAAAGAGTCGAATAGGGCCACTCTGGGCAGAATACACCAGAAAGATAAAGGAAAGAAAAAAGGAGAAGGTGAGGAGAAGAGAGGAAGCAGTTCCAGGCTCAAAACCAAGAAAATCAGTCAGTGCATAGCAGAAAAGAAATGCAAAACACCAAGTCAAGTTAAAGCCTTCTCCTTTCAGGACTTCAGCGTTACTTTGAAACAAATAAGCAAAAAACCAAACTCCAAACCAACCAACCAAAAACTCAGAGCAATTTTGAGATGAAAATATAGACCCATCGTAAGAGCATTATGTTACTTCCTCATAAAAATAGTTTTCCAACTCAAAAGATTGTGAAATTAGAGTAAAAAATCACAAATAGTAATGACATTCACAAGAGGTATTTTACATAAATATATTATTTAGAAAAGAATTAAAAAAGAAGAAAAAAATCAGTAACTATGATCCAGTTTTACTCAGGCTGCTCTGCAATAGCTCCGGCAGTTCCTCATCTCCTTTCTCTACCAAGCAGGGACAAGGCCCTTGTGCCCATTCCCAGGATACTCATGACCTGTTTGGTAAGGGCTGTGGCAGCTTAACCAGTTAACTTTTCAAACAGAAATAATGAGTTAATAAAGTAATGTAAAAGGATGTAAAACCTCCAACTCACCAGCGTCATGTCATCGCAGCAAGCGGCACAAGTACACGAGGCAGCGTGAGGATTTAAAATCCCATCCTGGAATGAGAAGTGACCAGCTCAGCACCAGAGTCACCAAAATCACTGAGAACACACCTGTGTTCTGCTAAAAAATTTGGATGGCTCCCAGAGAGAGGTACCCCTCCCTCCTGGACCATCCACAATAACAGAGGCCAGTTCCGCACACCACAGCCATGGGGTGAGCAGATCAGGGGACAACAAAGGAAAACCAAACCATTTCCACACCAAAAGGCCAGGATATGTGAATTTGAGGCTTTGCTTCTGCCCAAGCAGAAATCACCTGTCAGCCTGATGGCAAGGCAAAGCTCTCCAGGAGATTCCTGGGCATGCAGGAAATAAAGGACCCAAACACTCAATAAATGGTGCAAGTGAGGAATACAGAATGAAGGAGATCTCACAGGTGAGAGCTCAATTCCTGTCACACTGTTCAAGGCTGGGCTTCATCCTGCAGAAACTCCAGCCCCTTTCAAGATAAGCAAGATTCTCAGTGTACTATTTGAGACATATCTAGAAAAGATCCCCTCATGTCACTGACTCCCAACCAGACCCAGTGTCGCTCCCGGTGTCATCAGACCCCGCTCCTGCAGGGGCTGCACCGGGCCTTGCTGTCCCCTTCCCGCAGAAAGGAGGGAGCCAATGGAACCTTACATGGATAAAGGAGGGAGCCAATGGAACCTTACATGGATAAAGGAGGGAACCAATGGAACCTTACATGGATAAGGCACTGCAGGGGCCGCCCGGCGTAGCGAATGCTCCTCTTCCAGTCCTTGCTGCTGGCTCGCCCCGCCATAGCCTCGAACTCCGTGGGGCTGTACCAGTTGTCTCCTTGTTTAATGCACCTGCCACGGCCCCCTGAGACAAGGCAGTAAAACACACTGTTAGCCCAGATTAGGGATCATATTGCCACTTCCCTGAAGAAGGAAATATGGAAATTGCTGAACAAAATAGCAGTTAATCCATAGCCATCACCAAATTTTCCCACCTGCTCCTTCCCATCACTCTGGGATAACCATGTCCAATTATTATTATGGCTGTGATAATGAGAGGGCATGGTTAGAGAGCTCCAACTCTGGGCTTCAAAAGGTTACAAATTGCTCCTGCACAAGATGGAAAAGTCTTTCTTGGATAAACACTGTGAATTTAAGCCTTTTCTTAATTTGAACTTCAATTTCTGATCTTTCTCGTGGTAAAGAAAACTCTCTGTCCATGAAGCAAGTGCTGTGCTGGGCAGCCAGGTTGCTGCTTCTCCAGCTTCCCCACAGGGATAAGAGAGAAGAGGAGGAGCTCAGGAGCCCTGTGAGGAGACAAACTCTCTATTTTCATTCCAGCAGGGATCCTTTAGAGCTTTGTAGAAACACAAATCTACTCCTGAGATGAAAAAAACATTAGAGGAGTCAGCCTATTACTGATGACACTCACTGCATGGCAGCCTGGATCTTCACAGATTTAAGAAAAAGTTAAAAACCCTCTGAAGAAAGAGCAAAATAGAAGAGAACAATAATACCAAAAGGCACTGGGCTGGCTTGGAAACTGTCTTTTTTTTTTTTTTTAAACCCTGACAATCAGCCCTTAAAAATAGCCTGCTAAAAAGAAGAGTGCAAAAGGAGCTGTCCCACTCCTCACCCTGGTTGTGGTTACCTGAGCCAAGCCTGTTTTTGTACAGAATGCCACTGATATTCCGGCACCTCACTGGGAGTTCATTCTCATACACAGACGGGTCCCAGTTGTACTTGGTTCCAGTTTTCCCTTGGACAGGTGTTAACGGGGTAGGAGGAGACTGAGGTCCTTTGAGAAAAGAGAAAAGAAAGATGACAGCAACCAAAAAGCAGAGTGGCTGTTCTATCCCACAGCTGGGCTGGGGCAGCAGGGCCAAAGGGTTGACTGGAGCAGGTAGAACCTCCCCACAAAGGTGCACCACAAAGAACTGAAAAGGAGTGATAATGAAGCAAACTGCACCAGAGGAACCAGGCTCTAACAGGGCATAAACGCTGCAGTTATAGACTGACTCTTACACCACTGATGCGGTGTAGGGAGCTGGCTGGATCTTCCCTTTCCCAGGGCCAATCCTGCAAGGAGTTTGTGCCATCTTGTGGGCAGCAAAGAAACTGCCAAGCAGCCCTGAACAAAATCCCAGTCATAAAGACAGTAAAATATCAGCAAGTGACCTGAATGGAGATAAAAATGTATTCCAGGAGCCTTTAAAATGAACCTAATGAACCTGCATGCACAACTGGGAGACCAGTATTTTTATTGTCCATATTCAAATTATTTGTGTGCCCTCAGCAGTGGGATGGGTGTAGAAATCCAGCAGCAAGGCAAGATTCTTCAAGAAGCTTCTTTGCCAGGGTTAGGGTAAAGAATGAAGAAACAAAATATATTTCTGACAGGAAAAATGAAAAAATAAAATATTCTTGTACTCCCAAGAAATACTGTGTGAGGACCTGATATCTTAAAGGTCTTTTCCAACCTAAACGATGGTTCTACGTGGGGACAAACAATCCTTATAATATTCTGCACATGGTTTTAAATCCTAGAAACACAGTTAAAGTGGAGAAGTAGCCATTCCTGTGGGAGAATGACCCTTCAGGAGCAGATTGGCTTATACCTGGTGTGAGAGGTGCTGAAGGCCCCTTGATCCCGGTGGTTTCCACGATGCTCCCGTCCGTATGCACCACGATCAGAGTGGCCTTCTCAGGGTTCAGGCTGTCCCCAATCTGGAGGGCTGTTCTCCCAGACTACAGAAGGAATAAGGAGTTTAAATTGATTAAAAGAGTTAAACACCAATAGATTTCAGTAATCCCCAAAGGTATCCTAACACTCCGATCAGTGTGGCAGTTATTTAGCTAATTCTGGAGCCAAGCAAATTCAAGTGTTTCGTGTTTCAAGTCACCAGTTCCATTACAAAATGAGTAGATGGGGATGGAAAAGCAAAAAAATTATGACTAAAAAACTGTATGTCCCCCAGCTAATGGGTTTGTGGCTTAAAGCCTGGATGTTGCAATAAAAATAGATGTTTGACCTTACTACAGCTCTTTATCCACAATGAGAAAGTGAGACTTTGCCAAGGCCCTCAGGTGAAAGGCCAGACTTACCAACACGTGTCCTGAAATTGAGGCTGCATTGGCCACAGACGTGGTGAAAACATTGTCTGCAGAGGCCCCCACGTTGGCTACTGTCACTGTGGTGACTTCTGGAATGTAAAATAGGCATTAATTTAACACTCTGCTGCAGCCAGATAGCCTGATAAACAGCTAAACGCCAAATAAATGTAATTGTGCTTCCTTCTTCCTGCCTATTCTAGATTATTTCTCATGACACCTGTAAGCTGATATAAACACACTTTTTTGTGGTTTTAGTAAGCTTTGGGTTGACCTTGCTTTAACCTTGAGATGAGCGGCCATGAGCATGTGATGAACAAAAGGGCAAAATGGATATTGTATCCATTTTGGGATACATTTTTGTATCCATTGGGACACCCCCAGCTGTGCTGGTTTTAATGAAGAGTGGCAAATAGCGGGATGAACCACTGAGTGTCCCTTTGCCATGTGTTCTGGGGGCATCATCAGCACCTCAAACCCGCCCGAACCTGAAGCCAAACACGTTCAGGCGGTGCTCAGGCAGGCCAGTCTCAGGGGCTGCCCCCTGGCTGACAGCTGGGGGGCTCCTGTGGGGTGCGGGTGAGGCAGCCCTGCGGCTCGGGGTGCTGTGGGGCGCTCCGTGAGCGGGCACGGCCGTGCCGAGGCAGCGCGGCCCGCCCTGACCTGCGAAGGCGGCGGCGGCCTCGTCTGCGCTGGGCATCGGCGGCGCTGCCATCTCCATGTGCTCGGCCTCTGCCGCCATCACCGTCACCGCCTCCTCCTCCTCCTCCTCCTCCTCGGGCTCCGCCTCCCGCTCGGCCGCTCGCGGCGGCTCCTGATGCTGCTCCTGATGCTGCTCCTGCCGCTGCTGCTGCTGCTGCTGCTGCTGCCCGGGCCCCGCGGCCAAGCCGAGCCGTGCGGCCGCCGCGTCCCCGTCGTTGTGCTCCATGCGCGGGCCCCGGGGAGCCGGGCCGGGGGGATCGGGGCCGGGGGGAGCCGAACCCGCGGGATCGGGGCCTGGGGGAGCCGAACTCGGGGGATGGGGGCCGGGGGCAGCGGAGCCAGGGGGATCCGGGCCTGGGGGAGCCGAACCGGGGACAGACGAGCCCGGGGGAACAGGACCCGGGGCAGCCGAACTCTGAGCAGCCGAACCCGCGGGATCCGAACCCGTGACCGCCGGGCCCGCGGGATCCGA